>JAOTOM010005154.1:0-600000 GCA_034440615.1 Ashinkailepas kermadecensis | reverse complement strand
CTGTCGGCATGTTCGCTGGGGCGGGCGAGCTAGGCGTGATGGCGCTAGCGCTGCACACATTTACCCTCCCGGGCAGCCGCACAGCGCCGCAGCCCGTGTGTGCAGTATCTACCCATCGCAGTGGCCGCCGGCGAGTTGCGGCCTGCGCAGGCGCGCTGGAGCTCGGCCACCACGCGGCGCTTGGATCGCGGAACTGTAGACAGCCGTTTCAGAGTGCAACGCGCGCACCACCGTTCTGTCTCTCACGCGCGACGCATCAAGCATCTCTGTGCCTACGTGTAATATAAGCCGTATTCGGCATATACAAGTCTGTGGCAACTCGCCATCGTTAGTGTTGAGCGGACTGCCGACTCCACAGACACTCCCGCCACATTCTCAAACCACTGCACTTTGCAATCAACAGACACACCACCTACACCATAGTTCAAACACAAAGCAGCGCTGAAACGCAAACACTTCCAGACACACACACCTTCAACAACCGGCACTGCTCCCTCACGCTACCTCGTACACTAAACACCAGCCGGGGCTACATATGCGCGCCAGAGCTGGATAACTTACCACTCGACAGCGTCGCCACACTGCTTGACGCCACAGCCCTCCTAGACGCCACAGCCACGGTAGATCACATTAAACGGGAGGCACGTTCCACACACATCATAGTTATGTCATTCAACGCACTGCATCTGCCATTACACATACACATACACGACAAGGCATACGAGGTACGCCTCGTACCTGTACGGTGCCGCTACGGTGCCGCCGCTGTCTTCGCTGTGGTAATGGCGAACGCGTAAGCGCGTCGCCAACACCACGATGCAGCCAGTGTGCTGGTCACCACACGGCATCCGACTACACATCATCTGTGTAGCGGAGCGCGGCCGACCGAGGACGCGGTGAACCATTGCTGAGACCGGCACACCTCCCTCCTCAGCGCTCCACCGATCCTCGCCTCCACCGCCCCTCCGACCATCGACTGCATCGCCCCACTGATCCCCGACTTCACAGCCCCACGGCTCCTCGACTCCACCGTCCATCACTCCTTCCCACGCCACCCCACCGCGGACCCAGCCTTCTCCCACATCCCTCCACCACGGATCCGGCCTCATCCCACACCCTCCCCGCCGTGGACCCGGCCTCCTCCCACGCTTACCCCACCGCGGACCCGGCTTCCTCCCACCTCCACCTTACCTCAGATCCGGTCAACGCCCGCCACTAACCCACTTCTGGCACGGCCTCCCACATCCACCCCGCTCCATTCCACCCCACCACCCCTCAGACCCAGACCCGGTCTCCATCCCATCCCCCACCGGTACCCCCCCCCATCCCTCACGGGACCTGGCCGTACCCCTTCGTCATACCGCATCCAACCGGCCAGGGCCCTCCCTGCCACCCTGACGCCTTCCCACCATTCCTTCTACCGGTCTTGAACCCTGCCCCACCGATCCGGCCGGCCCAAGCCAAGGTCTAGACCCAAGGTCACCACAGCATCCACAAAAACCTCTTACAAGTCCACGGCCAACCCAGCCTCCACCCAGACCTCCCACAAATACACGGCCACTGTCTCCTGTCAGACCGATATCCACACCACCTCCTGCGCAACCACCCAAACCTACCGCAAAACCTTGTCCGAGGCCACCGCCGAGACCGAACCCCCCACTCCTGCGAAACCCGTAGAGCCCGAACCAAAACCAAAACCCCAGACCAACGAATCACGTCCGAATCCACCGCGCCTCCCAAGAGCAAATCCAACTGCTACGCCGCCCTATCACCTCCCAGAACACGTGCGTCAAAATCCAGGCTACCACTTATGTCTGAGTCACCGCCCACCCCCTCTCCGTCCACCGGTTCCACCGTTCTCCCCAACACGACACTGACACCACCCCAGTATAGGAGCACTGACAGACACTAAACGCGTTGGGCAATGTGACTTTTTCTGCAGTGGAACACCCGTGGCCTTCCAAGGAAATTCATAGAATTCAAATCATAATTATTGCAACACAAAACATTACTACCTGCGCTCCAAGATTAAACCTTGCTCCCAGCAAGTGTTGAAACACGTTGGTGGGGCCGGACGATATCCACTACGAGTTTTTGAAACATCAAAGCAAATCTATTCAACGTACCTACTAGCGGCCATTAACGATCTGCATAAAAGCGACACCTTTCCCGCCTCCTGGCAGGAAAGCACAGTCTGATTTAATTGTCAAAGCCGCACAAAGATCACTCCACCCCAAAAGATTATAGGCCCATCTCACTTACTAGTTGCGCTAGCAAACTGGTCGAGCGCATGGTCAGCACACGATTGAGACATTTTCTAGAACACAACGACTTGCTCGACGAATTTCAGTGCGGCTTCCAGTGTCAAAAATCAACAACAGACAATCTCATTAGACTAGTGCACGACAACAAAAGTCGTCTACTCATCAAACCCACAACAATAGCTGCCTACTTAGACAACATTGCCGCATTCGACCGAGTACACATGTACGCATTGACAGACAAACTCCACAAGATAGGCCTACATGGACACATGACACACTTCATTCTCAACTTTCTCAGAGACAGGACACTTCAGGTCCGATGCGGCAGTGTCATATCAAATACCACACCTCAAGAGCAAGGCCTGGCACAGGGGAGCGTGGTCTCACCGAGCCTCTTCATCATGATTAACGACATACTTGCTGATCACACAGACACGCCTCTTTAATACTCACTTTTCGCGGACGACATAGCCATTTGGACAACAGCCAAATGCTTCCGAAAAGCTGAGAAAATCATTCAAACAGACCACATCGCAGTGGCGCAAAAAATGGGGCTTCACCGCTGAAAAAAAATCGGCTACAGACACATATAGTCGTCTCTGTCCCACACCAACAACACAACCTAAAATCGATGGCAAAGCCATCGATCAAGTGAACAGTTTCAAGTTCTTAGGAGTGCACTTGGACGAAAAACTCAGTTTCAACCCACACACCAGCTCTATCTCGAAAAGATGCTCCAAGCGCGTCAACGTTCTCCGTGCACTTGCAGGCACAGGCTGGGGTGGAGAGGAAAACACTACTACGACTCTACAAATCAATCATACGAACCATCCTAGAATACAACGGCATCATCTTTGCCACCATTTCAGGAAGCCAGAGCAAAAAGTTAGAAATCATCCAAAGCAACTGCATCAGAGCAGCCACAGGTGCCCTCAGCACCACACCGACAGCCAGTCTTCTAGTGGACTCAACCACGCCTCCACTCCACTTCAGGAGAACACAGCGGCGGTGCCGCACCACATCAAAATAAAATCCATTAAAAATAATCCGACACAGCTTTATGCCTGACAGATACGACAAGAGCTGATTTGGGCACAAACGTCCACCATATAGCATTCAAACGGCATCGGCTCTCTCAGATTTCAACCTCACAATGCCAGCCACTGCAGCTCGACCGCCCTCTAGACCAGTGGTTCTCAAACTTTTTGATGTGGCGACCCCTGTGTACCCGGAGCGTCGCGCCGCGACCCCACATTCTGTATTTTTATTATAGTGTTCTGTATTTTGTTACTTGCGAAGCATCACTCATAAATTTACAGGTAGTGCATGAATTTATGGCGACAGCGCCATAAATTCATGCGGTATCAACAACAGCGCGGCGTTATCAGAGCGCAACGGACCAGATGTGTCGGGTCAATTCACAGTCAATGATTGCTCGCGACCCCACCAGAAGGGCCCCGCGACCCCAGCTGGGGTCGCGACCTCTAGTTTGAGAACCACTGCTCTAGACCATTTTTGACATTCAATCAACCAAAGGTCTACTACTTGTTCTCGGAAAAGAAATCGACTATCACACCGGCGGAAATTCTTAGCATTTTCCACAAGTTCGCCGATAACAACAATCACAAAACACTCGTATTCACGGATAGGTCGAAACACGAGGCTAAGGTAGGCATCGACATCACTGGACCAGGCCTTAGGCTTTCCAAGCGTCTACCGGATAGCTTCTCCATCTGCTCCGCTGAAGCAATGTCCATTATGGCCGCTATCTCCATTCTCATGAGGCGTAAAGTTAGAAACTATTGTAATTTGCTTATACTTCAAATCTATCCTTCAGTCAATTAGCAACACCCACGACTCTCCACATCACGTCATTGATATAATCCACCAGATAGTGGTCCATAACGTAAACATGAACTATTCCTTCCTCTGTATTTGGGGCAGGCCAACATCCCAGGTAACGAAGAAGTAGACTGGCTCACCAGCAAGCCTTAGCATTGAACACCTACCCCAGCAGATAATATTTGGTAGACGATTGCAAAGCACTCCTACAACGCCACATTCGCCAACATCACCACAACACATGGGCCCAACACAACTCAACACAACACAAATCCAATCACACCCACGACATTAAACCAACGGTAGGCACATGGAACAGACTAAATCAATCTAACAGACAAAAAGAGATCATCCTCACTAGACTTAGAATCGGTTGCACAAAACTAACACAGCCTCATCTAGAGGGTGCCGAATATACAACACCTCACTGCGACACATGCAACACCACATTAAGCAACCATTAAGCAACCATCAAAGACAACCATTTAAGGCATGTCAAAGATAACCAATCTGCCAAAGAAAGGGCATCACCCTGTCGCTTCCATCGCTTCTCGGTGATAAGCACCTAGAACTCCTTAAATTGCTATTTGAATATATGTGTAGACGGGTGACGACATGGTCCCGCGCGTCGCCAAGGCGACGCGTGCCTTCCGATTGGCTTGTTGCTTTCGCGCCAAAAGATCCCGGCCGCGGGCAGTGTGAGAATAAAGCTGGCTGCGGGCGGGCGTGCGGTCCGCCCGTGTGGGTTGGACTCGAATCTGTCATACGTGTTTGCAATTCGGACCCAGCGACTACATTGGCGGCGGCGGTTGGATTGACAGCTTTCGGGTCGTCCGACTCGCACGACGGGAGCCAGATGACTCGACTGAGCGTTGTGGTGGACTGAGGAGTGGAGAATTTGCGTCGTCTGAATTCCGTCGTAACGGAGTGTAGTGATACTTAGGACTTGGCCCGGTGTGACGCGTGAGTGCAGCCACTTACACAGAAGGATTGCGTGCCAATGATGAGTTTGGGGGTCGCGAGCAAGATGTACGGCGATTGCAAGATGGCGGTCCTGCCAGATACAGGTTCTGGTGAGAGTGCTGTTGTCGCCTAGCAACGGCAGACTAGCAGGCGCCTCCAGTACTCGTCTGCGCGCCAGCTGATTGAGATGACGTAACGACTCCGCGTAGCAACGTGGCATCTCGAGGAGCCCTACGCAGAAGGACTGACTCGCAACTCCTGCGTGCGATTCTCAGCGTCGGAACCGTGAGTGCCTTGTCAAGGCTAGGCATATATGTCGGTTTAATGAGGCGTGTGGCGTGATTCAGTCGAGCCAGACGCGTTTGGATATTGGAAGTGTCGAGTGACGAGTATAAGCCGTGTTCACAAGTCTGTAGTTGAAGCCCATTGGAACTAGCAGAATGGAGCCAAGGTTTGCTATGGTTGGTATGCCAAGCTTCGACGGAGGTGGCTCGGTGCAGATATTTTTGGACGACTATGAGAGGTTCAGTAGGCTTCATGATTGGGACGAGAGCCGGAAGTTGGATATGTTGCCATTGTGTCTAACAGGAATCGCAAGGAATGCGTTCGATGCCCTTGGTGCCCGACAGAAGGAGTCTTATAGTGAAGTTAAGCTCGGCCTGAAGGGGAGTTTCAGCAGTGGTAGCTCTGTGGACCACCATGTGGCCAGGGGCGTCGATTTGTATCCTTTTGCGGGGGCCATGGCCCCCCAATGCTGATCTTGGCCCCCCCAATGTTGATTTGGGCCCCCCAATAACCCATGCTATTTTTATGCTGATAAAAAGCTAAAGGAAAAAAAAGAAGAAAACACTGTGTTAGGTACATAGCAAACTTAGTTGATGTCAACCAGCACATTTTGTACTGAAAAAGAACAGATTTGGATTAGATAGTGGACTGAGTATCCAACTTTTGCTACACAATTCAAAATTAAGTGCAAAAAAAACAAAATAGCTAGATTTCCCTCCACTGTGCAAGGAAAACTTACGCCATAAAATGTTAAGATTCACTGATGATGCATTTTAAACCAGATTGTCTTTTTTTAATGTTAAGCCACAAAACAACAATTGGATTGTCATACTGATGTTTGTACACACCACCAATGGCAAAACCACACACATGTGAGCTTAAACAGGAAAAAATCCATTCTTAATTTCCAGTCATTGTCAAACTTGCATTGTCCAGTGAACAGCAGACAATCATCCTTGAGATTGTGGATATGCAAACTATAATTATCTTCAGCAGCCCACCTATCACACCATTAGCTTGATATTTACCTAGGTACCTACCTAAATGCCCAATAACAATGCATGCATTCAATATTGATATGGGGAAAACGAGAGCCATGTGTGGGCAAATCTGCCAGCTTATGATGCCATGACAGAGAAAACTCAGCAAGAAGCTGCATGGCCACTGCAATATAATTGGTATTCCTAAAAGAATAAATAAGAAAGCTATGGCTCACACGACTTTTAAGCAAACCTTAGTCATCCACGACCAATGCTATACAAGACAAATAGCCTTGACAAGCCCAATGTCTCGTACGCCGCAAAAACACCATTATTAAACGCGGCAAAAATACCATTATTTTAAAAGGTACACCAAAGTCGCATTCAAACCTTGATGACATCACAGGTTTTTATTCGTATATTGCAGAAATTGGTAGCATCAGGCAGGTTTCAATTTAACTGCATGGGGGAGTGACTTTTTCAGGCGTACCGGACCACAGAGGTCATTTGCGCCACCTTTTTTGAAGCGAGTACGTTACATGTCTGACTATAAAAGCGGGTGTTTGCGATCAAGGTGCAGGCATGTGGACGTTTACATAAAGGGAATTTTACGTTATAGTTTGTGTTATATTTTAGGCGCTGAAGGCGAGGCTAGGATGGGGACATCCCCTAATGTCTAGATGGCAGGGGCGTCGATTTGTATCCTTTTGTGGGGGCCAGGGCCCCACCAGTGTTGATCTTGGCACCCCCAATGTTGATTTGGCCCCCCCAATAACATATGCTATTTTTATGCTCATAAAAAAGTTGAAGAAAAAAAGAAGAAAAACACCATGCTAGGTACATAGAAAATGTAGTTGATGTTAACCAGCACATTTTGTAATTAAAAAAACAGATTTGGGTTAGATAGTGAACTGACTCTCCACCTTTTGCTACAAAATTAAAAATGGTGTGCACAAAAACCAATTGTCATTGTCAAGCATGCATACAATCCAGTCCCGTGAACAACAATCAGTTATCATTGAGAGTGTGGATATACAAACTATAATTAACCTCAACAGCCCACTCATCACACTATCAGTTTCATATTTGCCTGGTACCTAGGCACCTAGGTACATGCTGCAGAAAGACTTAGAAGAGCTTGTGAAGTGGTCCAAAAATGGCAGATGAAATTAAATTTTGATAAGTGCAAAATCATGCATGTATGCAGGGGCGTCGATTTGTATCCTTTTGTGGGACCCCACCAATGTTGATCTTGCCCCCCCCCCAATGTTGATTTGGCCCCCCCCCCCCAATAACCTATGCTATTTTATGCTGATAAGAAAGCTAAAGGGAAAATATGAAAAACACCATGCTAAGTAGAAACATTGATGTTAACCAGCACATTTTGTACTGAATAGAAACAGATTTGGATTAGATAGTGGACTGACTCTCCACCTTTTGCTGAAAAATTTAAAATTGTGTGCAAAAACAAACAAAACAGCTGGAATTCCCTCCACTGTGGAAGTACAGCTTACATCTTTCTGGGTTGGTTGGTTGGTTATTTGGGTTTACTGGCGCATTGACTGCGTTGGTCATACAGCGCCCATACAACTTTTCTTGTTCCCACCTTAAAGCACAATAATACCCAAAAGCTTCCGAAAAAAATTACAACCATGTTCACAAAAAATATAATTTTGTATTCAAAATCAGCTTAGGTTAGGTTAGGCTCGGTTAGGTTTCTTTTTTAAGGTTGAGAATTTTCAGAAAATAAATTAAGTGAAATTTTAATTTAGTTTAATTTTTGTTCTCAAAAGATAGGTTAGGATAGGCTAGGTTAGGTTTTGTTGCATGAAAAAAAATATGTTTATGCGATTTTACCGAACTCAAAGCCTTTTTGGCATTATTTTGCTCACAACCTGAAAAGTAAGCACAAAAAATAAGTGGGTCCAATCATCTTAGTCACCTTCATAAACATGGCATTCTGCATATTTTTCTTTGTTTTAAAGGAAAAAAAGAACACCTTAGACTGCAGGGTTACCAAATAATTTGCAATTTTTGGGGGAAACGTTTTTGGATTTAAAAAAAAAAGTTTTCCAACTTGAAAAGCCTAAACTAACCTAACTTAACCGAACCTAACCCATTTGCTTGCTATATGGAGGCAAATGTGTGTAAAAACTTGTCTTGTTACCACCTTAAAGCACAATAATACCGATTTAGCTAGGTTAGGCTAGTTTAGTTGTTTACCTTGGAAAAATTGTTCAATCATTTTCAAAAATAAAATAAAATTGGAAGTTTTCCTTCAAAAGCAGCTGACATTAGGTTCGGGTAAGTTGGGTTCGGTTGTTCAATTTAGAAAATTTTCAGAATATATATTGCTTAATTTTTGTTTCTATTTTTTTCTCCAAAGCAGGGGCGTCAATTTGTATCGATAGACACTAGCGCGCATTAAATGTCACACATCGTGATGGGCGTTCCTCAGAACATCCAAAATCGTAACATGCAAATAAAAAATTCCAGTTATAGAAATTCCAGCACCTGAAGTCTAAATTTGAGGTTACAGTGACAAATGTGACGGAGGTAAGACATCTGTGGTGCAATTGCGCGCAGTGGCTCGGATCTATCGTCACCGTCACCGTCACTGTTACCCTCCTCCTCACTCCACACACCAACAAACACACACCGGCTTAAATAAAAATACTTCCGGAGGCCAATCTCATGTGACGTCGTACTGATTCGTTTTTTGTACTTCGCACATTCTGATGAATCGCACCTTCTGATGTATCTGCGGATTGGTGTGATTTGGATAGTGAATAAATAGCTTGCTGATATTTAATTCCCAAAGGAACAGTAGTTGAAGAAGTTGGCAGGTAAGCTTGAAAAAGTCCAGTCCATGCTTTTTCTGATTTGTGCTCAGGGTTTCCATGTTAATATCACATAACTACCACGTTTGTCTTCAAGAAGAGCTGTTTTTAGTTTACTTTTATTAAAATTTTCATTCCACTGCTCTTAGTGCCCTTTCTGCCCAGGATTGGGGCACCTAGTGTTGCATTTCCGTCCAGGGGTTGGCACACCTTTTGGTAAATTTACAGCTCAAGGTAATTTCTGATTAATTTTTTCCCATGCAATGTTTAGGAATGTGATAAACACGATTTTGGTAAATTTGTGTTTTAAGGTGTTTTATGAATTCGTGGAATGTATCATTTCAATGCAATGTTTATGAATGTGACTCAGATGATGGGACCACTCATTTTCGATACAAATGCCTACATTTCAGGTTGTAAGCAAAATAACATCAACAAAAAACTTTAAATTAGGTGACATAGGGTAAAGTATTTTTTTTTAAATAAAATAAATGCAACATAACCTAACCTAACCTAGCTTAACCTCCCCTTGGAGAAAAACAAAACCAAAACATCAAGTTGTAAAAATTTCAAGCAATGTATTTTTTTTACAATAAAAAAATGTAACTCAATTTAACCTAACCTAACATAAGCTGCTTTTAAAGAAAAAAGATCTATTTCTTTCAAATTTTGGAACAATTTTTGCAAAAAATGTCGAACTTAAAACACTTAAACTAATCTAACATCACCAAACATAGCCCATTTGATTGCTTTATGGAGGCAAATGTGTAATAACTTGCCTTGTTACCACCTTAAAGCAAAATAATTCTGGTTAGATTAGGTTGGGTTAGGTTTTTTCATTTGTAAAATTTCAATAAAATAAATTGCTAGATATTTTTTCCAATCTTGTTTTTATAGTTGTTTTCTCCAAGGTCAGCTTAGGTTACATTAGGTTATGTTGAATTTTTAATGTATTTCTTTTAATTGCTATGTTACCTAACTCAAAGCCCATTTTTAATGTTATTTTGCTCACAACCTGGAAAGTAAGCATTTGCACAGAAACTGAGTAGTGCCATCAGCTTAGTGACATTCATAAACATTGCATTGGAAATTTAAATGGAAAAATATTAATAAAATACATAAAAGCACACATTTAATGTCCTTTCCTCTGCAAATGCATGCCTTTCAATTGGGAATAAAAATAACACCAAAAAGGGTGTGGAGTAAGGAAATATAGCATACAAATAATGTTCAAGATGTATGATAACCTTACCTAACATAGTTCAACTTCCCATACAAGAAATTAATTGTTTTAAATTTAAATTTTCGAGGCATTTTCTCAAATATTTTCAACTTAAAAAACCTAACCTAAGCTAGCCTGAACCGTTTATTATTTTTTGTAGAAAAATCATTAACAAAAATTATTTACCAACAAATGATTTTTTTTATAACTTACAACAAAAGCCTAACCTTATAACTTACAACAAAAGCCTAACCTAACCTGACAAACCTCACCCCTTTGTATGCTTCATGGAGGTAAAATGTGTGTAAAACTTTTCTTGTGGTTACCTTAAACTGTGATAATACCTGGCTTTTTGGGTAATATTTCAGCTCATGGTACTCTCTGACTTCTTCTAATTTATTTTTTAATGCAGTGTTTGTTAATGTGCTGAACATGATGTAACCGCTCATTTCCTCTGCAGATGCACACTTTTCATTTGTGAGGAAAAATAACGTGGAAAAGGGGGCTTGGATTTGAGTAATATAGGATGAAAAATAACGTTCAGATTAAAAAAAATGTAACCTAACCTAACCTAGCCTAGACTTCCATGCAAGAAATGATTATTTTTATGCCAAATTCTCCCCCCCCCCAATTTCTTTTTTCTCAAACATTTTGAACTTAAAAAGTCTAACGTAACCTAATCTAGCTTGAACCGTTTTTGAAGATTTTTTTTTCATTTACTAACTTACAACAAAAGCCTAGCCTAACGCAATTAGACAAAACCTAGCTCCTTTGAATGATTCGTGGAGGTAAAAATGGGTGTAAAACATGTCTTGTGGTTACCTTAGACTGCAATAATATCTCTTTTTGTGCTACCTGGTGTACGTGATGAACCTCCATCTGCATGCTGCATGAGAGCATTGCACTTATTGGTTCACAAAGAACAATAACATTTTGAAAGTACAATATTTTCAGGAATGGAATCCTGTGCTGATAACATTTTCTGAGTTATAAATTTGCAGATCAGATCTACATCATTTGTGTTAAAAAATATGAGAAATTCATAGAAATGCATACACCGGTTTGTAGACAAGAAGTTATTCTGATGATTTCTGATGTATTGGAAAATGACAAATTTTCATGATGGAAGCAGGCAAAGTTAAAGTACATAAATCTCAATAAGTGGTCAGTTCACTAACAAGACAGCAAATTCACTCAAATAGCACTCAAAATGCCAGGCGGCCCACTCTTTTTGCAAGTTTAAAATCGATGACAGTGCTTTCTTGAATCATGTTTAAAGCACATGAAGGAAATGTATTGCTGACACTTGTTAGGAACTGATGTGTGTAACGTTAATTAACATTTCTAATGTCCTGATGTTTGTACACAAAATATAGCTCACTATTGTAAATAGCATGGGAAGTATGATGCCATATATCATGGCTAATTTATGGTCAAACTGTTATGCAGCAGATTCCCTGCATTGTTACTTAGTTATTTGGGCTTTAGGGCACAGACCATGTTGATCACATAGCTCCCTGCATTGGTGTTAACTGATACATCAGTATGTTTGCAAATTCACTGATGAGTGAATCCATACCATTCTCACTGGGGTATAAAAGCTACATTATAACATTGTTTATACCGGGCGGCTGTGTCGGTGCATTGACGGCACGTTAAACTTTCGGTCAAAATTCTGCCGTTTAACTTGAATTAATGGATCGGGTGGTGGGGCCAGGGTTCACGCAACAAGCTCTGCTTAGCAATCCGACCCTGGTTCATAAAGCCAGCCCAACAAGAACTCGGATGAAACTTATTAAAAAAAAAAAAAAAATGCATATAACAGAAACCCATCTCGATTGTCCTGCTTACTCAGGACACCATAGAAGTCAATGAAGCCAATGAAAACCATAGAAGTCAATGAAAATGTTACTTCATCCCCTGTATTGTTAATGGAAACAAGTCTCTTGAACCATATGTTATGTCCTTCACAGTGTTGCTCCATCCACCTCCAACTCCAACCCTGACCAAACTTCAGGAGCTCATCCTTCTCCAAAGCAGTGTGTTGAAGAAGGTATGTATTGTAGCATAACTACTCTGACCGGAATTCCATGGTATCCATGTTGCCTTACAATCCATCCTTGCTGATCCATGTAGCAGATGTTTGACTTTCCTCAAACTGTCTGGATAACTGGGGAGTTGAAATCACATGTGTGATGAAACAGATGAACTATTCCTGGATTCTTATGTTGCATCATTGCATGGCACAGTGACATACCGAATGGGGAGGGGGAATTGTGGGAAGTTCCCTCACCCCCCCCGTCCTGATAGGTTGTGGGGCCCCCAAGAGTCCGCCGAGCTTAGGAAAAAAATGCGCTATGCTCCCTAAGAATTTCACTCGGTCGACCAAAAATCGCACCGGGGCTCAGAAAAATCACATTCGGGGCCCCCAAACGTAGCGCAGGGGCCCCGATAATGACGCTGGGGCCTCAAAAGTTTGCACCTGGGCCCCTGAAAATCACGTTGGGGCCGCAAACAAGTCGTGCCGGGATTCAAGAAAATCACGACGGGGGCCACAAACGGTCGGGCCGGGGCCTCCTGAAAATCACGCCGAGACTGGGGTATTAAGAATTATCACCCGGGCCCCTGAAAATCACGCCTGATAGGTCCCACCGGGGCTCTAAAAGTCTCGTTGAGATCACCCAACAAATGAAGCCGGATGAATGAAAAACAGTCCGGACACGGAAAATCAATCTGGGATCTCAACAATAGCTCCAAAAGCCCACACAACTTGTTGGGCCCCCACAAACGTGTCGTAGCCACCGCAAGGGATCCCAACAAGTGACGACGGGGCCCCAAAAATCGCACTTAGACAAAAACAAATTCACGCCGCTTCTCTTGAAAATCTCACTGGGGCCAAAACGTCGTGCCGGAGCCCCACAAGTTGCAGCTGGCTTCCCAAGTACCAATATATACCCGGAATGTCACCTTGCGGACGGAAAAATTGCGTCAAGGATCCACAAAATAAGAAGTCGTCGGACGCCGGAAAAGAAACCTGTTTGAGGCACCGGAAAAAAACGCACCGAGAGCCAGAAAAATCGTACCGGGTTCCAAAAATAGCCTGCAGGGGGCTTATAAAAATAGACTTCACCACAAAAACCACAAGGAGACTCCATCGAATCGACCAGAGCACCGGAAAATTAAGAATGGGTCCCGAAAGAAAATTATCCGAAGGGCCTTTCTACTCTCGATGGTGCAATCTGCGGAAAAAAAACACGTTGAGCAGCCGCAGTGGCGTACTAAATGGAAAAATTCCCTCCCCTAACGTTAGGCACCAAGGAAATACTTTCACCCATCGTCATTACCGTTCAGGTCTGCTGTGCTCTGATGCTTCATCAATGCCGGTGTGTTTTAGCCTGCATCTGATCGCTGAAGTATTTTTATTTAAGCCGGTGTGTGTTTGTTGGTGTGTGGAGTGAGGAGGAGGGTAACAGTGACGGTGACGGTGACGATAGATCCGAGCCTACTATATGGCACTGCAGTCGCATGCTATTACTCAGAGTTGTTATGTTGGTGAGTTCGAGTCTCACCTGTCGCTACTCTTCGCCCGCGACCAATCGGCGTGAGAGATTGGCGACGCTATATGACACAACCGTCGACGTGTCGTAGAACCAATGACCAACCAAGAGTTGTTATGTTGAAATGTACTGAGCACTGCTCTTTTAATTATGTGACTTCACCAGTTATTGGGCGATTTTCCCCGTCGGTGAGGATGCTGAATAAACATAAACATACACATCGTCGAATAAGAAATCAGAATTTCTGAGATCTGAAAATATAGTGGGCTAAATCCGATGAGTTTTTTTTGGGGGGGTGGTGTCTAGTGTTTTGGCACTTCGGCCCCCCAATGTTTTTCAAAAATCGACACCCCTGCATGTGGCCCTTATGGATCTCAGGTACGACCCATCCCAGTCGCTAGATGCGTTTGTGATACGGCTTAAGAAGATGGTGTCTCAAGCATTCCCAGGACAGGCATTGGAGGGTCTGCTATACAACCATTTCCTGTCGGCACTTCCAGGCGACCTGTACTCGCCTGTTGTCGCGTCGGGAGCGAGTACTTTTGAGGATGCAGTGGCAAAAGTACGTCACGCGTGCAGTGCCGCTCGGCACGTGATGCAGCCGGTGCGCCAGATGGCTGCAGGGGGGGGGGGGGGGGTGGCAGCCTGAAGCGTCAGCTGTTGCTCGGTTAGAGAAGAGGATAGCCGAATTAGAGCTCCAAGTCCAGACTGGACTCAGGTCCAGTGGACCTGTGCGTAGGCCGCGTGAGTGTTACGCCTGTAGCCAGTACCAGTCTGCGCAAAGCGAGAGAGTTTGGGATCGCTGCGTCGAATAGGCGACACGCGCGCAACAAGAGAGCCTACGAAAAGAAGCTGAGCGAGCATACCTTTCAGGCTGGTGATCAGGTCCTGTTGTATAAGAGTGTCGTGCCGAGAGGTCAGTATTATAAGTTTGTCCGCCCCTGGAAGCCGGCAACAGTCCTAAGCCGAGTGGGTGATGTAAATTATCGGATACGTCTGCACGGGAGCAGAAAGACGATTCTAGTGCATCATAACAGACTGCAACCAACGACCGCTCAGGTGACCAGGGATGCAGTGCCTGGATGTGCAGCTGGTGTAACAGACACACCAGCAGGACGTGGCTTGAGTGTGGATGATGAGAGGCAGGGCGTCGGTGAGCCGCTCGCCCCGGCGTCCGGGGCTGGGTCACCCGCACCACCCGTTCGATGTGACATATTCCGACCTGGTGTGCTGGAATCTGGAGGCGAAGGGGGTTCACATCCTTCCTCCGGAAGCACCGCTCTCGGAACTCGCGTCGTTGGGGAAAGTGGGGATCTCGGCGCGGATGCGTTAGCGGCTGGTGGTGACGACAGTAACAGCGGCGATCTGGGTCCCACCCAAGCAACTTCCGTTCAGAGGGAAGAAGGGAATGGGTGCCCCGCTGTCAGGAGAGAACCGGCGTTGATGGGCACTGCGGTTAGCTTAGGGATAGAATGCTCTGATGTTCCATCCGTGGAGGGAGTGGGGTCAGAGACAGATGACCCCGGGCCTGGACTTCCCCCGAGTGTACCGCCAACTGTGTTGCGACGATCGAGTCGGGTTAAGCGAGCTCCTGGCTGGGTGTTGTTAGAATAGTCGTTAGTTACAGTGTAAAACGTGTGTGATGTGAGCACCTGGTTGCGCGATGTTAGAATAAGATGCTAGTGCACTAATTGTTATAACTAGCGTCGGGCGGAAAATGAGGATCCCGCCGGGGATGCGTTAGTGGATGGGCGGTTTGTTTCGGGTCTACACCACATTGTGAAACTGTGTAATGTCTGTGCGGATTGTGGAACGTTTTAGTCGTTGGGGCGCCTATGGCGAGTGCTAGATGCCTTGTGCTGAAATCTAGTGCGTACCCTATTAAGACTTGCGACGGTCTTGCGCAGTCGTGACATCAGTCTTTGTGTTGCGGATAAACCCGTTGCCATGCTGCTGACGACCACTTGTGACGATAGTTCGAACAGCGTGGCGATACATCGTGTGCCGTTTCGCTCCGGTGTCATGTCTTGGTCATGTCCGTTGAGTGCGTGTGCACTCCTTTTTCAAGGTTTTTGGAGTGTAGACGGGTGACGTCATGGTCCCGCGCGTCGCCAAGGCGACGCGTGCCTTCGGATTGGCTTGTTGCTTTCGCGCCAAGAGACCCCGGCCGCGGGCAGTGTTAGAATAAAGCTGGCTGCGGGCGGTCGTGCGGTCCGCCCGTGCGGGTTGGACTCGAATCTGTCATACGTGTTTGCAATTCAGACCCAGCGACTACATATGTGTGCCACAAAACTAGCGGGAGCACTATAGACATCAAACCACCACCACTCATGCTACAGCACGCAATGCATGCCAGCGAAACACTCGTAGGGAACACGTAAATAGCCATCCCCGAATGGCGTCGGACATGCATGAGCTGATTTTTTTCCAATTAGACATCAATGGTTACCTTGCGGTATCGTCGGACGTAGATGAGTCGACTTGCTTTAGGAAAACAAAAAGAACACAATTAGCGTAACGTAAAACGACTACCCAGAGCACCCATCGGACGTAATTGAACCGATTTATCGTGCAACTCAAAACGTAAAACGGCTACCCAGAGGTACGGCGGACGTAAATGAGCCGAATTGTCAAACGCCGTTCTAATCCCACTGACAACCCTGCATGGCATGCTTAGACCAACCCTCCACTTACAACTAACAAGCGGCGGCCGGCGTGATAGGCGGTGTGAACAATTACCTCCTTTTCGGCACGGTAAAGACCCCTCGGTGCTCTTCGACAAGAGTAGGCTAATGCCGGCACTCTGGAAAAGTAAACTTTCTTGTCACTCTCACCCCCCCCCCCTCCCACCACCTCAGCTACAAATTACCTTGCGGAGAAGTACAGTAAACTCAAACCATTTAGACATCCGCGGGAGATGTCCTCCACCTAGCCCTCGCCTTTAACACCTAAAACATCACACACTATAACGTAAAAGTATACTTACGTACTCCCCTACACTTAGGCACAAGTACACTTAAGTACCCCCCTAACGTAAATGTACACTTGCCTGAGCTTGCTTTAAAGGCGGCGCAAATGACCTTGATAATCCGACACGCCCCTAAAATTAATTTTTCCCAATGATGAGACAGCATCTAGTCACCCACGTCTGTCAAGACAGACCACGGTCAGTTCACTTTCGGCCTACAGGCAACCTATACAAGCGGCTTTTTCAAAACCTGCCAAGACATAATATATCATGCATTTTGACGAGCACACAAATATATTTATATGCTTTGTGCATATGTAGACGGGTGACGTCATGGTCCCGCGCGTCGCCAAGGCGACGCGTGCCTTCCGATTGGCTTGTTGCTTTCGCGCCGAAAGATCCCGGCCGCGGGAGTGTGAGAATAAAGCTGGCCGCGGGCGGACGTGCGGTCCGCCCGTGCGGGTTGGACTGAAAGCTGTCATGCGTGTTTGCGTTTCGGACCCGGCGACTGCATTGTTCGGACGCAGCGACTACACATGCAGTAGTTCAACCTCCAGGCTCCAAATCAAATTATCAAATTACCAATATACAATTGGAAAAAACCACCATGCATGAAGAGTGCAGTATATTTGTAATTGAATTTGCCAGCTGAGCTCAAAACTACTGTCAATTTCTACATAACTGTTTGTTACATGCAAATTAATTTAGCTTCACACCCAGGCCCACGCTCAATTCGCTGTCAGCTCATGCGAGTGACCCAATGGGCCATTGTACCTCCAGACGTATGATAATTTTTTGAGAATGTTGTAGAGTATATTTTTTTTTGCAGAGCTATGACATTTTTTTGCGTGATTTGTGGGAGACCTTGTGAGGACCAACTACAAACCTATGGTATTTTCTGCACAATGGCAGTGTACTGTGAAAATAAAACATGCTCCACAGATCTAAGTGATTCAGGCAAAGGCGGCGAAGGCGGGCAGAGAGGACGCCCTCAGCAACGAAAAATACACCAAATCAAGCAAGACATTTTGAGATTTTCACTACGCAAGATCATACATTTTCGGTGAGTTTCGCGCACCAAAAGCAGCTCCTGTCTCCTAACATCTCTTTTGGTAAGAGTCCCCTTGAGAAAACACTGGCTGCGCCCCTGGATTCAGGTCTAAACAACAGTACGACAGAGGTCAGCAACAGCTAATCCCTGTTACAGCCAAGATTGCCGTCATGAAAGTCCACTGATGTGGCACGGTGTCGAAAACGATGTTGTGTTAATAGCACAAGTACTGATAATAGCGTTCAATTAATTTTATTGGTCATGGATGAGAATTGATGGCTGTATTTTCGTATCATATATTGCATCATTTATCTCATTCACTTTTTCTCAGGAACTCTTCAAATGTTTCTTATATTCACTGATCATATGTGGTGCTTTTGTTACGAGTCTCCGGCGCAGGTGTATTTTGTTCCTGCGATCGTATGTTAAGGGGCTTGGGATCAGTGATCGTCGGTAGTTGCTCACCTTGCATTCCCCAATGGTGTAAACACCAAAAGATGTAAAGGGCCTTGACCAAAACAAATTGGCTGAAAATTATCAGGTAAGAAACTCGCATGCATACCTACCTATTGTATGAGTACCAGGAGTACCTAGTGGCTAGTACAGTTCCTCCCAGCTATAGAGGGAATTGGAATGGAACTGCATCGAAGCCAACGATTTCGTGGAGCTGATGCCATAAAAAAAGTCATAAAGTATTAAGGCTTAATAAGAGCCACAGGGGCCCATCTGGGTTAAGCCTATCTAGAAAAGGTACTAGAATGTACATACTCCCACCCCAATCAATCCCTTATCCCAAGTTCCTAGGAAGCTATATATCCCAGCCCATCTAACACCACTCACTTGCTACCGCCTAACACCCTCAATAATCACAAGCTCCTCCCATCACACCCATCGTGCCACCATAGACAACCTCATCAGCATCACATCCCGACGGAAGGTGCCGAATTCACTGCTAGGCACATCCCACATAAATTCATAAAGCGTTCAGACTTAATAAGAGACTCACGTGCTATTGCATAATACACTCAACAATTACAAACTCCTCCCATCATACACATTGTGCTACCATAGACAATCTCATCAGTATCACATCCCGAAGGAAGGTGCTGAATCCACTGCTAGGTACACCCTATATAAAGTTATAAAGCATTTAGACTTAATAAGAGACTCACTTGCTATTTCATAACACAGTCAACAATTACAAACTCCTCCCAACTCCCACTCCTCCTTGTCGATCAACCTTCCCTGGAATACAGAAAAACAATCCCCCTATTCTTATAATGATTGTCTATGCCGTTTTTAAAGATGTTCAGTGTGTTGCTACTGACAATGGTTCGTGGCAGCTGGTTCCAGTGTTCTACTACCCTGTTGGTGAAGAAAGACTGTCTTAACCTTGTCCTGCTGTGATTAACTTTAATTTTGAATTGATGACCTCTAATTGCATCATTTCTGTTAAATTCAAACATTTCCCTGAGATATCCCTGTTCCTGACCATGAACAAATTTAAAAACCTCGATGAGATCTCCTCTCAGCCTTCTATATCTAAGTGAAAACATGTTCAATTTCTTCAGTCTTTCCTCATATTCCAGGTTGCCTCTACCATTAACCATTTTTGTTGCCCTCTTTTGTACTCTCTCTAAAAGCCAACAATCTTTCTCATAACTAGGGGACCATGCTTGGACACAGTATTCCAAATGTGGCCTGACATATGCACAGTAAAGCTTCCTGATGACCTCCTCACTTTTGTATGACACATTCCTCTGTATTGCCCCAAGCATTCTTAGTGCCTTCTTCCTGGCTTCTTTGGTCTGTCCTGATGCCCCCAATTTTGTGTTCAAAATAACACCTAAGTCCTTCTCCTGCTGAGTCACAGATAGTACTTGGCCACCCATCAAGTATGGAGCCTTCATATGCTGCCTACCTACATGCATGACTTTGCACTTATCAAAATTAAACTTCATTTGCCATTTTTCGCACCACTTCACTAGCTCGTCTAAGTCTTTCTGCAGCAAAACCTGCTCATTTTGCCCTGTTATTGCCCTAAAGATCTTCAAATCATCCGCAAATTTCAAAACCTTACTTCTTAGGCCACATTCAATGCTATTCACATATATAATGAACAATAGTGGCCCCAGTACCGACCCCTGGGGGACTCCACTAAGAACATTTTGCCATGATGACTTTGTACCATTTAGCATCACTCTCTGCTGTCTATCTGAAAGCCACAACTCTATCCATTTTAGGATGCTACCTGCAATACCATGGACCTGAAGCTGCATCATTAACCGTTTATGGGGTACCTTGTCAAAGGCCTTACTAAAGTCAAGATATGCTACATCAACCTGATTTCCCTGATCAAATTGTTCTGTAGCAAAATTAAAAAAGTCCAAGAGATTTGTGAGGCACGATCGCCCTTTTCTAAACCCATGTTGAGTATCTTGAATCAATTTGTTTCCTTCCAGAAAACTAACTATTCTATCCTTGATAATTGATTCGAGTACCTTGCAGACTAGGGATGTGAGGCTTACTGGCCTATAGTTTTCAACTTTCCCTCTTTCTCCTTTCTTGAAAATAGGAACTACATTTGCCCTTTTCCAATCTGTTGGAATTTCATTTTGCGAAACTGATCTACAAAATATTATACTAAGTGGAATTGCCACTTCCTTTTCAGCTTCCCGCAATACCCTAGCATAAATTTCATCGGGTCCTGCTGCCTTGTTTGTCTTTATTTTTCTGATATAATTGAAAACAATATCACTATCAATGAAATCAACATCATGTATCTGATCACCTGTCACTGAACTGTGGTTCACGGTTGGCAGATTAGTCACATCCTCCACTGTAAACACTGATTTAAACTGCTTGCTCAGCTCCTCAACCATCTCACTATCCTCACTCAATATAGTCCCATTTACATCCAGTGGACCAATTGTGCGTGAAACTTTACTTAGCTTGTAGAAACTAAAGAACTTTTTACTGTCCCCATTACAGTTCCTAGCCAAATCCAATTCTTTTGCTCGCTTTGCTGCTCTGATTTTCTGCTTCACAGCGTCTCTAGATTTTTTATTACGACCTTAGATTTACGATATTTGAAGCCTCCTTAAATACTCTAAATGCACCTTTCTTAGCCTTAATTGCTTTCATCACATCTGGTGTAAGCCATGCTGGCTTTCCTACCCTTCTTTTGCGCCTTTGCTTTTGGGGGACATGTCTAATCTGAATTTCCCTCAAGTAGGATTTGAACTTGTCCCACATTTCACAGGCATTTAAATCAAAGAATTCTTCTTCCCATTTTATGGCACTTAAAGCCTCTCTCATGCAGGCAAAGTCTGCCCTGTTAAAATTTGGAATCTTTGCCAAATTATCCTTGATTGTCCCTGATACCTGTGCCTTGAATCTCACTATGTTATGGTCACTTCTTCCCAGAGTTTCTCCTACAGTCAAGTCTTGAACTAAATCACTTAAATCTGAGAAGACAAGGTCCAAGAATGAGCCCTGCCTGGTTGGTTCCATTACAAACTGGTGTAAGAACAAGTCCTCTTCAAGGCATTTCCTAAACAGTTTACATGATGGGGAGCCAACACCAACATTTTCATATCCTTTTAGATTAAAGTCACCAAGAATAAGGCATTTCCTCTGAAAGTTTCTACTGATTTCCTCACAAATCACCTTATCAAGCTCCAGTTGCTGAGAATGTGGCAAGGTTCCTGATCGATACAAAGCTCCTATCCTCAGTTTATTGTTGTTGCCTTTTCCCACAGCAACATCAAGCCAAATGGACTCCACAGACACATTTTTCACCCCATCTACTACTTTTTGAGAACTGTATAAGCTATTCACATAGAGCATTACACCACCCCCTTTCACTGCTGGACCCCTATTGCATGAAAACATATTGTATCCCTGGATCTCATAGTCCTGCAAGTTATCCCCAAAATATCCCTCACTGACCCATGCCTCAGTAATGCAAACAAAATCTGGTTTCTCCTCAGCAACATAACACTTGAACTCATCAAATTTGGATCGAATGCTCTGAGCATTAAGCATCATACACTTAACAAAAGTTCCATGACCATCTTTGGCTTTTTTATGTTGAGTAGCTCTATCATCTCTGGATGAGCCACCACTCTGCCCCCTTGATCTACTGCTACCCCTATTTGTTGACTGTGAGGTTCTATTGCCTATGCTGTCACTATTGACATATCCCTGAGATGGCAATGCCAATTCTTCCCTCCCCACCCCATTATCTAGTTTCCCTGAAGGACATGTTCGTATACTTTGCCTAACACTTGCACCCCCTTCTCAGAGAAGTGCAAGCCATCCCTCTGATAGAGGTCAGATGAGCCATAAAACCTGCACCACTTGTCAACAAAAAGTCAAACCTAACTCATTGCAAAGCCTACCTACCCTGGCATTGGCTGCCAGTGCCCTAGAGCTCCACTCAGGGGAGACTCCAGCCCTAGGCAGAATAGCTGTCACAATAACTCTGCTATTGCTTTGCTTCAGGGTGGCCAGAAGGGCCCTGTAGTCCTGCATCAGCTCCTCACTCCTAGCAGGACCTATGTTGTTCACTCCTACCTGCACTATAACTGTACTGAACTGGTTTTCGCTGGTGGCCTGTGCGACCACTTGGACCAGGTCTCTAACTTTGGCACCAGGCCTGGTGATGCACCTCCTACCTTTCCGACCTTTACAGAATACCCTATCCAAATGCCGCACACGAGAGTCTCCTACGACTAGCACTTTCTCCTTGCTGCTATCACTTTCACTATCACTATCCTGGGGGCAGTCCTCCAATGCCACACCGGTACCGGTAATTTAGCGGTGCTGAGAGGAGAGTTTTCATTAGCATCCCATGAAGCTTTTCAACACCTGCCTCATACATGCTGCTCTGATAAGTTTTTTAAACAAACATCCAAGCATAAAAAACTGCATATTATTAATTTTCAAGTTCTTAACCCAAACCAATGCAAATGCTTAGCAAATGGAGTTAGAGTGGTGTTTTGAGTCTATTTCTGCATATTTACAGCTTAATGCATGTACAATTTTGTGTAAATTTATGCTTTATGGTAGGTAACTGAATTCTTGATTATTTTTTCCAACTCATCTTACATTTATAAATGTGACCGAGACAATGTGACTGCTCGTTTTCTCTGCAAATGTTTGGTTTTTCAGTTCAAGTTTGCAATCAAAATCACATGAAAAAAGTCATTTTGAGTTCATGGCTGGATATCCTGGGTATGTCGGGGGTCTGAACTTCCCCTTGTTGGTACCCTGATGATGTTAATTTTTCATTTTCCTTATTTAATCTGAAAATAATCTGAAAACATTATGTTTAAGCAAAGTAACACAACCCAGCCATACCTTTCTTTCAAGAAAATATGTAAAAATGGGATAAAATTGAGTACCTTTTCATGTCAATTTTGTAAATAAAAAATATATTTAAATATATAAAAGCTCCTAGTCCAATTTTTTCACAGGAATATGTTTTCTGGTGCTTTCCAATATGATTTGAGTGAATTTGAAATTGATATCTTTGAGATTTGATACATGATATCATGTATTTCATGAGCAACATTCTGAGTAACAGTTGAATTACCAGCCTAATGCTCATAATAGTATAGGTAGCAATACAAATTAATTAAGATATATTTTGCTTCCCAAGCATCTTCAGTAGATGCAGTAGAGCAAGTCCAAAGAACTAAAATGTCACAAATAGCACAGCCAGCACAAATAATATTTCTTAACATGTATCAGTCCTAAATTCACAGCACAAGAATAAGTACAAAACAGGGGAGATACTTAGTGGCCCAGAAAAGAGAAAAAGTGCAGGGAAAAAAGGGGAGAAAATAGGCAAGCAGAGAGATACATGGGAAAGAGCAAAAAAGAGAGAATGTGAGAAGATACAAGCTATAAATAGAGATAGTGACAGAGACAGATAGTGAGGTAGAGATAGAGAGACAGGGAGACAGAGAGGAGGGATAGAGAGAGGAGAGATAGTTGTTGTTTTTGTTCTTATTATTGTTGGTGTTGTTCTCTCACCTGGTTCTCTCACCTGGTTGGCTCCCCATATACTCAAGCATCACTCACCCAGAGATGAGTTCCATGCCCTATGAGGGGAGCCCGTATCTGCAGGTACGCCAGTCCCCTAGATTAAAGAAAATATGGTTATCTGATAGTCAGGGCAAGACACAGGAACTGGAAAGTGTACCTTAAACAGAATTTGTATGGTTAGAGTAGCTACTACATCTGCTAATATTTTGTTGTCAGTCAAGATTTCTGAAAAAGAGAATATAGAGATTGAGTATAGAGATTGAATATAGAGATTGAATACAGAGATTGAATACAGAGATTGAATGTAGAGATATGAAGAATGAATATAAGAATATAAAGATATGTTGTTGTTAAAGACCCCCCTCTAACCTCCAAACTAAGCAGTGCATGAACTGGGGTTGTGTTTGGAAAACCATCAGAAAGCCCTCAACGAATAGTGTCCAAAGCTCACTTTTTTATTTTCAATTAGTTTTGAGAGTCAAAATGGCATTTTCAGAAAAAATGACATTTCAAGCACATTCATATCTCCACTTCCGGTAAGGACACAACAGTAAAACGTATGCCAGTTGATTGCTCATTACACAGCACATATTACAAAAATAGTCTCATTGGTACATCATGACTTACATGAATGCCACAACCTCCAGCACCAATTCCAGACATACATTTTGTAGGCACTGCCAAACTGTAATCGTGTATCAGGGGCTGCTGTGGCTCAGTTCGTAGGGAGTTCGTAATCAAGTAAGTCAGCTTCATTTCAATATATTGTCATGTGCATGAGCATAAAATGAAAACAAATTGTTTCAGAACAATGCTCCAGGATGACCCTGTCCTTGCCTATGATTCATAATTATGTTTTATTAGGTAATTTAAGTCATGCAATGTAAGATTATACTATGTAGGCGATGAAAACTCGAGAAAAAAACATAATAATTGGAGTGTCTAAATAGGTTTTGCCCACTTAGTGTACTTTATCTTGACCTGGCCAGATCACTTGATGGAGGTCAATCAAATTGGATCAGGAACTTCTCATATTTCTGCATTCTTACCAAGGGAAAAATGCAGTTTAAAGAAAGTTTGGTCCAAAAGTTTCCATGACCTCAGGTCACTAACTTGACCTCAAACAAAAATCTGAGATATTTGTTCTACAGGCACTGCCTGGATGTAATCGTGTAGCAAGGTTCATTTAAATATATTTGCATTGAGATGAGTCAACGATCCTGAAACATTTTTGGAGGTGATTCTCTTTGCCCTGAAATAGGTAAATACACTATATGTCCTGAGGTTGAAACTTTCACATGAGACACAGAAAAGATGGAGCAAGAGGTACTGATAATTTCGTGGTGCTGCATGCTGCTTTTCACTGTCATGCAAACACCATAGGAGGAGGAGGAGGAGGGGGAGGGGTGTACAAAACCTGAGATGGGTTCAATTAGTCATGCATGGTGCAACATTTATAATAGGTATGCAAACATGACATCAACTCGTCAGTGGAGGCCCATAAAATGCCTTTAACCTTCACAGTGCAGGGAATTGATCCCCTGAGAGCTTTTTGGAACAAACCTTCAACCGGTGAAGACATCGCTTCTAAGTTGTCTAAGGGGGAGAGGGAGAGAGATGGATAGAGAGGGGAGGAGCAGATACACAGAGATATAAGAGCAAGTTAGGCTGTAACACTGATCATTCACAGGGTGATCTGATGACAACATTATCAGCAAGTATAACAGTGCTAACAGCACACCAGGAGCATCACAGTGCTAGCATGGCTAGAATGTATGTCATAATGTTATGTAACAATAATGATAATAAGTGTATGGAGTGGGCTTGATAAGCATCCAATAATAAGTCTGTTGAGAACTGGCTTGCAGTTCCTGATGTCAATAGATTCAGCTATTTTCAGATCTGCCACGTCTTTGCAGGTGTGGAGGACCAACAGTTGCAGTGACATGATTTGGATGATGCCTGATGTGGATGATTCATGATGTGGTGGTGCTGCTTCAGATGTTCACCAAAAGGCGTGTTTGGTTTTGATTGTTTGTGTCTCTTAGATTCATTGTATCCATCATGGACACTTTTTGGTTTCTTCTAGGTAGAAGGATTTAGGATTGGTGCAGGCTTGGGATGTGATGTGATAAACCACATTCTTTATGTGGTGTTTACCATTCACACCGGCAGCGCACGCAAAGCATTGCCTGTTTCCTACTGGGCAGGGTGAGGGGTAGAGAGCAGTTGAGCAGTTCCAGAACAAGGGTGGAGAGGTGGGTGTAATCTGAATTCCGGAACAAGGACCGAGAGGTGGGTGTAATGATTCCTTCATTGTTTTCATGTCACCTTGTTTCCTTCTTTTGGTGTCATGTGAATGTGACAATGTTATTTTGTTGTGACCAGCTCATGTGGAAAATGTACATGTCTGGTGCACACTGCTACTCTGCCATTCCAAGGAAGAAAAACGAACGTATGCTTGGGTCAGTGCAATTTTTGTCTCTACTTCTGATCGATTTGATTCCGTACAGGTGATAATCACAACACTTCTATATGAATTGCACCTTTATGCACTGCAACTTCCCATAGGCATAGATGCATACATTGCAATGAATGTGCAAGGGACTTGCGATTTATTCCTCGGAATGGCAGTACTGATGCATGATCCATTCAGATCATCAATCAACCCTTCGTCCCAACTGATTGCCCAGTGTACATGTCTGACATTTTTTGTTTACTTGTACCAGGATGTCTTTCCAGGATTCAACTAAGTGAAGCTGCCAATATGCCACTGCCAGCAGCATTGGCGGCACGGCTTGCCAGACGTGGCATTATTACACCTGACAAGGCCAAGGAGAGTAATGGTGGGTTGTCTCTGTCGACTCCTCAGGGTTTCCAACTTGGTAGTTTTATTTGCCTGTGCTTCAGCTGCCTAGTGTCAGTCGTAAACACGCGGTGTCGCCGGTGATGATGGGTGCATTTGATAGTTCTTTATTTCAACTTCTAGCTATAGTGTGGTAACATAAATCCATTTGTGATGAACAAGAATGCAGCCTTCATCTCAGAAACCCCAAAGTTGTATTCCATATAGAAAGTAGCCTCCAGTATGGTCTTTGTTAACAATTTCCCTGATCTGCTGATTCTCATTGCTGGGATGATGTCACAGTAATGGAGCTATGGCCACACTGGAACGTTTTCTCTATTCACACAGTTCGGTGCAATCTTGCAGCATATTTATGCACAAACAACAGCTGGAGACTTGGCATGGTTGGAGTAAATTGTAGCGATTGTCACACAACTGGCGCCTTTGATGTGAATTTGGTGTGAACACCACCAGTCTCATATGCATGCATAACCATCGTATGTCTTTCGGCGTGATCTAATTTGGCCACGCAGCTGGATTCATACCATATTCTGATGCAATGTTTCTGTTAGGCAAAGAAGAGGAGGAGGTGATTGCCGAGGACTACGACGAGCACGGCACCACCGATCTGGAACAGAACTACATCCACAACAAGCATGGCAGCAAGCTTGTTACAGAGGATGCTACAGCGGTGGGTGGCCAGTGGCCGTCATCTGTGATGGACAGACCGTAAATCTTCTTTAGTATGGGTTATTCAAATTCTGGAATTTAAGTGAATACGCGATTTTTATCCGAAAACATATTTACATCATCTGTCCAGACGTTTGCTGCATATTGACATCTTCACTGACTCATGCAAATTTCACAATGATAATTTATGAAATAAAATGCAACCAATATTAATTGTCTTGAGCTTTGGATCTTTATGGTGCTGTTGGGCACAATTCAAGGCCGAAGCAAAGTTCTTTCTATTTTGTATTCCATTCCATTTCATTTCTGTTCCATTTTCATTAAACGTTTCAATTGCGTTCTTCATAACAAAAATTAGTGTATTTTTTTAGATTTGACGCTTAAATGAAGGTGAATTTGGACACACTGTTGCGGTCCCTTATCTGGGCAATAGTCTGAACTTCAGTGCAGTCGCGCCTACCACAGTGCTGCGCATGTTAGTCGTCAGCAGGGTTGGAAAAGCAGACTGTTTTTAGATGCTTGAAATCGAGAACATTGTGTTCTTCAGAAGAAGATTATCCTTTCATTTTTCTCATTTGGAGGTTGAATGGTGCTGTTTGACGATCAGCTGCTCTGTGACAAATTGCTCAAGATTCACTGAAAAGTGAGCTTCTGGCGTCACATGCTTGAAGAAGTATCTCCTGTCCATATTCGATTACCCACTAATTTACCTCTCCACATCCAGAATTACGAAGTGCAAATCCAACCCTGGCCGTCAGTCTGTAGATCCGTAGTTCAACCTGGACACTGTTAAGTTGTTCCACCCATTTCCTCTTTGGTGGTGACACAGCCCCCGCGGGAGTCCAGGTGGAGTGCTGCTGTAATGAGCCTGGCAGTTACAACCGTTAGTCTCGAACGGCTAATACTCACTGCATGATTCAGTTCCTGCTGGACAGCAAGTCTGCACTGTGCGTCTAATCGTGTATCAGCTGGAAATATCACTTTCTGGTGTTGATGGCTTGCTTAGGCTGATTGAAACTGAACTGGAGTGACAGTTGGCTTGGCATAAAGTAGGAGTACGATTGTTTATGTTTCAAGGAACACATCTTCATTTTTAACGGATGGCAATGTCCTATGTTGCATGGTACAATACGTGCATTCCGAGTGGCGAACTTTTGAGATTAATAGGTTTAAACGGTTATTTATTGAAATTTGATGTACGTAGGTCAGATATGCAGGGTAGATGTAAGTATACAGAATAGTATGTGCCATAAGATGCTCACTGACATTAGCTTCACTGTGTGGGAGCATACTCGAAGTGACGAACAGGGGACGCGGTAGCTCAGTTGGTAGAGCGTCGGACTATTGATCGCAAGATTGTGGGTTCGAATCTCGCAACCGGCGGCATTTACCGAGTCCACCCGCGACCAATCGGTGTGAGAGGTTGGCGACGCTATATAACCTAGCGGTTGAATGCGTCGTAAAAGAACCCGAGGTTCTTCTTCGAAGTGACGAATTAGCCGCACGGTGGCTGCACGCAGGGTTTCCTGGGCTGTCCCAACAAGTGGAACGTGTACCACGAGTGCTGCGACTTCTGCCAGAAGAGCTGGGGCCCGGGGCGCGACCCGGACCCCAAGCTGGAGGTGAAGCGGCTGCAGATGCTGGACAAGTACCCGCTGCCGTCCACCTGGGCCGAGGTGTACGATCCGGGCACGTGAGTGCGATGCCCGGTCGCCGACTGCACCGCCCGGCTCTCGATTGTCTCATGCATGCAGCCGTCCTGCTCCAGCAGATGGTCCAATCGTAGCCTCCTATCAAAGGCGGTTGCAATAGCCGTGGAAAGACAACCGCTACCATTTACGTCGTGTCGCATATAATCATTATTGACAATTTGTCTGTGGTGCATGGCGGTATTTTTAGAAGGCAGTCGGAAACTGTCTGTGTGCAGATTAGCGTTTTGCCTACGTACAGCGCAGGCAATGGGTTGAGGCCGTCCGCCCGCCCACGGCTGGATGTGCTTCACAATGCACGTGTCTGATTTCTGTGGCGATCTCCGGGATGGTTAGTTGATGCGAAGTTAGTAGTGTTGCAGTCATAACACCCAGAGATTCAAGCGCTCGAACGGGGAACACATACTGCTGATTTTCAACTGCAAAATCTCGTCGTATTTCACTTTTTACGCACAATTTGACAAGAAGTTAGAGCAAGGGATAGTGCAGTAATATGCCCCAAGTGAGCAGTGAGTTTAATTTATTAAGGTCAATTGAGTTCAATCGTTGAAGTGTTTTTTTTTAAATATCTGGAATGGGACTGAATGCTCAGCTCCGGAAGCGTTTCGTCGTTCTGCGGGAAGTCCTGCATTAGCCTTCGCCGTACGTGGGAGTTTGTTTTACCCCACACGTTTTTGAAAAGATACCTACTAAACCATTCGAGATACCACTTTAAGACTTGGTATCCCTTCGTATATTTCATGAGTACACCTTACGTCGGAGCGCCCGCCGTGCTGCGACGGGGCGCCCGTTCGGAGGGACCTTGGTTGTCGAGGCCACCAAGTGTTATAATAATATTTTTTTCCCGTTAGTTTTGAGATGTTAAAACGAGCACAGTAGGATGGCGAAATTCGCCATTGAACGATGTCATTTGGAACGTCTTTCCAGTCCTACATACTCAAATTTGAGCAAATAGTTCACTTTTAGGTGTGTCTCTGTCCTTTGCCTTGATAATTACGTAATATGGGAACACTTATGCTAACGATAACAGTAACAATTGCAGCTATCAGCTGGCAGTAGCGCAACCAGGGGGGGGGGCAAGGGGCCATGCCCCCCGAAATTTTTGGGCCCGCTCGAGCCGGGGCCCGCTTCGCGGGCCCCTGGCTCGGAGTGGGCCACCCTACTCAGAGCCCTGGCTAGGGGCCGGCGAAGCGGATCTGTGGCTGGAATCAGGGGCCCTTTGAACCAACTGAAAATCTGGGGGCCCGTTTTAACCAGGGCCCGCCTCGAACCGGGGCCCCTGATAAAGGAAAAGTGCGTTTATTTCTGCGAAGTTTTACAAACATAGGGGCCCGCTCAAAAGTATGTGCATGTTTTCCGCAGACTTTTTAAAAACATGAGGGGGGCCCGCTTGCGAGGGGGCCCGCTCTCCAACCCTGGCCCCCCGAACTGAAATCCTGGTTGCGCCACTGTCAGCTGGTATTGTACAACGGACCATATCATGGGTAATGTTTTTACCTTGAACTTTACCTTGAATCACGATCCGTAATTCGCCGTCCCGGTAGCTCAGTTGGTTAGAGCGCCGACCTGCACTGGTCTCTCCTCTCCTGGCAAAACAGGGTTCGAATCGTTTCGCGCGCTCGCAATTTAGCTCCCGGCTGGGAGGGACAGTTGGAAACTGGCCCGAAAGGCCGGAGACGAGCTTCCGGGGCGGCCGTGTCGGAGCATTGGCGGCACGTTAAACTCCCGGTCAAAATTATGCCGTTGAACTGGATTTCGTTGATTGGGTGGTGTGGCCAGGGTTCAAACAACAAGCTCTGCTTAGCAATAGGACCTCGTGCATAAAGCCACCCCAGCAAGAATTCAGACTAAATATTTTTTTTTTTAATGGTGAGAATCAGCATGATGTTCATAAACGAGACTCTGCTATAAATCAGACTATGTTAGGCTTAATCAACACACATCAAGAAGCACGACGTTCATGCTTCTTTGGGAAGGATATCGACTTAGGGTCCAGGATGTGGCATATCCCACCGTAATTCGCGTCGAAGAGTGTATGACTGAGACGCCAGCACACGTGTGTGTGAGCACGGTGTGCCGCCTGTACCGGGGCGTTGCATGACCGACGCGGTCGACGCGCCCCTGCACCCCGACAGCCAACTGATGGCACGTGCCGGCAGCGGTCGCTACTACTACTGGAACGTGGAGTCTGAGATGGTGTCGTGGCTGCCGCCGGAGCACCCGCGCGCCGTGCCGGGCGCCTGCGCCGCCGCGCTCCGGCTGCAGATCCAGCTGCTCGAGCAGGACCGGCTGAAGCAGAAGCCGGCCGAGCCGCCGCCCCGGGAGGCCGAGCCCGAGCAGGTGACGTCACCGGCGGCGGCAGAACACCGCGGCTGTCCGCACCGCAGCCTGCAGGATGGCCGGACAAATGCGTGATGCGGGGTGTCGGGTCCACTGTTCGAAACTGTACTTCTTTAGTTTAGTTTAGTTCTTTAGTTCTTTAGTTTCGTTAGTTTAGATGCTAAAGTATATTTAAAAAAAAAACACAGGTAATTGGGTCGCTCGATAGCCGAAGACTGACTGTTCATTCATTTAATTAGTTATCTAGTTTTTTTAGTTTTTAGTTATTTAGTTATTTATTTTGGTTTTAGGGCGCCTCGACTGCTGAGGTGATTTTGCGCCCGAAACTACTTTTGGTCTCCTCTTTAACTTAACGTCTTTGATATCTGGTGTAGAATGCGTTCTTGTTCTCCCATCTAATGTGTTATTCTTAGAGAGGAGCAAACTGTTACGTTGGTGAGGGCTATGCATTCGCGAGGAATTTGATAGGGTATGTATGGCTGTTTTGTTATCTGCTGTGTAGTTCGGGCACAGCCAGTTGCCGTGTTTCCTGCGCTATGCTCGAGCGTAGCTAACCGAATTGCTTCCTGCGTGTCCACAGCCCATGGAGACTGAAGGAGAGCGTGAGAGGGACCGCGACAGAGACGACAGAGACCGCGATTATCGGCGAGACCGCGACCGAGATCGGGACCGCGAGCGCGACCGAGATCGCGACAGAGACCGCGACAGAGATCGGGACCGGGACCGAGACCGGGACCGGGAGAGAGACCGCGATCGAGACCGAGATCGGGAGCGGCGGCCCCGCGACAGGGAAGGCAAGCAGAGAAAGCGGGCCGATGACCTGGACCCAATGGATCCGGCGGCGTACTCCGACATCGCCAGGTAGGTCGCTGCTCCGGCTATCTGTGCTGCGCGTCACACAGCACCATGCTGCGAAAACGGACTTCCGGTGCTTCCTGTCGACATTACTACATTTGTGGTTTGTCTGATTAATGATAGTGACGAGCTGTTATCGCTCGAACGATGGACGAAGCCCTGGGGGAGTGTACCCGAGTGGTGGCAGAGGTGCGACACTGGGAGATTGCATGCACCAAACCGCGTCAAGCCAGGCTGCTCCCCATCCAGCTGGTCGACAACCAGCTCTCATTGGCTCAGCTTTTCCGGAGGTAGCCTGTGACTGGAGACGAGTTCTCGTGATTGCCTTTCTCCAATCGAAATTGCGAGAACAACTGAGGAAGACTTTAGCCCGTTTCACGACGGCCAGCACCGGGATGCAATGTCGATGACTTCGTCTAGTATGAAGGGCATATCATTGAAATATATGTACTTTATCTGTAGATATGAAATGTTCAAGAAGTTTTAACTACGAAGTAATAAATTCAATATTAAACCCAACCAACATATTCAAATTGTGGCACTGTTTGAAAAAAGCGCTCAATTCACAGAAACAACTAGCCAATCTGGCCGCATTTGGCACCATGGCCGGGAGGTAGCAGTTGTCGGATAGAACATAAATTTGCCGTTGGATTACCAGCAAATATACAATATTTGGGAGGAAGTGGTAGTATGTATCCTGCGGATGAATATTTTTCATTTTACGTTATATTTTATCCCTATGAAGTACCTGTATTATGAATAAATATTGAAATACATCATTTCCAGATGCTACGATTCCATCTTGACGCTCCCGAAAATATTAAATTATCTCCACTTTACAAGGGGTTGTTTACAGTTGTAATGGCATCCGCTGTACCGCACCATACGAGGCTCCGTTTTTAAATGTCGCTGTACTCCTACCTGAATAACCGCTACTGGGAGGGGGGGGGTGAATTGATCCTTGTCTTTGAATATCATACTTGCAAGAAAGAACAAAGCATGAATTGTTTACAGCACCCAAAAGACCGCAACACGTCCAAAATATGCGCATCTGAGACAAACTTGTTTGTTGTCTCGCCTGACATATTTGAGCCGTAAATGATGCAATCAGAGCACAAATGATGACGTCATTTTTTGTAACGTGGATTGTGATTCGTCATAGCTATCATAAGGGGCCAATCACTTACCGCAGTTGAAGATGGCTGGCGATATTGATCAGAGTTGTCGAGTGCTCGGAAAATTTGTCACTTGAAGACCGCTGAATTCGACAAACAGCTGTTGTCATCGAGTTTACTTCCGAAGTCAGGCTCGCATGGTCTGACTTCCAGATTTCCAACTAGATGACGTCCCAGGCACGGATGTAGGTGTACATTTTCAGGGTTTGTGCATAAACAAGCTGTTACTAGTCCAAAAACTTGTATTAGGTAACTGAACCTACTCTGTTTGTTTATTTATATCATAAATTGGTCCAATCTACAGATTAAAAGCTTTCAGATCAATGTAATTATTATGCCCTGACCCGCCATTGGGATGTCATGACGATTACTTCCCGCTAGTGCACGCGTGAAACCGCCTATTGTTTCTGAGGAGCGATAAGCGCCACTATGCGTTATTTCACAACCTACGAATTGTCTGTTTCGGCCCCGGGTTTATAGATATGCTAGAAACATTCGTTTTGGTCCCATGCTGGTGTCGTTAGAGGTCGACGGTTTCAGCTTCGTGATTTTGTCTAAACTGCCGGCTTCGGCGTCGGCTGCGGTTACGGCTCGACTTCGGTTGTGTAGCATTTTAAGCTGCCGCCTTCGGCCTCGGCCTCGGCCTCGTCCTCATGTCTGGTGTTCACGGTGAATGTGTTGCGTGATTGTTTGGCCGCTCCCGCAAGTGGCTGGTTGTCGTGGATAGGACCGTGTGGCTCACCATACAGCGGGCTGCTGCTGTGTTTCAAGGCCACCTGGCCGTGGCCGTTCTGTGATTGCTCAGACCGCCTGTAGCGAGTTGCCACGTTTCAGGGGCGCCTGGATGACCGGCCCAGAAGCGGGCGGTTGTGTTTCAGCGTGTGGTTTGTCCGTGGTCGCTGTAGCGAGTTGCCACGTTTCAGGGGCGCCTGGATGACCGGCCCAGAAGCGGGCGGTTGTGTTTCAGCGTGTGGTTTGTCCGTGGTCGCTGTAGCGAGTCGCCACGTTTCAGGGGCGCCTGGATGACCGGCCCAGAAGCGGGCGGTTGTGTTTCAGCGTGTGGTTTGTCCGTGGTCGCTGTAGCGAGTCGCCACGTTTCAGGGGCGTCGGCCGGTCTGGAACGGGCGGTTGTGTGGTTTGTCCGTGGTCGCTGTAGCGAGTCGCCACGTTTCAGGGGCGCCGGCCGGTCTGGAACGGGCGGTTGTGTGGTTTGTCCGTGGTCGCTGTAGCGAGTCGCCACGTTTCAGGGGCGTCGGCCGGTCTGGAGCGGGCGGTTGTGTGGTTTGTCCGTGGTCGCTGCAGCGAGTCGCCACGTTTCAGGGGCGCCGGCCGGTCTGGAGCGGGCGGTTGTGTGGTTTGTCCGTGGTCGCTGTAGCGAGTCGCCACGTTTCAGGGGCGTCGGCCGGTCTGGAGCGGGCAGTTGTGTGGTTTATCTGTGGTTGCCTGAGCGGGTCGCCACGTTTCAGGGGCGCCTGGTCGGCCGGCCTGGAGCGCGACACCAAGAGCGGGGTGGACTCGACGGCGTCGGGCCCGCTGTTCCAGCAGCGGCCGTACCCCAGCCCGGGCGCCGTGCTGCGCGCCAATGCCGCCGCTGCCGACAAGTAGACGGCCGGCCGGTCCCGGCTGGTGCGGGGCGAGCCCGCGCGCCGGCGGCGGCTCAGGTGGTGGTCGGTGGTGCCGTGCTCTGCGCCGACCGTCGTGTCGGCATTGGTGCCGTCTTGGCTCATCATCACCGCAGCGTCATCGCCGAATGACATGTCAATTTGTACTACCGAAAATGCATGTGCAGCGTGAGCTTGTGTTTTTGTTTTTCTTTTTGAATTGGGACACGAGCTCGACCCCGATAATTAGCTGATAGACGTCGTCTTACCTCCTCGGAACCATGCATAAATCCTCCACCTTGTAGCACATTGAACGACACTATTGCAGTTCATCTCGTGCATTGCCATGTGCAGACGATTAGGGGGAGTAGTCGCGATTTCGTCAAAAAAGGACGCTAATCACTCGCAAACTCAGCGCTAATGAATGCTGGGAATGGTGGTGCATGTGCGAATACACGACATATATCGGGCTTCCGTTCAGACGAACGGTGGTTGAAGATTGGGATGGAATAGATGGGTGGTGACCTGAAAGGGGTCTATTATTGAAGACTTCGCAGGTCGAAGAACGGAGGAATGTATAAGGGATGGACACAGGCGCTTCGATGCCGTATTACGTGGCTGCCGTTCGCGTGCTTCCCACGTACGTCGCCGGCCGAAACTGGCGCCTTTTTGGGCTTAAAACGCCAGGTGGATACTGGAGGAGGGGCTAATTATCTGATAGATTTGATCAAGCCCGATTTGAAATCAATCCAGTCATCTGGGTCGCGGTTATAAACATTCGATATGTTGGGATTATCATTTGCAGGGTAGCGCTAGTAGTGCTTCGGTACCACCTCACCACCACCTTTCAGCAATGCCTGAACTTTGGAAACTTAGTATTCATCATCATTCTGGTGGTAACTTGAAAAACCACTGCCTGGAAACATTATCACTACACAAGCGCCAACTGCAGCGATATCAAGTAACTAGTGTGACTGAAAGCATTCACCTTGTGGGAGCTGTATAACAAATCGCAGTGGATGAGCCATGCGCCAATCTTAGAACAACGCCCTTTAACGAGCCCATATCAAATGCTGCGCACCGGCACATCTGGCTGTGAACGACGTTCCTTGGCTGACGGCAAAAGGATCGGGAGGTCGTTTATTAGAATAATAATAAAAAAAATGGCCACGAACTTACGACAAAACCCTTTTGTAGTTAGGCACGACCAGTCGAACGACTTGTTTGTGTGCGTCATGACCAATCATTTGCTTGCAATGGTTTGTTTAGTACTGCTACGCTACGAGATTGCACGGAGACCACGAGCCACCGATGTTTGGATTAAGTTCAACGCCAGAATGCCGCCAAAACAACAATGCGACAGTTTTCAGTGACGCAAAATGTGGTAAGCAACGTATGGTCGAAGGTAACTGATTGAATACGCAATCTCGCATCGGGCGGCCTCAGGTCAAATTCCACTTCAGATTCGACGTCCTTTATTGTACGTTTAGCAATGTAAGGAAACAACGAACCAAGGAGCGGCGTACCCGTAATTCTCAACACTGGCGCCTGCCCAAACAAGTGTGTCAAATATTTATGTAAATTTCAGTGTTAAAAATGTTCACGTCAGCCAACGTGAGACAAGCAATGGATAATGAATACTGAGCGGTGTCTCGCAATGCCGTCTGTACAACACGGTCAGCGCACGTTGTTCAAATTGGCAACATAAACTCACGTCGTCCAAAAACAACCATCTCAAAATTGATCGTTTCCAGTACACACTAGGTACAACAGGCGTGACGCATGTGCTGAACGCTGCGGGATTCGAGCATTATGCAACAATTTAACAAACGCAGCAGGGGTCATCACTCGGACCAGTCGGCGTCGACGCAGACACCGTCAACAGCACGGTCCGCGACGCCTCAGCGGCCGTCACGGCAGCCGTGCGCCACACAGCAGCATCTCCTAACAACAGTCACACAAGCAGAGGGGTACACGGAGAGACGGGGGTAAAAATACACGGCACGGTTGGCGCGGCGTGTGTGGCGCGCCACCGCCGCAGCACGGCGGTGGCGCCACCGTCCCGCCCCGCGTCAACAACAGCCGACAGCCCGCGAGCGTCGCCCTTATTGCACCATCTCGCACGACGACGACGGCGGCGGCGGCGCCGCGCGTCAGTGATACCAGCCGTACTGCGCCGTCTTCATGCCGCCCGGCTGACTCATGGACGGCGGCAGCGGCTGGGCGGCCTCGGGCGCGCCGCCGGCGCCCAGCAGCGGCACGCCGCCCGCCTTGCCGACGTACATGCCGCCGTTGTTGTTCACACCGGCCGCGCCGAACACGGGCTCGCCCATCACGGCGCCGCCGGGGCTGGCACCGCGCAGCATGGCCGGCCGGCCGGACATCTGGCCGGGCGGCGCGCCGCCGCCACCACCGCCCACCATCAGCGGGCCCGCCGCCACCGGCAGGCCGCCGCCGTAGCCAACTGGCATCGGACCCATCATCGGCCCGCCCGGGCCCATCATCATGTTCACGTGCCGCACCATGGGGCCGCCGTGGCGCGGGTCGGCGGCCATCGGCATGCCGGGCATGCCGGGCATGGCGCCGCCCGGACCCATCATCGGCCCGCCCGGCACCGCCATCGTTATCGTCATGTTGTTCGACATGCCCATCGGACCGCTCATGCTCATGCCGGCCGCGCTCGCGGCAGGACCAGGCATGGGCGCGCCGCCGCTCAGCGGGCCGCCGGGCACCGTCATGGGCATGCCGTGTGCGGGCATGACTGCCGCCTGGTCGGGCATGCCGCCGGCCGGCCCCGTGAACCGCTGCAGGAACTCCAGGCTGGGCGGCGCGCGCGGCCCGCCGCTCGCCGTCTGCGGCCGCGTCGGCAGGTACTGGATCGTGTTGGGCGCGCTCGCCTTCACCTGGACGCTGGTGCCGCTGAACGGCACGCCACCCGCCATGCGCGGCGCCATCATGGCGGCGCCCATGAACTGCTGGGTGGGCGACATGCGGCGGCCGAAGGCCGGCTGCTTGGGGGACGCCGGCTGGTGGCCCGAGCAGACGCCTGGCGGACGGGCGGCCGTCGTCGCCGACGGCGCGCCGGCCGGCTCGCCGGCGGCTGCCGCGGCGCCCGGACTGGCGGCACCGCCCGTCAGCTGCTGCGACATCTGCACCATCGACGAGATCGGGTCGAACATCTTGCCGTCGCCCATGCCGATGGGCGGCTGCTGCGGGTTGAGCGGCATGTGGGCGTGGTCGGCCGGCATGCGGCCGGCCATCATCTCGGGGAACGCCATGCCCGGGCCGGCCATCATCATGCCGCCCATGTGGCCGGCCGACATGGGCCGGCCGGGCACGCCCGCCATGCCCGGGCCCGGCCCGCACATGGGTCCGGCCATGTGCGGCCCGGGGAAGGCGTTTACGGCGCCGGCCGGTGCCAGCGCCGGCCCCGGTCCGGCTGACTGTGGTCGCGCCGCCGGAAAGCGAGCCTTGCCGTCCATGGTGCAGGGTGGTGTGCTGTTGGACAGCTGCGCTGGTGGCGCCGCCAGGCGGTCAGCACCGCCGACCGGCCCCGGCCGAGACACATCAGCCGGCTGGCTGTCAGGCGTGGAAGGCACACTGAAACAGACACGGACGCTATACTGCCGCCCAGCACACACTCACGAAATGTACCGTAGTACACGGTTAGGAAGTTTACACCGAGGCGTGGTGGTGGTGGTGGTGGTGGTGGATTTGTGCTTTAGGGCGCGTCGACTGCATTGGTCATTTTGCGCCCATCACCGAGGCGTGAACTACGGTCGGAAGAAGCACTGCTTAGGTTAGTCAAAACACATGGCATAAAACTCATAAAGCAATATCTTTGCTCCACCTTGTCTTAGCTTATGCTAGGTAACTACATATATTGGCTTTAAAAAAATTGTATTGGCATGAGACACTAGACACGAATTCCTGGAGTTCAATTATAAAGTATAATAATGGAACTATTTGCTGGCTTGGTGGTGTGGTAGTACTTGGGTTATTTTATGAAGCATCTGCCTGCTGGATAACATGGCGTCGACAACCTCTCACGCCGGTTGGTCGCGGTTGGCCTCGGTAATCCCGCCGGTTGTAGGATTAAAACCCAAGACCTTACGATCAAGAGTCCGACTTTCTACCGACTGAGCTACCGCGGTCCCCGCCGCACGATTACAATTCGGCATTGCTCACAACACGTATATCTTGAATTTGTGTTTGAGGTCATGTCAGTGACATCTGTTTTTGTGATATTTGCTGCGTATTTACCTATCAACTGGAGTACGTTTTAACGCTGTGTCTTTATCAGAAATGGAGATATAATATGTGCTTGAAATGTGCTAATAAATGATATAAATGATGAAAATGTGCTGAAATGATATAAAATGTGCTTGAACCCGACTAGCGTTCGTGCACCGCTTAGATTGGAAGTCAGAGGGAGGTCTTTAACAGACGACTGGCTAAGGTCGAGAGGTTGTCGATCCCTAGATGTAACGAAAATCACGACTCTTGCTGCCCGAGGGACGGTCGAACCTGTCTAAAAGGTTTGTGAAGCTGGAGGACGAGTGGGAGTTTCAGAAGAAGAGATTGTAACTGGTGGGGTCCGCGATGCACGGCAGGCGTGTGGAGGGCGACGTATCTGCAACATGGCCACGCTGACAGCCAGCGAGCGCAGCCAACAGTGGACAACTCACGATGCGGGCCGGACGTCCGACTCGCGGAGGCCCGTGTTGGTCTGCTTGTGGATGGTGAGCTCCTGACCCTCGAAGTTGTTGATGTACTGTATCTGCTGCGGTGAAGGCACGGGCATCAGATTGTCTTCGGCGGCGGTCGGCTGTTGCGCGAAGCAGGGGTTGGGCGCCGACCGACAGAACATGTCACCTGCAACTACACACAGTTGGCGGTGGTCAGCGTCGTCTGTCCGACCGGCAGAACATGTCGCCTGCAACCACACACAGTTGGAGGTGGTCAGTGTCCTCTGTGCGGCAGATGTGCCGTCTTCTTGTCGTGACAACACATACCGAAATACTGGAAGAACAAATACTGAAACAGTGAACAGATGAACAACACTGGTCAATACTTGCGGGAACAAGGGCAGAAGTGATAGTCTGGTCGTGTGTAATGCTACGTTGTGCCGCGACGACTATCTTTAATGCTTGTCGTCACGGACATGGAGCCAAGAAGCCTTCAAGTATTCGGGCAGGAAGAAGAGCAATTCAACAAAGCACCATTGCGTAATAACCAAAATAATAATCACACTGTTATCAGACAAAATTCCAGCTGTTGAAGAGGTTTTGCTATCCGGTTAATTTGTCATTGTGCATTAAGCTGAATGAAGTGCAGCTCGCATCCTTCATAAACAGTCAGCGTAAACAGCTGGCAGTTCAAGTTTAAGGAAGGCTCCATTAATGTGCTTTATGGTTCAGAAAATGTATGATATGTAGCGGAAAGGCGATAACATATCTAAATATTGGCACAAGCAGGTCAACATCACCAAGCACTTGCTACATTGTAGTACATGGAAAAGCTGAAATAATCATACCATTAAAGCCACATCAAACTTCAGATTCCTCGACGAATTTCTACATTCCATTAGTAGCACGGGCAAAACATATAGACAGTATGCTAGCCTCGCTTTTGTCCGGATCCTGCCATACGTAGGTTCCTGGACAGCCATGGAGGAGTCGAGAGAATATCACCTATGCCCTTGTTCCCGCAGGTGTTTACCAATGTTGCTCATCTGCTCACTGTTTCAGTACTCAGCATTTCAGTATTTGTTGTCACGGGCTACGGTGGTCAGCCATCCGTATGGGCAAGTACGGCAGCAGTATTCTATGGTTGGTAGTGATAGCCTAGCGAAGTAGCAACGACGCGATCTGTATGACGGCAGGGACACGGCGGGGTACACTCACCTGGAGCAGCAGCAGTGACACGGCGCGGTACACTCACCGGGTGGCGGCTGGCCGCCGGCGACGGACGAGGCCGCCGGCACGACTGCGGGCGGCGCCGCTGGCGACACGCTGGCCGGCACGCAGACGGCCGGCTGGCTCTGCGGCGGCGTGAACTCTGGCGCCGGCACGCGGCCGGCCATCGGCGCCGCCGGCGACGCCACCGACGCCGGCGTGGCAGGGTTGCTGGCGTGCCGCGGCGACAGCGACGGCACGGGCCGCGGCGAGGCCGCCGCCGCCGCCGCAGAGTGCGGCGACGGGCCGGGCGTCGGCAGGCGTGGGCACACCGCCGGCGAGCCGAGCCGCGGCGACGTGCGCGGCAGCGAGGCGGTCGGCGAACCGCCGCCGCCGGCCGTGGGACTAGACGTGGCGCACGGCGCGACGGCGCGCGCCGCCGGCGCCTGCGGGTACGGCGGCGGCGGGCCCTGCATCCGTCCGCCCGACATCATCAGCATCCGCATGTTGGCCGGCATCGGGCCGCGCTGCAGCATCATGCCACCGGGGCCCTGCGGACCCATGCCGCCCACCGGCCCGTGCGGACTCATCGGGCCGGCCGGGCCCTGCGGACCCATCGCGCTGCCGGGACACTGATGGCCCATCGGACTACCGGGGCACTGAGGGCCCATCGGCACGGCGAGACCATGCAGTCCCACTGGGCCTCCCGGGTTTTGGTGGCACATGGGACTGCCCGGGCCATGGTGGACCATCGGACCGCCAGGCCCCTGCCCACCCATCGGACTCTCAGGGCCACGAGGTCCCATCATACCACCATGGCTCTGGAAGCCCACTGGACCACCAGGCCCGTAAGGGCCCATGGGTCCCTGAGGACCGTGGGGACTCATGGCACCGCCTGGACACTGGGGACCCATCGGCCCACCAGGCCCATGCGGACCCATGGGGCCGCCGGGACCGTGAGGCCCCATCATGCCACTGGGGATTCGGGGGCCCACCATGTCACTGGGACATTGTGGACTCATCATACCGGTGGGACACTGAGGGCCCATTGGAACACCAGGGCTTTGCGGGCCCACTGCGGCACCAGGGCCATGCGGGCCCACGGGACCGCCGGCGCCCAAGTTGTTTATGCCTTTTCGCCTTCGCTCGTCGTAGAACTCGCTCTGCAGCCGTTGCCACTGTAGCTGCGCTGCCACCGACGTGGGCGGACCGCCGGGACCCATCATCCTCTGCTGCATGCCCATCATGCGCGGGTCCATTGCACTGCCAGGCGGCATGGGCCCCATCATGGCCTGCGGCATCGGGCCGACCTGAGACATCATGGGCCCGTGACCACCCGGCGGCACCATCGGCGGCATCGCGTCTCCGCCGGGGCCCCCCATGTCGGGCGCCATCGGCCCGTTGGCAGTGGCCATGGCGGCGGCGGGTCCGTTGACGTTGGCCGCCACGCTGCACGGCGCCGTCAGCGGCCGCGCCATGCCGGCAACACTGGCCGCCGGCTGGCTGCTGGGCGGCGCCGGACCGGCGCCCGAGCCGGCGCCGGCCGCGCGCTGGTCGGGCAGCAGCATCTCGCCGATGCGCTTGAGCGTGGCCAGCTGGGCGGCGCGGTGGTGGCGCTGCTCGGGCGTCAGCTCCTCGTCGGGCAGCCGCTGCACGGAGGTCAGCGGCCGGCCGTCGTCGCCGGAGCCGAGCGGCATCGACACCGAGCGGGCCGTCAGCGTGTGCAGGCCGCCTCCGGACACAGAGCTCGGCGGCGGACCGGCCGCGCCCGCCTGGGGAGGGCACCACAGCCGTCAGCGGCAACACCGGAGCCCAACACTGCCTGTGGAGGGCACTGCAGCCGTGCATGGCCACACCGGGACCCAACATCAACTATAGACAGTACCACAGCCGTCGACAGCCACACTATAACCCACCACCCGCCTGAGGAGGGTACCACAGCCGTCGACAGCCACACTATAACCCACCACCCGCCTGAGGAGGGTACCACAGCCGTCGACAGCCACACTATAACCCACCACCCGCCTGAGGAGGGTACCACAGCCGTCGACAGCCACACTATAACCCACCACCCGCCTGAGGAGGGTACCACAGCCGTCGACAGCCACATAAACCACCACCGCAGGGGCAAGCGTGAAGCCACACATAACCCACCACCCGCCGAGGAGGGTACCAAAGCCGTCGGCAGACACACCATAGCCCATCACCCGCCTGAGGAGGGTACCACAGCCATCAGCAGACACACTATAACCCACCACCCGCCTGAGGAGGGTACCACAGGCATCGGCAGCCACACTGGCGTCCAACACTGCCTCGCATTGCCTCACATAGGCGCACCACTGGCTAAGCATGGCATCACGGCCGTTGGAAGCCGGGTCGTGCCACACTTCCCTCTTCACATAGACACATGTGGAGCATCGGTGCCGAGATATTTCACGTCGTAGCCCGCCACACACAAACACAAATACGACCATTCACCGGATCCGAGTAGAGAAACGGTCACCAGCTCGCTCGCGCACCACATGCAGGGCGAGTATACCGCATCAGTGTCGTGTGCGTTGTTATTAGGGTTTAGGGGCGCATCAACTGCATGGATTACATAGCGCTCAGTGTCGTGTTCGTGAGTGCAGATATGTTGGCGATTCCACGTGCATACCACCAAACAAAATAAATAATAATAATCAGATTTGGCAAGACGCTGGCACCAACTGGTTAATACCCGGTAGCTGACAAAACCGTCTGTTGCTAAGACACATTAACCTTGTGCAGGAGACCATGCCAGGGTTGTGATTCTTAATCCGGGAGGTTCTCCGGATCCCAGAGATATAAACCCACCATGGTCCGCTGCGGGTGAACAGCTTTTGCCAGCAAATGGTTTCTACCAGTTGAAGCCATTGACATGGCAAAAAGTAGTGGTTGCCAGAATTTCGCCGACACAGGAAACAACATAGCACAGCTGAGAACACCCACCAAAGGTCCAACCCTGACTCTTCTTGTATGTAGCCATTTACTCCTGGACTTGAAAAACTCACGACAACCATTTCATGGACGGTCAAATGCGCAAGGAGTCGCATGTCAGTCGCAGACCGTAGGGTTGGGGGGGGGGGGGAACAGAGGGCTGGTCGGGGCGGCACCCACCACGGACAGTCAGATCCTGCTCAGACCGGGGCTGGGCGGGGCCAGAGGGGCAGGTGGCACCCACCACGGACAGTCAGATCCTGCTCAGACCGGGGGCTGGGCGGGGGCCAGAGGGCCGGCCAGGGTGGCACCCACCACGGACAGTCAGATCCTGCTCAGACCGGGGGCTCGGCGGGGCCAGAGGGCCGGCCAGGGTGGCACCCACCACGGACAGTCAGATCCTGCCCAGACCGGGGGCTGGGCGGGGGCCAGAGGGCCGGCCAGGTGGCACCCACCACGGACAGTCAGATCCTGCCAGATCGGGGGCTGGGCGGGGGCCAGAGGGCCGGCCAGGTGGCACCCACCACGGACAGTCAGATCCTGCTCAGACCGGGGGCTCGGCGGGGCCAGAGGGCCGGCCAGGGTGGCACCCACCACGGACAGTCAGATCCTGCCCAGACCGGGGGCTGGGCGGGGGCCAGAGGGCCGGCCAGGGCGACACCCACCATGGAGTAGGGCGAGCCCAGGGGCGGGCCGCCACAGGGCGCCGGACAGCTGCCGGCCATGCCCTGCATGGCCCGGTGGCCGCCGGCCGCCAGCCGTTTTCCGTTGTGGAGCCAGGGCGCCGGTGAGCCGCGGCTGAATTGGCTGACCTTCAGAGGATTCCGCTGAAACCAGGCGGGTGGCCTCGTCATACACTCGGTGACGCAGCTCGGCCTGCATTGTGCGGGGGTACGAAAACACACCACACGAAACTGCAGTAAACTGGTGCATGGCCTCCGATGCAGACAGGACGAAGCACACCGCACCACAACAGTAACAGTAACTCCCAGAGGAGGGAACATTGCAACAGTGATAAATTATTCGTTAAATAGGGTGGAATATACCACTTTCTGAACACTGAATTGACATCCCTCCCAACGGAGTATCGACATCCTGTTTCATGAGTCGTTATGAAGTCTTCATAATTTCCAACAGTATCGTATTGATAAGCATCATGCTGATGCTCACCATTGTGGATTGTGATGCAAAAATATCTCTCAGCAGAATTCCAGGCACAGGGATTACTTACGATGTGGTCCGTTATACAATATCAGTTGATATGGATAGGCATTTTGTATTGCTATTGCCAAAACAGTTACCCATAAATTAGGCATCGCAAAACAAAGGAAAAAGGTGCACATATGAGTATGCCGTTGGATTACAATTGTGTTTGAAGAACCTACAATTCTTATTAAATGACATTGTTTCCATGGCGATTCAACATCCTACTGTACTCGTTTCGACATCTCACACCTAACGAAAAACCATTATTTTAACACTGCATTGCAATACTGACAAATATTCTTACTTTTATACTGGCTCCAGTGGTAGCAATGCCAATAGTTGCAGCAATGCCAGCAACTAGCTGCACAACACAATCACAAGCTGAGCTTGATTTAGTTACTTATTTGGGTTTTAGGGCGTATCGACTACTGACGCCATTTTTGCGCCCTAGCTGAGCTTGAGCAACAACCTGTGAGTAACTATCAGCACAAAGACTTTACGTTCCGTGAAATACGAGAAACTAGCAGCAAAATGCTACCGATGAAAATAAAATAGAGATTCATAAAGCTACAACTCAGGTACCAATTTCCTTCTACTTAGTCTAACCCGATACAGTATAGAAAACAGTCAGCAACGCGTCACACAATTGCACCACGATAGCTATTGGTTGGCGGCGCAGCACTGACCGCGTCGCAGCCTGGCGGCGGCCGGACACAGTCGTCACTCACGTCCAGGTACTTCTTGGCGCCCGGCTGCGAGCAGTGGTAGGCGATGATGGTGGGGAACTGGCTCTGCATCACCGAGTCGTAGGCGCGGTTGGCCAGCTGCGTGCTGAACACGAAGATGTGGCTCTGCTGCTGCATGTACTGCGCGTCGGCCGTCATCGGCTGCTTGTTGATGACGCTCGACGGCAGCGGCTGGGCGGCCGTGGGCGCCACGGCCGGACTGCCAACACCGCCGGCCGGCAGTGGCGCCGGGCACGCTGGCGACCCTGCCCCACACAGGGTCATCAGGGTCACAGCTGGGTACAGGTCAGGTCAGCACGGACTGCCAACACCGCCGGCCAGCAGTGGCAGTGATAAATTATTCGTGAAATAGGGTGGAATATACCACTTTCTGAGCACTGAATAGACATCTTTTCGAAGGACGTATCGACATAGTGCTTGTTGATGTGTGCTTATGAAGTCTCAATGATTCGTTCCTAAGGCTATTTTGTGTATAAGTAGCATGCTTATGCTCCCCATTGCGGATTGATTACGCAAGCATCTAGCGACACAACTCCAGATACATAGATTATCTATGATGTGGTGTGTTAAACAATGTGATCTCCTGATAACATGGCATTGCAATCGTTATCGTTAGCATAGGCATCCACATATATCCATATAGTAGGTGTATCCAAAATTAAACCAAAAACATGCACTCATGTGTACACTATTGGCTCAAATGAAGCTTGAAGGACTGAAACGATATTTTAATTGGCATGCTTCCAAGGCAGATTTCTACATCCTGCTATACTCGTTTCGACATCTCACACCTAATGAGAAACCATTATTAACACTGAGCAGTGGTGCCGATAAACAAACATACATACATACATACATACATACATACATACATACATATACATATATATGAGGTGTGGACAATGTTATGTACGGAGGTGTGGACAGTGTTACGTACGGAGGTGTCGACAGTATTATGTACCGAGGTGTCGACATTGTCATGCACGGCGGTCTGGACGGCCACCACCAGTACGGCAGCCCGAGCAGCGCCCGGTCTGGCGACGCCACTCACCAGCCGGGAAGTCGTGAGGCGCGGCGTGCGGTGGCTTGCTGGGCAGCGCCGGCTCGGCCGGAGCGGGACACCGCGGCGTGTCTGCGGGCAGACACCGGCACCACGTGTCAGCCGCACCGCGCTGTACACACGTCACAGCGGCGACGGGGCGTCACAGGGCGACGACGGCCTGGCAGTGCCTGAGGCGTGCTTGGATGCACACCGCCTGTCGCGGTCCCGACACGACACGTCCACAGTCTGGGCACGCACCGTCATACACATACACTACCATCTGGCCGCCGCAGCTGCGTCTTGCCGCGCGTGAGCTGTGGTGGTGAATGGTGGCAGACTTGCGGTTATCGGCATTGGACAGAATGTGGGGGCACGACACTCCAGCTTATCAGGTGGTTATTGGCTTTCCGATGCGACGACCGCTTTGTTCACGCAGCGCCGCCAATCTGCCACTCAGTCTTGTCGCCGGAGAAAAGAAGAGACAGGTGGGTCTCGAACCCACAACCTTCCAGTTGGGAGACGAGCATCACACACATAGATTATTCGCCATCCCGTACCATCGATATTTCTCATGCGGTAATTTCAGCTGGTCTGGAGGACACCTTGCATATCTTAATCACACCCCTTCCGAAAAAGGCTATTCCCTTCAAAAGCCGCCAGCTGTGGCGTTGATGCAATCGGCGCCAGGTCCGTCCCGCCGCCGTCAGTTGTAGAGCTGGCGTGCGAACACCGACCGACAGCGGTGGTCAGCAGCTGAGGCCGAGTACGTGCCGTCAGCGGTGATCAGCAGCTAAGGCCGAGTACGTACCGTCAGCAGTGGTCAGCAGCTGAGGCCGAGTACGTACCGTCAGCAGCTGAGGCCGAGTACGTACCGTCAGCGGTGATCAGCAGCTAAGGCCGAGTACGTACCGTCAGCAGTGGTCAGCAGCTGAGGCCGAGTACGTACCGTCAGCAGCTGAGGCCGAGTACGTACCGTCAGCGGTGGTCAGCAGCTGAGGCCGAGTACGTACCGTCAGCGGTGGTCAGCAGCTGAGGCTGAGTACGTACCGTCAGCGGTGGTTAGTGGCTGAGGCTGAGTACGTACCGTCAGCGGTGGTCAGCAGCTGAGGCCGAGTACGCACCGTCAGCAGCTGAGGCCGAGTACGTACCGTCAGCAGCTGAGGCTGAGTACGTACCGTCAGCGGTGATCAGCAGCTAAGGCCGAGTACGTACCGTCAACAGTGGTCAGCAGCTGAGGCTGAGTACGTACCGTCAGCAGCTGAGGCTGAGTACGTATCGTCAGCAGCTGAGGCTGCGTACGTACTGTCAGCGGTGGTCAGCAGCTGAGGCTGAGTACGTACCGTCAGCAGCTGAGGCTGAGTATATACCGTCAGCGGTGGTCAGCAGCTGAGGCCGAGTACGTACAGTCAGTGGTGATAAGCAGCTGAGGCCGAGTACGTACCGTCAGCGGTGGTCAGCAGCTGAGGCCGAGTACGTACCGTCAGCGGTGGTCAGCAGCTGAGGATGGGTACGTACCGTCAGCGGCCGTCGACTGGACGTCGCCGTCGGCAGCGGAGGTGGGCGCGGCGGCCGAGGCGGACGGCGCGGATGGGACCGGCGCTGCGGCCGCGACGGTGGGGGTAGCCGGGGTCGGGGTCGGGGTCGCGGCCGGGGCCGGCTCCGCAGCTACCGGCTCCGTCTTCACGTCGGCCAGCGGTGGCGGCGGCGCACTGCCACCCCCGTCGGCCGTGTCGCCGCCGCTCTCCACGCCGTTGACGGCGGCCGCGTCGGCCGTCTCGGCCGCCTCCAGCTTGACGGCGCCGGCCGCGCCGCCGGCGCCCTTCTGCTCGCCGGCCGCCTCCTTCGGCTCCTTGATCATGGCGGAGGACGGCGCACGCTCGGCGGCACGACGGCCGGCCACCACCGACTACTCGCGACGGCGCAGCGGCTGACAGCTCCCGACGACGGGTCACCACACGCCGTACGGCACCATCTCCTGCAACGGCACACAGCTGGCGTCAGTCGCGCGGGTCGCCACCCTCACTCGCACGGCCGGCACGGCACCATGGATTGTACCACCAGCCGACACCACGTCCTGCAACCAGCCAGCACGGCGCTGCTGAAAACAAGACTTGGTTGGTTATTGGTTTTACGACACGTCGACCGTTGAGTCATGTAGCGTCGCCAATCTCTCACGCCGATTGGTCGCGGGCGAAGAGTAGCGACAGGTGAGACTCGAACCCACTGAAAACAACTCTTGCACCGAGCATCATGAGTGGCACGCGAAGCAACGCGGGTAGTCTGTTTTCTTCAGTCAGTAGATAAGCATGTCCAGCATACTACCTCAGACGGCACTATATTGACGTCGCGCGCACCGCAGTGGGGATGGCCACAAACAGTGGTCTAGGAAGCTGCAGTTTGCTTCTTACTGCACTCCAACGCGGTGTCTCAAAACTGATTTTGCACAGAGGTGTCGGAATGGGAAATTATTTCTCCAAAGGAAATACAAGACCTGGATGTTTGAGCCAAACATGGTAAAAATTTAGGTCGGAAGTCTGTTCGATCACAAAATAAACCGAAACTGAACTGGATAATTACAATTGTTTAGCATGACATATATGGACATGCATATTCCTAAAGACTGCTACAAGAAGGATGGAGTGCAAAATTACTGATGTGTGAATTCGCTTCAGTTGCATAACTGGTGTAGTTTTGCTTGGCATTACACACACACGAAGACGTGTTATATCATGTTGCGCAAGTAATAGCTATATATTTTCCAGCCTTAATCGTATCTTTGATGTCAAGACCAGAATATCCCTATCCACATCGAACACTCAGCTGAACACCAACTTGGACACACTGGGTGACTACGCCTGTCATTTAATGCTCACAGTCACTGCAACTGCGTACGTGTTCGCAAAATCGCCACCAACACCAACGGACACCAACGTAGTGTTCCCATGCTGAAGTGCACCTGAACCACTCATTGGCTTGAATCTATGTCAGTGGATATTAAATGACTTGCTATTGTCAGACTAGGCAAAAATACAAGTTGCGAAAAATTACCGGGAAAAGATCAACATTAAACATTGCGCATCACCCACAGACCACTCCGAGGTGCAATGATGAACATATTTCTGAGCACACTCTGCATTACACGTGGTGCACACAGTAAAGGTGAATTACATCTAGTATTATTTGCACAAAAATAGCATTCTGAATTCCTATGACAATTTGTTTGCAATTGATTGATTGAAAGCATTGATGGCAGTCCAAAGTTTTCCTTTGGGACACATTGAAATGCCGATGCCACATTTTGGGGAAACATTTTTCACAGACTGGTCACGGGGATGACAGCTCAGAGTGCATCAGCTTCCGAATCCACCACCTTTCCGTGCACATGTCCGTCACGGCGGGTGGAATGGCACGTGAAGGGGACAGGACGGGGGGACACCATCAGGCAGCCAATGGTCCTGCGGTGACCGCCCACCGACCACCATTGGCCGGCGCTATCCCACGTGGTCGACACGGCCAGACAGGACAACAGGCCGACGGCTACCCAACGGCCGCGGGTGTCACTGGCCAAGACAGCGCGGCCGCCTCATCAGCGCCGCGCCCGGCCAGCCTACAGAGGCCGGCCGGGTCAGCACGACCGCCGGTCACAGGCGCGACCACACACGCGGCGACAAGGTCGCCACTCAAGGTCCCCGCGCGTCGCGCGCCGGCCTACGTCGCCGGCGCGCCGCCGGTCGGCACCGCCGCACACATCTGCCAAAGTCACAAATAGCCACGGCCGGCCCTCTCTGGCGGCGCCCACACGGCCGGCTGGCCGGCGCCGCCGCACCCCCGGCGGGCGGGGGGCAGGGGGTGGCAACCAGCCGGAGCACACTCATACACGTGTCGCACCGTTGTCGCACACACCGCCGGAGGCCGTAGGCTCGTGTCGGAGCGGCGCCACTTTGCATACGGTCGCGACACACGCGCTCGTCCCGCGCAACGCCACACCAGCCGCCCCCGGCCGGCCGGCTAACGCGGCCGCAGCATCGCAGTCACGCGCCGTCAGCCGACGTCACCGGACGGAGGACAACCGACGTCACCGGACGGAGGACAGCCGACGTCACCGAACACAGGACAACCGACGTCACCGAACGGAGGACAACCGACGTCACCGGACGGAGGACAACCGACGTCACCGAACAGAGGACAACCGACGTCACCGGACGGAGGACAACCGACGTCACCGGACGGAGGACAACCGACGTCACCGGACGGAGGACAACCGACGTCACAGACGGAGGACGGCCGACGTCACCGAACGGAGAACAACCGACGTCACCGGACGGAGGACAACCGACGTCACCGGACGGAGGACGGCCGACGTCACAGACGGAGGACGGCCGACGTCACAGACGGAGGACGGCCGACGTCACCGAACGGAGAACAACCGACGTCACCGGACGGAGGACAACCGACGTCACCGGACGGAGGACAACCAACGTCACAGACGGAGGACGGCCGACGTCACCGAACGGAGAACAACCGACGTCACCGGACGGAGGACAACCAACGTCACAGACGGAGGACGGCCGACGTCACCGAACGGAGAACAACCGACGTCACCGGACGGAGGACAACCGACGTCACCGGACGGAGGACAACCAACGTCACAGACGGAGGACGGCCGACGTCACCGAACGGAGAACAACCGACGTCACCGGACGGAGGACAACCGACGTCACCGGACGGAGGACAACCAACGTCACAACGACGTCAGCACACAGCACGCAGTCAGTTCGCCACCCACAACCCCAGTCATTCGTGCGCCGAGTGCGCACATCCGAGACGAGCCGCCCCGTCCACATGACACAGACATCGCATCAGTCCATGGACGGGTGGGTAAGCCGACCGGCGTCAGCGCACGTGCGCCCCACAGGACCGGCCATGGCCACCGTCGAGCCGTGCCGGCCGGGGGCGGCCCGCTCACCACCGGCCGACCGCCCGCTGCAAATAGCCGACATCCGACGCAGAACCAGTTTGGCGAGCCGGCGGTGGCGGCCAGCGCACGGCTGCACGCCGGCCGGCCGGCCACCGGCGTGCACGGCGCCGCGTCCATACGGCGTCGGCGACGTGCCCGACCGAACACCGCACACGGTGCCGGCAACGTATCCGACCGGACACCGCACACGATGCCGGCAACGTACCCGACCGGACACCGCACACGATGCCGGCAACGTACCCGACCGGACACCGCACACGGTGCCGGCAACGTACCCGACCGGACACCGCACACGATGCCGGCAACGTACCCGACCGGACACCGCACACGATGCCGGCAACATACCCGACCGGACACCGAACACGATGCCGACAACGTATCCGACCGGACACCGCACACGATGCCGGCAACGTACCCGACCGGACACCGCACACGATGCCGGCAACATACCCGACCGGACACCGCACACGATGCCGGCAACATACCCGACCGGACACCGAACACGATGCCGACAACGTATCCGACCGGACACCGCACACGATGCCGGCAACGTACCCGACCAGACACCGAACACGATGCCGGCAACGTATCCGACCGGACACCGCATACGGCGTCGGCAACATACCCGACCGGACACCGCGCACGGTGCCGGCAACTTACCCGACCGGACACCGCACACGGCGTCGGCAACATACCCGACCGGACACCGCATACGGTGACCGGAAAATATCCACCATGACACTACATACACAGGCAGGAACAAACACCGATTCGGGAGTCACGTACGGCGACGAACACCCCGTACAGAGAAGAAACCATATTGGTGCGGTCACATGCGGTGACGGCAACATACTGGCCCGGGCACCACATGCGGTGACGGCAACATACTGGCCCGGGCACCACATGCGGTGTCGGCAACAGGGTGGGAATTAAGGCACTTCTTAAGAGATTTTATCTCTGAAAACATTTTTGCACTCCGGGTTCATACTGGATAGGATGGGCTTCACATGTACTCCGACACAAATTGAAATGTGGGAACAAAGATATGAATAAAAACCAACACAGAAATACACCCAAAAACGCCGGTTATTCCACTTACGGTCACCACTCTAACCACTTTTTTGTAGCAGTCAGCTCTCAACTACCGATTGCTGAAACTCAATTTCCTCAAATCTCAACCCCAATTGCCGACAACAACACGCCGACTACAACTTGCAAAAAGATGCGCATGCGCACTAAGTACACTGTTCTCCGGCTTTGGAGCCGCGGCTCGGAAAAGCTGTGTTTCGGCCACCCTATAGTGGGAAAGTTTGACAGTTTTAAGAGACGTTCTCCGGAGGCCCGGAGGGCACCGATCAGAATTGGCTGCGTTAGCGTTTTCTGTTACGAAATCTGTCCGTCAACCAATCAATGTAAGGTAATTTTTATATGACGTCATAACCATTAGCAACTTTGAACACGTGGTTAATAGTGTCATACTGTAAACAGAAGACCTCGACTGATCCTTTGCTTTGATCACATCCAACTGTGGCGTGTGCGGTAGCTGAGTTGCGTTCGTATTACGTGGGAGATTGGCTGCGTAGGTAGGTATGCGCTCTGAGCTGAGGGTGAAGTGTGAAGTATTTTTGTTTGTTTTTCATATGGCTAGCCTTGTACTGAGCCAAAAGTGAAAGGAAAGCGCATTGCTCCTGTGAGTTATGAAAAACGAAACTGCTGATTATTACGAGTCACTGTCGGGCGGTGCCATCCATTGTTCACTTCCTTGTTCCTATGTTTTGACATTTCATCTGACCAAAAATGAGAATGATATTACTTATGCATATTATGTAGGTCTGAGTTAGGTTTTTCTGGTCGGTTACTGGTAAACAGATTCCATGCATAAAAAATAATGTCTATGAAAATGTACTCCGGAAGATACCGGTTTGCACTCCGACTCCCAACCCGGAAAGTAAGTTTCCCACTCTGGTCGGCAACACATTGATCCGGGCACCACATGCGGTGACGGCAACATACTGGCCCGGGCACCACATGCGGTGTCGGCAACATATTGGCCCGGGCACCACATGCGGTGACGGCAACATACTGGCCCGGGCAGCACATGCGGTGACGGCAACATACTGGCCCGGGCACCACATGCGGTGTCGGCAACATACTGGCCCGGGCACCACATGCGGTGTCGGCAACATACTGGCCCGGGCACCACATGCGGTGTCGGCAACATACTGGCCCGGGCACCACATGCGGTGACGGCAACATACTGGCCCGGGCAGCACATGCGGTGACGGCAACATACTGGCCCGGGCACCACATGCGGTGACGGCAACATACTGGTCCGGGCACCACATGCGGTGTCGGCAACATACTGGCCCGGGCACCACATGCGGTGACGGCAACATATTGGCCCGGGCACCACATGCGGTGACGGCAACATACTGGCCCGGGCACCACATGCGGTGACGGCAACATACTGGCCCGGGCACCACATGCGGTGACGGCAACATACTGGCCCGGGCACCACATGCGGTGACGGCAACATACTGGCCCGGGCACCACATGCGGTGACGGCAACATACTGGCCCGGGCACCACATGCGGTGACGGCAACATACTGGCCCGGGCACCACAAGCGGTGACGGCAACATACTGGCCCGGGCAGCACATGCGGTGACGGCACCATATTGGCCCGGCAGCACATGCGGTGACGGCACCATATTGGTCCGGGCACCACATGCGGTGACGGCAACACATTGGTCCGGGCACCACATGCGGTGTCGGCAACACATTGGTCCGGGCACCACATGCGGTGACGGCACCATATTGGTCCGGGCACCACATGCGGTGTCGGCAACATATTGGTCCGGGCACCACATGCGGTGTCGGCAACATATTGGTCCGGGCACCACATGCGGTGTCGGCAACATACTGGCCCGGGCACCACATACGGTGACGGCACCACATGCGGTAACGGCACCACATGTGGTGACGGCAACATACTGGCCCGGGCAGGCAACATACTGGTCCCGGGCACCACATGCGGTGTCGGCAACATACTGGCCCGAGCACCACATACGGTGACGGCACCACATGCGGTGACGGCAACACATGCGGTGTCGGCAACACATTGGTCCGGGCACCACATGCGGTGTCGGCAACATACTGGCCCGGGCACCACATACGGTGACGGCACCACATGCGGTGACGGCAACACATGCGGTGTCGGCAACACATTGGTCCGGGCACCACATGCGGTGTCGGGAACACATTGGTCCGGGCACCACATGCGGTGACGGCAAAATATTGACCCGGGCACCACATACGGCGTCCGGTCGAGTAGTCGTAAGCGTACACGTAACCACAAGTACCGTACGCGTACGACTTTGTAGTAATCACAATCACAAAGTCGCACGCACAGTCCACAAGAAGGTGCGCACAAACGGGGGAATATGTGTCGCCGAGAACTCGTCTGTCATGAAGGGTATGTGCCGACCGCACGAAAACACCGATCCAGGAGTACGGAAGCAACCAGCACGGCATAGCGATCCGTTCCCACGAATGGTGCACCCCATCATCAAGGGTGCGCATTTGCAATACACTGTATGAATTCAAACAAGGTGCGACCTTGCGCGACAACAGAGTGCACGACATCTTCGTGCCAAGAATGCCCTGGATGCGATGTTGGGCGACCACGCCAGCGAGCAGCAAAGTTCCTCGAACGCTGGAAGACCTCCAAACAAGTACCGACCAGTGTTATTATCAAGACAACCCTCCCAAACATCTGAGGCAGAGCGTATTTCAGAACGTGGCGGCAGTTCGGTTGACCTCCACAGTTTATGACATACACTCCACACGGTGTATAACTCACTTAATAAGACACAGGTAAGTCCAGGCTAAATTATTAAGTACACAGCCCAACACAACACCATTTCTTCGTTCCTCATTTACGTTTAACAGCGAATCGATCGCGGTTTTCAGACAGACTGTCCCAGCACAATCCGTCCACTGTCAGCGCGATGACGCGCCCTCAGCCTTGCCAACTGCAGCGGCCAGTTCTATCCGAACCGCCATTTACTGCCAGTGTCGCCCACCAGCCACCACATCAATAACCGGCCCTTAATGCACACAACCAGCGCAACACAACACAGCTACACAACGAAAAATAAGAGCTGGTTACATGTTAGGCTTCATCCGCTTTTACGAAGTGTATAACCACTAGGGTGGTCCTTAGCTATAGGGGTGGGTTTTCTCTATTTTTTTCCACCTCCCATCCTTCAAATGTGTTCCTTTGCGGGTAAAATGGATGTGTGTAAAATACTGTATGGATCAGGCAATGTTTAGGGGTTGTACAACTATTTTTAAGTTTCACGCCTACAGACAATTTAGGCATAATCTTATAACTGGTCATCTTGAAGAGTTTGGGACATGGTGGCCAGATAATAAATGCTGGCATTGGGATCCCCTCCCAATGGGGGTATTAGCCACTCATAGGAGTATGTGCCAGTCGGGGTATCATGGACGCCACTCCACTCAATGTTGTCCGATCATCATAGATTGTTGGTTATCCAGAAGCTGTTGATGATGTGCTGCGACAACTTGGAGGAGGTACTGGAGTTTGTCCTCATCCCACAGTTATAAATTATTCGTCAAATACGGTGGAATATACCACTTTCTGAACACTGAATCGACATCCCTTCCAAATAATTATAGGCATCGTGTTTCTTGATGAGTCTTATGTTGCCTTCATATTTCATTTCTAACAGTACCTTGTTGATAAGTATCATGTTTATACTCAACATTGCGTATCATGATACACTTACATCTCTAACACAATTGAGAACATCTATTAACACAATTCCAGGTAAGAGGACTACCTATGATGTGGTATGTCATACAATATCAGTTGGTAAGCATAGGTATTTTGCATCGTTCTCGTTGCAATAGTTATCCCTAAATTAGGTATCTGGCAACAAGCGAAAAAGATACAGGTATGAACGCTGTTGGATCAAAATTGTGTTGGAAGAACGTGCTCAGCGACATCGCTTCCACGGCAAATTTCGACATCCTACTACACTCGTTTCGACATCTCACACCTTACGAAAAACCATTATTTTAACACTGTCATCCCAGGTGCGTAGTCTGTTGTTCTCTTGAACGAGTGCCACACATCGCTCTGCATCGTCATTGGTGACTTTGATTCCTTGGATTCCTTTTTGATTATATGCCTTCAGGAAGTTCTCTCAAGAGTTCCAGGACTCTGTGGGTGCAGATAGGTTCCCATCGGGAGATTCATCTTCTCAAAGAAAGTTAGTATTCCTTTGGTCACAAAGTTTTCCAAACTATGTCCTTGGATAGCTTCAGCTGTGACTGTTCTTGGATAGCTTCAGCTGTAACTGTTCTTGGATAGCTTCAGCTGTGACTGTCACTCGTTTGGGAGGGTCTCCAATTCCAGGTTGCTCGTTCAGGGCCTTTGCCATAAAGCTCTTGATGGTAGATGCCACAACAGGATCAAAAAAGCTTAGGGCCACTAGCTCTTCCGAAAGATACCATTGATAGGAAATGAATTTTGCCACCGTGGCTCTAGAAACTGCTTCATCAATAACAAGGCATGGAGAGCCTTGAGAAGCTCCAGTTCATTTCGAGGAGCGGATTCGGGGAGGGGTGCCTCGATCCAACACTTCGCATATACAGTAGCAAATTACCAAATTACTTTTGATATCCAGCGGGTACCCATGCAGCATGATGCATGGGCCCAGGACGATTTAAGCGGACTTCTCTAGGTGAAGTTTCTCCAAGGAAAATCAATGAGAGCTACATTAATTTTCGGTAGTCGTCACTCAGATCATGTCGCTCTGCCAAAGCCTTTTCAACCCAGGCAATCGATTCGGCTTGAGTCTCATGGACGAGTAGTGCGACCTCATGGTCAGCACGAGTTGTAAACACGTTCTGGTTGACAAACTCCCATTTGGTCTGGAAGCGTTTGAATAGAAGCGCCTCTGGGCCCTTGGTTGATCTCATGAGTGGTTGTATGAGTGAGCAGCTTCCACAATCAGCTCCATCACGTGGTGCCTGCAGGCGAAGTAAAGGAGATTCTTCTCCATGTTTTGCTCTATAATGATGCATGCCACATTGTCACGGCCTGTATTGGGGGCCGACGCATCAAATGGCATGCCAACAACTCTTTCGGCCAGGCCCCATTCTTCTAAAGCTTCAACAACAGTTTTGGCTTGCTGCAGTCCAGTGCCATTCGGGAACTCGGCAATCTGTAGGCGCTGGCTGACTCCGCTGCCCCGACACGAGAATCGGGAGTATATCAACATGTTCTTGAGTCGTCAGATCCTTCATAAGCTTACCGTCCCAGTCTACTATCAATGGCACTTCAGCAGTAAACTCCAATTTCAAACAGGAGGCAACTAGTTCTCTTTGCAGCTGTCGTTACCGCCGGATGGAAGATCGATTGATGTTGAGCCAGTCAACATTCTGCCCGAGTGAGCGAGCAGTCTCTGGCAGTATGCCTTTCGGTCTGTCACTTTTCTCCTATGAAGAACCGTTGCAAGGGATGGAGATACAATGGTATTTGTCGTCCTTCGGCGTTTGGAGGGACCGGGAGTCGCTTCCGCGTCTGCAGTTGCTCCCACAACACCGTCGCCTTCTTCAGCGGACACATCTGGACCACCGCTACTTCCCGTACTTCACGCCTCCACCTGTACGCCTTCGAAAGAGGTTGAGGCCGCTTGTTGAGAACGAAGCTTTCTTTCCTCTTGTACCCTCCTTCGCATAGAGGAGCGGCTTCCTCTGGCAGTCAGGGAGACGTTCACTGGACCCATGTTTCCCCTTCGGCCTGGTTCTCTTTGAGCAAGTGGGAAATCATGGTCCTGCATAGGGATGATTCATAGGACATCTGTAGTGGCTACATTAAATAAATCCTTTAAGGTGTGCTTGAAAGCCTCTTCCGTCTCAATTTGGGGAGTTGATCGCCGACCTTTACACTTCTTCAGTTGCTGGTATTCAGAATACAGTTTCTCTACTTTAGCAATGGAGTGGTCCTTTCGAACCGTGGGGATGTGGGCTCTTACCCAAAACTTCGCCTCACCACCCACGACGACAGCAGAACTACTATGAATGGTGAATTTCTCCTCACGACGGTAGTGAAGGAAGTTGCCGAGGACTTCGCCCATTTGATGGTAGCTTGAAAGACCCTTTCATTTCTTTGGTGCTCACTAGGTAAACGCTATGCCTACTTCGACAAGCCATGGGAAGTGTTACTTAGTCTTATGCACTATACACACACTGCTAACTGCCAGACCAGAGCAATTGTCACCTTACACTTTGAAAACACTGTTATGCAGTCAAAGACCTGTAATATATAGCAATTAGTGAAACCTCAAGGTCAATGTGCAACCTTTAAATATTGTTTGCAATTTTTGACATTTTCCTTGGTGTTTTGTACCCAAAGGAACAAATCTGGGGAACATCACATTTAAAAAGAGTTTTTAAGGACCACCCAAATGTTCTCTGCTTCTGTACAGCTCGCCAAGTCATAGCCAAACCAGCTTAAATTACCAGAAAAAGTTACCAGAATGTCCAGTCCACTGTGAACTGTGTGTCCCACCTACTGAATACCCTCAGCCCAACTGATTATGCACTGTCGAACTCTCGCTATGTACTGCCAACTCCGCCAAGTTAGTTGGGCTTTAGGGCGCATCGACTGCACTGGCCATGTAGCCGAACTCCGCCCATTGAGTGGTGTCACGTCCATGGGCTCCGCCAGAGCAAGACATATTGGGGTATTTAGGTCCATTCTTCCCATCCTGTCGCCAACCTGTCGCACTGATTTGCCGCGGGTGGACTGGGGAATCCTACTGGTTGCGGGATTCAAGCCCGCGATCTTACGATCAAGAGTTCAACACCCTCCTGAGCTACCGATATCCTCGGTCCATTCCTCCCATGCAACGCTCACAGGCGTAGCCAAATTTCAATCGAGGCGATCTATTCCCTTCAACTCCAATCGTGCCAGAGCTCATGGACAGACCCACCCACTATGTACTTCCAGCACCGCCCACTACGTACAATCGTGCACTGTCCATCACCCACTACGCACCGTCCAGCGTGCACGGTCGCGTATGCCCACTGGGTGCTGGCCGACCCGATGGCCAGGCAACGCCAGCCCCACCCACAACGTAATGGCGCAGACACCCACTGCGTGATGTCCGTGCCGCCCACTAAGTACGGTCAGCCACGCCAGCCAGCAGACGCCGACGGCGGCCAGCGGACACAGCGGGTCAGCCGGTCAGACCAGCGCCGTACGACGGCTTCCTCAGCAGCGGCCGTGCCACCACACTCGGCAGCCCACCGACATAACCCCCACCCCCTCAAGCCCCATCGACCAAACGAGGTGGCCTCCCGGCACTGACCGGCCCCGGAGCGTCCAGGTGCCCCCCCCCCACCAGGCGGCCACTACACCGACACAGAGCCGCCACCGCACCGACCCCACTACACCGACACAGAGCCGCCACCGCACCGACCCCACTACACCGACACAGAGCCGCCACCGCACTGATCACACTACACCGACACAGGGCCGCCACCGCACCGACCACACTACACCGACACAGGGCCGCCACCGCACCGACCCCACTACACCGACACAGAGCCTCCACCGCACCGACCCCACTACACCGACACAGAGCCTCCACCGCACCGACCCCGCTACACCGACACAGAGCCTCCACCGCACTGATCCCACTACACCGACACAGAGCCGCCACCGCACTGATCCCACTACACCGACACAGAGCCGCCCCCGCACCGACCTCACTACACCGACACAGAGCCGCCACCGCACTGACCCCACTACACCGACACAGAGCCGCCACCGCACCGACCCCACTACACCGACACAGAGCCGCCCCCGCACCGACCTCACTACACCGACACAGAGCCGCTACCGCACTGATCCCACTACACCGACACAGAGCCGCCACCGCACTGATCCCACGACACCGACACAGAGCCGCCACCGCACTGACCCCACTACACCGACACAGAGCCTCCACCGCACCGACCTCACTACACCGACACAGAGCCGCCACCGCACTGATCACACTACACCGACACAGAGCCGCCCCCGCACCGACCTCACTACACCGACACAGAGCCGCCACCGCACTGACCCCACTACACCGACACAGAGCCGCCACCGCACCGACCCCACTACACCGACACAGAGCCGCCACCGCACTGACCCCACTACACCGACACAGAGCCGCCACCGCACTGACCCCACTACACCAACACAGGGCCGCCACCGCACCGACCCCACTACACCGACACAGGGTCGCCACCGCACCGACCCCACTACACCGACACAGGTCCACGCCGACCCTACAGCACTTGCTGTCAGCGTGGCCCACTGCCCACTGTGCACCGTCGACACATTAACGATGTACTGACAGCCTTGCCAACAAGGTTGCATATAAATCCGGCCCAATGTTCTCAGTCAGCTCTGTCCACACCTGCTGCCATAATTATCCACTGTGCATTGCCAGTCCCGCCCACCGTGCAATGTTCGCCTCGCCCACTGCGTCTTGTCAGCCCCGTCCCTGTGAATTGTCAGCCCCGTCCCCTGTGAATTGTCAGCCCCGTCCACTGTGAATTGTCAGCCCGTCCCCTGTGAATTGTCAGCCCCGTCCACTGTGAATTGTCAGCCCCGTCCACTGTGTATTGTCCGCCTGACTCACTGTGCATTGTCAGATCCGCCCACTGTGCATTGTCCGCCCGACTCACTGTGCATTGTCAGCTCCGCCCACTGTGTATTGTCCGCCCGACCGCACTGTGTATTGTCCGATCCGGACCCACTGTGTATTGTCCGCCGGACCCACCGTGCATTGTCCGCCTGACTCACTGTGCATTGTCAGATCCGCCCACTGTGTATTGTCCACCGGTCCCACTGTGCATTGTCCGCCTGACTCACTGTGCATTGTCAGATCCGCCCACTGTGTATTGTCAGATCCGCCCACTGTGTATTGTCCACCGGTCCCACTGTGCATTGTCAGATCCGCCCACTGTGTATTGTCCACCGGACCCACTGTGCATTGTCCGCCTGACTCACTGTGCATTGTCAGATCCGCCCACTGTGTATTGTCCGCCGGACCCATTGTGCATTGTCCGCTTGACTCACTGTGCATTGTCAGATCCGCCCACTGTGTATTGTCCACCGGTCCCACTGTGCATTGTCAGATCCGCCCACTGTGTATTGTCCACCGGACCCACTGTGCATTGTCCGCCTGACTCACTGTGCATTGTCAGCTCCGCCCACTGTGTATTGTCCACCGGTCCCACTGTGCATTGTCAGATCCGCCCACTGTGTATTGTCCACCGGACCCACCGTGCATTGTCCGCCTGACTCACTGTGCATTGTCAGATCCGCCCACTGTGTATTGTCCACCGGACCCACTGTGCATTGTCCGCCTGACTCACTGTGCATTGTCAGATCCGCCCACTGTGTATTGTCCGCCGGACCCATTGTGCATTGTCCGCTTGACTCACTGTGCATTGTCAGATCCGCCCACTGTGTATTGTCCGCCGGACCCACTGTGCATTGTCCGCTTGACTCACTGTGCATTGTCAGATCCGCCCACTGTGTATTGTCCACCGGACCCACTGTGCATTGTCCGCCTGACTCACTGTGCATTGTCAGCTCCGCCCATGGTGTACTATCAGCCCTGCCAATTATGCACTGTTAGCACCACCCCTCATGCACTGTCAGCACAACTCCTCATGTACTGTCAGCCCTGTCCACAGTGTATTGTCAGACCCACCCACTGTGGTTTTGGAGCACATCAACTGCATAGGTCATATAGCACTCACCCATTGTGTACTATCAGCCCTGCCCATTACATACTGTCAGCACCACCATCATGTACTATCAGCACCTTCCATCATGTACTGTCAGCCCAACCCACTGTATACTGTCTCCCCTGCTCACTGTGTGCCCTATCAGCCACACCCAGTGTGTATTGTCAGCCCCGCCTGCTGCGCACTGTCAGCCCGTCCACTGTGCACTGCTAGCTCCACCCACTGAGTACTGTCAGCCACACTTACTATGTGTTGTCAGCCCCATTCAACGTGCAGCAATTTTCAAATCTAAATGCAAATTAACACTAACAGAACCCTGTTTTGACCCTCTCATGGAAAAGGTCAATGAAGCCTACTTTGGCCTGTAACAAGAAGCCCCCAAATGCAAACTGCACATAAACCATGCATAGACTGGACTTGTTGAAAGCTTATCTAGCAAGTTAGTTAGTTATTTGGGCTTAAGGGCTCGCCGACTACGAGATCATTTAGCGCCCATGCTTATCCAGCAACTTACCAACAACATATACCTAGTGGACAAGGAATACTTTTCCTATGCATGCTTCTCTGATTTCTTTGCCTGCAGATGGCTGCAATGGCTTCCCAGTTTGTTGTCTAGTTCTTGTATTTACCTCTTATTTTCTCTTGGTCTTGCAATTTGTCCATGCTGTTAGTGCTCTTTTAGGTTTTTATTCCCTTTTCTTCTCATTTTTGCTTCATCTCCATGATTTATTTTTAAAGTCTATCAGTGATGTGCTCCTTTAATTATGCATGTGGTGTGCATAAATGCCCTGCATATACCTTTGTGTAAGCATGTGTGTATGAGTTTGTGTATGTATGTGCTGCATGCCTTTGTGTGTGCATGCATGTGCATGTGTATGTTTGTGTGTGCATCTGCATAGGGATGTAATGTAAGCAACAGATTTATAACTATATTTATTGATCATCCCCTTTTTCTCTGGCATGCTATTCTCCACCATATTTTCGATATGTAGTAGGGAGTGCTGTTCCAATTTTCTTTCCTGTGATATTTAAGTCTCTACTTCTGGTACCCATATGCTTCCAAGACACAACTGGATATCTTTGCTGCAGGGACAGGGGAGGGCACACTCCTGATCACTTATCAAAGTGGTGGAATAAAAAAAAAAAAACTTCTTCCTGAATCATTTCTTGGATAAATCATGTGTAAGCAGGATATTTGCTAGTCTCTCCACTTGCTACCGACAATTGAGATGGAGGAAATTTAGGCAGAAAGGTTTTAGGCTATCTAGCATCAGTATATTTTTCACCTTATCAAACATGCATAGATTTTAGGTGATCCAACAGCAGCAGGCAGCAGGCAATCAAATATCAGCAGTCTGTAGGTGACCAAACATCAGGATACCATCAGCAGTCCAATATCAGTAGGCAACAGTGGCATAGCCTGGGGGCAAAATGGCAACCCCTAGAGTGCCAGAGGGTGTCCTCCAGGTGACTGCCTTGAGGGCCCCCAAGGGCTCCTCAAGGCATCCATGCAGGGCCCCTGGGCTGACGAAAGGGGCTCAGTCTGATGGAAAATGTCCCAGGTGGACAAAGATGAACACGAGTCAATGGAGAGTGCCCTTAGGAAGATGCCGAGGGCTGCCCTCAGCTGGGCTAATCTGAAGGGCTTCTAGATAGACAGTAAGACCACAGATCATTGGAAGGGCATTTGGGGTGACAGAGGGTCACAGCCAATATGAAGGGACCCTGGGCTGATGGCATGGCACAAGCTGAAGGGTCCCTGACCTGATGAATGATGATGGTGATGAATTGATGTTTAGAGGCATGTCAACAACAAGATAATTTTGTGCCCACTGACCTGATGGAGGATCCAAGCATTTGACAAGGTGCCTGCAGCTTGTCATAAAAGGCCCTGGTTTGCGAGGGAGCCCCGAGACAATGGAGGGGGCCCTGGTGGCTGGAGAGAACCTCAGACCATCAGAAAGGGAAATTTTGCCAAAAGATGGGGCCAAAGCAGTATAAGGGCCCCTGGCATGATGGAAGGTCCCCAAGCTGTTGAAAGAGGGATTGGATCACTGATGAGGCCCTGGATCACTGAGAACTTCTGTGCTGACAGAGAGGAACCCTAGCCAATGGAGGACCTCAGGCCATCAGAGGACCCAGAACCAGTATGAATGACCCCTGGGCCAGTGGAGGGGACCAAAACTGCAGTGGGCCTAGCATGATAAAGGTTAGTTAGTTACTTGTTGGTCTTTAGGGTGCTTCAACCCATTTTAATCATTCATACCCAGCATGATAGAGGCTCAAGGTTTTGAAAGATGGGACTCCAACTGAATTGAGTTTCCTGACCCATGAAAGAGGGCCTTAAGCCAACTATGGGGAGGGGCCCAGATGTGCAGGGTCACTGGTCATGCACTGGTTGGCTCATGCTGATGGAGAGGGGGCTTAGAGCTGACAGCAGGCCTCAGGCTGATAGAGGCCCCAAGTTACAGAGACAATCCGGGCTGAAGCAGAGGGTTGTGGTGTGATGTAAAGGGCCTCTGATCCCATGGAGGGGCCTCATGCTGCTAAAAAGCAGTGTAGTTTCTAAGGGGTAAAGGAATACCCACCCCATGGGAAGTCTGATGGGACCCACCAGGTGACCACCCTGAGGAGCAGATATATAACAGAGGAAAAATACAACTTATCATGCAGCCTGTGTGGAAAGTTCCACAAGACTAGAAGACATCCACCCTGAGGGCTGGCAAGGGCAGTGAAGACAAGAGAGGGGCTGCATGACCAATGCAGTTGATGTGCCATTAAACTCCATAAGAGAGGGCCTTCCCGAAAGGTGGAATACCCATGCCAGCTGGGCAGAGTAGTCCCAGCTAGAATGGGCCCTGACAGCTGAGGGGTCTGAGGGCCAGAGGGCTGGGATGCTCTTGGGATTTGAAGAGGTCCTGAGGGATGAGCAGGACCCCTAAGAGCTGAAGAGGATGGCAATCTTCAAGTATTACTCCTCACACATGCCTTATATGAACAGGGTATCTAAGTCACTATCAGCTGACTGCCAGTCAACTATTGGTGACATCACTTGAAGGTACTGAGAAAACATCCAGCCAGGTGCACTGAATGAACCCAGGGGCGTCACCAGGGATATTTTGAAGGGGTTGATGTGGTGCTCATTCAGGGGCATCAGCAGGGCAACATAACCCAACCTTATGCCCCTGGGTTCATTCAGTGCAACCAGCTGGATGCCTTTCTTGGAGTGCCTAAGGGCTAGTGATGGTTATGAGAAATTCTGAGAGCCAGTTTCAGAGCTAGACTGTCATTGATAGCCTGAAATACTGTCGAATACTGGGGAATGTCTCAGAGCTAGAGGGGATCGGACTGTGATGCTCTTAAAGCATGGGAGGAGGGAGGGTTGGACAGAGCCACCTAACAACTAAGGAGAATTCAGATAGCTGGCGATGATTGCTAGAAATTGTTCGTAAGTTGTGATAATAATTGGGACATAACACGCTAGCTGCCATGATACAACTTGCGCCAACCCATCTTGGAATTGGAAGTTAGGCAAGTGGGCACCTACCTATCGTCTGCGGCAGGTTCGTCTCGAGTAGCTCGATTTCCTGCAGAATGCCACATTTTCAATACAAGCCGAGATCCGCCAGCCTTATTCACGCTTACCTTATTCATCAGAATATCCAGGCAGTAGAAACGGCACAGGCATGGCGATATCAGCCTAAGAATTATGTCTAAAATAATTCAGCGCACCCGACGCTGCTATCTTGAAAATTCTCACAACGCTAATCACGTGACGCATGCGACTGATCTGATTGGTGTTGGCTGCCAATAGCCATAACATTTGCGGATGATTACCATACAGAAAGACGGAAACAAAAGTAGTTCAAATATCCCCACAAAAAGTATTGATTTTAGTCCATCTTTATAAACATAAAGATATAGAGGTAAAGATCCACCTAGAAGTAAAATCACTTTCGTGAACTTGAGCAACTTTTTGATGTGTGTTGAAATACTTCCAAAAATTGTTTACGATTATCAGCTGGCCTAAGAACAAAACATTTCGATGAAGGTATCATCGGGTACGACGGGGGAAGGCAGTACGAGGCGGATGCGCACTTGGGTTAATTTTCTGCGTGTGGGTTGTGAGGTGTTGATGGTGCAAGATCAGAGAAAGGGTGTTGTAATCAATGTGATCAAAGAGGCCAAGAGTGTTGTGAAAAATCACAATTTGAAGCATACCTAGGATGATGGCAAACGCAGAGAAAACGTTCAAGGAGCGACGGTCCTTTGGTGCGTATAAATTGACTCATCCTCGTGACTCATGCTCAAAGTTACCTAGGCACCTATTTTGCTATTTCCCCTCTGATTACATAGGTAGTTGATTCCAGCTCCGATCGAATGCCTAAGTAGGTACCCACCTATCCAAAAATCATATGCTTACAGTGAGTCCAGCAGAGTGGGAAACTTACTTTCCGGGTTGGGAGTCGGAGTGCATACCGATTTCTTCCGGAGTACATTTTCATGGACATTATTTTTTTATGCATGGAATCTGTTTACCAGTAACCGACCAGAAAAACCTAAATCAGTACCTACATAATATGCATAAGTAATATCATTCTCATTTTGGGTCAAATCAAATGCCAAAACATACAAACAAAGAAGTGAACAATGGATGGCACCGCCCTGCAGTGACCCGTAATAATCGGCACTGTTTCGTTTCTTATAACTCACAGGATAAATGCATTTTCCTTTCACTGTTGGTCTCAGTACAAGGCTAGCCATATTAAAAACAAACAAAAATACTTCACACTTCACCCTCAGCTCAGAGTGCATACCTACCTACGCAGCCAATTTCCCACGTAATACGAACGCAACTCCGCTACTGCACACGCCACAGTTGGATGTGATCAAAGCAAAGGATCAGTCAAGGTCTTGTGTTTACTGTTAACTTGTGTGGACACTGTTAACCATGTGTTCAAAGTTGCTAATGGTTATGACGTCATATACAAAATACCTTGCATTGATTGGTTCACAGACAGATTTCAGAACAGAAAATGCTAACGCAGCCAATTCTGATCGGTGGCCTCCGGGACTCCAGAGAACGTCTCTTAAAACTGTCAAAGTTTCCCACTATATGGTGGGAGGAATGCAAGTATTCCGAGACGTGGCTCTAGAGCCGGAGAACAGTGTTCTAAGTGTGCATGCGCATCATCCTGCAAGTTGCTGTTGGCGCGTTGTTGTCGGCAATTCCGGTGGTTGAGATTGATGGAGTGTGTGAAGATGTGGTCCGGCTGCTGACTGCTACAAAAAGTGATTAGTTTGAGTGGTGACAGTAAGTGGAATAACCAGCGTTTTTTTTGGGTGTCGTTCTGTGTTTGTTTTTATTGATATCTTTGTTCCCACATTTGTGTCGGAGTACATGTAAAGCCCATCCTATCCAGTATGAACCCGGAGTGCAAAAATGTTTTCAGAGATGAAATCTCTTCAGAAGTGCCTTAATTCCCACCCTGGAGTCCAGTGTGGAAATGGTTGGTTGGTTGGTTATTGGTTTTACGACACGTCGACCGTTCAGTCATGTAGAGTCGCCAATCTCTCACGCCGATTGGTTGCGGGTGAAGAGTAGCGACAGGTGAGACTCAAACCCACAACCTTTTGATTGTGAGACGAGCATCTTACCCCTAGACCACTCGTCCCCCAGTGTGGAAATGGGAAAATGCTTTGTCCTATATTTTTGTTATCCAGAACCATAGTGATGTGGTACCTATATGCCTGGGTGCATACCCAGCTGAGATCAATCCCAATCTAGCTTCTCACATTTGTAGCTTGTCTGACATCTATGTGAGGTAAAGCATTGATTTTAGTCCACCTTTGGTATGTTATATAAATATAGGTATAGGTAGACAAGTAGGTAGGTATATAGAAGTTAAGTCACATGTGTGTACTTGAGCAACTATTTGATCTGTTTTGGAATGCTTCCAATAATTATTTACTACCAGATGGCCCACAAACAGAACATTTCCATGCATGTATCAGCAGGTATGATAATAGATGTGGAATATTAAACCTAATAAAGCTTCTGGGTCAGATGATATATATATATATATATATATATATATATATACATATATATATATATATATATATATATATATATATATATATATATGTATATATGTATATATATAATATATATATATGTATATATATATATATGCTATAATATATATGCTAAAGCAGTGGCAGTTCCCCTAGGCAATCATTTTCAGGTGTTCTATGGAGTATTCTTTATTTCAAGTATTGTATTTAACTAACCTATTGGAGTTTATGGAGTATGTAACTAAAGAAGTAGACAATCAAAGCAGAATGGATGTGTAGTGTACTTGGACTTTTGCAAAGCTTTTGATAAAGTTCCACATGGGCATCTAATTCAGCAACTTGATGCACTCAAAAACCCTAATAACTAACTAACTAACTAGAGCAGCATGGAATTGATGGAGAGGTTTTAGGATGGATTGAAGCATGGTTAAGGGGACAGAAACAAAGAGTAGTATTAAGTGGATGTAAATCTGAATGGAGGAATGTTTTGAGTGGAGTGCTACAGGGCTAAATCTGAATGGAGGAATGTTCTGAGTGGAGTGCTACAGGGCTCTGTTCTAGGGCCACATATCTTTATCATTTTTGGAACATTGAGGTGGGCTGATGAGTAGGGTGTTCAAATTTGCTGATGACATCAAATTGGTAGGAGTGGCTAACAGTAGTGAGCAATCTAGCAATATTCAACAAGGCTTGAACGACCTAAAAAGTTGGTTGATCCAATGGCAGATGTCTTTCAACCATGCAAAAATGTAAGGTTATGCATCTGGGGCCTGGAAGTGAGACTCAGAAAAACAATGTGAGGTAGGAAATTGAATGTTATTGAAGAGGAAAGAGATTTAGGTATGTTGGTTTCCAATGATCTTAAAGCAGAAAAACAATATATCTTAGCAGGCAATCATAATTCTGGGAATCATTAATAGGAGTGTGAGGTATAAGAGAAAGGAAGTGATGAAAATACTGTACTTGGCCTATGTGTGACCCCATTTAGAAAATATCAAAATTGTAGATGGAATTTAGAGTGACTATGTCACAAGAAATCTCTATCGGAGATTTAATACATGGCACATTGATACAGTTTTCCAAAGTTGTCGATGGGCGCTAAATGATCTACCATGGTCGATGCGCCCTAAAACCCTAATCACACACACACACACACACCAAAGTTTTAGAGAAATGTTTGTCTGTTATCTGTCTGCATGAGTGTGTGTGTGTATTTGCCAAGGATGCATGCTGTGCGAAAATGGCCGGGCGGATTTCGCTCAAATTTTCACAGGAGAGCCGGTTCGGGGGACAGATTATGGTGCTGGTTTTGGGTTTCGCGGATCGCGTGGGCACGTGCCACGTGTCGTCAACTGGGGTCATGTCGAGATTAGCTAGCCAGGGCCACAGCATGTACCACAGGTTGCACGGATATGGAACTGTGGAAACATGCGCCCCATAGTTAACTGCGAACTTTTGTGGTCGGTGGTCGGGTGCTTCGTACTGTGCGACCATCAGGCGCATGCATCTGTGTTCAGTGGGGCACCTCCGGGCTAAGAGCGGTGCGTACTAGAGCTATCAAATTTGGTGGATGGATAACCCATCACATGGACTATCCAGCAATGTACAATTTGTAGGTGTGTGCGAAGCGTAGCGCGTGCCATGCGCTCAGATTCGAGCGACACCTCCACTCCTGTTTAACATGGGGCTGGGGCTCACATCGCACATCACATCGGCTCACATCGCAGCGTACGAGGGATGTGTCACACCACGTGAAAGCCCACAGTTTTGGCTACCCCTTGGGCACAATTTCGGTGCGATCGAGTCAATGTGCTGCGAGTGAGCGACACCGATATGATGTGAGAACAGGTTGCGCCGAAGTCCTCTGTCGCCAATTGGTTTAACGTGTGAAACGTGGATTTTTACGTCTGAATATGATCGATTTTAGTGCGCCGAATCGGCTCGGTTTCAACCGGCATAGTTCGCAAACCAATGGACCGATCGACACCAAACCGACCCCACGATGTAGTCAAGACAATCTACAAGCTCGGCAGTGCAAACATTTTTCCCGCACGTGGCACGTGGCACGTGGAGGAGGGGTGTAAAAAAAGCGTTCGTTTTCATTGTTTTTCACGATTGGGTCTGGTGCTGGAAAACTGATGAAAGTGACGGTACGCCGTTGCTTGCATTGCCCAGGTCCATGTACCAGCTACACTTTTCCCATTGACTCGGCACTTGCCGTGTGCTAGGGGTCAGCCATCGCGACGAGTGACAAGTGTCGTGACCCGTAATACAGGCTATGTTTTCCACCCCATAAGCGTCTCGATCAGGCCACATTTTGGATAAAAAGTGGTATGCATGCATAGCCCAAACGGTTGTGATTCACATGATACCTGTAGATTTTCCCCATCGAAACTGCTTTTCCTACAATCTGCCCTGAAGCATTACCAAACGTTATTTTCGGGCTTCTCAGCTAGCTCATCGATGAATCGGTGGGTTTCCTGGAGCGAACTTCATCGGTTGAAAATTATACAGGTGGCACGTGCTACCACACCAGCCAATCTACCATGGGAAGGATTTTATATAAGTGAATATAACTTATGGTGTATGCAGGGCAGTACAGCTGTGTTATTGTGTATATGGAAATGAAGTTAGGAAAGGGCATGGTTCGGTCAGATCAAATCAGGTCTGTTTTGGTAAGGCCATGCTAGGCTAGGGTAGGTTAGGTTAAGGATGATTATAAAAGTAACCACATGCTCATATTAAGCAAGATAGAGCCACAAATTGTTCCAATATATTTACGGCATGGCTATTCTTCCAAGACAGAGCATATACAAAGAGCCATCTTACGCACAGGATTTGTAGTACATGCTTTATGAATCAGGCCATCTACCAATATTGACAGTGTTTTAATCATCACCCAAACTCTGGTATTGGTCGTAATTACATACTAACATAACAAGCAGGGTATGGAGGGTGGGGTAAAAGGGTAGGTCAATTGAAAGGGCAGGGTAGGTTCAAATGAGGTCTGCTTGGGTTAGGTCAGGTCATATTAGGTTTGGTTTGGTTAGATTTGGCTAAGTTAGCTTAGGTTAGGTTAGGTTTCGTTTTGTTTCATTTCATTTAGGTTTGGTTCAGTTTGGTTAGATTTCATTTAGGATTGGTTTGGTCAGGTTAGGTTTGTTTAGGTCTGGTTAGGTTTGGCTAGGTTTGGTTAGGTTAGGTTAGTTTAGGTTAGGCTAAACTAGGCTAGGCTAAGTTAGGTTAGTGTAGATTTTCCAATTTTGGGTGAACTCAGTTCAAACTCGATTGAGAGCGTAATGGCGTGGATCGATTTTGAACACAACAACATGGTAGTGGGGTTGGTGTGCATCTAGTCTATACAGGCATGGAGCTCCTACTTAGAAAAAGATATAGACATGCTGGAAAGATTGCAGCTCAAAGCCACTAGACTCATCAGTGGACTAGGTAACTTAGAATATGGGGAAAACTAATGGCATTAGATATGTACTCACTCAAGTATAGGAGATTAATGGGTGATGTGATTTAAGGGTATAAAATTATATAACGGGCTAGATCAGGTCAAGCTGAATGATGCCCTTCTATTTAGACTACCACATAGGGTTCATCGATTCAGGTTAGACAAATCAAGGTGCAAGACAGTTAAGTGACAACAGGTCTTCAGTCAAAGGATTGTTGATCAGTGAAATAGTCTGCCTGCTGATGTTGTGGGGTCCCTCATTGAATGCATTTAAAATATGGTGGACAACTTTTTTGGTTGCAAACTTTTTCAAATTCTAAATAGTGGTGGATGGGTGATGTTTATGCTAAGTAGGTGTGCACTGTACAGCCCCTTTAAGCAGGTATGGATGGGGTCTGAAAATTATTGGTAGGGTACTCAAGTCACATGTGTTACATGAGGTTGAGTGAATATGGCTGAATAGGTAAGGTAGAAAGACATAATGAGTGAAGGGCAGTGCTAAAATAATTATTTATCTTTAGGTGTGAGATGTCAAGACGAGTACAGCAGGATGTTGAAATTGCCATGGAAATAATGCTGTTTAAAATATTTTGGTGCTTAAACCCAGTTTTGGAAAAATTGCACACATATAAATATTTTGCATGTTTTGAGGGGTACCTAATTTGGTGATACCGATATCAACGAAAACAATACAAATGTCCATGCTATAAACTGACAGTGTATAACATGGCACATTATAGGTAATCACTTTACTTGGAATTGCACTATGGGGTGTTAATTATCATGATCCTGGATCAGTTATGATGAGCATAAGCATGATACTAATAAACAGGATACTATTAAAAACAAGGCATGAAGACTTCACAAGCATACACCAAGCAGCACTATGTCAATACTTGTTTGGAAAAGATGGCTACTTGGTGTTCAGTAAATGGTATATTCCACCCTATTTAACGAATATTTGATCACTGGTGTGGGGGATGTTGGTGGATGTATTCTTTGGAATTATGGATGTGGTGTTGATTGGGGTGAAGAGTGTCTTTTTGACAGGGTAATTATATTTTTTATCTTTACAGATTTAACCTGGATGGACACTTGTGACTCTTATTAAGTTTGATCACTTTATGACTGTATAGCCTATCATGTGCTATGTTATACAATGCCATTGTACAGCATAGGTGTTTGTATTGTTATCGTCGATATTGGTATCCCAAAATTAGGTACCTTTCAGAACAGGCAAAATGGGAGTGGTCATATTTACACAATTGTCTCAAAACTGGGTTTGCAGGACTTAACAAGATTTTAAATAGCATTACTTCCATGCTGATTTCGACAACCTCCTGTGCTTGTCTATACATCTCATACCTAACGAGAAATCATTATTTTAACAGGTCATCGTTGATATTGGTATCCCCAAATTAGGTACATTTCAGAAAAGGCAAAATGGGAGTGGTCATATTTACACAATTGTCTCAAAACTGGGTTTGCAGGGCATAACCAGATTTGATATAACATTACTTCCATGGCGATTGTGACATCCTGCTGTGCTTGTCTCGACATCTCATACCTAACGAGAAATCATTATTTTAACACTGGCATGTGGGTGTGAACTTTGTAGGAAGAGGTAAAACTGAGGAAGCAATAAAAGAACACATGGCTTTGATAGGGAGCCTAGCGGAAAGTCATCAGTGGTAGCATCCATTCTGAGGGTATGTGCAAGTGTAGAATGGTATTATAGGGCCATTGGACTTAATAGCAGTGTGGCAAAGAATTGTGACTAGCATGGGGTTCTTAGGTCCGTGGGAAAACTTGATCGCAGGATTATCCGAGTCGTTAAATATATACATAACGTTGCCAGAAATATCGTATTTTGCTGGATTCCCAGCCATGTCAGGCTTGCTGGAAATGAAGTTGCTGACATAGCTGCCAATAACTATATCAGCAATGGCCGTGCAGTTACTTTATGCCCCCCTCCAAGAGATCTATATTCAACTATATTGTCAAGCACAGGGTCAGAGTGGCAATGAGCCTGGAACTCGAAGTGTAGTAAGCTAGGGGTTTTAAAGCCGATACTAGGACTGGCGATCCTTACACCGAACCCAACGACGGAAGAAGTAATACTCTGCCGATGGAGGATAGGTCATACCTTCGCGACACATGGCTACGTACTGACTGGTGGTGGCCAACTCTTATGTCCACATTGCTCTGACCCGCTTACTGTGTATCATGTTTTAGTAAGTTGCCTAGGATTGGAACCGCTATGACGCCAGCTTTTACGATGACTGAACGCTGACTCTTCTTTGCGTACGCTAATAGGGAACGACTCTGAGGTCGTGGCATCTGGGAATATTTTGACCTTCGACAAGCACGCTTTGATGTGATGCACCGCCACCCGTGAGGGTTAGTAACGGACCACCGTAGCGGCATTGTAGATTGTAATACAGTTCTGAGCGCAAAATGACCCTAATGGTCGACTCGCCCCTGAACTCCAAATCATCATTATCATCCCAGCAAATTATTTGCATGATTTCATATCAATATCACTTTGTCTTTGTCTTTAATTTTTGTTCTGCACCTACCATTACCAAAATATTTACAAATTTCCAGTAGCAGTAGATAGAGCAATATCCTCCACCACAGAGTGATGAAAAATATTGTACTCAGTGTTGTTGGACTTTCATGGATCACATGCCTCACTTTCAGTGCTAATGGTAAAACAAAATTGACACATGGTGAATGATGACACATGGTGAATGATGAAAATCAAATATGATCAAAGTTAAGAATGACTATTGGTATGTTAGTCATCTGACCAGCTGCTTCTACTTTGTGAATGGGAGGTGAAATATTCCACAAAAGCAATTTTTAGTTTTCAAGAATATGCATATGGGTATGGTATTGGGAAGAGTGGATAAATCTACCATGGAATGTGCCTACCCCCCACCCCCCCCCACACACAACTTTTATCTGTGACAGAGCACTTGGTTGGAACCCACCATAGGTATGCTATTTCCACTCATTTTATCCAAGGATATTGTACATTGTTGTATCTCCAAACAACCACACCGCAGGATTTGAAAGAAGGAGATTGACTGCTGCACTATCACCAGACAAGATTGCCTGCCCTTCCAACCCTCACATTTTCACAAGCACTTGTACAATTTCATAAGCCTGAGCAGTCCACGGAAGTAGACTGGTCTTCGCTTCACCGTCGCAGGACGGAGAACAAATTAGTGCCCAGCCTTTACTACGAGCAGATGACACCCCTTAAGTGATACCTGGCGTTGTGTTGTTGACCGGCCGGCCAATTTCGAGCTCAGCGAGTAATGGTGGCGGGTTTGTTTTCAGAACAGCGTGTACATGACGTGAGGCAAATTAGAGAACTACACATCAACAAGGTGCCAGTGATAATCGAGCGCTTCTCCGGTGAGAAGTCGCTGCCCACCATTGACAAGACCAAGTTTCTTGTGCCGGATCATGTGACGATGGGGGAGCTGATCAGGATCATCCGGTAAGGTTCATGGTGCCAACAATCCTCCCTGGTGTAGGACTATATCAGCCTTGTTTAACCGTTTTGCATACTCTTATTTGCTCATGATACACAGCCATGTCTCCCCACTCCACTCCACACCCACATTGCCTCTAACCGCCCCTCCCCTTCCCTTCCCTCCCATCCCCTCCCCTCCACTCTCCGCTCGGGCGCTGCGTGACCTCTGCAGTCGATGCGCCCCTAAACCCCAATAACCAACCAACCAACCACTCTCCTCTCCTCCCCCTTCGACCTTTAGCATTCTCACGAACTTATATATACTAACATAAACCGCAGGTTTTTAGCATTAAAAAGTCACTGCATGTGATAAAATGATGACATCGCAACTATTCGAGTAACATACCCAAAACTTGTAATCCTGTCATACTTGACTAACACCCAGCACAGTGTACAATCTGACACACCGATGTCTATTATAAAACATACCACGACGTAGTTTGCGTATTTAACAAGAGTTTTGGTCACGAATGTACATCGATTAAAGTGGCTTAAAACTTGCTTACACTTGTTCTCGAGCTAGCCCATCTTACCCTGCAATTTCACCGATTAGCTAAGTCTCCATGTTTTGCGATGTTTTGTCTGCGTGGCTGGTAGATACGACTGGCGACTTAGCTCACAATCATTGTATGTTGGCCGGTTTTGAGGTTCGTCCAACAACAGTGGACACAACTGACTGCGGTTAAAGTCTGTTAAAGCCGGTTAAAGCCACCCGCTGGGTGAAACCTGCAAACCCCGGATGGAATAGGTGGCGACAGAAGCGGCGAGTGGGCTGTGCTGACGCGGTCGGTGTCGGCAGTCGCCGGCTGAACCTGCACCCGAGCCAGGCGTTCTTCCTGCTGGTGAACCAGCGCTCCTTGCCCAGCGTGTCGGCCACCGTCGCCGACATCTACGGCCAGGAGCGCGACGAGGACGGCTTCCTCTACATGGTGTACGCGTCGCAGGAGGTGTTCGGCTAGGGCGGCGCGTCGGCTCCCGAGATGGCGGACCGAGTGTGGTGGTGCAACGGAACGGGATCGATGTGTGCGTGGGAGAGTGGGCCGTCTGTGTGTGGTGCACGGGAAGAGCAGACTGGATGTGTTTGGTGCATGGAAATAGCAGGCCAGCTGTGTGTGGTGCATGGGAGGAGTAGACTGGATGTGTTTGGTGCATGGAAATAGTAGGCCTGCTGTGTGTGGTGCATGGGAAGAGTAGACTGGATGTGTTTGGTGCATGGAAATAGTAGGCCTGCTGTGTGTGGTACATGGGAAGAGTAGACTGGATGTGTTTGGTGCATGGAAATAGTAGGCCAGCTGTGTGTGGTGCATGGGAAGAGTAGACTGGATGTGTTTGGTGCATGGAAATAGTAGGCCGGCTGTGTGTGGTGCATGGGAAGAGCAGACTGGGCGTGTTTGGTGCATGGAAAGAGTAGGCCGGCTGTGTACCATACGTGGGAAGAGTAGGTGTAGTGCTGAAACCAGAGCCAGTGCTGTGGGGGTCAATACACGCCGGACCGGAGACAGTAGGCGGTCAGAGGTAAAGGTCGGCCTCCCTATGTCGCCGTCACCTTCGCTCGAGCGCCGTACAGTGCAGATGTTAACTGCAGTGGTGCGTCGTAATAGAAAACAGGATAAAAGAACGGCGGTCTAGTTTTGAACTGCACAATCGAAATGAAACAAGTATTTTTGTGCAAGCCATTATAATTCAAGATGCATGAAAAATTTACACATTTTCATAATTATATGCTATTCAAAAGCGCATGTCTCGTGACAAGGTTTGCCCACTGTTTTTGTCTCGTGGCATATTTCGACAATGTCGCTCGCAGTCGCCTGTAATTTCGGTTGGTGAATGACCTGCTGGTCCAGCTGATTGCTTTAATCGTGTGCATAATTATGTACTAGCTAATGGACACCTGCGTGAGGTAGCCTGGTGTGAAATGAATTGCAGGTTGCGTTCGACGTCGCGTCATGTACGTGCCACCCAGTGAACTATAATCTTTTTTGCGACATCATGGGGTGTATCGGTTCTCGATGTCGTGAATGAAGCGAACGCAGTCTGTATAATGTGTGGTGATGTGCTGACATCTATATGATATTTTTATTCCGCGGTGTTTCAGGCAGGCAGGCTTATTGTAATCGTGTTCCCGACCTGGCACACTTCCAGTCGATGCCGCTCACGGTCTGTGTGCTAGCATGGTGCTGGCTCTTGCTTGTAGCTATTTTATGGCGCCTCATCGGCTGGCTGGCGCGCGATCTTATCTATGTTCTCAATGGGGTTGATCAATAATTATGTTGTGCGTTTGGTGATGTATTTGCTTTCTTGCATGATATAGATTAGCCTAGGATCGTGGAAATTGCACTGGGTAAGCCCCGTGTTGGCTTTGACGTCTGTGACCAAGCACAGCTGATGCGGCGCCTCGTTCTCTTGTTCCGGCTGTTGTCTTCCCAGCTATCGACCTCAGTGTTATGTTTTGGCTGCTTACGCTCTTGTGGGACACTCCTCTATGCCGTACAATTAGCATTGTCGCGCGTGAAGTCAAACTCGGCAGCTGGCGAGATTCGAACACGCGGCCTTGCTGTTGTGTGATGAACACGCTGTGTCGCGGGGTGATCCGATTACCACGAAATCGGCCGCCTATTTTCTTAATGACGACTGAAAATACATGCAGACTTGTTGGCTTTATTTCCTTTCATCGCGATGCTTTGGCTCAATACTTCTTGGGGAATTTCATAATTTTGCAGCATATCTTCTGTATTTCTACAGCATGTCTTAAAGTGGTGTTTCACGGGTATGCACAAAGTCCGACGTTCATTTTTAAATTATGTCTTGTCCAAGAACGCTCGCGAATTCCTGCTGTAAATGACGTCCCCATTTAGAACCTGTGTAGTGTGTGAGGATTTCAAGAGCACGAAGAGAGGCATTGAGTTAGTGAACATGTGATAATGTATATAGTTGGCCGTAGAAGTGTACGTATTTGCGCCGTGATTGCTGCACAGCCGAGTATGGCTCTGTGTGCTCACGGCTGGGAAGGATCCGAGTGCCCAGTGATCTGAAATAAAACTGTTCAACTATTGTCTCACCTCTGCACTGTTACACCAGCTTTCTCATTTCAATCATGGCAATACGGGCGAGGTGGACAGGCCAAACGTGTGATGTCGATATGCGAGAAATCTGTCAGCGGCCAGAATCCACCATCACGCCGTCGAAACCTTGACAATTGCAGCGTTGCAGGTCCTGCTGCCTTCATTCAGAAGTGGACCTACTTCTGAAACTTGTTCTTATGCCAAATTTCGTGTCAATATTTGTCGTGTCGTATTCGTGATCCTGTTTTTAAGGAGCGGGTTTGTGGCCGTGCCGGCGGTGCCGTGCGACGTGGCGCGTCGTCTGTGGGTGTGGGTGTGGGTGTGGGTGTGGGTGTGGGTGTGGGTGTGGGTGTGTGTGTGTGTGTGTGTGTGTGTGTGTGTGTGTGGGTGTGGGTGTGGGTGTGGGTGTGTGTGTGGGTGTGGGTATGGGTGTGGGTGTGGCCCGGTGTTTGTCTCCACGACTTGCCGTGAGGGGACGGTTGTGGCCCGGTATTTGTCTCCACGACTTGCCGTGAGGGGACGGCTGTGGCCCGGTATTTGTCTCCACGACTTGCCGTGAGGGGACGGCTGTGGCCCGGTATTTGTCTCCACGACTTGCCGTGAGGGGACGGCTGTGGCCCGGTATTTGTCTCCACGACTTGCCATGAGGGGACGGCTGTGGCCCGGTATTTGTCTCCACGACTTGCCATGAGGGGACGGCTGTGGCCCGGTATTTGTCTCCACGACTTGCCGTGAGGGGACGGTTGTGGCCCGGTATTTGTCTCCACGACTTGCCATGAGGAGACGGTGATGGTCCGGTATTCGTCTCCACGACTTGCCGTGAGGGGACGGTTGTGGCCCGGTATTTGTCTCCACGACTTGCCATGAGGGGACGGCTGTGGCCCGGTATTTGTCTCCACGACTTGCCATGAGGGGACGGTTGTGACCCGGTATTTATCTCCACGACTTGCCATGAGGGAGACGGCTGTGGCCCGGTATTTGTCTCCACGACTTGCCGTGAGGGGACGGTTGTGGCCCAGTATTTGTCTCCACGACTTGCCGTGAGGGGACGGCTGTGGCCCGGTATTTGTCTCCACGACTTGCCGTGAGGGGACGGTTGTTGCCCGGTATTTGTCTCCACGACTTGCCGTGAGGGGACGGCTGTGGCCCGGTATTTGTCTCCACGACTTGCCGTGAGGGGACGGCTGTGGCCCGGTATTTGTCTCCACGACTTGCCGTGAGGGGACGGTTGTGGCCCGGTATTTGTCTCCACGACTTGCCGTGAGGGGACGGTTGTGGCCCGGTATTTGTCTCCACGACTTGCCGTGAGGGGACGGTTGTTGCCCGGTATTTGTCTCCACGACTTGCCGTGAGGGGACGGTTGTTGCCGCTCCGCAGTCTGCCGACAGCGATGTGGTGCCCGATACTGTTCGCGCAGCACGGGAGCCCCATATGAGAGCAAACGGGGTGATTTCGGGGAGCAAGACGTCAATGTTAAAAGAGGGGCAATGCCCGTACTGAGCGGATTTCAGTAACCGAGATTGATGAATTGAGAACAATCATCACCGTGGGGAATTACACGATGTTCCTCCCCCTGTGATTGGGCTACTGGAGCTCCATAACCTACCTCTGCCCGCCGCCCCGAATTAACTTTATCGTCACTCTAAAATCACCCTCTCCCACCAGAGCTCTGGTGGGAGAGGGTGATTTTTGTACTAGATAGTTAGATTATTTGTACCTCTACATAGGTACAAATTATCTTGCGGGGGAGTGAAGTAAAACCGAAACCATTTAGGCATCCGGGCGATGTCCCCATCCAGCCCCCGCCTTTAGCACCTTAACGTCACACACTATAACGTAAGACTCCATTAACGTAAATGCACGCTTGCCTCCTAGTTTTGCATACCAAACACATGAAATCTGCGCCTGCTGACAAGGTTGTCTTTGCACATGTGTCAGGAATCGAGTATGAAGAAGTAGCAGTTGTATCCCATAGATGTAGGCTTTGCAGAAGTTTTGGTGTTGCCAACATGTGATTAAACCACATTGTTTTCATGTACCGGCACACGCTGAATGCTGAATCGTGAATATTACTAGCATTGCATCGGCATAACGAAATATATAGGCGTTTGCGTCAATGAAGAAGGACTGGTGTACTATGATATATTGAGTTGCATTTGTCTCTCCATCAAAGGAGAATCGTGTCATTGCCAAATTCGGGGAGTAAATACCAGTATTTGGTGACCATTAAAAGGGAATTCAAAATATTGCTGAACACCAATATTTGTATTGGTGTTGCACCGGTCATACCAAAAGTGCACGAGCCTCCACCCATCGTTACGACAGCTGTGCGGTGCGAAGTACAGGGGAAAATGGTGTACCCTTTTTCTCCATCCATCACACCCCGTTGTGTTCCAAGCAGTGCGTAGGCAGGCAGCGGTCCACAGGGAAGCCCCCCCCCCAGCTGTGGGGTCGGGGGCCGCAAGGGTGTCACAATTTGTCTGTGCAGAGGACCTGACGTCTGGCCTGACTCCTCGTCAGACCTGACGTGCATAGGAGGCAATGGATCGCGAAGGAGGGCCCCTGCACCGACGGAGAGGACCCCGGGTCGTTGAAGAGGGCCAAGAGCCGGTACGAACATTCCTGGGCCGATGGGAGCCGAAACCATACAGTGGTCCCCTTGGGTAATACGGAGGCCCAAGCTTTTGAAGAGGGTAATCCAACCGGACGGGGCGTACCCTGAGCCGTGAAATAGGGTTCCTGAACCGACGGATGGGGCCCCGAGTCGGACGTGCAGAGCCCTTGGATCGGCTTTGGCTCACGCTGGTGAGAGAGGCTCAGGTCGATAGAGGCCCCGAGCCACGGAGACGATGCGGGTCGAAGCGGAGGGCTCCCAGTGCTACGTAAAGGGCCTCTAAGCGCATGTGGGAGCATAACAAACCCCGGGCTGATAAAAAGCAGTGTCGTTTCCAAGGGGTGAAGGGGCACCCACCCCTGGCGCGTCCGACGGAGCTCTCCAGGCGACCACCCCGAGGGGCAGAGATACAACCGAGGAAAAATGTCAACACAGCTAACAGCTTGTGTGGATAAGTCCCTGGAGACCTGAAAACGTCCATCCCAAGGGGACGGTCGCCTGGAGGGTGCCATCCGACCCACCAATGGGCGGTTACTCCTCCCCCCCCCCATGGCTACGGCACTGGGCTGAGATACGAAAATCGTAGCCGATTTCTCAAAATCTTGGGAAATTTCCCCACACTGCGCAGGAGAATGGCATGGTGTCCCCACGTCACATGGCGTGAGGGGCGACGGCAGCACCTAGGCATATCGGCTGCAGTGGTCCACGGTTGACAGGTGGACATACCGGCTACAGGTGTCCACCGTTGACAGGTGAACATCTTCGTGCGTCAGGTCCTGTGGCTGGGAGCGTGCTAGCCTGCAGCCAGACTGTCGTGTTTGCAGTCCGCTGCTGCAGCTCACGCCGGTCTTAGCCGGGTCGGAGGCAGCCCTGTTTACAGTCCACTGCTGCAGTGCATACCAGTCGTGGCAACGTCAGAAGAAATAGCTAATATTTAGAGCGAATGCCACCTGACAATTATCGCAGAACTCGCACATCGAATTCGATTGATGATTTTTACCATTACATCGACCTCACAACTCACACTTCCATCCACCAAAAGCTCCTCACTGACACATCTCAAATGTCGTGTCCACCGAAGTCGGTCGTACACCTCACGTCCGTCCAACTGCACTTCACAACTGGCGCTCGCCGAGTCGGCCTCAGAGGCAGGTCAGAACTCGTACCTGCTGACGTCCACCTCGACCACGGCCACGTGGCGGGTGTGCTGCGCGTGCGGCCGGGTCACCGTCATGTGCAGCGTCAGCCGCAGGCTGAGCGGGCCGAGCGCCGGCCGCACCAGCAGCAGCGTGGCCGTGCCGGCGCCGTACACGTTCTCGCGCAGCGTCAGCAGCCGCCGCTCGTTGCCGCTCGCCACGCGGAAGCGCGTGCTGAACACGGCGCCGGCGCCGAGCGCGCCCAGCGTGGTGAGCGGCCGCGGCTGCGGCACGTACCGCTGCGTGGCCAGCGCCACGTGCTGGTAGCTGTGCGACATGGTGCGGTTGCGCTGGCAGCTGACGTCGTGCGGCCGACACGTTTTTCTGCACAGGTACGAGCCGTCTCGCAGGGTCTGCGAACTGAGCGGCAGTGTGGGTCACATTGGGACCATTTTCCGTAACCTCCACACACTGGGCGGTGGCATGGGTCACACTGGGACCATGCTCTGTAACCTCCATACACTGGGCAGTGACATGGGCCACACTGGGACCATGCTCTGTAACCTCCATACACTGGGCAGTGACATGGGCCACACTGGGACCATGCTCTGTAACCTCCATACACTGGGCAGTGACATGGGTCACACTGGGACCATGCTCTGTAACCTCCATACACTGGGCAGTGACATGGGCCACACTGGGACCATGCTCTGTAACCTCCATACACTGGGCGGTGGCATGGGCCACACTGGGACCATGCTCTGTAACCTCCATACACTGGGCAGTGACATGGGCCACATGTTGGGACCATATGTGGACATAGTGTAACCTCCATACACTGGGCAGTGACATGGGCCACACTGGGACCATGCTCTGTAACCTCCATACACTGGGCGGTGACATGGGCCACACTGGGACCATGCTCTGTAACCTCCATACACTGGGCAGTGACATGGGCCACACTGGGACCATGCTCTGTAACCTCCATACACTGGGCAGTGACATGGGCCACACTGGGACCATGCTCTGTAACCTCCATACACTGGGCAGTGACATGGGCCACACTGGGACCATGCTCTGTAACCTCCATACACTGGGCAGTGACATGGGCCACACTGGGACCATGCTCTGTAACCTCCATACACTGGGCAGTGACATGGGCCACACTGGGACCATGCTCTGTAACCTCCATACACTGGGCAGGTGACATGGGCCACACTGGGACCATGCTCTGTAACCTCCATACACTGGGCCATGAACCTCCAACAGGGCGGTGACATGGGCCACACTGGGACCATGCTCTGTAACCTCCATACACTGGGCAGTGGCATGGGCCACACTGGGACCATGCTCTGTAACCTCCATACACTGGGCAGTGACATGGGCCACACTGGGACCATGCTCTGTAACCTCCATACACTGGGCAGTGACATGGGCCACACTGGGACCATGCTCTGTAACCTCCATACACTGGGCACCATGCTCTGTAACCTCCATACACTGGGCAGTGACATGGGCCACACTGGGACCATGCTCTGTAACCTCCATACACTGGGCAGTGACATGGGCCACACTGGGACCATGCTCTGTAACCTCCATACACTGGGCAGTGACATGGGCCACACTGGGACCATGCTCTGTAACCTCCATACACTGGGCAGTGACATGGGCCACACTGGGACCATGCTCTGTAACCTCCATACACTGGGCAGTGACATGGGCCACACTGGGACCATGCTCTGTAACCTCCATACACTGGGCAGTGACATGGGCCACACGTTGGGACCATGCTCTGTAACCTCCATACACTGGGCAGTGACATGGGCCACACTGGGACCATGCTCTGTAACCTCCATACACTGGGCGGTGGCATGGGCCACACTGGGACCATGCTCTGTAACCTCCATACACTGGGCAGTGACATGGGCCACACTGGGACCATGCTCTGTAACCTCCATACACTGGGCAGTGACATGGGCCACACTGGGACCATGCTCTGTAACCTCCATACACTGGGCAGTGACATGGGCCACACTGGGACCATGCTCTGTAACCTCCATACACTGGGCAGTGGCATGGGCCACACTGGGACCATGCTCTGTAACCTCCATACACTGGGCAGTGGACATGGGCCACACTGGGACCATGCTCTGTAACCTCCATACACTGGGCAGTGACATGGGCCACACTGGGACCATGCTCTGTAACCTCCATACACTGGGCAGTGACATGGGCCACACTGGGACCATGCTCTGTAACCTCCATACACTGGGCAGTGACATGGGCCACACTGGGACCATGCTCTGTAACCTCCATACACTGGGCAGTGACATGGGCCACACGTTGGGACCATGCTCTGTAACCTCCATACACTGGGCAGTGACATGGGCCACATGTTGGGACCATGCTCTGTAACCTCCATACACTGGGCAGTGACATGGGCCACACTGGGACCATGCTCTGTAACCTCCATACACTGGGCGGTGACATGGGCCACACTGGGACCATGCTCTGTAACCTCCATACACTGGGCAGTGACATGGGCCACACTGGGACCATGCTCTGTAACCTCCATACACTGGGCAGTGACATGGGCCACACTGGGACCATGCTCTGTAACCTCCATACACTGGGCAGTGACATGGGCCACACTGGGACCATGCTCTGTAACCTCCATACACTGGGCAGTGACATGGGCCACACTGGGACCATGCTCTGTAACCTCCATACACTGGGCAGTGACATGGGCCACACTGGGACCATGCTCTGTAACCTCCATACACTGGGCAGTGACATGGGCCACACTGGGACCATGCTCTGTAACCTCCATACACTGGGCAGTGACATGGGCCACACTGGGACCATGCTCTGTAACCTCCATACACTGGGCAGTGACATGGGCCACACTGGGACCATGCTCTGTAACCTCCATACACTGGGCAGTGACATGGGCCACACTGGGACCATGCTCTGTAACCTCCATACACTGGGCAGTGACATGGGCCACACTGGGACCATGCTCTGTAACCTCCATACACTGGGCAGTGACATGGGCCACACTGGGACCATGCTCTGTAACCTCCATACACTGGGCAGTGACATGGGTCACACTGGGACCATGCTCTGTAACCTCCATACACTGGGCAGTGACATGGGCCACACTGGGACCATGCTCTGTAACCTCCATACACTGGGCAGTGACATGGGCCACACTGGGACCATGCTCTGTAACCTCCATACACTGGGCAGTGACATGGGCCACACTGGGACCATGCTCTGTAACCTCCATACACTGGGCAGTGACATGGGCCACACTTGGGACCATGCTCTGTAACCTCCATACACTGGGCAGTGACATGGGCCCCACACTGGGACCATGCTCTGTAACCTCCATACACTGGGCAGTGACATGGGCCCACACTGGGACCATGCTCTGTAACCTCCATACACTGGGCAGTGACATGGGCCACACTGGGACCATGCTCTGTAACCTCCATACACTGGGCAGTGACATGGGCCACACTGGGACCATGCTCTGTAACCTCCATACACTGGGCAGTGACATGGGCCACACGTTGGGACCATGCTCTGTAACCTCCATACACTGGGCAGTGACATGGGCCACACTGGGACCATGCTCTGTAACCTCCATACACTGGGCAGTGACATGGGCCACACTTGGGACCATGCTCTGTAACCTCCATACACTGGGCAGTGACATGGGCCACACTGGGACCATGCTCTGTAACCTCCATACACTGGGCAGTGACATGGGCCACACTGGGACCATGCTCTGTAACCTCCATACACTGGGCAGTGACATGGGCCACACGTTGGGACCATGCTCTGTAACCTCCATACACTGGGCAGTGACATGGGCCACACTGGGACCATGCTCTGTAACCTCCATACACTGGGCAGTGACATGGGCCACACTTGGGACCATGCTCTGTAACCTCCATACACTGGGCAGTGACATGGGCCACATGTTGGGACCATGCTCTGTAACCTCCATACACTGGGCAGTGACATGGGCCACACGTTGGGACCATGCTCTGTAACCTCCATACACTGGGCAGTGACATGGGCCACACTGGGACCATGCTCTGTAACCTCCATACACTGGGCAGTGACATGGGCCACATGTTGGGACCATGCTCTGTAACCTCCATACACTGGGCAGTGACATGGGCCACACTGGGACCATGCTCTGTAACCTCCATACACTGGGCAGTGACATGGGCCACACTGGGACCATGCTCTGTAACCTCCATACACTGGGCAGTGACATGGGCCACACTGGGACCATGCTCTGTAACCTCCATACACTGGGCGGTGGCATGGGTCACACTGGGACCATGCTCTGTAACCTCCATACACTGGGCAGTGACATGGGCCACACTGGGACCATGCTCTGTAACCTCCATACACTGGGCAGTGACATGGGCCACACTGGGACCATGCTCTGTAACCTCCATACACTGGGCAGTGACATGGGCCACACTGGGACCATGCTCTGTAACCTCCATACACTGGGCAGTGACATGGGCCACACTGGGACCATGCTCTGTAACCTCCATACACTGGGCAGTGACATGGGCCACACTGGGACCATGCTCTGTAACCTCCATACACTGGGCAGTGACATGGGCCACACTGGGACCATGCTCTGTAACCTCCATACACTGGGCAGTGACATGGGCCACACTGGGACCATGCTCTGTAACCTCCATACACTGGGCAGTGACATGGGCCACACTGGGACCATGCTTCTGTAACCTCCATACACTGGGCAGTGACATGGGCCACACGTTGGGACCATGCTCTGTAACCTCCATACACTGGGCAGTGACATGGGCCACACTGGGACCATGCTCTGTAACCTCCATACACTGGGCAGTGACATGGGCCACACTGGGACCATGCTCTGTAACCTCCATACACTGGGCAGTGACATGGGCCACACTGGGACCATGCTCTGTAACCTCCATACACTGGGCAGTGACATGGGCCACACTGGGACCATGCTCTGTAACCTCCATACACTGGGCAGTGACATGGGCCACACTGGGACCATGCTCTGTAACCTCCATACACTGGGCAGTGACATGGGCCACACTGGGACCATGCTCTGTAACCTCCATACACTGGGCAGTGACATGGGCCACACTGGGACCATGCTCTGTAACCTCCATACACTGGGCAGTGACATGGGCCACACTGGGACCATGCTCTGTAACCTCCATACACTGGGCAGTGACATGGGCCACACGTTGGGACCATGCTCTGTAACCTCCATACACTGGGCAGTGACATGGGCCACACTGGGACCATGCTCTGTAACCTCCATACACTGGGCAGTGACATGGGCCACACGTTGGGACCATGCTCTGTAACCTCCATACACTGGGCAGTGACATGGGCCACACTGGGACCATGCTCTGTAACCTCCATACACTGGGCAGTGACATGGGCCACACGTTGGGACCATGCTCTGTAACCTCCATACACTGGGCAGTGACATGGGCCACACGTTGGGACCATGCTCTGTAACCTCCATACACTGGGCGGTGACATGGGCCACACTGGGACCATGCTCTGTAACCTCCATACACTGGGCAGTGACATGGGCCACACTGGGACCATGCTCTGTAACCTCCATACACTGGGCAGTGACATGGGCCACACTGGGACCATGCTCTGTAACCTCCATACACTGGGCAGTGACATGGGCCACACTGGGACCATGCTCTGTAACCTCCATACACTGGGCAGTGACATGGGCCACACTGGGACCATGCTCTGTAACCTCCATACACTGGGCAGTGACATGGGCCACACTGGGACCATGCTCTGTAACCTCCATACACTGGGCAGTGACATGGGCCACACTGGGACCATGCTCTGTAACCTCCATACACTGGGCAGTGACATGGGCCACACGTGGGACCATGCTCTGTAACCTCCATACACTGGGCAGTGACATGGGCCACACTGGGACCATGCTCTGTAACCTCCATACACTGGGCAGTGACATGGGCCACACTGGGACCATGCTCTGTAACCTCCATACACTGGGCAGTGACATGGGCCACACTGGGACCATGCTCTGTAACCTCCATACACTGGGCAGTGACATGGGCCACACTGGGACCATGCTCTGTAACCTCCATACACTGGGCAGTGACATGGGCCACACTGGGACCATGCTCTGTAACCTCCATACACTGGGCAGTGACATGGGCCACACTGGGACCATGCTCTGTAACCTCCATACACTGGGCAGTGACATGGGCCACACTGGGACCATGCTCTGTAACCTCCATACACTGGGCAGTGACATGGGCCACACGTTGGGACCATGCTCTGTAACCTCCATACACTGGGCAGTGACATGGGCCACACTGGGACCATGCTCTGTAACCTCCATACACTGGGCAGTGACATGGGCCACACGTGGGACCATGCTCTGTAACCTCCATACACTGGGCAGTGACATGGGCCACACTGGGACCATGCTCTGTAACCTCCATACACTGGGCAGTGACATGGGCCACACGTTGGGACCATGCTCTGTAACCTCCATACACTGGGCAGTGACATGGGCCACACGTGGGACCATGCTCTGTAACCTCCATACACTGGGCAGTGACATGGGCCACACGTTGGGACCATGCTCTGTAACCTCCATACACTGGGCAGTGACATGGGCCACACTGGGACCATGCTCTGTAACCTCCATACACTGGGCAGTGACATGGGCCACACTGGGACCATGCTCTGTAACCTCCATACACTGGGCAGTGACATGGGCCACACTGGGCAGTGACATGGGCCACACTGGGACCATGCTCTGTAACCTCCATACACTGGGCAGTGACATGGGCCACAATGTGGGACCATGCTCTGTAACCTCCATACACTGGGCAGTGACATGGGCCACACTGGGACCATGCTCTGTAACCTCCATACACTGGGCAGTGACATGGGCCACACTGGGACCATGCTCTGTAACCTCCATACACTGGGCAGTGACATGGGCCACACGTTGGGACCATGCTCTGTAACCTCCATACACTGGGCAGTGACATGGGCCACACTGGGACCATGCTCTGTAACCTCCATACACTGGGCGGTGACATGGGCCACACTGGGACCATGCTCTGTAACCTCCATACACTGGGCAGTGACATGGGTCACACTGGGACCATGCTCTGTAACCTCCATACACTGGGCAGTGACATGGGCCACACTGGGACCATGCTCTGTAACCTCCATACACTGGGCAGTGACATGGGCCACACTGGGACCATGCTCTGTAACCTCCATACACTGGGCAGTGACATGGGTCACAGTGGGACCATGCTCTGTAACCTCCATACACTGGGCAGTGACATGGGTCACACTGGGACCATGCTCTGTAACCTCCATACACTGGGCAGTGACATGGGCCACACTGGGACCATGCTCTGTAACCTCCATACACTGGGCAGTGACATGGGCCACACTTTGGGACCATGCTCTGTAACCTCCATACACTGGGCAGTGACATGGGCCACACGTTGGGACCATGCTCTGTAACCTCCATACACTGGGCAGTGACATGGGCCACACGTTGGGACCATGCTCTGTAACCTCCATACACTGGGCAGTGACATGGGTCACATGTTGGGACCATGCTCTGTAACCTCCATACACTGGGCAGTGACATGGGCCACACTGGGACCATGCTCTGTAACCTCCATACACTGGGCAGTGACATGGGCCACATGTTGGGACCATGCTCTGTAACCTCCATACACTGGGCAGTGACATGGGCCACACTGGGACCATGCTCTGTAACCTCCATACACTGGGCAGTGACATGGGCCACACTGGGACCATGCTCTGTAACCTCCATACACTGGGCAGTGACATGGGCCACACTGGGACCATGCTCTGTAACCTCCATACACTGGGCAGTGACATGGGCCACACTGGGACCATGCTCTGTAACCTCCATACACTGGGCAGTGACATGGGCCACACTGGGACCATGCTCTGTAACCTCCATACACTGGGCAGTGACATGGGCCACACTGGGACCATGCTCTGTAACCTCCATACACTGGGCAGTGACATGGGCCACACTGGGACCATGCTCTGTAACCTCCATACACTGGGCAGTGACATGGGCCACACTGGGACCATGCTCTGTAACCTCTATACACTGGGCAGTGACATGGGCCACACTGGGACCATGCTCTGTAACCTCCATACACTGGGCAGTGACATGGGCCACACTGGGACCATGCTCTGTAACCTCCATACACTGGGCGGTGACATGGGCCACATGTTGGGACCATATGCTCATAGTGTAACCTCCATACACTGGGCAGTGACATGGGTCACAGTGGGACCATGCTCTGTAACCTCCATACACTGGGCAGTGACATGGGTCACAGTGGGACCATGCTCTGTAACCTCCATACACTGGGCAGTGACATGGGCCACATGTTGGGACCATGCTCTGTAACCTCCATACACTGGGCGGTGGCATGGGTCACAGTGGGACCATGCTCTGTAACCTCCATACACTGGGCAGTGACATGGGCCACACGTTGGGACCATGCTCTGTAACCTCCATACACTGGACGGTGGCATGGGTCACAGTGGGACCATGCTCTGTAACCTCCATACACTGGGCAGTGACATGGGCCACATGTTGGGACCATGCTCTGTAACCTCCATACACTGGGCAGTGACATGGGCCACACGTTGGGACCATGCTCTGTAACCTCCATACACTGGGCAGTGACATGGGCCACACTGGGACCATGCTCTGTAACCTCCATACACTGGGCAGTGACATGGGTCACAGTGGGACCATGCTCTGTAACCTCCATACACTGGGCAGTGACATGGGCCACACTGGGACCATGCTCTGTAACCTCCATACACTGGGCAGTGACATGGGCCACACTGGGACCATGCTCTGTAACCTCCATACACTGGGCGGTGACATGGGCCACATGTTGGGACCATATGTGGACATAGTGTAACCTCCATACACTTGGAAGTGCAATGAGTCGCACTGGAACCATGTTTGGACGTAGCTGTAACCTCCATACACTGGGCGGGGGCGTTTGCCACACTGAGACCATGCTTTGTAGCCTCCATACACTGGGCGGTGACGCGGGTCACACTGGGACCGTGTATGAACATCACTGTAACATCTGTAAGGAGGCTAAAATTATTTTTCCGGGAAATTTTCGATTTTGCCAGCCGACAGCATCGAACGGCTCCGAACTAGCTCACGTGTCACCAGCCCTTTCCATGACGTGTTCTGAAGACTCAGCCGAACAGCCCGACCCGAATATCGCGCACTGGCGCGAACAACACGCGGGAGTGATATATCTGGAGCAGGAAAACGCGCCAACCAGTGCTGATCACCCTGTTCCTGCTCAAATTGTCGGCTTGGGCACGACAACGGAGAGGAAAAGGCCGGTCGACCATGAAGACGGCGACCCACATGGCGTAGAAATCCCAGATCGCCACCAGCTCCAGCAAAAAATGACCAATAAAACAACGGCGGTAGCAGGACATCACGAAGGCCCCAGACCGCATCAAGAAAGGCATGGCCGCAGGAAAAAAAAAATTAAAATGGTGCACTGCGGACCAATCAACATTCGAGCTTTCTACCCAGAGCCTAGGGAATGGTCGGATAACTCTATGGGGCGGATGGAAGAAAACGCAACGAAATCTTGTGCACAGCACGAAGGAGAGATCAAAGACACTCAGACATCGCACAACACCAAACCAAACACCAACGCACTGGCCCATAAAAGTACAGGGAAGATACAAAATTATGCTCCCATTGCTCTGTGTTCTCACAATTTGTCATTCCATCCTAACTAGTACACACACACACACATATATATATATATATATATATATATATATATATATATATATATATATATATATATAGAAGAGGAGGAGAGAAAACAAAATCTTAATGTATCTCTCACATTAATTTGCTTGTTTTCAGTTGGATCGACCCTATTTAACCTCCCGAGATCACTGAGTGCGTTATGGCAGCAATTGTGCCCTCTTGTGCAACTGCAGTCTCTTGCGGTGCCCATAAGGAAATATGTACCTACCGCCAAACCGATTAGGCTGCTATTGGGTCACCTCTCGGACCCCTCTTGTGCAGGCATCAAGTTCGAGGAAGCGTTATGATGGAGCCCCTGTGTTTAATATCATCGCATTGATCTGGCGATCGCATCATCTGGCGACATGGAATGCTCTGGATGGGTTGGTTCGATAGGGATCGATAGCACGGAGGCGGGACTAAGCGGTGACAAGTTTCATAAATTCATGTTAGATGGCGGGCGTGTGACACGAATAATTTTAATAGAGGTATGCAAATGGATGTATGCATATGTATGAAATGAATGGCATGAAAAACACAAGTTCTGCTCATGGTCACTGGGTTCCAAGACCGAACACTGGGGTCGGTGTCGTCAAGCACTCAAAACCAGGATAAGCTTCCATTTTGTAGCGCTCATGCCATTGCCATGTCCGCATCTGATTTTATTGATATCGGAAAGATTCTGGTGCCGAAAGACATCCAAGCTGCTGCATTATTATCCAGATTGGTGATTTAAAAAATGATGTCCCGAACTTTCGAGCAAATAACGAGTTTGTAATGCATGAAGTGTTGAACATATCATAGACATCAAGTCCGCATCTAGTTTTGATTGTACATGAAAGGTATTGTACACCGTAAAAGAACATGTACACCTATTATGTAATATAACAGCTGTACAATTACATGTCAGGATGTTTTTCTGTGGCTTTAACTTCCGGAAAAATAAAGCGGTTTGTGTTGACAAATATGATCATACCAAAATAAGCTTCCATTTTGTGGTGTCAAAGTTCTCATGTAATTTTGATTACATTTCGGTATGTGTGATGCTGTGAGATAGTCAAATGGTTATATTATTACCCAATAGGATGTTTTACAAAGCCATAAAGCTTAACCCAGACAAACATTCCACTAAGATACCATCGCAAACAGCTCCCGTAGCATTAGCTACAAAAGCTGCCACTGGTGGCGCCAGTTGTCCCGCTGACCGCCGTCCACCCACATCCGATCCCCAACTCGGGAGTGTTCTTGCTCCTGGGCGGTGTTTGGCGGCCATCCGACTGTTGCAGGCGACTGCGACTGGTGCGGCTCCCGACGACGGCGCGTGTCTGCGGTCCGTGGCGGAGAGGACAGTGGTAGCCGGCTGTGGAGACTTTGGACCTCCAGGGATCAGAGGGAGCAAACGTGGCCCCGCGTCACCGTTTGCATCTGCGGCGACCGCAGCAACGAGATCCGAGCTGGTGATGCCCGTTGAGTGCTGGTGGTCATGTGCCTGATGCCGCGATGGTGGTGCTGTCCAGCGGGCTCAAGGGTAAGTTTGGTAGCATGGACATGCCGCCAGATGTGGTGGCGGCTGAGATGCAATCTGTTTCCTTCTTGTGATCATCATTATCGTGTCTAAGTACATCGAGAATCATCCATATACGAGTTTCAAAAAAAAATATTAAGCGTGGTGCCCATTTGGGTACCTTGTTGAAATTGTAAATGTATGAGACTTGGGCGGGTATTAGACGCTTGGGCTGATCAAAATGAGGGAAGCTCATCCTATAAGGATGCATCCCACCAACCATCCGATCAGCCGCTGTTTCGTATTCGTGCATACCTCCATGGAACGTCACTTTATTGGTGTATCGTGAGCATGGTGAGCCTTCACTACTTTCATCATGGTTAGTCTTTCACCAGATTTCCTCGCTTCGGGATCATGTGACGTCACAGATGTATTTGTCACAGACACGCAGTATATTGTACGGCGTTCTGCCACATGTCTTCCGTGCCCACCTGGTACGAACGCTTGCTCACGGTGAGATGGGAAGGAACACACCGGCATTGACAAAGGATTTCCACATTGACTGAACGGCAATTGCCACGATTCCCGTTCGGCTGGCTAGTTGATGACGAGTCGTCAAAAGCTGACGAGATGGCGACACTGGCAGTGGGAGGCATATCAGCCTACTTGTACCGACAGACACGGAGTTTCCCACCCGCCGATAGCATCACGAGACGTTGCAATTTGGTGTCAACGCCGATGCAGGCATATCACGCATGTCTGCATCGGCGAGACATGCGTCAAGGTTTCTGATACTAGTATCAGGGTGGGGTACAAGCGGTTGAATTAGCACGGTGGAATTTCCCACGCGACAAAATGAGCCTCTTCAGCGACATGTACCAATAGCGAAGACACTAATCTGCACAAGTATACATCATGGCGTGGGGGACGTTCTATGAAATGGATTGGATGAGGGCGGGGGTAGCGTCATGAGCGTCGCGAACATATTTTGGCTAGAGGGTTATATGATTTTTGGTGATTTCATTTTCAAGCAACACCAAAGACGTAACACTACATTTCACGAAGCTTAGGTGTGGTTAGGGGTGTTGGTGGTCATTGGCTTTGCAACACAACAGCTGGGTCACACAGCATTGCCAATCTCTCACGCCAATCGGTCGCGGACGAAACGTAGCGACAGGTGGGACCCGAACCCACAACCTTGCGGTTGCGGGACGGACAGCTTAACCCCAGACTGCTCGCACCGAAGCTTAGGGGGACGTATCCCCCTCCCCCGTCCATCAGTATGGCGACGCCCATAACTAGTGTATGAATTGGCTGGGCGGCTTCCCAGCATTAGGGTCTCTATGGAGCTGACCCCATAGGATCCTATCTCATCTGGAAGACATGGGAATTGGAAAGGGGCAAATAAACCATCGTTGGGAGCTGTCCTCTCAAAAGTGCATAAAGCGGCACACTTGCAAAACTGCAGATCCTGGCAACCATCTTGGAGAAGGGGGTTCAAGCAATCTTGACGAGCGATAAAGAGCTTGCGTCAAACCCATAATTGGACTCCATTCCTAAAAATTCCTATGTATTTGGGAAGATACGACAAGAGTGAAGAATAAAAACAAGGATGTGTCTATAAATGAGAAAGACCGATAGAACTACAACTTTTTCCATAAGATTCAATCATTTTAGGGCCAGTGATGCCATTACACCCCCATCTCATCCATCTGGGATTCGTCTCTGTACCTGCACAACGGGAACAATTGCTCCGCAATTCCTTACACATCAAACTAAACGGTTTCTGCATGACGTACCCACACTCCAGCACATTTGTGACAGCTCGCTATACCGCACATTATTTAGAGCAGGGACATCATTGGCAGCCAAAACACTGCACGCGGAATGGAACGCTCGGCAAACGCTACACTTGCTCTATATTGGCACTTTAGGCCCTAGTTGCACATCGCGATCGGCATGGCCTTGCCAAGCCCACCTCGCCCCGACCACACACCGTCAGCAGGCCAGGCCACGGCCAGTCACACCCAACATCAAACCGAACAGCGTTGAGCGCGCCACTTCCACTACGCCAAGCGGCGCCGTCACCGGCGCAGCCGGCTAGAACTCGTACTGCGTGACGAACACGAACAGTTTGGCGACCGCCTTGCCGCTGAAGCGCGCACCCTGGTACAGGTCCATGGTGAGCTCCAGCTCGATCTGCTGCGGCCCTTCGATGGAGCGTACCAGCGACACCACCGCCTGGTTGCTCTGCAGGCGGCGCAGCTGGAAGTAGCCGTCGGTGGCGCGCGCCGCGCCGCCGCCGGCGCGCGCCGACACCAGGCGCAGCTGGAAGCGCACGGTGGTGCGCGACCAGAGCGGGCCGCGCATGGTGAACAGGTCGATCCGGCCGGCGCGCGGGATCGGCAGCTTGGAGACGAACGTGAGGAAGTTGTAGGAGAAGCTGAGCGGCCGGCGCAGGCAGGCCGAGTCGCCGTCGCGGCAGAAGAGCGACTGGCGCTTGCAGCGGCTGGCGGCACACCACGCGCAGTCAGTGTCGCGCGCCGCGGCTCCCTCCCGCCGACTGGCGCCTCAGCACGCGGCCAATGACAGCGCTCTGCTGGCCGCCCGAAGTGGGCGGGCAGGCGGTGGCGCAAACTGCGCTTTGAGCGTGAAGTTCTGATTTTGTAATGCAAAATGAAAGGTCGCTCGGTGCTCAGGCACGCTGGTCAGATGAAGATCTCAGCACGCGTGCGCGAGAAGCACGCGCAATCGCCACGCGAGTCTGTTTGGACACAAGATCTGATGTGTGAGAGCCGTGCGGCCGTGTCTGCGCGTGGTGTGACGCGGCGCCAATGCGCACCCTCACGCGGCCGGTACTCACTCGTGCCGGCTGCCACCGCATGGGTGTCTCCACCGACGCGGCAGGAGAGCCGTACGACGGTGGCCGCCGTCGCAACAACGGCTCACCAGTCTCCGTCTCCGGTGCGGCCGCCACCCCACCGCCACAGACAGCGAAACATCAGGCAGTTGTCTGCTCGTGGCGCCTGATGGCTACCCTCGGTGGCCGACACGAGACACGAGACACGTCACGAGTACTCACTTTCTGTGGGCGTCGTCGCGCTCGTAGTTTGGCGGACAGTCGATGCGGTTGCAGCGGAAGCCTCCGCGCGTGTTGAGACACACCTCGTCGGCACGACACCTGTTGCCGCTCGAGCACTCATTGATGTCTGGCGATGAGAGACACATCTTGGTCGGCATGACACACGCTACCGCTCGAGCACTCATTGATGTCTGGCGATGAGAGACACACTTGGTCGGCACGACACACGCTACCGCTCGAGCACTCATTGATGTCTGGCGATGAGAGACACACCTCGTCGGCACGACACCTGTTGCCGCTCGAGCACTCATTGGTGTCTGGCGATGAGAGACACACTTCGTCGGCACGACACACGCTACCGCTCGAGCACTCATTGATGTCTGGCGATGAGATATGGCTGCCGCATCGGCATCGTGACGCATTCACGGAATAATCTGATACAGGAGATGGTAAATTCACGCGCTAACACGAGGATCATTTCCAATTCATGTGTGACGAAGAAGTGTTAGCAGGTTCATACAAAGAATATACATATATCGTAACTAACTGAGTTACAATATATGCATGTTGAGCTATTATGCCACAGCTAAAGCAACTGTGGCGTACATGGACAAGCTAAAACAATTAGAGTGGAACTCCACAGTCCATACGTCCGGGTGCGGGTGGCGGACGAAGCTACCTCGCATGGAGAAATCTGTGGAGACGTAAAGGTGGCCACGGACGGAAAACTTGCGGGAAAGAAATACTATTTAAAATACATCGCGAATGTATAACATGGTGGCGGCAAAAGGCAGGAACGAAACTATTTATTTTGGAGGCGATTTACGGCACACCGAGATTGGATATCGGAGGGGGCTTACCGGAGATTAAGAACACGGATTTTGGAGAGAGCAAGGATGGGGTGTACGCAAGCGAAACGTTCGTGTTCTATGAGCAGACGAAGTGGAGCGCCAACCACCTAGCAGGACCAGGCCTTCAGCCACATATGAAGCAGATGTCGAAACTGGGGACATGCCGCTCTGGCTTGGCTTCTGCCTCGTCGAGTCACTGCGCCCTAAGTGTGCCGACCACATTCACCGCGGATTTGCGTTGTTTAATGTCATTTCAACTGCGGAATCGCACGATCTCGAATGATATAGCGCTTTATCATCCGGGTTAACTTAGAATATACGGCAAGCATGCATCAGACGCTGCTGACATCTACCGCCGGACTTCGTAGTCAATCAATACTACGGTCACTGAAAAGGGAAACAGGAGGGTGGTTGACGGTCTCACTACAAAGGGAAGAATTTGAAATATAATAAATGCAGATAGTACTAAATACCGTACGGCTGTCGGGTCAAAATGTCGCGCGCCTCCCCCCCTCCCAAAAAAAAAAAAATTGGGAGTATAATTTATGACACCGTTTCCCCAACACCACCTGTGCTCACGTATGAACTGCGGGTAATGCTACAGGGTGTACCATATGCCATGTAGTGTGGGGAAGTTATGAAACCTACATGCTAAAGATTACGTCACTCGAAGCATGTAATAGATGGTATTGCATATTACACGTATGACGATCACACACAAGCTGTTTTACATCATGTAGTTATACGGCACATCTTGAATGAACATGCAGCTATTAGTTGGGGGTGTTCAAATAATCCTTTGCCAGTTCTAGAGTTTCCGCCGAGTGCGACCAAACAACGATCCAATTTCCGAAAGCTTCAAGAATACAGGATGTGTCGTCCCACGTCGAATGCCTGTCCAGCCATAAACACTCCCCAGAACGGAACTCTGCAACTGAATCCGCCCATTCACTGCGCACTGGCGCGTGGCTCACCCTGGCACTGGCGCGACTCGGGGCCGAGCACGTAGCCGGGAGGACACTCGCAGCGGAAGCTGCCCGGCACGTTGACGCACAGGCCGATGCAGAGGCTGCCGTAGCTGCGCTGGCGCGCCTCCTCGCACTCGTCGACGTCGACGCAGTTGCGGCCGTCCGTGTGCAGTCGGTGGCCGGCGTCGCACGTGCACTTGTACGAGCCCCACGTGTTGAGGCACTGCTGGTGACAGGCGCCGCGCCGCTCCGCGCACTCGTCGATGTCTGCGTGCAGGCGGCGCAGCGGCGCAGCGGTCGTGAGCGGGGTGGCCGGTTGGGAGGAAGGGTGAGCGGTGTCTGTAGCCGGCGGAACCACAAGGCGGACCAACAGGTGCTGGTTGCATGGGAGTGGTTGGCTATGGTTGGATAGCCGCACCAACAGGTCACTCCACACCATCTCACTCCGCGCATGCTCACTCACGATCCGCAGGCAAAACTGCTTTTGCAACTGGTTCTCAATCACGCTCTAAAACGGATGCAATCATGCCCTACTGACATACACCTTCACAGGGGACATCTGCTGGTGTAGGGGTTGTCTGCACGGTGACCCCTTCGAGCCGGCCACACACACCCGAACATTGTGGTACGTGCGTCCGTCAATGCAAATCAACTGGCCTTAACCGGTCAATCGTGTGGTGCGGTTTGTTCGTGTATGCTAGATCACAGGTGAAATGTCCAACCTGGCCCTGATCGAAATGAAGAACCGTTGAAGGACTGTTTTCCACGATTTAAAAGCATTACAAGGGGGACACTTTAAAGCGGTGACGTTTTCCAGGGTGGACAAACGCCACCATAGACAAACGTCTATTCTGCATAAGTGGCAGTATCGCTCCTGGTGTATGCAAAGTGATACGTGGATCAGGAGTGCGATAAGATAGTCTGCATACATCACTTGCGGGTGAGGAGGTGCTGGCGCCCACCCACATGGCCACGTGGCCGACATGTCTATTTATTTGCAATGCAATGCAAACTATGTGTTCATGCTCTTTGCACTGCATTTGCACTGCATTGCAAAGAAATGAAGATGGAGATGCAAAAGAAGCGGGGCGAAGGCTGAACCAGCCTACACTCCAGTATATGGGAGAAAATGTGCACATGAGGGGGTGCAGACCGCCCGACCTGACGGCTGACTGGTTCCGGTCTGATCGTCACGTTTTTAAAACCGGATTTTTTTGTTGCAGCATTTGAAGTCGTTCTTTCTTCGCTCAGAGCTACACCTATCATTTAAATGTCGATTTGCACCGACCTCTATCCCGGTATTTGCTTTGAAGCCAGTTGTGCAGCATACGTACCGATGCAGATGCGCGGATTTTGGCCCTGCTTGTAGCCCTCCGAGCAGCGGCATATGTACGATCCGGGCGTGTTCACACACTGGCTGCTACCGCCGCACACCTGCAATGTCGTCCGTGTCACCTAAGTCGCCTCACAAGCCGCGACCTGAGTGCGTCTCCCGAGCAGGAGTCGGTGGAGAAGTCTACCCATTGTCAGACTTAGGCCCAGCGACTCTCACCGTCCAAGCAGGTGGGCATAGGGTGCTTCAGTGTTCGTCTCGTCTTCTATTTATCCATTTGTGAACTTTCTATCAGAGTCCGCGGAGGTGCCGTTTTCTCGCAGAGTGGCAAGTGTCCCCATCGTGGAGCTGTTTTTAATATTTTGCACATATTCACAGCTATCCTCACTCCCTGGTTTTATTACTTCTGGGTGGATGGAGGATCTGGCACAGTGGTGAATCGTCAAGCACGGAGCGCACCCTTGAGAGAACGCGCGGATAATAATACAACTCCGAGAAAAGTCCGCTTGACTGCACAAAAATAAACAAATCAGCTGACTGAACCAGTGCAGCTGCGGCACTCATTGGCCAGCGTGAGTGACCTTGTCGCCGTAGGTCCGGCACTCGTCGACGTCCTCGCATCGGTTGGCGCGGTTGATGAAGTAGCCCGTCTGGCAGGAGCACTCGTAGCCGCCCGGCTTGTTGGTGCACACCTGGTCCGGGGAGCACGAGCTGCTGCCGTCGGCACACTCGTCCACGTCTGTTGCACCGGAAACGCAGCTCTCCACCACCAATGCACAACAACAAACACACAACACACCAACCAGCGGGCGACTGTCTCTGGCGGGAAATTCAGTGCCAGGGACACACATATTTTCCGCACAGAAATGACAACAAGGGACCATACTTAGAACTTCTGGACTTTGGGAGGGCAAATATCAACCTTCCAGAAACCCAGAGCATGTTGTTCTTTGCTTTCAGATAAGCAATGTTTATTACATTTGACTTTGGTTTATGATTATTGAGTAGTAAGGAAGACAAAGAGTAAGTAAACTATAAGCATTATTCATATTCTTCCTTAGTTAGCCTATGTATTAACTGCGCAGCTTTGACTACTTCTTGGATAAACGCCAAAAACCAGAAGAGTACACACATTTTGACATGTTGAATGAAGGAATACTAGGATTGTGTCAGTGCGCAGTCATGCACTAATATTCGATCCTCAAGCGTAGAAAAAGGAGAAGATAATAAGCTTGAGAGCGTCAAATTCTGGATGACAAAATGCAGCCAAAGGCTGTCTCCCCAGCAGTAAATAGGATTGTGCGCAACAATACTACAAACGGGGAAAACACCACCACACATACACAAATCAGACTAACCACATGCCATTCATCACATACTCTGCCAGGCGTTCAAGTGGACAGTCATGATTCGGGCCACACGAAGCGGAGCTACGATGATCTTAATATACATTAATCAGCGCACAGCTTTTTAGAGTGTAGGGATTACTATCCGATAAACAGACCCTTCTTTGTCTCAGTGAAGTTGTCTTAGTGATCAAATCAGAAAAGAGAGTGGCAGAACACTCACCGTTTCGGCACTAGGCCATTGTCTGATTGCTGCTGATGGTCTCTTGCGTAAAATCGAGCATTCTCTTAACACATTATTGTCCGATTGTATCCCTGACACAAATATCCTCGGATAAAGTAGGTTGTGCATAAGTTGCTGCACCATGAATTGGAGTCAATCATGACTGGAATCGCACACCGACGAGTAGGATGGGACCGGGTGCACTGACCGCTACAGATGGAGCCGTCCTCGGAGGGTCGGTAGCCACACCGACGAGTAGGATGGGACCGGGTGCACTGACCGCTACAGATGGAGCCGTCCTCGGAGGGTCGGTAGCCACGCTGACGAGTAGGATGGGACCGGGTGCACTGACCGCTACAGATGGAGCCGTCCTCGGAGGGTCGGTAGCCGCGCTGACACTGCAGCAGCGACGCACACGTGAAGCTGCCCGGCGTGTTGGTGCAGCGGAAGTTGACGCCGCACGGGTCGTTCTCACACTCGTCAATGTCTGCCCAACGGACCGACAGCTCAGCCACCGACAGGCGGCTCAATAGGCAGCCGACACGAGGGAATGGCCGCGGGTGTGGGTAGCCGACAGCGAACATTTTGACATCTCGGGACATACCCCGGCAGCGGTCGGCCTAGCCACACCGACGAGTGGGATGGGACACCTCAGCATGGCCGGCCTGGACAGCCCAATATCTCGGGACATACCTCGGCAGCGGCCGGCCTGAGACACACCCAATGTCTCGGGACATACCTCGGCAGCGGCCGACCTGGTCGGGCCTGAGACACACCCAATATCTCGGGACATACCTCGGCAGCGGCCGGCCTGGTCGGGCCGGAGACCACCCAATATCTCGGGACATACCCCGGCAGCGGCCGGCCTGAGACACACCCAATATCTCGGGACATACTTCGGCAGCGGCCAACCTGGTCGGGCCTGAGAGACACCCAATATCTCGGGACATACCTCGGCAGCGGCCGACCTGGTCGGGCCTGAGACACACCCAATATCTCGGGACATACCCCGGCAGCGGCCGGCCTGGTCGGGCCTGAGACACACCCAATATCTCGGGACACACCTCGGCAGCGGCCGACCTGGTCGGGCCTGAGAGTCACACCAATATCTCGGGACATACCTCGGCAGCGGCCCGGCCTGGTCGGGCCTGACACACCCAATATCTCGGACAGCCTCGGCAGCGGCCGGCCTGGTCGGGCTGGACACACCCAATATCTCGGACATACCCCGGCAGCGGCCGACACGAGACACACCCAATGGTCTCGGGACATACTTCGGCAGCGGCCAACCTTTTGCCTAAGACATCTCAGGACATACCCCGGCAGCGGCCGGCCTGAGACACACCCAATGTCTCGGGACATACCTCGGCAGCGGCCGGCCTGAGACACCCCAATATCTCGGGACATACCTCGGCAGCGGCCGGCCTGAGACACACCCAATGTCTCGGGACACACCTCGGCAGCGGCCGACCTGGTCGGGCCTGAGAACACCCAATATATCGGGACATACCTCGGCAGCGGCCGGCCTGGTCGGGCCTGAGACACACCCAATATCTCGGGACATACCTCGGCAGCGGCCGGCCTGGTCGGGCTTGAGACACACCCAATGTCTCGGGACATACTTCGGCAGCGGCCAACCTGGTCGGGCCTGAGAGACACCCAATATCTCGGGACATACCCCGGCAGCGGCCGGCTGAGACAGACCCAATATCTCGGGACACATCCGGCAGCGGCCGGCCTGAGACACCCCAATATCTCGGGACATACCTCGGCAGCGGCCGGCCTGAGACACACCCAATATCTCGGGACACACCTCGGCAGCGGCCGACCTGGTCGGGCCTGAGACACACCCGATATATCGGGACATACCTCGGCAGCGGCCGACCTGGTCGGGCCTGAGAGACACCCAATATCTCGGGACATACCTCGGCAGCGGCCGGCCTGGTCGGGCCGGAAGCCGGGCCGACAGTCAACTGGGGTGCAGTGTCCGCTCGCAGATAGCTTCTCGCCGTACTTGCAGCGCTTCTTGACGCACCGAAACGAGCCCTCGATGTTCTTGCAGACCCACTTGCGGCCGAGATTGGCGCAGTTGTCGCGGCCTAACTCACACTCGTCGTCGTCTGTGACACACGTGGTGGAAACATCACGCGCAGTGGAGGCTGGGGTACGCACAGTCAGCTGTGACGCCATAATACTCGGCAGATGTCTGAGGGACGGACAGTCTGACGGCGCCATTGTCGCGCTTGGACAGAAGAGCGTTGTGGACATCGGTAGAGGGAGCTGGTATTTGGACGATAAACGTTAATCCACCTGCGCATGCTCATAGAGCTATAGCAGCTTGTTAGCGTGCTCCTATCTTCGCAGAATTAGAACTAGCTGTTGAAAATGACCGCATTCCTGAAGGTACATAGATCATATGGCAATGGGCAGTAGGCACGTACTCCACACTTAGATTACTGGGGGCATGGGAGCGGCGATGCTGAGGTTGGAGTAAGGGAGCAGCATAACCGATGTTCGGATCCCTGATGCTATGCAATATATAAATAAGGAACTGAATAAACCAAGCGACTCAGTTTCAGTGGTTAATCTGAACCTCTCCGGTATTGAATCATCCTACGAAGTAAACTCAACAAAGAATATGCGAATTAAAGCTTTCATAGGAAGTAAAATACAAATAAGAATATGTCGTTACGAGAACATAACAGCTCTCGTAGTGGACGCCCAGCATCCAACCCCACCGCATCCAATGGCTGTAAATACAGGCTACGCCGGCCCGACCGTTCGGCTCACCCTCGCAGATGCCCAGCTGGGCGTTGAGCGTGTAGCCGGTGCCGCAGCCGGCCGTGCGGATGCAGACGAAGGAGCCGATCGTGTTGTCGCACCGCTGACTGTTCACGCAGCTGTGGATGTCCAGCTGACACTCGTTCAAGTCTGCCGGCGGCGGCACGGTGTCAGGCGCTGACACTCGGCAACGTCTGCCGACGGCGGCACGGCGTCAGGCTCAGACACTCGGCAACGTCTACCGGCGGCGGCACGGCGTCAGGCTCTGACAGTCGGCATCGTCTGCCGGCGGCGGCACGGCGTCAGGCTCAGACACTCGGCAACGTCTGCCGACGGCGGCACGGCGTCAGGCTCTGACACTCGGCAACGTCTGCCGACGGCGGCACGGCGTCAGGCTCAGACACTCGGCAACGTCTGCCGACGGCGGCACGGCGTCAGGCTCAGACACTGGGCAACGTCTGCCGGCGGCGGCACGGCGTCAGGCTCAGACACTGGGCAACGTCTGCCGGCGGCGGCACGGCGTCAGGCGCTGACACTCGGCAACGTCTGCCGACGGCGGCACGGCGTCAGGCTCAGACACTCGGCAACGTCTGCCGGCGGCGGCACGGCGTCAGGCGCTGACACTCGGCATCGTCTGCCGGCGGCGGCACGGCGTCAGGCTCAGACACACCTGCCGGCGGCGGCACGGCGTCAGGCTCAGACACTCGGCAACGTCTGCCGACGGCGGCACGGCGTCAGGCTCAGACACTCGGCAACGTCTGCCGACGGCGGCACGGCGTCAGGCTCAGACACTGGGCAACGTCTGCCGACGGCGGCACATCCTATCATTTCACGACAACCAGGTCAGGATGTCGAGTCTGGTCAGGTCGGGTCAAGTCGGCAGCAGCCATGCATCGAGTCTTGACACACTTCTACATCAGTGACATGACGATCGCTTATGTCTATTGGAGTGCTATATTTGTCAAGTTCTGCCACTTGTTGAGACACGCCGACATTGGCACGGCACCACACCTGTACCGGTACACGGGTACATTTGTGGTGCTGTGTCTGTACCGACATACCAGTTATATCCGTTTGACACACGAGAGTCGGGGGGACACGTCTTTATGTGGTAAAATATGTGGAGTGGAAGCCGAAGCCAATACAATTTACCTTTTCAATACTTTACTTCTTGAATGCTTTAGTTTTTAAAAAGCAGCTAGAAAGAGTAAACAATCGCGTCAGTGTATTTCGTGTCTAGACATATTTTCAGGTTAGCATCTGCTCCAATCAAGACAGTGAACATCCTTCACTAGAACACGTGCGCAGGAGCACAGCTTAGACGGCCGCATTGTGGATTTGATCTACGTCAATTTTGTCACCACACTATGTCCCGGTCAAAACTCTGCATGGGTAAAAAAATTGCACTAGTAACGTGACAACTCACTCACATCTCAGTGATTTTGGAACCTCACTTATCTCCCTGCGAACACGATGATCCCAGCTCGAGCGAAAACCAGTGAAGGGTACCTGGAGAACAAACTCAGGCAAAACCACCGCACAGTGGTGATCACAGCCACCACGCCATTACATGCACAACTCCTGTGGGTATTGCACCTTGTGCGTGCACCAGGTACCATCGACACCCACCAATGCAGTGCTTCGTCTCCTTATCGCTCTTGAAACCGAGCTGACACTGGCAGACGAAGTCGCCCTGGGTGTTGACGCACGAGCCCTGCGGTCCGCACACGTCCGGCTGCTCCTGGCACTCGTTAACGTCTGCGGACAACGGTCGGTCGCTGTCTGCACTGCTGACAGCCCACGCATCACCACCCCTCAGTCACTGTCTGCACTGCTGACAGCCCACGTATCACCATCCTCAGTCACTGTCTGCACTGCTGACAGCCCCATCACCACCCCCAGTCACTGTCTGCACTGACAGCCCACGCATCACCACCCTGTCACTGTCTGCACTGCTGACAGCCCACGTATCACCATCCTCAGTCGCTGTCTGCACTGTTGACAGCCCGCGCATCACCACCCCTCAGCCACTGTTGGCACTGCTGACAGCCCAGGTATCACCACCTCTCTGTCACTGTCTGTACTGCTGACAGCCCACGCATCACCACCCCTCAGTCACTGTCTGCACTGTTGACAGCCCACGCATCACCACCCCTCAGTCACTGTCTGCACTGCTGACAGTCCCTACGCATCACCAGCCCCTCAGTCACTGTCTGCACTGCTGACAGCCCACGCATCACCATCACCATCCTCAGTCACTGTCTGCACTGCTGACAGCCCACGCATCACCACCCCTCAGTCACTGTCTGCACTGCTGACAGCCCACGCATCACCACCCCTCAGTCACTGTCTGCACTGTTGACAGCCCACGCATCACCACCCCTCAGTCACTGTCTGCACTGCTGACAGCCCACGCATCACCACCCCTCAGTCACTGTCTGCACTGCTGACAGCCCACGCATCACCACCCATCAGTCACTGTCTGCACTGTTGACAGCCCACGCATCACCACCCCTCAGTCACTGTCTGCACTGCTGACAGCCCACGTATCACCACCCGCAGTCACTGTCTGCACTGCTGACAGCCCACGTATCACCACCCCTCAGTCACTGTCTGCACTGCTGACAGCCCACGCATCACCACCCCTCAGTCACTGCCTGCACTGTTGACAGCCCACGCATCACCACCCCTCAGTCACTCTCTGTACTGACAGTCCACGTATCACCACCCCTCAGCCACTGTCTGCACTGACGGCCACGTATCACCACCCTTCAGCCACTGTCTGCACTGACGGCCACGTATCACCACCCCTCAGCCACTGTCTGCATTGACGGCCACGTATCACCACCCCTCAGCCACTGTCTGCACTGACGGCCACGTATCACCACCCCTCAGCCACTGTCTGCACTGACGGCCACGTATCACCACCCTTCAGCCACTGTCTGCACTGACAGGTCACGTATCACCACACCTCAGTTACTGTCTGTTCTGCTGACAGGCCACGTATCACCACCCCCAGTCACTGTCTGCACTGCTCACAGTCAGTCCAGTCCGCTGAACGGAGGTGCAGTTAGGATTTTCTGAAAGGGGTGGGGACGAAAACAGTGATGAGATAGAAACTGCTTTCGGCGCGCTTCGCGCGTCGACAAGAGGGTGCGGGCTGCACCTATTTCGCTGCCCCTCTGTCACTGAAACTCAAACACAAATATCAGGCTGAGTTTGCAGAGTGCCAAGCATTGCACGAACAGAATACCGTACAGACATCCTATGCCGCACCATATAGCAACGCACCACACTACACACCGCACTCTCACAATGTGCCGATCAGCAACAGCGGAGCATCCGAACTGCAAGGGTGCACAGCGTGCAACTCTAACCGCTCCTCACAGCCAGCGTCATGGTGTCAACGTCACGCACTCGGCGACTGAAGCAGCGACCCAGCGCCCCCTCCGCCGGCTCCCGTCCCACCGAGCGCGGCGCTCACCGAGGCAGCGGCCGAACGGCGTGGAGAAGCGGTAGCCGGCGTCGCAGGCGGTGTCGGCGCCGGCGGCGGCGGGGGCGGTCGCGTCGCGGCACCGGTAGCCGCCCTGCTCGTTGACGCACCGCTCGGTGGCCGCGTTGCACAGGTGAGTGGCCTCGGCGCACTCGTCGATGTCGCGACAGCGGCCGGCCAGGAACTTGAAGCCGGCCGGGCAGCGCTGGCCGGCGGCGCCGCCGGGCGGCGGCGCCGCGCGGCTGCAGGTGAAGCTGCCGCGGATGTTGACGCAGTGCAGCGGCGGCCGGCACGAGTGCAGCGCCGCGGCGCACTCGTCCACGTCTGTGCGGGGCGCGCCACGCTCACACTCAGCTCACGCTCAGGTCACGGCCGGCACGCGACACACGGGGCACACTCAGAACACAGCACGTACCGGTAATTCAGGACACGAGTGGACACGCCCGGTGCACTCAGAACACTGAGAATTCCATTTGTCCCATTTACAATTTCACATGCCCACTCGTGTCCCATTCAGGACACGAGTGGGCATACCCGGCGCAGCTGGACACACTCGACGCAGCACATACTGATAACACAGTGCATACTGATAACACAGCACATACTGATAACACAGCACATACTGATAACACAGGGCATACTCATGGCACAGCTGGACACACTGGACACAGTGCATGCTGATAACACAGGGCATGCTCACTACTCAGCTCGACACAGTACATACTGATAACACAACACATACAAACACAGTACAAACTGATAACACAGTACATACTGATAACACAGCACACACTGATAACACAGCACATACTGATAACACAGTACATACTGATAACCAGCACATACTGATAACACAATACACACTGATAACACAGCATATACTGATGACACAATACACACTGATAACACAGCACATACTGATAACACAAGGCATGCTCAAACACAGGGCACACGCACGGGCAGCGAGCTGCGACACACCCGGCACGCCTACCCTCGCAGATGCCAGTCGCAGAGTTGAGGCGGAAGCCGGTGGCGCACTGGATCTGGTCGATGCGCTTGTTGCACTCGAAGCCGCCGACTGTGTTCACGCAGTACTCGAGCGCCATGTCGCAGGAGTCGGTGCCTTCCTTGCACTCGTCGATGTCTGCGACACGGCACATGGGCAGCCGCGGTCAGAGATACCTTTCGTTTGCAAGCGTGGTAGCTGGCGTTGGCGCAATTTGTCGTCACTCAGGCGACAGCTGTGGTTGTCTTGAGGAATGGTTAGCTAGAGATCGTGATGCCCGGTGGCAAAGCGACGCCAGGGATTTTGGATCGGGGATGAGGCGAACGGTGCTAGGTCGATTTTTCCTGCAAGGTCATAAGGGTACTGTGAAACTTCCGACCACTTTCCGCTTCAAAGGGGGCCACATTTTAAGCGCTTACACCACTCGCTTATGCGACAAAAATTGGTCGCTGATTTTGTTAGCGACAAACGTCAGCTATATTGATCTATGGCCGCCGTAGCTACCCGGCTTAGCGTGCTCCAGATCAAGAGCAACCACATCCAGGAATTGTCGACCTCATATTAAGTGGCAGCCATAGCTAGGTGGCTGATGTCAAGAGCTCAGTTATGCCATCATATTCAGGTTAAGGTCAGGTAGTCAGGTCGGGTAAGTCAGTGACGTTACCGATGGGCGTTAGTACACTTTGCTTAAAACCATAATTACCAGGTGATCTATAGTGAAAATGGCGCTGTTTGAATTCAGGGTATAACATAACCCCAGAGTGGTCGCAAACTCCAAAACCAAACAGGGCAACTTAGATCAATGATCCTAATTACATTTGCGGGACCAATGACCTAGGTAAACACATTTGTTATAAGTGTTAATTATCTTACAACGCAAAAGGTGCACACATGCAGTTGCTGCGAACATCCGGTGTTTCGGTTAAAAAATCGCCAAAGCTGCTCCTACTTTATGACGACAGAGCACAGTGACCGAACAAGGTAAGGACATTAAATGAGAATGACCGTATACTGGCAGACACTGAAAATGTTCAAGAAACGGTAGGTTTGGCATTAAAATGGCGTTAAAATGGCACGATTGTTATCCTCGATGATGCCATACAAGTGTGCATTTCTGAATGAAAATAAGTGAAGGTACTTCTATTTATAGATGACTTGAGGCCGAACGTTAATCTTACTACTCTTGATTAGGAAAAAATAAAATAAAAAATCAAACTACGGCAGCGTTCCAATCGTTGGTTTTATAACATCACTAGCGACTGAACCTGGCCGAGGTGGGACGAAGGCTGGCAGAGGCCGAACCTGGCCGAGATGGGACTGAGGCTGGCAGAGGCCGAACACGGCCGAGGTGAGCCCGAGGCTGACAGAGGCCGAACCTGGCCGAGGTGGGACCGAGGCTGGCAGAGGCGGAGGTGGGACCGAAGACGAGGAAAAGGGGCGAGGAGGGGGGGGGGAGGGGGGAACAACAAGGGAGACAGCCACTGATCTGAGACCGGAGCCTAACGGCGGTGCCACTAACCGACGCAGTCGCGCAGGATATCGTTGTAGCTGTAGCCGGTGCGGCAGCTCGGTATCCGGGCGATGCACGAGAAGCTGCCCACCGAGTTGACGCAGCGGTGTGAGCGCGCACAACCGTCAGTGTCCTGCTGACATTCGTCCACGTCTGTGTCACAGGAGTGCCGGACGTTAGTCGTTTGTGTCACAGGAGTGCCGAACATCAGACGTCTGTGCCACAAGAGCACATGACATCAGATGTCTGCGCCACAGAAGCACATGACATTAGACGTCTGTGACACAGAAGCACATGACATTAGACGTCTGTGCTTCAGGAGCACATGACATCAGACGTCTGTGCCCCAGAAGCACATGACATTAGACGTCTGTGCCTACAGAAGCACATGACATCAGACGTCTGTGCCCCAGAAGCACACGGCATCAGACTTCTGTGCCACAGAAGCACACGACACATGCGTCTGTGCCACATAAGCACATGACACAGGCATCTAATGCATGTGATCCTGTGACATCGACGTCTGATCAGACATACCGCTGTACTCATGTGCTGATGTGTTCATGAACCAGGAAAATATAGACAGCTTTACTTGTTGAGTTCTAATTTTTATATTATGCTAAATGCCGCCGAGTTGTTGCGATTTGTCTATAGGACCATGTGGAATTGGAGATCACGCTGGCTGCATGTAAAAAGAACCACTGTGAATGAAGATCCGGAATACTTTGTCCATAAGAATAAGATAGAATTAGGAAGCGAAGTGATTTTTACAACAAAATCATCGGATTATCATTTTTGTTTCGCTGGACACACCAGACAGAATCAGGCAGTAACCTCAGAGTTCATGAGCCGCTTAGCAGGAACCAGTCATCAGTCAGCTTGTGTACTCCCCAAACCAGCCGGGATCACATAACAATAGCATGACTGTCGATACAACCCAGTGGCTATGGCGATGGCAGTGACACGAGTCAACCGTACGGGCACGCTCTACACCTCAGGACACGCACCAGCCGGCGTACGGCTCTACACCTCAGTACACGCACCAGCCGGCGCACGGCTCTGCACTTCTAGCATCGACAGGTGCGGTGCTTGAGGCGGTGGCAGCCAGCAGGGAGGGATTTACCCTCGCAGTTGCGGCTGGCGTGGGAGTACTGGAAGCCGTCGGGACAGGTGGTGTTGGCCGCGCAGCTGAACGAGCCCGCCCGGTTGGTGCACGTCTGGGCCGGCCGACACGAGTGGGTGCCCTCGACACACTCATCAATGTCGTCACAGCCGCCACTGCAACCGGCACCACCGTCATCACCAACGGCAACACCTTCAACACCGTCATCACCACCGGCAACACCGTCATCACCACCGGCAACACCGTCATCACCACCGGCAACACCGTCATCACCGGCAATACCGTCACCACCACCGGAAACATCGTCATCACCACCAGCAACATCGTCATCACCAGCGACATCGCTGTCCTCATCGTCGTTGCTGTGGTCAGGACCTCGTTGTGATCAGGTCGTCGTCGATGTCATCGTCATCGTCGTTGTTTTCATCGTTATCATGATCATTATCGTCATCGTCATCGTCATCGTCATCGTCATCGTCATCGTCATCGTCATCGTCATCGTCATCGTCATCGTCATCGTCATCGTCATCGTCATCGTCATCGTCATCGTCATCGTCATCGTCATCGTCATCGTCATCGTCATCGTCATCGTCATCGTCATCGTCATTGTCTTCGTCGTTATCGTCATCGTCATCGTTGCCATTATCATCAGCATCGCGTTGACCTAGCGGGCCAGGCCCGATCCAGCCAGGCACGATCCGACCTGACCCGAACAAAATCGAAGATCGCAGCAATACGACGGTGTGAAGACTGTTGTTCGGGGCGGGGATGGCCGAGTGGTTAAGGTGCTGAGCTCCGGGTACCAAAGATCCCGGGTTCAAAATTCGCACCACTCCGGACATTTCCCTATCCCGCGGCCCACCAGCGAAACAGTGGGCGGCGCCATTAGCCGTGATCGTGCATAAAGTGCGTCGAGAACCAACCAATAAACAAACGAGAGGACCGTTGACCCCAGGTGGTGGTCGTACCTGGCGCTGGGCCGATAGCCCACCGGGCAGTTTGGCCGACACGAGAAGCCGCCGTCCGTGTTGACGCACGTGCTGGTGGCTGTGCAGTTGCTCAGACCGTCGGCGCACTCGTCCACGTCTGTGGTGCAGGATATAACGCGTCATCGGCCGCGTCCACGAGAGCCGTCCTCTATGATGCTTCCCATGCAGAACACGGTCAGCACTTCCAGCTGAGGATCACTTTGTTTCTTTTCGCTTCCAGTGAGCAAGCACTTTTTGTCTCAAATTTTCCGTTTTTATGGCAGACTTCCATACATTTTAGTGATAGACGCAGATGAAGGGGGAAGAGGCGTATGTCCCCATAGCATAAAAAGGGTCCAAACGAAAAGGGATGTGACGGAGGGGCCCTGAATTGACGGGGATGGACCCTCATCCGACAGGGCCACCGGAGAAGACCCCGGGCCATCAGGGAGGGTCCCGGGTCATTGAAGGATCCCTCGTCCTGACTGAGAGGACCACAGCCGGCAAAGAGGGCCCCTGGGCTAACGAAGGGAGCCCTAAACCGACGCAGAGGGCTCCTGGCAACCAGAAGACTCCATTGCATATGGTCTCAAGCCTTCACGAACAGCCCAGGAGTCGACAGGGGGATCCAAGTCGGTATTATGGCTCTGGACTGCCAGAGGGGGCCCGGATCGTTGGAAAGGTCCCGGGCTGACGGAGAGCTCTGGCCAGTAAAGAGCGCCGCTGAGCTAATGGAAAGCGCCCTGAATCGACTGAGAAGGTTCCAAGCAATCCAGGACCCCAGACCATTGAAGGGCCCAGAACAGATCTAAAGGGCCCCTGAGCCGGCTGAGGGGCCTCAAGCTGGCATGAAGACCCCTGAACTGACAAAGCGGGTCCCGGGTCATTGCAAGGGCTCTTGAGCTGCAGGACCTATTTAAAGAAATCATCACCAAGATGGACTACGGCGATACAATGTGCATGAAAACACATAATTTGGTTGGGATCAGCGAATTTACCCCTAATAATGACGAAATGTGCGTCTCGCTGGGGGGAGGTGGAGGGGAGCCGACATAAAGGGCCCTAGACTGACAGACTTGCAAGGAGCTCATATCACGAAAGGGCCAGCTCGCTAGTCATGGACCCTTAGCAAACGTGTGCTCCCTCGCGAAAGCGCTCCCGATTCTAGTCATTAGAATATAAAAAAAAACATGACTTCACTTTCGCATTATTCACCTGAACATAGCCCGAACCGGTGAGCCCCCTTTGGGATGTTCTGTGATCGTGTGCGAGGTGATGTTCTGTGACCGTGTGCGAGGATACCCAAAGCATGTGCTCTGATAAGGCGCGTCACAAAATAAGGACATGCCCCAGCACGAAGTGGATTTAGAGGGTACTTGGCGACCCTCTTAGGGCCACTAGGGCACGGTTCGTATCTTCACGTCCTGGGCAACACCGCAGTATTTGGACGTCTTTTTTAGTAGATGAACCACCTTGACAATCCACGCTACCAAGAATGACACACCTACCAGGTGAGATAGGCATCCGGTTATCGCCAGGTAGGCGTGTAACCATAGAGTCTAGGTAGAATGGATTGTCAATGTGGTTTATCCACTAAAAAAGACTACCCAGAGTGACACGTCTACATGGTGAGATAGGCATGCGACTAGTCGTGTCCCTCTGGGTAGAGTCTTTTTTAGTGGATGGACCACCTTGACAATCCACGCTACCCAGAGTGACACGTCTACATGGTGAGATAGGCATGCGACTAGTCGTGTCCCTCTGGGTAGAGTCTTTTTAGTGGATGGACCACCTTGACAATCCACGCTACCCAGAGTGACACGTCTACATGGTGAGATAGGCATGCGACTAGTCGTGTCCCTCTGGGTAGAGTCTTTTTCGTGGATGGACCACCTTGACAATCCACGCTACCCAGAGTGACACGTCTACATGGTGAGATAGGCATGCGACTAGTCGTGTCCCTCTGGGTAGAGTCTTTTTAGTGGATGGACCACCTTGACAATCCACGCTACCCAGAGTGACACGTCTACATGGTGAGATAGGCATGCGACTAGTCGTGTCCCTCTGGGTAGAGTATTTTTAGTGGATGGACCACCTTGACAATCCACGCTACCCAGAGTGACACGTCTACATGGTGAGATAGGCATGCGGCTAGTCGTGTCCCTCTGGGTAGTCTTTTTTAGTGGATGGACCACCTTGACAATCCACGCTACCCAGAGTGACACGTCTACATGGTGAGATAGGCATGCGACTAGTCGTGTCCCTCTGGGTAGAGTATTTTTAGTGGATGGACCACCTTGACAATCCACGCTACCCAGACTACCCAGAGTGACCAGACTACCTGGTGAGATGGCATGCGGTTCTCGCCAGCAGGAAATCGCAGTGTCGGGAGGGAGATTCAGACCGCTAGAGGAGAGCATCGCACCGGAGCAGAAACAAAACAAAGCAACACGACTGGACGCCCATGTCACCAGGAAACGGTCACATGACGGGAGAGGTGCGTTCTCCTTACCAGACAGCCATCCAGATCAATATGAATTTACATAAATCAGAGCTGCAAAACCAGCTACCCACATCATCGGATATCTGCATCACCCAGAGATCCACCTCTCACAGAAGCTTTCGTCGCCCAAAGGGTTCGCGTCACTGAAGGGAATTCACACGATTTGGTACGATAGGCATGCGGTTAGTCGTGGGATAAAGTCAAAACGGGCATAAAGTCCCCAGGAAATGAGACCAGGTCCCTAAGGCGGCACAATAGGCTCTCAAAACACGTGCAGAGGCCCCCGGGAACCGAGACGAGGCTAGACACAGGAGACCTCTAAAATGACGTAGCAAGGTCCCGGGACGCAATTGGAAGTTCGAAAACCGACAGGGAGAACTCAGAAAGAAAGAACAGGCCTCCACGGCGTTGTCAAAGGCCCGTACAATGACAAGAAACCCGTAACGCAAGGGGAGGCATCAAAACGGGCAAGGAGAACCCCCGGAAATGAAACGAAGCCCTAAGACGGCACAGCATGCCCATAATTTGAACGAGAAGGCTGACCCTGGGGAAGGCGCCAGGAACTGGCAGGGAGGCTTCAGGAAATGATGCGACGACCCTAAGACGTCTCCAAAACGTCATAGGAATTTTGAGGACAACAGGAGTTCCCCAAAACGGCACAGGAGGTCTCCGAGACCCAAAGGGAGACTCACAAACGGGCAGGAAGGACCCCAGGACATAAAACGAGGCCCTGAGACGGCCCAGGAGGCCCCTGACATGACAGATGAGGGCCCTGGAATGGCCCTACATGAATACATGAATACAATACATGAAGCGGGAGCCACGCCGATTCGACACGACAGTCGTACCTGTGCAGACAGATCGCTCCGGGGAGAAGCGGTAGCCTTGCTGGCAGCGGACGATGCAGTTGAAGCCGCCCTCGGTGTTCTGACAAATTTGACCGGCGCTGCGCGAGCAGTTGTCCAGTCGCTCACCACACTCGTCAACATCTGCCCAACAGAGTGACTGTCCGAGCAGGGGCGGACTCAGACATTTTATAGGGAGAGGGGCACGCGTCTCGAGGGGCGCCACTGATATTGAGAACGTTTGTCAAGGCGAGAGCGAGAGTGAGAGAGGGGAAGGGAGAGAGAGAGAGAGAGAGAGAGAGAGAGAGAGAGAGAGAGAGAGAGAGAGAGAGAGAGAGAGAGAGAGAGAGAGAGAGAGAGAGAGAGAGAGAGAGAGAGAGAGAGAGAGAGAGAGAGAGAGAGAGAGAGAGAGAGAGAGAGAGAGAGAGATAGAGATAGAGATAGAGAGAGAGATAGAGAGAGAGAGAGATAGAGATAGAGATAGAGATAGAGATAGAGATAGAGATAGAGAGATAGAGATAGAGATATAGATAGAGATAGAGATAGAGATAGAGATAGAGATAGAGATAGAGATAGAGATAGAGATAGAGATAGAGATAGAGATAGAGATAGAGATAGAGACAGAGACAGAGACAGAGATAGAGACAGAGATAGAGATAGAGATAGAGATAGAGACAGAGACAGAGACAGAGACAGAGACAGAGACAGAGACAGAGACAGAGACAGAGACAGAGACAGAGACAGAGACAGAGACAGAGACAGAGACAGAGACAGAGACAGAGACAGAGACAGAAACAGAGACAGAGACAGAGACAGAGACAGAGACAGAGACAGAGACAGAGACAGAGACAGAGACAGAGACAGAGACAGAGACAGAGACAGAGACAGAGACAGAGACAGAGACAGAGACAGAGGGAGAGAGAGAGAGAGAGAGAGAGAGAGACACGAAAGGGGAGAGAGAGAGACACGAAAGGGGAGAGAGAGAGACACGAAAGGGGAGAGAGAGAGACACGAAAGGGGAGAGAGAGATGTGATTATGTATGGGAGACGCATACTTTATGTTCATTACTTTGATGCGTGGAGCAGGGGATGGAAAATAATTTGCTTTTCGTAGCTTTCCGCGCCTACATTTCATGAAGTGGTGCAGACGACAGAGTTTTCTTCTGTACTTTTACATGAGGGCTTATGGGATCATTGGTTTGGAAAATAAATAAACTCACTCTAGCATTTATCAGTTGCAGGCGTTCAAATCAAAATTGTAATTTAGTTTCGTGGGAAGCGGCGGGTATTTCACTTTGGATGTGATTTGTCTGGTGCCGGTGCCGTACCTTTGACGATATCCCGCAAAAACTTAGTGTGAATTGTCCTTGCCAGATGAGAAACCCTATGATTATTTTAAAAAGTCAGATTTGGTTACGTGAAGTGAAACATTCAACAATTTTTTTTGGAGTGTGGGGGGGGAGGGAGTAGTAATAAATTGGACTAAAGTAAAATGTTCAAGTGCGTGCACCTTTTGATCTTTGTTAACTGACATTACGTTCCACCCATCCTGACAATTCTTTGTAGTTCTCAAAATCACTTTGGAATGATTAGGGCAGTGTCCAACGCCATCTTGCTACCAGCTGAGGATCGGCGTAGTAGGTCCTCTATCCTATATGCTAGCTAAGTGGTAGAGATTGAAGCCTGGGAAGCCTAATAAGTAACCAACAAAATCCTGACAGATTCGCTGCAGCGACGCCTGGTTAGTGCCGTCAAAACTCGGCCAGCCCGTTAGATAATGCGCGCGGAAGCCTGCGATCAACTATGCGCTGATGATGAAGCGTGGTCAGCGGGCGGGCTTCATCATAGACGACGAAGCTCCTCAATGGATGTTGATCCTACTGATACTTCCTGTTTATGGTCCAGTGCCGCATCAAGTTGAGACGACTCAAGTGGGAAAAACCAACGCACGTGAGAGGTAAACTATAATATGCACCAATCGACTCCATTCATTGCGCCTTCCATGAAAGCGAAAGCGGAAAAAAAACCACGTGCCTGTAATTTAAGCACTATCTTCTCTGGCAGCGGTTCACTGCGCAGCCGATCCAGATGACGTTAGTGCAAAGCACGTGCAAAAACAAACCACTGACAACGAGCAGTCGTGTAGGCCGGTGTGGCAAGCGTGCGGAAGCCATACACGACGTGTCAGTCAGAGGCAGCACAGCGCACAGTTGTAGCTGTAGCATGCGGACAAAAGCCAGGACCTGCTCCACGAGGATACTCAAGTACGGCGGGTGTAAAATGCAATGGTTTGCTCCATAGCATAGCATAGCATGGGTTGAATTGTCCGCACGGATTTCGGATTGGATCAGACGCGGACCAGGTTAAATATAATATTGCAAACATTAAGATTTGGAGTGGGTTTAGGATTTATCTCGATGCCAGATTGCTATTATGCCTGTTGCCGAAAATACTTTTTGTTCCGAACGGATTAAATTTGTATGACAGTTCTGGTTATGAATGGATGCGGGTTGTATATAGATTGACCTTCAAGGATCCGGAATGCATTGGGTCGAGGCCATGCTATGATCTACTTACCTCGCTACGCATAATCAAATAATCGATAGGATATTCAACTATGAAAAACGACCTACGATCTCCGGAACTGCGCACACTAACGAAGTGCATAATACACAGACTTTATGAGCCATATGACATGGGCAAGACGCGCTCATTATGCTATTATGTATCTTATTCAATACAAATGCTGCGTAAGTCACTGAGTGGAATATTTCAAATTATTGGTGACACAGGGTCCTGACAGAATACGATTGGCGAGCAGGATAAGGCGGTATGGTGCCAGGTCGTGCAGGTGCCAGGTCACCTGTCAGGTCGTACAGGTGGGCCAGTCGACCACGCGAATTTTGACGCCGTGGGATAGGTCAGTTGGCGGTGGCAGGGCTGAGCCCCGGCGGTCAGACACGGCGAGGGGGGGGGGGGCAGTCGGCAGCGTCCGAGCTGAGCCCCGGCGGTCAGACAAGGCGAGGGGGGGGGGGGGCAGTCGGCAGCGGCAGAGCTGAGCTCCGGCGGTCAGACACGGCGAGGGTCGGGAGGGGCAGTCGGCAGCGGCAGAGCTGAGCCCCGGCGGTCAGACACGGCGAGGGGGGGCAGTCGGTAGCGGCAAAGCTGAGCCCCGGCGGTCAGACACGGCGAGGGGGGGCAGTTGGCAGCGGCAGAGTAGAGCCCGGCGGGCAGTCACGGGGAATGGGGGGGGGGGAGGCAGTCGGTAGCGGCAGAGCAGAGCGGCGGCAGTCAGAAACGGCGAGAGGGGAGGGGTAGTTGGCAGCGGCAGAGCAGAGCGGCGCCGGGCAGACTGAGTCGACAGCGGCAGCGGCAGAGCGGCGGTGGCGGTCAGAAACGGCGAGAGGGGAGGGGCAGTTGGCAGCGGCAGAGCAGAGCGGCGGCGGCGGTCAGAAACGGCGAGGGGGCAGTTGGCAGCGGCAGCGCAGAGCCCCGGCGGTCAGAAACGGCGAGTGGGCAGTGAGTTACCCTCGCAGTCGACGCCGTAGAGCAGACTGGGCCTGTAGCCGGGCGGACAGCGGCTCCTCAGCTGGCACCGGTACGAGCCGGCCTCGTTGAGACACGTCTCGCCGGCGGCGCAGCCGTGCAGGCCCTCGGCGCACTCGTCAACATCTGGCGACCAGCGCGCCGCTAAGGACGCGGCCGTACCGCGGCTGGGCACCGGCGCGGCCGCCGGCCTGGCCGACGACCGTCGCCAGATGCCGACACGAGGACTACCGACTCTGATCAGGCATCCGGCCAGGGTTGGACTTTTGGCCAACTACGGACCAGGACTTCCGACTAACACGACATATTGGCTGCCAGATGCGTAGGTTAGACAAGGTTGCCAAATTCTTAAAATAATGTTGAATGCCCGGGGAAAAAAGCATCACGTTGTACTTAGTGAGACAAGGATTGTCGGCCAATTGAGGACAGGAACTGTCAGCTAATTAGGGGCATGAACTGCCTGCTATCTAAGAACAAAAACCACATGCTAACTAGGGTCAATGACCGCCAAGTAACTTAGAACAAGCGCGGTTAATTAAGTGGGAAAATGCGGAATTGTCCAATAGTGAGGGACAAGTACCGCTAGTTGCTTAGAGACATCTGCCAAACAGATACCGGCATACAGCATCTCACACATACGAACATGCACCATCGTCTACTCATAGTCACGAGAGACATAGACTGTTAGATCGAAGACTACTGTCTGTGCATGTGTCCATCGACTACGCCTATATACCATGCTCTATCGACTACGCAGCCATGCACCATGGATTTCTGACCCATCTACTTCGCGCATAATATTGGCAGCGGGGCGACCGGGCGTACTGTCGTGTCGTCCCGGTGTGGGCAGGAACATCGACGGTAGGCCGATGCCGCCGACTCAACCAGCGCAGTTTGTGTGGCTTCCGCCACTACGTTAGTGGAGACGACTGAGGACGTCGATGGACGTTGGAGACGACTGAGGACGTCGATGGACGTTGGAGACGACTGAGGACGTCGATGGACGTTGGAGACGACTGAGGACGCCGATGGATGTTGGAGACGACTGAGGGCGTCGATGGACGTTGGAGACGACTGAGGACGCCGATGGACGTGGAGACGACGACGTCGATGACGTTGGAGACGACTAAGGCGTCGATGGACACGACTGAGGACGCCGATGGATGTTGGAGACGACTGAGGGCGTCGAAACGCCGAGGATGTGATGGACGTTGGAGACGACTGAGGACGCCGATGGATGTTGGAGACGACTGAGGGAGTCGATGGATATTGGAGACGACTGAGGGAGTCGATGGACGTTGGAGGCGACTGAGGACGCCGATTGATGTTGGAGACGACTGAGGACGCCGATGGACGTTTTAGACGACTGAGGACGCCGATGGACGTTGGAGACGACTGAGGACGCCGATGGACGTTGGAGACGACTGAGGACGCCGGTGGACGTTGGAGGCGACTGAGGACGCCGATGGACGTGGAGACACTGATCGGGAGGTACGCACGTCGGAAGCTCACCACATATGACGTCACGTCGAGCATTCGTCATCACGGGTTAGCACACCGCGCGTCACAGCTCGGTGGAAAGTTTAATTCGGTTGTTTGCGCTTATATTGAGCACTGGTATGCTTCTACCGCTGCATCATTGCCGATTTCCTGCACCTGCGATTCGGTAGCGTTGAAGGCCAGTTGACCAGCAGGCAGACAAAGCTCTCAAGTGAGCATGTCGTCTACCGTGTCTGACTGTGAGGTGCGCGATCGGATGGACTAACGACGACCGCGAAGACTTTGGTCGAGAGACAGGAAGCAGGCAGCTTTTGCTTCGGCTCATGAGCTCTCACGAACCGGCAGCGCTGGCCGCCGGCTGTCACGTGACGTGGCAGCTGTGACGGTGAGCTGTTGTCTGGTGAACGTCACGTCCTGGTGACGTCACGACCCCGGCTCTCCCCAGTCCAGTTGGTTGCTCTTGTTGTTGTCGAATAGTTGCATTGTTCATTATGGCTAGCAATACATACAAATGCACTTGGATTGGCGCACGAGCACGAGGCTTAAACATGGCGACTCTGCACGTCTGGAGGGCGTGGTAGCTTGATCACGACATGTCGAATCGGTAGTTGGCGAGCGAAACGAAGAGGGAAAAGAAAGCGGAGTCAGAGAGAAGGCTAAGAATAAATAGGGTCCCATCGTCGCCACATTCATCAGTATCCTGGTGTTGCGACGGTCAGCCGCAGCGGCCACGCCCACACCGTCACCGATCGTCGCGTCGCCAGCATCTCGGCGACGTAGTCTTGACGTACTCCCTGCCCTAGTCCCTCCTTGGCGTCAAGTGTTGGTCCGTGTCTGTCGAGTGGGTACAGTGGCGGGCGTGAAGGTGTTGACGTTGTGAAGCAACTCAGATCGTCTGAAAATAGGGTTTGTCCTTCCGTGCGGTAGAGAGGACAGTGTTGTTATGTTGTGGGTCGAATCTTTTATCACTTTGATATCCATAACATGATGTTATTCAGAAATAAGTAAGAATAAATATCCTTTGTCATTTTGACGCTCCTGACTCATGTAGCCGCTTACCCATCCACTCATCACTACTTTTTCTCACCGAGAAGAACCCTGAGCACTTGTTGCGTACGCTTTATCAATGAAAACACTATTCAACTGGCTTATCTCTCGCTACAGATGATTTCATGACTCAATGTTCACATGCTTTCATGATCTCCGAATTGTGCACGTGCGATTTCAGAAGTCATCACTGGATAACAGAGGTAAACGAAGCCACCACGAAAACATGGACACCTTCATACGAGAAAGTAACATGGGAGCAATTCACAAGGCATTCTTATTTATCTATCCCATATTCCGAGGTGAAGGGACGGCGAAGCCAAGTTATGACGAAGTTCAGATTTATTGCATTAAAAGAGCAAATGGCGTTTCTTTGTTCTCGCTCAGTAATGCTTCAAATGTCTCCTCGATGGGTCGCACCTGCCTTGCGATCGGTGACGTTGCTGGTAGGCAATTCGATTCTCGGTGGCGAGGCGTATATAACTAAGCCGGTGAAGACTGCTTTCAGGGGAATGACTTTCATAGCGCGCATTCAGCTTGTGTGGATAGCACAGTGTATTTCTCAAGCACACTTTTTTAAGTCCAATTTAAGTCCCTTGAACAGAATGCCCTTATTAAAGTTTGTGTGATATCCTAGGCAAGCTATGCCAATAAGATCATTTATTCCAACGCTACTAAGTGGCCACAGTGTGTACCTATTCTTCGGTGCGAGTCATTCCAGCTATTTTATGAGATTTAAAAAATTGGTACTTTGATAATGCCAATTAAATATCGCGACAAGAAATAAAGGACTGACGAGTCGACACATTGAATACTTCTCGTTTGGGAAATGAAGGTGACGCGAAAGACACGAGATACCAGTTCGGAGAAGTGCACTGGATACTCACCGGTCTGGGAACTGATTACATTTGACACTCACCGGTCCGTGAACTGATCGCACTCGACACTCACCGGTCCGTGAACTGATCGCACTGGACACTCACCGGTCCGTGAACTGTTCGCACTGGACACTCACCGGTCCGTGAACTGTTCGCACTGGACACTCACCGGTCCGTGAACTGTTCGCACTGGACACTCACCGGTCCGTGAACTGTTCGCACTGGACACTCACCGGTCCGTGAACTGATGGCACTGGACACTCACCGGTCCGTGAACTGATGGCACTCGACACTCACCGGTCCGTGAACTGATGGCACTCGACACTCGCCGACTGCCGGCGGCGGCCGGAGCACTCACCGACGCAGCTGCGGGCTAGCACGTTGTAGGTGAAGCCGCTCTCGCACCTGGTGTCGCACGCGTACCCGCCCACCGTGTTCCGACATACCTCCGAGTCGGCGCTGCAGCCGTCGATCTGTTCGCCGCACTCGTCGACGTCTGTCGGAGAGTGAGCGGAGTCACGCACAGACACTGGCTGTCTCGGCTGACGAGACTGACGCGGCTGACGCGGCTGACGCGGCTGACGCGGCTGACGCGGCTAACGGCAGCCACCGCCGGTGGATATTTGGTGCTGACGGGTGGTGCTTGAGCGCCGCTTGTATTGTTCGGGCTTAACAGTAGTCGTGTGGCAATGCGCAGCATCACATGGGAAGGTCACATAACTGACAAAACAATATCTCCGGTGAGGGTCACGTGACAGCAACAGAGTACATCGTCAGGAGAACATCGCCGGCAGAGGGTGGCGCGGTAGCGGTAGAACACATGGCCAGGGGAGAGTTGCGTGGCAGCTACAGAAAACATCGGCAGGGGAGAGAAGAGTTGCGGAAACGTGAGCAAAGAACGGGGTGGCTACAGAAAACATGAGCGGGGTGGTGGGGTTCCCCCGCGGCCCGGCAAGCCAGCTGAGCACAGCGCAGCCTGCGAAGGCATATGCGCTGGACAAGGCGGGAACAGTGAGTTGGCACATCACGGTGAGTGGCGGGAACAGTCAGTCAGCACATCACGGCGAGTGGCGGGAACAGTCAGTCGGCACATCACAGTGAGTGACGGGAACAGTCAGGGTCGGCACATCACGGTGAGTGGCGGGAACAGTCAGTCAGCACACGTACAGTGAGTGGCGGGAACAGTCAGTCGGCACATCACGGTGAGTGGCGGGAACAGTCAGTCAGCACACGTACAGTGAGTGGCGGGAACAGTCAGTCAGCACACGTACAGTGAGTGGCGGGAACAGTCAGTCAGCACATCACGGTGAGTGGCGGGAACAGTCAGTCAGCACACGTACAGTGAATGGCGGGAACAGTCAGGGTCGGCACATCACGGTGAGTGGCGGGAACAGTCAGTCAGCACACGTACAGTGAATGGCGGGAACAGTCAGGGTCGGCACATCACGGTGAGTGGCGGGAACAGTCAGTCAGCACACGTACAGTGAATGGCGGGAACAGTCAGGGTCGGCACATCACGGTGAGTGGCGGGAACAGTCAGTCAGCACACGTACAGTGAGTGGCGGGAACAGTCAGTCGGCACATCACGGTGAGTGGCGGGAACAGTCAGTCAGCACACGTACAGTGAGTGGCGGGAACAGTCAGTCAGCACACGTACAGTGAGTGGCGGGAACAGTCAGTTGGCACATCACGGTGAGTGGCGGGAACAGTCAGGGTCGGCACATCACGGTGAGTGGCGGGAACAGTCAATCAGCACACGTACAGTAAGTGGCGGGAACAGTCAGTCAGCACACGTACAGTGAGTGGCGGGAACAGTCAGGGTCGGCACATCACGGTGAGTGGCGGGAACAGTCAGTCAGCACACGTACGTACAGTGAGTGGCGGGAACAGTCAGTCGGCACATCACGGTGAGTGGCGGAACAGTCAGTCAGCATCACGTACAGTGAGTGGCGGGAACAGTCAGGGTCGGCACATCACGGTGAGTGGCGGGAACAGTCAGTCAGCATACGTACAGTGAGTGGCGGGAACAGTCAGGGTCGGCACATCACGGTGAGTGGCGGGAACAGTCAGTCAGCACACGTACAGTGAATGGCGGGAACAATCAGGGTCGGCACATCACAGTGAGTGGCGGGAACAGTCAGTCGGCACATCACGGTGAGTGGCGGGAACAGTCAGTCAGCACACGTACAGTGAGTGGCGGGAACAGTCAGTTGGCACATCACGGTGAGTGGCGGGAACAGTCAGTCAGCACATGCAGTGAGTGGCGGACAGCATGGATGCGAAACGCACTACGAGTCTACGCTATGTCTAACGCACACTATGTCTACGAGTCACTGACACAGCTACGATACCGAATTGGGATTTCCAAACCAGGACGGAAATCGAAAACAACCTTATATCAGATAGTTACGTTACAAGCAAACGATACAGCATTCAACATGGACAGGGGAATGACGGACAGATAGTAGGGATAAATGCAAACTAACAGACAGACAGTAGAAATGACAGACAGCAGCAGAGGTAGACAAACCGAACACTGAAGGTGTAAGCCGGGAAAATAGCGGACCCAGGGTGCAAGCCGAAGGAATGACATGCAGTTTGTAAAAGCAGAAAACTCAATGGCGAGCAGGTTGTTTTCATGCTACACGGACAAAGTCAATGGACACAAAATTAAATGGGGAGACGTAAAAGGGCAAAAGTAAAAAGCCAAAAGCCACAAAAGTCGTTCCTATCAAAGGGGAAAAATGCAGAGAGGGATACAAGTAAAAACGGAACAAATATAAAAGGACAAACACTGAAAGGGAAAAGTCAAATGGGAAAACGTTAAACGAACAAACGTCAGCATGAATAGTCAAAGTGGAAAAAGCAACAGGACGAATGCGAACTGGGAAAAAATCAACTGAAAAAAAGAAAAAGAAACAAAAACAAATTTAATAAAAGTCCCACGCGAATGGATTACCACAACGAAAGATTAAGGAGAATCTTTGCCAGGTCTAGAAGAGTAACCATCATTTAATACTATCTAATTATCAATAATATATCAATTTCATGTTGAAAACTTCCCTCTAGAGCAGATATCCTAACCTGACATCAGCTCATGCGCTGGTATGACCCACTGGATGTTACAGGGATCAAGGCAAATACTAAACCAAGGAAGGCACGCGAACTCGTCCCCCCACCGCAATATGTCATATTGCGGTGGAATAGGGTATCTGAGCAGCCCCCAACGGCGAACAAATTGACCCCTGAAGGCGCCCTCGGGCTATCTTCAAGTGCTCTCTACTGATCGGCCCTCGATTGAACCCCTTCAGATCTCAATCAAGGACCAAAACAACCCTCCACGGTGCCCCCAACTTCCAGGAGCTTCCTCATTTCCTTTCCCATGAAGCCCCATCAACTTCTCTCACGAAGCCCATATCCCTCTCAGGAGACCCATACAGCTTAATTCAGTCCTCAGGGCCCCTTGAGCTCCCAGATGCTCCTTCAGCTGTCTAGAGTCCTTTCCGCCTGTCAGAACCTCTCAAGGCCCCTTGAGCTCTCAGCTGCTCCATCAGCTGTCTAGAGCTTTTCGCCTTACATGATCTTTCAACTCGTCCATCATATTGGGCTCATTCCGCTCTCCAAGGACCTTCCGACTCGCCACCCAGCACCCTTTCAACTCCCTATGGCCCTTCAGCTCCTAGGCGTTCCTTAGGTCCCTGGATCCCTTTATCTCTCCAGGGGCCAGTCAGCGTTTGAGGCCCCCTCCCCAGCTTTTAGAACCTTTTCCGTAATCAAGGGCCCTTCTAACCTCTCATTGACTCTTTCAATTCCCAGAGACTCCCCAGTTCTTAGCATCTGCTCTGGTGGCGGCATTTCACGAGGGATGCACTGCGTACACCCCCCCCCAACCAGCGAGCAGCGAAACACATGCTATCAAATGCCTGGTTTATCTGAAAACATTAGTCCTTGAAGTTTCCCTTTTCCAAACGTTCTTGCTTACCTTCTTCATTTCGACTTTCCCCGAGTATTCTTCACTGTACAAGAGTAACCGGGAATTTCCTCACTGTGTCTGACATGGCTCACTGCGCAGCTTATGTAGTTTTTAATGTTTAACGGTGGTCTTGTGTTATTTTCTTTTTGACCTCTTTCTCTTTAACTTTTTGTCCTGTTGAGTTTTTTTTTCCGATTTGACTTATTAAGATTTGGATGTTTTGTCCCGCTTGACATTTCTCTTTTTGAATTGTTCCCATTCAACTTTTGTTCCTTTGACTTTTATATTCTACTTTTTGTCCAGTTAATTGTTTGTCCCTTTGACGTTATGTCCGTGGATACTTTCCCTTTTGCTGTCTTTGTCCTTTTGCATATATATTTTTGTCCTGCTATTTCGTAGTTTGACGGTCTTCTAATTCGATCTATATCCCTGTCAATTTTTTTTTGGCTTCTTGTTTCCGGATTTTTTGTCACTTGACTTTTTCTCTTTTCACTGTCCTGGAACCAGTTTCGACGCACAGCATAGCAAAACGGACAAAGGTATTGAAATGCGACCCACAAAATGTTTTCCAAGAACCGAATTATTTGGCTTCTTTGGCTTCGGCACATGTTGATTAAACCGGACGAATTCTACAACTATTTTTGCCACTTAAAAGTACGCTTACAACCTTGTATCACAGGGAAGGAGGAGACGCATGCCAAACATCACCCACATCCAAGTTTCTGGGTACGGTGGAACTCTTCCTCAAACGTTAAGCCCACAATCGGTCGGGTGGTGAGGGTTTCGCGGCGAAGCGAAGCCCGAGAAACCACGTCGCGTGCTCGGGCGACGACACAAACGACACGATTCCTGGCCGGTGGCCGGCAGTAGGCACACGTTGGAGGGCCGAGGTCGGTCACCTAGACAGTCGGCCACGGACTGGTTGTACTTGTAGCCGGCAGGGCAGTCCTGCGGGCCGCCACGCGGTTGGCAGGTGAAACTGCCCTGTGTGTTGACGCAAAACTCCGAGGTCGGGTGACAGCTAGACGTGCCCTGTAGACATTCGTCCACATCTGTGAAGCAGACCAGACGGTGATCCGCATGTCAGACGCTGTCTATCCACGTTTCTGGGAGGCGAACACTTGCCACAGCCGTGCAGCAAATCAGACCCTCGTCTACGTCTGTGTCGCATAATCAGACACTCGTCTACATCCGTGTAGCAGATCAGAAACTCGTCCACATCTGGGTTGCAGATCGACACTCGCCCACATCTGGGTAGGAAATCAGACTCTCGTCTACATCTGTGTAGCAGATCAGACACTTGTCTACATTTGTGAAGCAGATCAGACACCCATCTATATCTGGGTAGCAGATCGACACTCGCCCACATCTGTGTAGCAGATCAGACACTCGACCGCATCTGTAAGGCAGATCAGACACTTGTCCACATCTGTAGAGCAGATCCGTGAGTGTCCCTACACGAACTGGGCGACGATGCACCATGAAGCTGGATATTAATCCAGAACCGAAACGCACATGATTACGTTTGTATGTGCCTAGATAAGTGCATCGAGTCCCTTAGCCTGTCATTGCATGTCTTTCGCTTCCTCTCTTCCCTTGCGAATTTTCGCGATACCTCCCACATTAATAAAGATATCACATTCATACACATATTGACAACCATATTGACACATATTGACATACATCAATCGTATACATATTTACAAAATAATATTTTCGTCTCACCATGGATTAGCGGTAAATTACGTCAAGTGACGATACTTTCTCTAACTTGCGACTTTTCAGAAGGGACACGTAGACAAATTGCTCAAATTAAAGTTCTATAGATGATGGGCTGTTATTTTGTCAGCTTACCGCGCGAGAGCAGCTATATGAAAATGCTATCTCGGAACGTTAATATAGGTAATGATATGAAAATTCAAAATCATCGACCAAACTTCCCATCTTGGCAGAATATTTTTTTAACATTTTTTTAATCTTCCCAAATGAGGAGTCTACGTATATTTTCCACAACACAAAATCATGCATAAGTGTACCAGATTTCAGGTTAATGTTTCAAAAGCTGGTCGAGCTATGGCCCCTCGACGTCTCGAACTGCCGGCGCGGGCGGGCCGGCTGTGGCGGCTTCGGAGAACGTCACCCGCACACGCTGCCACTACGACGTGCTGCGACGGCTCATGCCACCGGCTCGCTGTCACCACGACGCGCTGCGACTAATCATGCCACCGGCTCGCTGCCACCGCGACGTGCTGCGACGGCTCATGCCACCGGCTCGCTGTCACCACGACGCGCTGCGACTAATCATGCCACCGGCTCGCTGCCACCGCGACGTGCTGCGACTAATCATGCCACCGGCTCGCTGTCACCACGACGTGCTGCGACTAATCATGCCACCGGCTCGCTGTCACCACGACGTGCTGCGACTAATCATGCCACCGGCTCGCTGCCACCACGACGTGCTGCGACTAATCATGCCACCGGCTCGCTGTCACCACGACGTGCTGCGACTAATCATGCCACCGGCTCGCTGTCACCACGACGTGCTGCGACGGCTCATGCCACCGGCTCGCTGCCACCACGACGTCCTGCGACTAATCATGCCATCGGCTCGCTGTCACCACGACGTGCTGCGACTAATCATGCCACCGGCTCGCTGTCACCACGACGTGCTGCGACGGCTCATGCCATCGGCTCGCTGTCACCACGACGTGCTGCGACGGCTCATGCCACCGGCTCGCTGTCACCGCGACGTGCTGCGACTAATCATGCCACCGGCTCGCTGTCACCACGACGTGCTGCGACTAATCATGCCACCGGCTCGCTGCCACCACGACGTGCTGCGACGGCTCATGCCACCGGCTCGCTGCCACCACGACGTGCTGCGACTAATCATGCCACCGGCTCGCTGCCACCACGACGTGCTGCGACTAATCATGCCACCGGCTCGCTGTCACCATGACGTGCTGCGACGGCTCATGCCACCGGCTCGTTGCCACCACGGCGTGCTGCGACTAATCATGCCACCGGCTCGCTGTCACCACGACGTGCTGCGACTAATCATGCCATCGGCTCGCTGTCACCACGACGTGCTGCGACGGCTCATGCCACCGGCTCGCTGTCACCACGACGTGCTGCGACGGCTCATGCCACCAGCTCGCTGTCACCACGACGTGCTGCGACTAATCATGCCATCGTCTCGTTGCCACCAGGACGTGCTGCGACTAATCATGCCACCGGCTCGCTGTCACCACGACGTGCTGCGACGGCTAATGCCACCGGCTCGCTGCCACCACGACGTGCTGCGACTAATCATGCCATCGTCTCGTTGCCACCACGACGTGCTGCGACGGCTCATGCCATCGTCTCGCTGTCACCACGACGTGCTGCGACGGCTCATGCCACCGGCTCGCTGTCACCACGACGTGCTGCGACTAATCATGCCACCGGCTCGCTGCCACCACGACGTGCTGCGACTAATCATGCCACCGGCTCGCTGTCACCACGACGTGCTGCGACTAATCATGCCACCGGCTCGCTGTCACCACGACGTGCTGCGACTAATCATGCCATCGGCTCGCTGTCACCACGACGTGCTGCGATGGCTCATGCCACCAGCGGTGGCCAGAGAACATCTCCCCATACAGCATACTTGATCCAATTTCATCAGCTTGACAAGCTTTCTGCCATGTGCTGTCAAAATTCAATGTGACTGATATGACCGTCGATAAAAGTGTCTCGCTTAGGTTTTTACCTTGGCCTGTGATATTATTTGTTCGTAAACAAAACACCTTAGATGCTCTGAGGTTACGCGACACATGGATATCGCTTGGCTTTTAAATCGATAAATCGGCCCAGTGCTTTTTGAGATTGAACTAGCTCACGACGAAACCTCAGTTGACCTTGACCTGTGATCATTGGGAAAAGAACATGGAAAGTATGTCTCCCTTAGCGCACACTCGACTTGATGTCACAATTATCGCAGACTTTCCACCCTGTGCTATTGCATTCCGTACCACTAGCGTTACGATAAGGAGAAGTGTCCCGTTGAGATATTTGCCCTTGTTCAGTGACTTATTTTATCTGACATATTTTCTTGTATATCTTGAGGTCTCATGACGTCTACCAATTACCACTCGAATCGTTCAAATTGGCCTAGAGACTTTATACATAATCAGAGGCAATAAACCTCCCCAGTCAATGGTGGGCGTCTATAGATCCCAGCCAATGCTAGGTTAATTGTTCACTTCAAACTGCCTTGTCAACTGACCTTTGCACTGAAGTCTTTCACTGGTACTTGGCCCGCGCTTGATCTTCTAAACCGATCATAAATTACTATTTGCAGATGCACGTGCAGAAACATAAGCGCGCCGCCAATACTCCGTCACGGTCAATATTGCCGGAACGCTCGCTGTCCAGTGTTCGGTGCAGGACGATCGCCTACCTGCAATTCGAGCCCTCGTCCTGCCCCTTGCATACAGCAAGGCGGGAGTATCCCCCCCCCCACCACCACCAGCCTCCAACCACCCAACTGGGCTATTGCGGAACTGAGAGCATGGGCGGCTCAAGGTGAGCTTACCGATGCAGGTCTGAAGGTTCGGGTTGAACACGAATCCGGCCGGACAGGGGCTGATCTGCGACACACACTGGAAGCTGCCGATGGTGTTCTGGCAGGCCTGGTCGCCGCACGACCCCGTGTCGGCACATTCGTCCACGTCTGGTGACGCGCCAGAGACAGTGGCAGTAATCAGGCACATTCGTCCACGTCTGGTGACGCGCCAGAGACAGTGGCAGTAGTCAGACACATTCGTCCACGTCTGGTGACGCGCCAGAGACAGTGACGATAGTCAGACACATTTATCCACGTCTGGTGACGCGCCAGAGACAGTGGCAGTAGTCAGACACATTCGTCCACGTCTGGTGACGCGCCAGAGACAGTGACGATAGTCAGACACATTTGTCCACGTCTGGTGACGCGCCAGAGACAGTGGCAGTAGTCAGACACATTCGTCCACGTCTGGTGACGCGCCAGAGACAGTGACGATAGTCAGGCACATTTGTCCACGTCTGGTGACGCGCCAGAGACAGTGACAGTAGTCAGACACATTTGTCCACGTCTGGTGACGCGCCAGAGACAGTGACGATAGTCAGGTACATTCGTTCACGTCTGGTGACGCGCCAGAGACAGTGACGGTAGTCAGGCACATTCGTCCACGTCTGGTGACGCGCCAGAGACAGTGGCAGTAGTCAGGCACATTTGTCCACGTCCGGTGACGTGCCAGGGACAGTGGCAGCAGTCAGGCACATTTGTCCACGTCTGGTGACGCGCCAGAGACAGTGACAGTAGTCAGACACATTTGTCCACGTCTGGTGACGCGCCAGAGACAGTGGCAGCAGTCAGGCACATTCGTTCACGTCCGGTGACGAGCCAGGGACAGTGACGATAGTCAGACACATTCGTCCACGTCTGGTGACGCGCCAGAGACAGTGACAGTAGTCAGACACATTCGTCCACGTCTGGTGACGCGCCAGAGACAGTGACGATAGTCAGGTACATTCGTTCACGTCTGGTGACGCGCCAGAGACAGTGACGAAAGTCAGGTGTGCGACCCGACAGCAGCTGCGGCCCTCGCCAGCGCATATGAGTGGACCAGATCAGTCGCCACTATTTTTTTCTTAAATATTCATTCAAATGCGTATGTTCATTGATAAAGTTATACAATTGGGCACCTCTCAAATCGACGAAACGGCAAGTCACGCTGGACATTGTGCCATGCACGCCACGATCATGGACCTTACAAGTCTTACTCTGAGCTTACCAAAGGTCTCCTCGAGTGACAGTGACCCTCATGGGCGACGGAAATGAAAACAAAAACAGAGGCTTTGCACATCTCTCTTCCACAAACACCTTCGGTCCACAGCGCCGCAAACACGCCCGCGGTGCAAATTGGGGGAGCGTGCCTCTCACCTTCTTGGCTACTTGTCTTCGCCATTTGTAGCTCGTGCACTTACCATCGCACAGCTCGGAGTCCGTATTCCAAGTGAACCCCTCCGGGCACAGGCCTGACGAGTCACACATTTTGGATCAGATTCAGGTCACAGCATGGGTAGTGAATCAACCAACAACCAACATCGGTACTAGTGGAGTCATAGATCAAACAGCGATACGCCCCTACAAAAGTCACCATTATTTCATGCAATGGAGCATGCGGTTCTTAAAAGCAAGCAAGCGAACAAGTCAGGAACATGAAGATGATCTTCGTCTTGACTGATCTAAGCCGCATAACCACTGGGGACCTGAAGTGGGCGCTACGTGGCCAAACCACAACGGGGCGCCACGTGCAACGAAAAGCAAGTCATTCAAGCGTTCCATTCTCAGAATGCTTGACAGAATACAGTCCATCCTTGAAGTGCCGAAAGTGGGGCAGCGTGCTGCATATGACGTCACACAAGCGTTTCACACCGTTGAGAGTCTGCCTTCGCTCTATGAATGATTAAGATGCATTGTAGAAAGCAATCACAATGTGTGATTGTACGTCCCACTCAGAGCATTCAGGTGGGAGCCGCTGTCGATGCAGATGCACCTTACTGTGGGAAATGACATAGTTATCGTGGTTGCATACTGAAGTGAAACGAAAGAAGTGAAGGAAGGAAGGCTGAAGGATGTGAGATACTCACGTGCACTACTGATAGACTAGGTGAGCCACCTCCATGTGGGCGTTGCCCAGAAACCAGGGCAGCCGGTCTCAGCGTGGGTATTCCCAGAGCTCTGTGCAGCCGGTCTCAGCGTGGGCATTCCCAAAGCTCTGGGCAGCCGGTCTCAGCGTGGGTATTCCCAGAGCTCTGGGCAGCCGGTCTCAGCGTGGGTATTCCCAGAGCTCTGGGTAGCCGGTCTCAGCGTGGGTATTCCCAAAGCTCTGGGCAGCCGGTCTCAGCGTGGGTATTCCCAGAGCTCTGGGCAGCCGGTCTCAGCGTGGGCATTCCCAGAGCTCTGGGCAGCCGGTCTCAGCGTGGGTATTCCCAGAGCTCTGGGCAGCCGGTCTCAGCGTGGGTATTCCCGGGCAGCCGGCTTGTGCGGATATTACCGAGAGTCTTGAGCACTCAGCCTCAGTGTGGGCATTCCTGGAGCCCCGGGCAGCCATCATCAGTGTGAGCATTGCCTGGATTTCAGGGCAGCCACTAACCGTCACCGCTGCGACCGGTGTCGTCCGGCAGCTGTTCTGGAGGCCCCTTGGCCGGCCGGTACACCTCGCGGCTGGTTCGATCCAGACAGCCGTACGAGCCCGGCTCGTTGAAGCACATGTGGCCCGGTCGACACTGGTGCACTCTTTCGGCACACTCGTCCACGTCTGGCAACGGCCCACACAACACGTCAGCTCAGACACACCACAACACGCTAACACCCGGCTGAGGTACAGCACAGCACGTTCACGCAAGCGAAGGTACACCACGACACGCCCACTCAGTAGACATAACAGGACGTTATATGAGGTACACCACGACACGTTCACATCAGTGGAGATATAACAGCACGTGGGCGAAGATACACTACGACACGTCCTCACCTGGCTAAGGTACGGCACGACATGTCCACACCAGCTGAGGTACTCCACAACACGTCCACGTCAACCCACGTGCTCCACAGCACGCTTACGTCAACTGAGGTGCACTTGTAGTGTTCCACTTAAACGATAGCCTGTGAGGCGTGCTGTTCGGTCATGTGGATCAGCCATGACATTATTTACGTTGGTGCATGGTGCGGCTACAAAAACATCGGAGGATGTTTAGTCGTCGAGGATGATGCAAGAACCAGAAGTATCCTCCCAGAGCGGTCGCGGTGGGTTCCGCTCGTGAATATGTTGCACATAATCATGACGTCGAACTATATTCTCCGAAAATTACTTCTGCATGTTTGAAACGTGAACAAGTCGTACACTAGCGTCATGTCGACGTGACGTATAGACCATACGGCATCACTGTGTCGCTGTCGTGTGACAATGAACTTGAGCTGAAAGTTGGCGGCAGGACGATCGCAGTGACGAGCGAGGATGCTGTAATTGGTACACCATAATCACAGTTACCGCAGCTGCCGTGGCGCAAATTGTGCCATGTAATCAAGTACTGCAGTACACGGAAGTGGAGTTTCATACTACTTGGGAGTTCGAGGGATAGGGGCGGGGGCGGGGCGGAGCAGTTCATCTGGTGTGAGATCACTGATCGAGACAGTTGACCTTGTGTGAGATCACTGACCGAGACAGCTCATTACCTGGTGAGATCACTGGCCGAGACGGTTGACCTCGTGTGAGATCACTGACCGAGACAGTTGACCTCGTGTGAGATCACTGACCGAGACAGCTCATTACCTGGTGAGATCACTCACCGAGACAGCTGACTTGATGTGGGATCATTGACCGAGACAGCTGACCTCGTGTGAGACCACTGACCGAGACAGCTGACCTCGTGTGAGACCACTGACCTCGTGTGAGATCACTGACCGAGACAGCTGACCTCGTGTGAGACCACTGACCGAGACAGCTGACCTCGTGTGAGACCACTGACCTCGTGTGAGATCACTGACCGAGACAGCTGACCTCGTGTGAGATCACTGACCGAGGCAGTTGACCTCGTGTGAGACCACTAACCGAGACAGCTGACCTCATGTGAGGCCACCGACCGAGACAGCTGACCTCATGTGAGGCCACCGACCGAGACAGCTTACCTCGCGTGAGACCACTGACCGAGACAGCTTACCTCGTGTGAGATCACTGACGGAGACAGTTGACCTGATATGAGATCATTGACCGCGACAGCTCATGACCTGACAAGTTGACTGACCGAGACAGTTGACCTGGTCGGGTGCCAGCTTGAAGCCATGCTGACACGAACAGCGGATGTCGACACCAGTGTCGGTGCAGATGTCGGCGCAGGGGTTGTTGTTATGGCACCTGCAGCATACACGGACATGTCGCTCGTGCCATGGGTTACACCTGGTTGTCCTGTCCACGGCACTTCATTAGCAACCGTCGGTAGCTATCGCTAGTATTTGGCGAGACAGAGACGCTCTCGTGGATTTCTGGTGGGTCATGCAGATTCATAATCCGGTTCAGGGAGGTCCTGACTGGTTAGGAAACGCCACCTTTCCTCAATGGATCAGATGGATCTACATCAGTTATTGTTAGGTTGAGAGAACTGTCGCAGCTTGTTTCTTTCTTCTTCTTATTTATTTTATTTTTTGTTTTTTTTTGGGTGGGGGGGGTCAAGCGTCCGTAGTGGATGCATCCGAGCTCTGTAGTGGCGGCTCCGGAAGACGATGAGCTATCAACCTGACAACGCGGCCGGTCGGAGGTGCATCGGATGGATTATCACCCACTCACGAGGGTTGGAGACATTCCCGCCTGCTCTCGGCGTGCTGGGCACATTGCTTGGCCCGTGTTCACGCGCGCTGAGGAAGTGATCCAGTTTCACAAAGGCAGGAGCCGGATGATAGGTCAAGTAAGTCTGTTCAGTCACGTAAGTCTGTTCAGAACTGATCAAACCATGCAGCTCTGACTGCACGAGGTCAGCTGGCGCGGCCTTCATTGGCACGACCGACCTGGTAGGTCACTGACCGGTCACGGGCTGGGTCCAGGGTGCACGACTTGGCGTCAGGACCGAGGACGAAGCCGGGCCGACACTCGCACCGATACGAGCCAGGCACCGACACGCAGAGGTGCGCGCACAGCTGCCCAACGAACAGGCCACAGATGTTCTCCAAGTCTGCCAGCAGGGGTACGTTGTCAGCCGACTCGGGACAGGTCTCCGAGTCTACCAGCAGGGGTACGTTGTCAGCTGACTCAGGACAAAGGCACAGACGACAGACGGGTCACAGATGTTCTCCATATCTGTCAGCAGGGGTAGATCGTCAACCGACCCAGGACAGGTCCCAGCTGTTCTCCGCGACACCGGCACGGTCATGCTGTTAACGGTCACCGCTTTGTTGTGGTATTACCGCACCACAGACAGACAGACTTTTTATTGAGGTCATCCACAATTGACTCGTGGCTATTATGACATCGCGTCAAATGGATAAAACAACACAGCACAAAAGGTCAAACTCAGAGAACAGTCAAACCAGTGGTCATAAACGTCAGCAAGTCGAGCAGTAAATCAGTCCGGCACGGGCGGCACGAAGGTCACCCTTCACCACATGTGAAGTGTGACCTGAAAGGTCGGGGCGGGCGATGAAGTTGTTTGCCTCCACGGCTACGTACGTGTTTAAAGATGAATACGCGCATTATGCTCGTCCAGGCTCATCGGGGTGTGTTCTTTGAACACAACGTTTTGCCCAATTAGAAGAACACAGGATCTCATATGATGAATGAAGCGGATAATATGTAATACAAGTTGATTAATATAATTGCCGACGTCTAATCCAGCGTTCGTATGGCATTAGCCGCGAGGCAAATAAGACCAAGACAAGATGTTCAAAAGTATGCACGGCTAAGCCCTCCAGTTATGGCTGGTGATGAGCCAACGTTGTTGTTAGTATGACTGACTGACATGACTGACTCAGATAGTTGCTTCCATTGCCACTAGCAATCAACTTGAATGAATTGAGTGCCGGGCGTGCTCACTTGTCTCGTTGTTGGTGGCCTCGGGCAGGGCCGCGTAGGGGGACGAAGTGGACGTGTCCACCGGCGACCGGTCGCTGCAGCACGACAGGAAGCTGTTCTCCCACGGGTGGCCGAACTTGAACCGGGTGAAGGAGCAGCCCATGCCCATCGGTCCCACCAGCAGGCCCAGTTTGCAGCCGTCGCAGCAGTCCTGAGGCGCAGACACGCAACGGTTGGCGCCCGTTCTTGGCGGTCGGCTCCTGGACGCCGCCGTGCGAGCCGAGCTGCGAAATGTTTCTCTACAACTTCCAGACAAACTAATCCAGCTTGATGGGGGAGATTCAAGCTATTCGCAGTCATCACGGCTGCTACACATTTCGTCGAAATTCACTGTCGCACTCTCTATAGCACATGCCACTTTAGAACACCGCGTGGCACCGCATGGCAGAGACGATAGTGGACACATGGAAATGTGCACTTTTCTCAGCATCTCCAATCAGCACCGAGATGAAAACTGCTATGAAACTATGAAAACCACTACGTTTGCACTTCTTGGCACGGATGAGATATGATATCCTATGGTATCTTTTTATAGAAATGCATTCCGGATCCTTGCTGGGATGGCTTTACGGATCTGGGTTCTATTGCTAAGCAAAATTTGTTGCGTGAACCATGGCTCCACCACCCGATCCGTGAATTCCAGTTCAACGGCACAATTTTGACCGAAAGTTTAATGCACCGTCAATGCACCGACACGGCCGCCCCGGAAGCTCGTCGCCGGCTTTATTGGGCCGGTTGCCAACTGACCCTCCCAGCCTGGGGCTAAAAGTAAGCACATTCAACGACTCGAACCAGTCTTGCCAGGGCAGGCCAGCGCTCCAACTAACTGAGCTACCGGGGCGGCAGTCACCATACTTTATAATACTCCTTCGCGAGTGTGTCCGAATTGCGTTTGCAGCTCTGCTGGTTTTTCGCCGCCTCCGTTCCGGCCGAACACTGCGCCTGCCTGCAGAGAACACCGTCAGGATCTCAGAACACCAGAGGAACTCGCCAGAATCCGAGAGAAACTCGTCAGAACCACACACACGGACACCTGCGCCAAGTGTCCCCAGCTGTGGTGCACTCGTCAGCCGTCCGGAAGGGACGAGTGTGTTCGAATCCCACGCGACTGTCGCTCACGTCCAGCAGGTCCCTGACCAGCGGGTCTCAGCTGCCTGCGTCGTGCGTGTCCGATGGTGTCGCGCTAAACTGGCCACCCAGATACTGACGCCGAACTGGAACGGCAGGGTCGAATGGTGGACTGGCGGTCTACACTGGGGTCCAGCTTACCACGGGAATGACATGACTCAGCACGGCAGGGTCGAATGGTGGACTGGCGGTCTACACTGAGGTCCAGCTTACCACGGGAATGACATGACTCAGCACGGCAGGGTCGAATGGTGGACTGGCGGTCTGCACTGGGGTCCAGCTTACCACGGGAATGACATGACTCAGCACGCGTGAAACTAGCTCAGTGAGTGAGATCCGAGCAGGAGCTCCAACAACGGATTCAATGATAAGGGGAGCGTGAGCAGCTTCCGAGCAGCGCCCTGCTGGGAATGCGGCCACGCGTTTGCGCCACTGTATGTACAGACGCATGCACATGGGATGTGGATGGCCCGACAGGGCATGTCCTTCGGTGTAATCCCAGGAAATAAAATGAGGGACCTGGCCCAAGGCAGGTTCTTGGAAAGGCCTCTCCTAATGTTTAGAGGGCTTCCTCTTTCATATTAGAAGCCTCCTTCACCATCTTAGGAGCTTTGCATTATTTCCGCGGGTCTACTTACCCGTTTTTAGCCTTTCCTTGCGTATCGGGCTTCCTGCTTAATATTTGGAGCATTCCGTACCATCTCAAGGGCATCTTACTTCATACAGGAAGGTCCATGAACTTTCCTGTCGGGTTTGGAGTCCCTCTTGGGTCCGGGGACCTTCTCACTCATAGTAGGCCTCTTGTACCATATCAGGGCATCGTTTCACATCGTGCAGGCTCTTCCCTGCCCATCTTGGGAGCCTCCCGTTGCGTCTCGGGGTCTCCTGTCATTTGAGGGGCTTCCTGCACCACGTTATAAATCAATCTACTCCTGTGTCATGTAACCCTGACCTTCCTTGCATATATAGGAAACCTTATTCTGTTTCAATGTGTCTCCCCGTTTGTTTCGCCTCTACGTTGGAAGGAACAACGCATCGCCGGTGACACAAACAGAGGTGCGAGTGGGTCTCACCTGAGCTTACGCACGCAACACATGGCTCTGACCGCCGAACACATGGCCTGCTCGTCAGCGTCCACGTCCGACACGGGCTCGGTGCTGACCACACAGGGCCGACCGGCCCGCGCGCCTGCCGAGCCCAGCCGGCAGCAGTGTTCAAACGTCGGCTCAACATCACCTGTCGGTCACCGCTGCGCCCGTCAGTCCCGGGGTATCCATCAGTCACTGCTGCACCCATCAGTCCCGGGGTATCCATCAGTCCCGAGGTATCCATCAGTCCCGGGGTATCCATCAGTCCCGAGGTATCCATCAGTCACTGCTGCACCCATCAGTCCCGGGATATCCATCAGTCACTGCTGCACCCATCAGTCCCGGGGTATCCATCAGTCACTGCTGCACCCATCAGTCCCGGGGTATCCATCAGTCACTGCTGCACCCATCAGTCCCGGGGTATCCACCAGGCCCGGGGTATCCATCAGTCACTGCTGCACCCATCAGTCCCGGGGTATCCATCAGTCCCGGGGTATCCATCAGTCACTGCTGCACCCATCAGTCCCGGGGTATCCATCAGTCACTGCTGCACCCATCAGTCCCGGGGTATCCATCAGTCCCGGGGTATCCATCAGTCACCGCTGCGCCCGTCAGTCCCGGGGTACCCATCAGTCACTGCTGCACCCATCAGTCCCGGGGTATCCATCAGTCCCGGGGTATCCATCAGTCACTGCTGCGCCCATCAGTCCCGGGGTATCCATCAGTCACTGCTGAGCCCATAAGTCCCGGGGTATCCATCAGTCCCGGGGTATCCATCAGTCACCGCTGCGCCCGTCAGGCCCGGGGTATCCATCAGTCACTGCTGCACCCATCAGTCCCGGGGTATCCATCAGTCACTGCTGCGCCCATCAGTCCCGGGGTATCCATCAGTCCCGAGGTATCCATCAGTCACTGCTGCACCCATCAGTCCCGGGGTATCCATCAGTCACTGCTGCACCCATCAGTCCCGGGGTATCCATCAGTCACTGCTGCACCCATCAGTCCCGGGGTATCCATCAGTCCCGGGGTATTCATCAGTCACCGCTGCATCCATCAGTCACCGTTGTATCCATCAGTCACCGCTATATGTGTCAGTCACCGTTTAACCCATCAGTCACAGCTGCACCTGTCAATCACCGTTGCATCCATCAGTCATCGCGGGCACGCAGTAGTTACCGCAACACCCATCAGTCACAGCTGCACCTGTCAATCACCGTTCAATCCATCAGTCACCGCTGTATCTGTCAGTTACCGCTGTATCTGTCAGTCACTGCGGGCACCCATCGGTTACAGCTGTATCTGTCATTCGCCGTTAAAGTGACCGCTGCACCTGGTAGTGACCGCTGCACCTGATAGTGACCGCTGCACCTAGTAGTGACCGCTGCACCTGATAGTGACCGCTGCACCTGGTAGTGACCGCTGCACCTGATAGTGACCGCTGCAACTGGTAGTGACCGCTGCACCTGATAGTGACCGCTGCATCTGAAAGTGACCGCTGCACCTGGTAGTGACCGCTGCACCTGGTAGTGACCGCTGCACCTGGTAGTGACCGCTGCACCTGGTAGTGACCGCTGCACTCATCAGTCACTGCGGCACCTGGTTGTGACCGCTGCACCTGGTAGTGACCGCTGCACCTGGTAGTGACCGCTGCACCTGGTAGTGACCGCTGCATCTGGTAGTGACCGCTGCACCTGGTAGTGACCGCTGCACTCATCAGTCACTGCGGCACCTCCGAAGCACGAGTGAGCCTTCGTGACGTCGACGTGACAAGACCCAATGTTTACGTGTCGGACATTCCGTGTCGCTCGGCTGCGACGAGTCGAATAAACGCTGGGCCGCGGCACCATGCAGGCCTGGCTGCACCGGATCACACGAACGGCCGCGTCCGCCACAGCTCTGCCAGAACAGGCATCTCAGACGCTGGCCTATCAGATACGATCGGCACGGACGTGGTCCCTCGCGGCGGGAGATGTAGCACGCTCGCGCCTGAGTTTTCCCTGTGTCATTAGAAAACTCGTCTTTGCGGTGCTAATTTTCAGGTTGGCATTGATGCGATGTTTCGACCGGAACGGCGCCCACGCCAAGCTGGCGATAACATTATAAAGTTGTCGGTACAGATGTGTAGTTACTCGATAATTATCAGCTCCAGCGCTTCATTCAATCTCCCAATAACTGAAAAATTGTCGGCGCAAAAGTGAGCCACTCGCGAATGAATGGTCCCCCGCATGGAGGAGAGATCTGGGATCGAGAGGAAAGCTCCCGGGAGTACAGACTTAGGTAAGTCTGTTCCCATGAGAACCTCCCTCTCGAACTCGGACCACTCCTGCACACGGGACCGCTCATTCGCGTGTGATTGTTGGATCCGAGCATTATCAAGCCACTGCACCTCTATCGGGGTTGGCCCCAGCGACACATCACCATGGCGTCCGCTTACCCTCTGAAGGTAGTGACCGGAATTTTGTAACCAAAATGTGATCTGAGTGACCCACCCGAGTGTTAATAACATGGACTATATATATATATATATGTATATATATATATATATATATATATATATATATATATATATATATGTGTGTGTGTGTGTCTGTGCATGCTAAGATGGAAACTTCCCAGAATTATTGTTGCGAAACCGAATTTTTAGCACATTTCTTCCGTGCATAACTCTGGTCCTAATGCTACATGTAGTAATTTTTGATGATTTGGCGACGCCAAAAGCTCCAAGCCAAGTTTCAAAGCCAAAGCCAAAAGTTTCACCCTGTAAACACATGGGCGCAATACGGAACCCCTCTGCTATTATAGATCCTGGGGTACGTGTCCTGTACTGACCGGTTTGCTAAATTTTAACTTCTTCATCGCCAGTTGCTTTTGGGGCGGTGGGTCTCTCTCAGCCCATCGAAACAGGTGGCCATTGCACTCAGTGCCAATTAGGCTACGTTAATCTACAAAATGAATAACCTTTCCAGCGAAGTGGCATTCCTCGTCGCTGGAAAGGTTAGCACCGGTTGGGTGAACATCGCTCGATGTCTTGCTTCTTATATTGCATCAAAACAAAGCGTAAGCAGTGGCAATGCACAATTGAAAGGCACGCGTACTCACCGCGGAGGTGCAAAACACGGCTGCCGACGATTGTCACAACTAGCACGGCGTCCCTTAGCTTCATCGCGGCCAATCACGGCGAACGCTGCGCTGGCGGCTGGGGACACAACACTCCACTCCGCTGGTGGCGGCTGGGCACACAACACTCCGCCGGTGGTGGTCGCAGCACGAGACACCGCAGGCCGGTCGGCGCCGCACCGGGCCGTTCGCGTGGCCAGGCAGCAATGACGAGCACGACGCGGCACGTCGGCGGCTCCGCCCAACGCCACCGGCCGCAGCCGACCAGATGTCGACAGTGGCGTCGATGGGCCGGAGCGGCGGTGGTAGTGGTGTGTCGGCGGCGGTGTCGGTGGTGGTGCGACGGTGGTGTATCGGCGGTGGTGGTGCGACGGTGGTGTGTCGGCGGTGGTGGTGCGACGGTGGTGTATCGGCGGTGGTGGTGCGACGGTGGTGTGTCGGCGGTGGTGGTGCGACGGTGGTGTGTCGGCGGTGGTATCGGCAGTGGTGGTGTCGGCGGTGGTGGTGTCGGCGGCGGTGGTGTCGGTGGTGCGGTCAGCTGCGTGAGCTCAGCTGGTGCAGGTGGCCAGAGGAGGCGGCGGACTGCGCCGCCCGCCGGCCTGACGCCAGCCAGACCCTCCCACTGTTTACCAGACACACACCGCAATCGCGCAGGCCGACGCCGGCTGTCGCCACCCCGGAAACGGGCCGACCCGCTCGCCCCCGGCATGCCGCTGCACGCGTAGCAGCATACCGACCGGTCACGGCCGTGACGATGTCCGAGGGAACTGGTCACGGCCGTGACGGTGTCCGCTGGAACCGACCATGTCCGCTGGAACCGACCACGACGACCTAAAGGGTTCGCGATCAGCTTCCTCGCCTGAGGGAACACCGAGGAACCACCGTGATCTAATGGTCCCTCCAGCGGAGTCTGATATGAGAGAACACGAAGGGGCACCGTCCGACGCAAAGATCCCAACTCTCCGCTTACCTAATTGGCTTATATAGGGTTTCTTCTGCCATCGCGATCACCACAAAAGTCTCCTCCGACCAAGCTCATGAGTCATAAATCTCAGAAATAATAAGCTCATGAATCTCAGAAATCATGCCTTAGGAGACCATTGCATCGTATTTATCGGGACATGCGAAGCAAATTGAACACGATGCGCTTCAAAGTTGTGCATCAACGTATAACGTAACACATTTTCAAAACAAACGGTTGTGTGATGCTCCGAGCCCCACCAAGTTTGCCTGGGTCGCGACGATGCAGTCACATGAGGCCAGTGTCTGCAGCCATGTCGGCCGACAACGCAGCACTGCGCTCCGTCATCTCAGCAAGTGCTCGTTCCTGTAGGGGCCAGCGCCGCCTGCTCTCCACCCCGACGACCAACAGGCTGGCTGTGGCTGGCGTACCTGTGCGCTGGTCGACGGCCGAGCCGCGGCCACACCGTCGCTACCTGGTGTCCCCTGATCGAGGGGCGAGGTCGCTGCGGCGGCGGCAACCGACCGGTCCCAGCCTGGGGCGCCTCGCTGCTCTCCGCATCAGGAGCGGCACACGAGCTGCCACATCGCGACCAGCACCCTCGACTGCAGGCCTCTGACGCGAGCATTACGGGAGGGCCAGCCGACCTGCCTTCGTCGCGACCACGATCCCCCGACTGCAGACCGCTTACACAAGCATCACAGCCGGACCAGGCGACAGTGGGCAGGCCTGTATTCGTCGCGACCAACACGACGAACGAACGAAAGCACTGCAACGGGGCGCTCCGGCAGTCTGCGTCGGCACGCCGACCACACCTCGCGCTGACAACCGCCGCCACCACATCGGCAAAAACGGGCGGGTCCGTCGCCACGGCAGGGGAGCCAGCAGCGCCGCCGCTGCTCACGGTGAACACAACACTGTCAACGGGCAACAGGACGTGGCGGGAAACAACGGCGCGACTGAGGACCAACCGACAGGCTGTCGGTGCCGACTACCGAAATGGCGCACAGTTTGCGAACATGAGCGGAAGGCGCACTACTTTTAGCATCATCCAATTTTGGCATCACCCGCACCGGGATGCCGGTTCTCCAGCAGCTGCAGTCGGTTTGGGTCCTGCAGAGCTGTGGCCAGCAGCTGCAGTCGGACCGGGTACTGCAGAGCTGTGGCCAGCAGCTGCAGTCGGACCGGGTACTGCAGAGCTGTGGCCAGCAGCTGCAGTCGGACCGGGTACTGCAGAGCTGTAGCCAGCAGCTGCAGTCAGACCGGGTACTGCAGAGCTGTGGCCAGCAGCTGCAGTCGGACCGGATCCTGCAGAGCTGTAGCCAGCAGCTGCAGTCGGACCGGGTACTGCAGAGCTGTGGCCAGCTGCTGCAGTCGGACCGGATCCTGCAGAGCTGTAGCCAGCAGCTGCAGTCGGACCGGGTACTGCAGAGCTGTGGCCAGCTGCTGCAGTCGGACCGGATCCTGCAGAGCTGTAGCCAGCAGCTGCAGTCGGACCGGGTACTGCAGAGCTGTAGCCAGCAGCTGCAGTCGGACCGGGCCCTGCAGAGCTGTGGCGAGCAGCTGCGGTCGGATCAGCCAGCACATCCGGGTTCATCACCAAATGATTAACATGAGCGTCCGCATCACTACCTTACGGAGAGCGCCCGCATCACATGATCAGCGAGACCGTCCGAATCTTCACACGATCAGCGACTGTCCGCATCGCTAAACATCAGCGAGATCGTCCGAAACATCACTACACGATCAGCGAGACCGTCCGCATCACTACGCGATCAGCGAGACCGTTCGCATCACTACACGATCAGCGAGACCGTCCGCATCACTACACGATCAGCGAGACCGTCCGCATCACTACACGATCAGCGAGACCGTTCGCATCACTACACAATCAGCGAGACCGTCCACATCGATACATGATGGGTGACACAGTTGGCAACATTAGATAACCAGCCTGACTGCACGCCAGCCCTACCCGGTAGAATGAGAGTCCGCCGCACAAGCACTAGATAACCGCGTCGTCGGGACTCAGGAAACGGCCTTGGCGCCAGGCCGGGTGCCGGCGTCTCTGACGCATTGTCTCGCCCGCCTGCAAGAGACACAAGATCAGCATCGGTCTCACTGAGTCAGAGGCAGCCGAGAACTCATCCCGCCTGTCTCTGGGTGCTGCTCCAACTGGCAATGGACAGCAAAGCGGCTCACAACCGCCGGCGATGACTGCGCACGGGGCCTGGACAGCGCCACAGTGGCCGATGACCCGAATGGCCGACGGCGAGACTGGCGACGGGGATCGATGGCGCTGATAATGACACCTGCCGACGAATTCCCGGGAGCTGACGCAACTGTCGACGAGTGTCATACACTGCTGGCGAGCTGAACATGGGGCATCTCACATACCACTGACGAGCTGAAGATGGGGAGTCTCACATACTGCTGGCGAGCTGAAGATGGGGAGTCTCACATACTGCTGGCGAGCTGAACATGGGGCATCTCACATACCACTGACGAGCTGAAGATGGGGCGTCTCACATACCACTGACGAGCTGAAGATGGGGCGTCTCACATACCACTGACGGGCTGAAGATGGGGCGTCTCACATACCACTGACGAGCTGAAGATGGGGCGTCTCACATACCACTGACGAGCTGAAGATGGGGCGTCTCACATACCACTGGCGGGTTGAAGATGGGGAATCTCGCGCATCCCCAGCGAGATGAAGATGGAGCGTCTTACATAACACTGACGGTTTGAAGATGGAGCGTCTCACAATCCACTGACGGATTGAAGATGGATCATTTCACATACCGCTGACGGTTTGAAGATGGAGCGTCTCACATACCACTGACGAGCTGAAGATGGGACGTCTCACATACTGCTGGCGAGCTGAAGATGGAGCGTTTCACATACCACTGACGAGCTGAAGATGGATCATCTCACATACCGCTCACGGGTTGTAGATGGAGCGTCTCACGTACCACTGACAAGCTGAATATGCAGCGTCTTACATACCACTGACGAGCTGAAGATGGAACGCCGCTTGGACGTGGCGAGAGTCGGCGCCTCGGCGGCAACGCGCGGAGCGGGAGGCTCGTGCGGCTGCCGTCGGCCGGCATCAGCTGTGTCGGGCAGACTCGCGCCGGCCGCGCGCGCAGCCGATCCTGCCGACACGGCCGCTCCGGCCGACACGGATGTCTCGGCGGACGCAGCTGGTGCAGTGGACGCGGGTGTCCCGGCTGGCATGGCTATCCGCCCGCCGGCAGATCTAGCAGCGGCTACAGCCACCCCAACGGACGGGCCAGTCACCGTGACACCAGCGGCTGGAGCAGCGGCAGGAGCATCGGCAGGAGCAGCGGCTGGAGCAGCGGCTGGAGCAGCGGCTGGAGCAGCGGCCGACGTTGGAGACGGCACGTACGCGTCCGGCTGCCACAGGGGCCCAGCAGCTCTGTTGACAACACCAGCGGCTGGAGTAGCGGCTGGAGCAGCGGCCGACGTTGGAGACGGCACGTACGCGTCCGGCTGCCACAGGGGCCCAGCAGCTCTGTTGACAACACCAGCGGCTGGAGCAGCGGCCGACGTTGGAGACGGCACGTACACGTCCGGCTGCCACAGGGGTTCAGCAGCTCTGTCGACAATGGGAGTACACAGCACCGGTTAGCTGGAGATGCGGTCAGAAACGGAATGCTCAACAAAATAAGACAAACGAAGCTCAGAACTGCGTGGCCATGCAAAATACAGAAGTAGGTGTTCTTAATGAAGCAGACTTCTAGTCATTGTTGATATTGGCATACAATGGTACGGTGCATTCTCCAAATTAGAGATCCTTCTTATTTTCTGCTTATACAGTTCATTCTACCCATGACTAGAAGTCCACAAGAACCATTCGGCGAGTTTATACAGCATTTGTAGCCGAGTCTAGAGGCTCAGCTTAAAGGACCACCACATCCGAATTGCTCCTATCACCCATCCATTGTCTCTGTTCGATCTCCGTGGCGATCATCATTCATCGTACCCGTGTAATGATCACGGCTATTTACATGCCTGATAGAACCGAACTACTGATTCAGAGGCCACCAATAAAGTCGCCATCAACTGCTTACGGCCGTTATCCGTACCTGAACCGATTAAAATGCTTATTGCGGTGTGGTGTCTACTCTTCCCTCAACTTGGCTCTCTGAAAATTGCACCGACAGAAGAGCCCAGATCAAAGCCGGCCCAGCCACCCTCCCAGCTGCAGCAGCACCCCTCTCGGCGGTGCCACGCGCCACACTACCCGGCGGTGTCGCCTGTCGGTCCGTACAGCCGGCCCAGCCACCCTCCCAGCTGCAGCAGCACCCCTCTCGGCGGTGTCGCCTGTCGGTCCGTACAGCCGGCCCAGCCACCCTCCCAGCTGCAACAGCACCCCTCTCGGCGGTGCCACGCGCCACACTACCCGGCGGTGTCGCCTGTCGGTCCATACAGCCGGCCCAGCCACCCTCCCAGCTGCAGCAGCACCCCTCTCGGCGGTGCCACGCGCCACACTACCCGGCGGTGTCGTCTGTCGGTCCGTACAGCCGGCCCAGCCACCCCCCAGCCAGCAGCACCACTCCGGCGGTGCCACGCGCCACACTATCCGGCGGTGTCGCCTGTCGTCCGTACAGCCGGCCCAGCCACCCTCCCAGCTGCAGCGGCACCCCTCTCGGCGGTGCCACGCGCCACACTACCCGGCGGTGTCGCCTGTCGGTCCGTACAGCCGGCCCAGCCACCCTCCCAGCTGCAGCGGCACCCCTCTCGGCGGTGCCACGCGCCACACTACCCGGCGGTGTCGCCTGTCGGTCCGTACAGCCGGCCCAGCCACCCTCCCAGCTGCAGCGGCACCCCTCTCGGCGGTGCCACGCGCCACACTACCCGGCGGTGTCGCCTGTCGGTCCGTACAGCCGGCCCAGCCACCCCCGCGGCCCCTCGGCGGTGCCACACACCCGGCGGTGTCGCCTGTCGGTCCGTACAGCCGGCCTAGCTGCAGGTGGTGCGCGCGCTGACGACGCTCGTACTCGGCCACCCGCATCGGTGTCGGTCGGTCCGCGTCACCGTCACCTTCCTCCGGCACGGAGGTCACCGCAGGCTGCAGCACACACAGACATCCGAGGTACTCGCGTGCACGGGCGGGGTGCTCGTGTTGAAACCCAAGGCACCCAGGTACACGGGCCGGGTGCTCAGGAAGGAATGGATACCTCTGGATACCCGACATGGATACCTCTCTGAGGTATCCACGTCGGGGGACTCAGTCAGTACAACTGAGGTATCCAAATGCGCGGCTGGGGTATTCAAGTACACAACTGACTCTCAGGTGCACAGACGTACGGTTAGATATCCTGATGTGGAAATCTGTAGTATCCAGACACACGGATGAAGTACTTAGGTACAAGCGGGGCACTTAGGTAAACATATGGGGTACTTAGGTAAACATATGACGCACTAAGGTAAACATCTGGTATGTACCCGGGTATACGGTTGGGGTGCTCGAGTGGCCATCTGAAGAATCTAGATACACGATTGGAGTACCGAGATGGATAGCTCAGCAGTACCCCGTGCTGGGTACTAGCTGAGCCAAGTAGCCAGTCATAACACTCGCCACTCATGCAGACAGCTGCACCAAGTGGGTAAGTGAACGTCAGGTTACCATTCCTGCGAGAGCCCTCGCAAGGTAATGTGAGGCGACGATTGGCCTGGTTCCATCCATCTAAACCCTAGCCTAAGACAGATGAAGCGTTTCGACTGTAAACAAACCGATGCCGAAGCGTATTCAGCAGCTTGGTACCCGGTGTGCGACTGTGCACAAGCCATCTCGGGTCGAGGGGAGCTCGGCCTGCCGCTGAAGTACTCGGTGATGGCGTGGTTCTGCCTCCGTGTCCAGCACGACTCGACCTGTCGGACGCCGCGTCGTTGGTCAGACACTCACGGAGTGAATGAATGACTGAGACACTCACAGAGTGAAGGAGTGGCTTCGAGACACTCACGGAGCGGCGTAAGGTAAACATGAACGAGTGGTTGAAGGTAATTCCAGATGTCGCGACGAGCGTCGAGACTGACCTTAGCCGACTTGGCCGGTGTCCTCCGGTCGGCCATCGGCGCGGTGCGCTTGGTGGACGGGAGAACCGGTGGTGCTGCGGGCCAGCGCGGAGGAGGTCCATCCTGCATCTGCTGGACGACCAGATCTGGCGCCTGGGGTCCAGTCTGGAGCGTCAGGTCTGCAGTCCAGGGTCCAGCCGGAGGAATCAGATCTGGGGCCCGCGGTCCAGCCGGAGGCATCCGACTTTGGATACGGAATCCATCCTGGGCAATCAGACCTAGAGTTCCGGGTCCAGCTCGGGCCATCAGACCTGGGGTTCGGGGTCCAGCCGAAGCCATCAACCCTGAGGTCCAGTGTCCAGCCGGAGTCACCAGCCTCGGGGTCCGTGATCCAGTCTGGGGCATCAAGCCTGGGGTCCGGTGTCCAGCCGGAGTCACCAGCCTCGGGGTCCGTGGTCCAGTCCTGGGTATCAAGCCTGGGGTCCGCAGTCCAGCCGGAGTCATCTGTCCCGCAATCCGTGGCCCGGTCGGGGGCACGAGACCCGGAGTGCGGGGGCGCGTGGAGCCCGGCTGGCCGGCGGCTGCTGGTGTCCTGGGTGCGGCCGGTGCCGGCGGGCCAGGCCCAGCCTGTGGCTGGACCGGCGCCGAGCCGTGCCCGGCCTCGGCCCACGCCGGCCAGGCCAGGTTCGTGTCGGCCCGGCCGGCCGCCGGCCGCATCAGCTGCGACATGCGCTCGGCGGCGCGAGCCGGCCGCACCGGCACGCCCAGCTTGCAGCACGAGTGCGCGCAGCCCGCCTTGTCCAGACACCGGTGGGTGCAGTCACGAACCTCCTCCGGCCGACCTGCCAGACACACCAGGTCGAGGACTGCCCGACACAGGAGGGCAGAACGGCTGACTGCCCGACACAGGAGGGCAGAACAGCGGACTGCCCGACACAGGAGGGCAGAACGGCAGACTGCCCGACACAGCAGGGCAGAACGGCAGACTTCCCGAGACAGCAGGGTGTAGCACGCAGGCTGTTTGGTGTGGCACGACACATTTAGAGCCCTTTCTTCCCCGTGTGTCAGGGGCCTGCACCCATCCCAGTCCCTAACATAACACGCCCACGGTGTCTGGTACAAAGCACTTTTCGGATACCAGCCTGCCCGACACAGGCGGGCAGGCGGTACTACCCCGGTACCGACCCCTACCAGAGCTCGACAGTTTCCATGTGATTGACCGGTCTTGGGGTGGCGGCCCCCGTGTCAGTCCTGCCCGCGCTGGACACTGTCCGAGTGACTGACCGGTTTTGGGGTGGCGTCGACAATGCAGTGCGGTGTCGTCCGATCGCGAGACGTCCGGGTCGACAGCGTGACCGGCCGCTGCCAGATGCCGCGCCACGTACGTCGGCGTGAACATCGTCTCCACGTCCAGACCGACTGCAACAAGCGCAACCGCGCAGTAGGGAGGGTAACCACACTGGACACAGTAATCGGACCATAGCCAGAGTAAACAGACTACAACCAGCGCAACCGCGCAGTAGACAGGGTAACCACACTGTGCACAAAGTCATCAGGCCATAGTCGGAGCATACAGACTGCAACCAACGCAACCGCGCAGTAGGGAGGGTAACCACACTGGACACCGTCATCAGACCATAGCCAGAGTAAGCAGACTGCAACCAGCGCAACCGCGCAGTAGACAGGGAACCACACTGTACACAAAGTCATCAGACCATAGCCGGAGTAAGCAGACTGCAACCAGCGCAACCGCGCAGTAGGGAGGGTAACCACACTGGACACAGTCATCAGACCATAGCCAGAGTAAGCAGACTACAACCAGCGCAACCGCGCAGTAGAGATGGTAACCACACTGTACGTGAAGTCATCAGACCATAGTCGGAGCAAGCAGACTACAACCAGTGCAGCCTCACAGTAGAAGACAACCACACTGTACATAAAGTCATCAGACCATAGTCGGAGTAAGCAGACTACAACCAGTGCAGCCTCACAGTAGAAGACAACCACACTGTACATAAAGTCATCAGACCATAGTCGGAGTAAGCAGACTACAACCAGTGCAACCGCGCGGTAGAGAGGATAACCACACTGTACATAAAGTCATCAGACCATAGAATGACATTACTTGGGTAGAACGTCAGAGACGAAGTATTTTTCCGGGAAAACCGCGTAGTGGGGTTTTTTTTCCGGAAAACCCGTAGTGGGTTTTTGCCTTTGGTCATAAGTAACATGAAACATATTTTTTAACTTTTTTTATTTCAAATTTTTGCTGCCCAAAAATGCACTTTAAAATCCAAAATTCCCCAAACATAGGCTAAATTTGTTCCCATTTCCTTCCTAATTAAGATAGAACCATGAAACAAGTTATATTATGTTGCACGCAACGAGATGAATCCATCGACACCAAATATTATGACCTAAGGTCACGGGTTCTCCCTCCAGGTCTGGTCATTTACCTCAATTTGGCTAAAAATCGCTATTTTCGTAACTTTCCGGGGTTTATCTTGTGACGGTTACAGAAGAAATCAACAAAATTTGGAATATATTACCGATATGGCTACTACGCAGCTTGTGATATTATCTAATGCGGCATTTCTTCTCAAGGTCGGAGGTCACGAGAGGTCAAAGTTCAGAGGTCACAGAAGGTCAAAATTGGAAAGTGTACGAAATTCCAAGTTTTGAAGTTCCGAGATAAATTTGGGCGTCGAATTCGAATTCAGCACTAAAAATTACCCTCTTTTCCTTTTTGTCTTCTTTCAGTTCGTTTAACCGCGCCAAGTAATTATACACTTGTTACGTGTAATTTAGGAGGAAAAAGTAGCATCTCTATCAGGAATTCTTATAATTAATGGGATGTTAGGTAACCCCAAATATCTTGCATATTTGGATCTCCTACATTTTACATTAAAAAATATGACCAAAAATATATTTAAATGAGAGAAGGCAAAAACTGTATACAACAAATTTTGCGTGCTTCTGCTTCAAAAGATCTGTTGCAGCGCTGGAATGGCGCCATTATTTGTAAACAATGCAAGGTTAGTTGTCTGCTGAAAATGGCGGCGGAGAGTGTGCATGTGCAAACCAGGTCACAATCGGCAACGGGTTTGGCGGATTTTGTTGGTTCCGCTCAGAAGCTTGTGAGATCCGAATTACCAACGCTGAGGGAAGTCCTACGTCATGGCTTATTCCTACAGAGCACAGCACAGAGCACAGATCTGGCCGATAAGAGGAACATTCCCTATGCAGACATCGCCAAAGAACTTGCCGTAGAAGTTATGACTATCTGGCAAAGAGCTAACAGGAAGTTCCGTCCACCAGTCGTTATAAGTGAGCGGCAACTACAGAGGAATATCGAGACAGCTCTGAAAATAGCATCCGACATCGGCAGAAGAAGAGTAACGTCGAAAAAAGAGGTGCAAAAGGCAACCGACAGGCTAGACAAACTCCTAGATTTGTCGCGTTGTAAATGTCCGATTGTGGCGTGCGATCAAGCCGGTTGTGAGGGCTGTGATACCGAGGCGCACTGCGAGTGCAGCTGCCCCCGAGAGCGGAAAATTCCACGCATCGAACTCAAATTCCTCATGAGCCAAAGGCAAAAGTCAAGTGATATGAAGGGATCGATGCAGATGATGGGGAAAGATGCCATTGAGTCCAGGAGAGAGAGAGCACGCGAAGTGAGACAGGACACAGCAAGGGCTCGGGATGAGAGGGCGAGACTCGAGAGAGAGTCAACTTCTGATGAAAGGACTTCAGGGGAGATGATGAGAGAAATGATGCCTGAAGATGTCGATAACAGTGCCGACACAGAAGATGATGCAGAATCTTTAACGAGTCAAGTGCAGCCCAGCGGCACCAGAAATATGGTAAAAATAGCACAGACTGCACTCGCGGCTATTCGCTTCAATGTGTCCGATTACGCAACCGCTGCTGTCGCGAGCGGATATCTGCAGGATCTCATGAGGGCTGGCATTGTGCAAAAGAATATGGGACATCTCGCAGTAGATCGAATGAAGGTCACTAGGGCCAAGAACAGTCTGATGATGAGCATGAGGAAAGACGGACGGAAAGAAGGCGGAGCGGAATGTGTGATGTTTGACAGCAGGATTGATGCGACTAAAGTCATTATCTATGACGAAGAAACACAGACAAATCACACGACACTGAGGATGGAAAACCACTATTCACTAACTGACGAAGCCGGAAAGTATCTCACTCACTTTACCCATGAGAAGGTAGAGGGAACCACGTCTTCTTCAGAACAAGCTGCAGACTTCATTGTGAATTGGATGACGACACACGGAGTTGATGAAACACTCGTCGCTATCGGAGCTGACTCGACTGCAAGCAACACCGGCCACAAAGGTGGAATCATCCACTTCATTGAGCAGAAGCTGGGGCGAAAGTGTGAGTGGCTGGTGTGCGAGCTCCATACGAATGAGCTACCTCTTCGCCACCTCATCGAACAGCTGGGTGAGAGGTCATTTCAGTTCGTAGCATGCTCTCGTTAAACCGTGTTGTCAGTCTAGGTAATCCGGTTATCAAGTCTCATTACGATACAGAGGTCAGTATTATGCCTCTCTTTGGCTAGGGCCCGTTATATTCCGATATACAGATGTATTCCTGCCTGTATGCATTTTAAAGAATTGTGAATTCCTGCTGCAAACTTTTTGCCAAATAAATATTTTAGCGCACTGCAAATCATGACTCCCAGCATCCGGAACTCTAAAGGTATATACTGAATAGATACCTATTACAGTTATAGCATGTTTTGCAGATGGAAAGACAAACTCCAAGACGGGGTTTTCGGGCGAGGTGGGCAAACTGCTGTAGCGAGCGAAGGATCTCCATGTGAACTTCAAGTTCAAGCCCATCACGACCGGGGAACCCTTGATCGATCTGCCGGACGAAGTCGTGCGGGACTTGTCATCAGACCAGCGGTACGCGTACGGGATGGTGGAGGCGGTGCGGTCTGAGAAGCTGGCCTGGCCTGGCCCTCTTGCAGCACTGGCCTATCTGTCATAGCCGGTGGTTAACCACTGGCTGTGCGCTTCTCCGACTGTGGGAAGCCGACCACGGCCTAGCGGGAGAGCTACTGCTGAGACTCGAGCGGCTCGTCACATTCGTTGTCAGCTGCTACTTCAAAATGTGGTTTGACATGAAGGTCAGAAGTAGCTGGCTGGACGCGCCGCGCCACGTCATCACGGCCCTTCGATGCCTCCGGCAACAGGATCGGGTGGTTCAGGACGCTGTTGCACCACACATCAAGCGTGGCGCGTGGTTTGCACACAGTGAGGCGATTCTGCAATCGATGGTGTGCAGCAGCAGCCGCACCGAGCGGGAGTTTGGTGTCGCCAAAATCCTCCAGCTGCGCAAGGGCGACGATCGAGGGGACATGTCCGTCAGGGAAATGAGAAAGCCCAAGCTGATCGAGGCCGCCAACAAGCTAGAGGAACTGATAGACTGGGATAACGCACATGAGCCGGTGCTCACTTGCGGTCTCAGCAGCGACCAGGTGAAGGAGTTCATTGAAGCTCTGATGATTGCTCCCACCTACGCCGCTCATACACAGGGCACCGAGCGGATAGTGAAGGAGATAACGGCGGCATCTGCCGCAGTGTACGGGTTCGACCGCCGATACGGATGTATTCGGATTCGAGCCGTTCACAGGGAGCTGCTGCCAGTGTTTGCTACTAAACGTGACATGATGCGAATGCAACAGATCATGGAGGAGTAGGGAGAAAGCAAACGTAACATGCGTGCAGTAGCATCACTGGTAGCAGCTGCCTGTGATTGTAACCCGATAGGCTTCTTCCCCACGGCGTGTATTTTTTGTCCTGTCGTCTGTTACAAATGTATCACCTGTGACCGTTGGATATATGACTTACATTCTTGTTAATGATAAATATAGTCGTATGTACCATCCCTATACTTTTCACATGAAACAGGATTTATAATGAGTTATGATAATTTTGAGTGCTGGATTCGAATTCTGGACCTAAATTTACGTCTAGAACTTTAAAACCTGGAATTTCGGACACTTTCCAAATTTGACCTTCTGTGACCTCTCGTGACCCCGACCTTGAGAAGAAATGCCACATTAAATAATATCACAAGCTGCGTAGTAGCCATATCGTTAATATGTTCCAAATTTTGTCGATTTCTTCTTTTAACCGTCACAAGATAAACCCCGGAAAGTTACGAAAATAGCGATTTTTGGCCAAATTGAGGTCAATGACCTGACCTGGAGCGAGAACCCGTGACCTTAGGTCATAATATCTGGTGTCGATGGATTCATCTCACTGCGTGCAACATGATATAACTTGTTTCATGGTTCTATCTTAATTAGGAAGGAAATGAGAACAAATTTAGCTTATTTTGGGGGAAATTTTGGATTTTAAAGTGCGATTTTGCGCAGCAAAAATTTGAAATAAAAAATTTTAAAAATATGTTTCTTGTTCCTTATGACCAAAGGCAAAAACCCACTACGCGGTTTTTCCGGAAAAATACTTCGTCTCTGACGTTCTACCCTACTGTGCACAAAGTCATCAGGCCATAGTCGGAGCATACAGACTGCAACCAACGTAACAGCGGTGGCCAAAGTACACCGTGAACATACTTCAGGCTGACGCATATTTTAACTATGTCTCAAAGTTATGTAGCTCTTAGCCCCTCAAATAGTTCATTTGACGAAAAAAACACGATATGTGGAGTTTGAAGGAGATCGGTTATATTCTGAGGTTTTCAAAGGGACTTGAACTTCGGTCGACAAGGAAACGTTTGGCGTTAGTCTCCCTTTGGATATAATGTTCCACAAGAAAACAACTTGATCTTAGACTGAATTGACCTTTAAGTGGTTTGAGAGCAGATTGCAACCGACAGTTGTCAGAATAATCAGACTACGTGAAGCGATTTTCGGACTTCAGCATTTTAGTCTGGAAAGTCCGATAGGTTTTCATATTAGTTCTGGTCTTAGTTGTATCAACATCATTCCATCGACATCAACACGAGAGCCATCATCATACTATGGCCAACTTCGCCATAGCAGTTCTACCATAGTTTGAAGACATCAGATCAAGCGCAACAGGCGCAGAGAGCATTCAGCAAATACGACCGGTCAGAGATTGGTGGGGTGGCGGTCTGACGGGGTGTGGGTGGGCAGTGGACTGACCCCAGCTCTCGCTGATGTAGTTGATGGTCAGCTGATCGCCGGCGGCAGCCCGACTCACGGTCAGCGGGCGACGGAGCCGTCCGTCCCGCAGCAGCGCGCCGTCCCTGCCACCAGACACGGCCGTCAGCTCTACTACCAGCCGACGGGGTGTTCAGTCACCGCAGTCCTACTACCAGCCGACGGGTGTTCAGCCGCCGTCAGTCCTACTACCAGCAGGCGGGTGTTCAGTCGCCGCAGTCCTACTACCGGCCGACGGGGTGTTCAGTCGCCGCCGTCAGTCCTACTACCAGCCGACGGGGTGTTCAGCCGCCGTCAGTCCTACTACCGGCCGACGGGGTGTTCAGCCGCCGTCAGTCCTACTACCAGGCCGACGGGGTGTTCAGCCGCCGTCAGTCCTACTACCGGCCGACGGGGTGTTCAGCCGCCGTCAGTCCTACTACCGGCCGACGGGGTGTTCAGCCGCCGTCAGTCCTACTACCAGCAGGCGGGTGTTCAGTCGCCGCAGTCCTACTACCAGCCGACGGGGTGTTCAGCGACCGTCAGTCCTACTACCAGCCGACGGGATGTTCAGCCGCCGCAGCCCTACTACCAGCCGACGGGGTGTTCAGCCACCGTCAGTCCTACTACCAGCCGACGGGGTGTTCAGCCGCCGTCAGCCCTACTACCAGCCGACGGGGTGTTCAGCCGCCGTCAGTCCTACTACCAGCCGACGGGGTGTTCAGCCGCCGTCAGTCCTACTACCAGCCGACGGGGTGTTCAGTCGCCGCAGCTCCTACTACCAGCCGACGGGGTGTTCAGCCACCGTCAGCCCTACTACCAGCCGACGGGGTGTTCAGCCGCCGTCAGTCCTACTACCAGCCGACGGGGTGTTCAGCCGCCGTCAGCCCTACTACCAGCCGACGGGGTGTTCAGCCGCCGTCAGTCCTACTACCAGCCGACGGGGTGTTCAGCCGCCGTCAGCCCTACTACCAGCCGACGGGATGTTCAGCCGCCGCAGCTCTACTACCAGCCGACGGGGTGTTCAGCCGCCGCAGTCCTACTACCGGCCGACGGGGTGTTCAGCCGCCGTCAGTCCTACTACCGGCCGACGGGGTGTTCAGCCGCCGTCAGTCCTACTACCAGCCGACGGGGTGTTCAGCCGCCGTCAGCTCCTACTACCGGCCGACGGGGTGTTCAGCCGCCGTCAGTCCTACTACCAGCCGACGGGATGTTCAGCCGCCGTCAGTCCTACTACCAGCCGACGGGGTGTTCAGCCGCCGTCAGTCCTACTACCGGCCGACGGGGTGTTCAGCCGCCGTCAGTCCTACTACCGGCCGACGGGGTGTTCAGCCGCCGTCAGTCCTACTACCAGCCGACGGGGTGTTCAGCCGCCGCAGTCCTACTACCAGCCGACGGGGTGTTCAGCCGCCGCAGCTCTACTACCAGCCGACGGGATGTTCAGCCGCCGCAGCTCTACTACCAGCCGACGGGTGTTCAGTCGTCGCAGTCCTACTACCAGCCGACGGGATGTTCAGCCGCCGTCAGTCATACTACCAGCCGACGGGATGTTCAGCCGCCGCAGCTCTACTACCAGCCGACGGGTGTTCAGTCGTCGCAGTCCTACTACCAGCCGACGGGATGTTCAGCCGCCGTCAGTCATACTACCAGCCGACGGGATGTTCAGCCGCCGCAGCTCTACTACCAGCCAACGGTATTCACAAAGTGGCTCGCGTGCACGCCAAGAAGCAGATAAGTGAATTCAAGCGACACGAGCTGCACCAGGGGGAATGGGGGGGGACACACTTGCAGGCTCACAGGGAGAAAGCCACGTGACATATGCAGTTCGCAGCGAAGCACTCATGTGTCACATGCAGCATATCCAGAAAAGGCTTACGTGGCGCGTGCAGCACAACCAGAGAAAGCACGTGACACGTGCAGCACACCCAGAGAGGACTCACGTGACACGAGCAGCACACCCAGAGAGGACTCACTTGACACGTACAGCACACCCAGAGGACTCACGTGACACGTACAGCACACCCAGAGAGGACTCACGTGACACGAGCAGCACACCCAGAGAGGACTCACTTGACACGTACAGCACACCCAGAGGACTCACGTGACACGTACAGCACACCCAGAGATGACTCACGTGACACGAGCAGCACACCCAGAGAGGACTCACATGACACGTACAGCACACCCAGAGAGGACTCACGTGACACGTACAGCACACCCAGAGGACTCACGTGACACGTACAGCACACCCAGAGATGACTCACGTGACACGAGCAGCACACCCAGAGAGGACTCACTTGACACGTACAGCACACCCAGAGAGGAATCACGTGACACGTACAGCACACCCAGAGATGACTCACTTGACACGTACAGCACACCCAGAGATGACTCACTTGACACGTACAGCACACCCAGAGAGGACTCACGTGACACGAGCAGCACACCCAGAGACGACTCACGTGACACGAGCAGCACACCCAGAGAGGACTCACGTGACACGAGCAGCACACCCAGAGAGGACTCACGTGACACGTACAGCACACCCAGAGAGGACTCACGTGACACGAGCAGCACACCCAGAGAGGACTCACGTGACACGAGCAGCACACCCAGAGACGACTCACGTGACACGTACAGCACACCCAGAGACGACTCACGTGACACGAGCAGCACACCCAGAGAGGACTCACGTGACACGAGCAGCACACCCAGAGACGACTCACGTGACACGTACAGCACACCCAGAGAGGACTCACGTGACACGAGCAGCACACCCAGAGAGGACTCACGTGACACGAGCAGCACACCCAGAGACGACTCACGTGACATGTACAGCACACCCAGAGACGACTCACGTGACACGAGCAGCACACCCAGAGAGGACTCACTTGATACGAGCAGCACACCCGGAGAGGACTCACGTGACACGTACAGCACACCCAGAGAGGACTCACGTGACACGAGCAGCACACCCAGAGAGGACTCACGTGACACGAGCAGCACACCCAGAGACGACTCACGTGACACGTACAGCACACCCAGAGGACTCACGTGACACGAGCAGCACACCCAGAAAGGACTCACTTGACACGTACAGCACACCCAGAGATGACTCACGTGACACGTACAGCACACCCAGAGAGGACTCACTTGACACGAGCAGCACACCCAGAGACGACTCACGTGACACGTACAGCACACCCAGAGAGGACTCACTTGACACGAGCAGCACACCCAGAGACGACTCACGTGACACGTACAGCACACCCAGAGACGACTCACGTGACACGTACAGTACACCCAGAGACGACTCACGTGACACGTACAGCACACCCAGAGAGGACTCACGTGACACGTACAGCACACCCAGAGACGACTCACGTGACACGAGCAGCACACCCAGAGAGGACTCACGTGACACGAGCAGCACACCCAGAGACGACTCACGTGACACGTACAGCACACCCAGAGAGGACTCACGTGACACGTACAGCACACCCAGAGATGACTCACTTGACACGTACAGCACATCCAGAGACGACTCACGTGACACGAGCAGCACACCCAGAGGACTCACGTGACACGAGCAGCACACCCAGAGAGGACTCACGTGACACGAGCAGCACACCCAGAGACGACTCACGTGACACGTACAGCACACCCAGAGACGACTCACGTGACACGAGCAGCACACCCAGAGAGGACTCACGTGACACGTACAGCACACCCAGAGACGACTCACGTGACGCGTACAGCACACCCAGAGAGGACTCACGTGACACGAGCAGCACACCCAGAGACGACTCACGTGACGCGTACAGCACACCCAGAGACGACTCACGTGACACGTACAGCACACCCAGAGACGACTCACGTGACACGAGCAGCACACCCAGAGAGGACTCACGTGACACGAGCAGCACACCCAGAGAGGACTCACGTGACACGAGCAGCACACAGCAGGCGGTTGTCCTGGTCGCCGACAATCAGAAGACACGAGTGCCTGGCGCCGGCCGTCGACTTTTCCACACAAAAATCCTAAGGAGCGGAGCGTGTCAGCATTCGGCAAAGACAAAGACAAGGACAAAGACAAAGACGTATATTCCGGCCATCCACAATAGAATGGTGTCTATTACAGCCTATTGTCGAGTTTTAAAGCAAAGGTCTTCAGTAAATAAAGGTTGTCACAGGCGCACATGCAAACATCTAACAATTGTTCATACCAGCGGAACGGGAAGAGTCAGCAGGTACGATGAGAAGTCAGCAAGTATGATGAGAAGTCAGCAAGTATGATGAGAAGCCAGCAAGCATGAGAAGTCAGCAAGTACGATCAGAACAGTCTGTCCAGTCCCACGCACAAAAGCTGCCTAAGGCGGCGACTGAACAGGGGGACTGACAGTCGCTTCAGGTCGTGCGGCAGCTCGTTTTCAGGGCAGGGCCTCGAGAGCAAAAACGGCTCCTGCCCATCTCTGTCCGCGATCTGGGGACGTACAGGTCCCGGTCCTGGCGGGTGTGGCGGTCACGGTATTCGGCTACTGTGGCAATGGTGCCGGCTAACGAAGCCGGCTCTTGCAGACGGCGCACCTTGTAAAGCAGGCACAGCGTGTGGCATGAGGCCAATTTATCCGCGCCCATCCAGCCAAGGCGCTCTAACGAATCCGTGAAATGATCAAAGTTAGTTCGCCTGAAAATAACCTTTGCTCCATAGTTAATATTTGTTGAATCCGAGAAATATTATTTTAGGTACCGTTACCGTACACTGAAATGCAGTACCTGTTCTGAGAGAGGACCAAGGCATTGACGAGCACCGAGATGACAGATGGTGGCAGGTGGCCTCTGAGATACGACAGACCGGTCAAAGTTCGGAAACATCGTCTGGTTATGTTAGAAACATGCGAGTCCCAGCTGAGGGTGCGATCAAAAGTGAGTCCTAGGTTTTACTTCTGAACAGGGGAGTAAATGTCGATCGCGAAACGCTACCGTGAAGTTGGGAAGATTGCGAAAATTTTGTTGGCTACCAAAGACCATAAGCTGGGTTTTCTCCGCAATTACTTTTAGGCCGCCTCAGCGGAACTAATTGTTAAGGGAGGCCAGGACGCGTTCCAACTCGGCAACAACACTTTGTACGCGAGTTTTCTTTCCGGTGACCAACATTTGTGTTCCATCTGCATACTGAACGACTACTGCGCCCTCAGCAAACAGACTGAGGTCGTTGGCGAGGACATAGGAGAGCAATGGGTCAAGAAAATGAGACTTGAACAACTCCGATGTCATTAGGAAGTGGCACAGATTTTATACTGCGACCCAGATTGTCAGTGAAGTTGACACTCTGGGTATGATTTTGGAGACAGGCCGAAAACCATGAAGTGTCGATACCGTGCTGGCTTAATTTAGTCAAGAGTTTTGAATGGTCGATCACATCAAAATTTTTGCTCAAGTCCAGGAGGCAAAGGAGGGATATCTCACCACGATCATTGACTGATAGGATCTGGTCGGATATGGATGTCAGCGCGGTCCCCGTTGAGTGACGGGGACGGAAACCGTGCTGGGTAGGAGAGGAGGCGGTTGTGTGAAAGGTAGGCGTAGAGCTGCTGGTGGACTGCGCGCTCCACAATTTTGGCAATGACTGGGACAATATAGATGGCCCGGTAGTTGGATGGGCTGGTAGGATCACCGGATTTACAGATGGGATAAACTAAAGAGTGCTTCCAGGAGATGTGGAGGTCGGTAGTGGTGAGGCTGGAGTTGACCAAATGCAAAAGCACACTGCAAATGACGTCAACGCTCAGCCGGATCATACCCACGCTGGTGCCGTGCCCACTGCAGGCGGATGAGCTGTTCACGCCGAACACAATGGCACGTAGCTCGGAGAGGGATAGTGGCGTTAGGCAGAATGCACAGGCGCCTACTCGCAACAAACGGCAGGCCAGGCTCGGGGTAGCACCCTGATCAGCAGCCTCGCCAGCAATGCGTGGTCCTACGCCAACAAAATAACCGTTCAGCCGATCAGGCGTAGCGTTGGGAGCCTTTCGATGGCCCTTGGCATCGCCTACGGTGGACCGAATGCGCCGCCACATGCCCCCTCGTCCGCTCTCCTGGATGCGCTTCTTGCACGTCGTCAAGGATGTTGCGCCCAATGGCTCAACAGACACCGAATGGCTCAACAGACACCGAATGGGTGTCTGTTGAGCTCTCTATACACGACAGAGCGTGATCTGAGAAACGCAGTCTCCCGGCGGCAGGCCATGAGATCTCTCGCCGCAGCGTCTCCCGGCGGCGGGCCATGAAATCTATGGCATGAGCCCAACTGGAGCGTGCCGGTAAAAAGTCGGTAAAAGCGAGTCAGGAAAGCGTCCCATTTCAACGCAACCGTCTGCAAATAAAACACCCTCCACCGATGCCCACACATCAGGTCACGATTCAAAGCAGCTCGGTCAATCCGGCGGAAACCACGAGAGTGTACGGTGCGACACGCAGGACGGAAGCGAGGAACATCGATAAAAACACGAACACATTTGTGCGGGCTAAAATGACAAAATCGAGACCATGAATACCATGAACTCTGATTCCGTAAATCCTCCCCAGTAACAATTCAAACTAAATTTCCACAGCAAAAAATAAATAAATAAACGGTGAACCAATTTCATCGGTCACAAAATGGACACATAGATAAATGGGCACCTCCAGCTCAGAATACATGTTCATGCCCTCCTCCGTGCATTCACTTCCAACTGCCGAAGCACCGAACTTGGACGCCTCAGCAGTTGTTCCGCACTCGTCCGAGCCAACAAGACACGAGGACGCAGCTACGGATCTTCGCAGTCACAATTCAAAGCCCACATACTTTTGAGGAACAATTGTTCTCTTAATGCTGATTTACCCAATGCCCTCTATATTTGACATGGGACCCCAGGGAATAGCCCCAATGCTTGGACTCCTCGATGCCCATTTTTATATAATTATAAAAAAGAAAATGTAATTTAGTTATAATTCTTGCTGAGGTGGCTTTATGGACCAGGATCCAATGGACAAGTTTCATGTCGGGACAGACCGTATTTTTTTCTTCAAAAGTTGCACTGGTGATTTTTTTACTTTAAAGACGATGGTGGCATTCATTATTTTGTTAAATCTCTAAATTACTTATATAATTTAAAGAAGCGCCTCAGAATGCCTCGCCTTTGATTGGTCAAAATATGTGACGTCACGTATGTAGAGTTATAAAGTCATAAAGTGTTTAGACTTAAGAAGAGCCACAAGTGCCCATCCAGTTAAGTCTGCAAATGGAAGATACTATAAGCCCGGTAAAAAGACCCACCCCACACCACATCCTAAAGAAACCATCCATCAATATCCCACACACCTATCAATGCCTATCTACCCTAGCTATCTAGCACTATTCACTTGATCCCTCTTAACACATGTGGATTCAATGCCTTACCAATCATTTTCAAACTGCATTCATGCCTGCTTAAAGGGGCCTGTGTCGTGCACACTTACTTAGCATAAATCTCACCCCATCCATCACTAATTAGAACTCAAAAACAAGATTTTCCTGACTAAAAAATTTGTCCACCCTACTTTTAAATACATTCAATGAGGAATTCCCCACATCATCAGCCTATTCCACTGATCAACAACCGTTTGACTGAAGACCTGTTGTCGCTTAACTGTCCTACACCTCAACTTGTCTTAGCTGAATTGATGACCCCTATGTGATACTCTAAACCGAAGAACATCATTCAAATTGACCTGATCTAGCCATTTAACACTTTTGTACATTTCTATCATGTCCCCCACCCCTTAATCTCCTATACTTGAGTGAGTACATATCTAATGCCATAAGCCTTTCTCCATATTCTAAGTTACCTATTCAAGTTCAGCGATGCTTGACTGCCGCCCATTATATCTTCCATTTTGGACATTGCTAGTTCGTAGTAATCGCGACAGTTTTAGCTTGGATCACGTCTGATCGTCAGGGGCGAATTGATCCTGGAAAACGGCGCTATTATTCTTGTTTGTGCCGATGTATACAAATGTAACTGCAAGTAAGCCCGAAGCAATGTCCATCGGCCTCCCGACGGCTGACAAGATGAGGACGTTGACGAGCGATTCTGCACAGTCCGCTGATCTCTGCCAGTGGCCCCGCTTGCTGCGGCGAACATTTATATGTATATGTACCGCTAACAGACAGGGATACGAGTATTTTGATCATGAACACACATCACATCATTAACATGATGTGGCCACCCGTTTTCCCTGCAAATGCATACTTTTCAGTTAGCTGGCAAAATAACACCAAAGTAGGTTTGGAGATGGGTAATGTAGCAGAAAAATATTGCAAAGAAGAAGAAAGTGTAGCATAGCCTAACCTAACATAACCTAACCTCCGATGGAAAAAATACTCGAAAAAAGCACAAAATTCAAGCAATTCTTGCTCTAAAAAAATCCACACGAAAAACTAAAACTAATGTAACATGGCCTAACTTTTTTTTAATAATAAAAATTCTCAAAAAAAATTCAAGATGAAAAACTTAGCCAAACCTGACAAAGTCAAACCTAACCACCTTGCTTCATGCAGGTAAATGCATGCAAAATTTGTCTCATGAATACCTTAACGCACAATAATGCCAGACTGCCAATGCCTTTGTAACAAACTGCAGAAACCACAGCAGTAGTTCTCAAGCTCAGTGAACTTCTACAATATGCCTGACATTCCATCTAAAAAATAAGCCAACAATCTTTGTCCTTCATCTAAAATCGTAGCAGTTCTAGCTTGTGAATCACTTCAATTGGCGATAAAAAAATCACTGGCGGCACCACCCGATCCATGAATTGCAGTTCTGGCGTATAAATTTGGTAATATGCTTCACGTGGCGTCCATGCACCGGCACGGCAGCTCGTCCCGGCCTTAACGGGCCAGTTCCCAACTAACCCTCCCAGGCGAGGACCAAGCGTCAGCGCGTGAAGCGACTCGGACCCTGTCCTGCCAGGTCAGGGACCACCAATCTAGGCCAGCGCTCTAACAAACTGTGCCATCGGAGCGGCACACGAATCGGGACCGATGCATGTATTGGTCTCAACACGACTTCATAAAGCATTACCAGTGCCTGCAAGGTCACTGCTACCAGTGACACCAGGGTTACCTGTGACGTCAGGGTGACTGTGACGGTCAGCCCCGCCGTGTTGGGAGCCGGCGGTGTTACCTGTGACGGTCAGCCCCGCCGTATGAGGAGCCGGCGGTGTTACCTGTGACGTCAGGGTGACTGTGACGGTCAGCCCAGCCGTGTTGTGCGCCGGCGGTGTCGTCTGCTCCACAGACAAGCTGTACTGAGGCAGATGACGAACAGCGTCGCACAGGTGTGTCCCGAATGGCGGCAGACGATTCAGTACCTGTAATACACCACACAACACGCTACAGCCGACCACAACACCCTACAGCAGACCACAAAACCCTACAGCCGATTACAAAACCCTACAGCCGACTACAACACCTTACAGCCGACCACAACACCATACAGCCGAACACAAAACCTACAGCCGACTACAAAACACTACAACCGACTACAATACCCAGCAGCCGACTACAAAAACCTACAGCCGACCATAACACCCTACATCAGAGTACGCCATGGGTCACGGAACGCACCATCTTACCACGGACAACACTCTTACCACGGACCACGCTGTTACCACGCATCACACACTCTTACCACGGACCACATACTCCTACTACGGACCACGCAAAATCCTACCGGACGACACCTACATCATACCACACATCACGTACATCACACCGCATAATTGCAACATACTGCACACTTGCGTCATATCGCATAACGCGTACATTGTACCGCACAACACGTACACCACATCGTACAACACACACAGCATATCGCACACCACACACATCATATCGCACACCATACACATCATATCGCACACAATATACATCATATCGTACAACACACACATACCGCACACTGCATACATCAAATCGCACACCACATTCATCACATCGCACACCACATACATCATACTGCACACCACATACATCATATAGCATATCACATACATCATATCGAACACCATATACATCATATCGTACAACACACAGATACCGCACACCACATACATCATATCACACACCACATAAATCATATCGCACATCACATACATCATATCGAACACCATATACATCATATCGTACAACACACAGATATCGCACACCACATACATCACATCGCACACCACATACATCATACTGCACACCACATACATCATATAGCACACCACATACATCATATCGCACACCACATACATCATATCACACACCACATACATCATATCGCACACCACATGCATCATACCGTACAACGCATACATCACACCGCATAATTGAAACATACTGCACATCTACGTCATATCGCATAACGCATACATCGCACCACACAACACGTACACCACATCGTACAACACACACGTTATATCGCACACCACATACATCATACCGCACATCACTTGCATCATACCGCATATCACTTACATCATACCGCATACAACTGGCCTGACTACAGCTGACCTGACCACAGCTGACCTGACCACAACTGACCTGACCACAGCCACAGTTGACCTGACCACAGCTGACCTTCCACAACCGACAAGCCCACAGCCGACCTGACCACAGCCGACCTGTCTGCATCTACTCGGACTCCAGCGTCGGAGGACTGAGGACTAACGGACCCGTAGCGCAGCCGGCAGCGAGCTGCCAGCACCAGCCGACTGCGCACGGAGGGATAATATTTAGGACTGACGACTGACGACCGCCAACTAGTGCTGCAACACTGTGATTCACCAAGGATGCATGACTGAGGACGGAGAGCTGATGACAGGCGACTGAGGACGGAGAGCTGATGTCAGGCGACTGAGAACGGATGACTGATGACAGGCGACTGAGAACGCATGACTGAGGAGGGATGACTGAGGAGGGACGACTGAGGAGGGATGACTGAGGAAGGATGACTGAGGAGAGGTGACTGAGGAGAGGTGACTGAGGGAGGATGACTGAGGAAGGATGACTGAGGAGGATGACTGAGGAGGGATGACTGAGGAGGATGACTGAGGAGGGATGACTGAGGAAGGATGACTGAGGACGAAGGACTGAACATGGAAGACCAATGATGGGTGACCAAGGACGGATGCTGACTAGGAAGGGCATAGCCCCAAGGACTGAGGGCCGACAGTTACAGTACCAGCTTCAGGCGGCACTGTCAGACCATGAAGCGCCAGCGACTGACGACTGGCTGACTGACTGACGACTGGGGACTCACGACTGGAGACTGGGGACTGACCAGCTGCAGACGGCACGGTCAGGTCATGAGGCACTGAGGGCCGACAGTTGCCGTACCAGCTGCAGATGGTACGGTCAGACCACGAAGCGCCGGCGACTGACGACTGACTGACTGACGACTGACGACTGACGACTGACCAGCTCCAGGTGGCGCGGCCCGGCGGCGGCCAGCTGCGGCCAGCTGCGCAGCTGCGCGGCCGCCAGCGTGGCCGACAGGTGCGGCCCGATGCCGTCCAGCTGCCGGCTGACCTGGCGCGAGTCGGGCCAGAGGCGGGCGCGCACACTCTGCGCCAGCGCCACGGCCGCCAGGTAGGCGCCGTGGCGGCCGGCGCCGCACAGGTACTCGGCGGCGCCTGCGGCAGCGGCACACACGCTGCAGCCGGCTCCTCCGGCCGGGGGAGCCGAGCCGAGCCGAGCCGAGCCCACACATCGGCGGACAACGGCACCGACGCATCCCGCTGACCCAGTCCGAGGGGAGGGAGCAACGGATCCAGTCCAACAGTTGGCAAAGGAGGGGAGGGAGCAATGGATCCAGTCCAACAGTTGGCAAAGGAGGGGAGGGAGCAACGGATCCAGTCCAACAGTTGGAAAAGGAGGGGAGGGAGCAATGGATCCAGTCCAACAGTTGGCAAAGGAGGGGAGGGAGCAATGGATCCAGTCCAACAGTTGGCAAAGGAGGGGAGGGAGCAACGGATCCAGTCCACAGTTGGCAAATGAGGGGAGGGAGCAACGGATCCAGTCCACAGTTGGAAAATGGGGGAGGGAGCAACGGATCCAGTCCAACAGCTGGCAAAGGAGCAACGGATACAGTCCAACGGTTGGCAAAGGAGGGGAGGGAGCAACGGATACAGTCCAACAGTTGGAAAAGGAGGGGAGGGAGCAATGGATCCAGTCCAACAGTTGGCAAAGGAGGGGAGGGAGCAACGTATTCAGTCCACAGTTCGCAAAGGATGAGATGGAGCGATGGATCCAGTCCATCAGGTGGCAAAGTAGGGGAGGGAGCAACGGATCCAGTCCAGCAGTTGGCAAAGGGGGAGGGAGCAACGGATCCAGTCCAGCAGTTGGCAAAGAAGGGGAGGGAGCAACGGATCCAGTCCAGCAGTTGGCAAAGGAGGGGAGGGAGCAACGTATTCAGTCCACAGTTCGCAAAGGATGAGATGGAGCGATGGATCCAGTCCATCAGGTGGCAAAGTAGGGGAGGGTGTAACAGATAGTCTAGCAGTTCGGAGAAGGGGCTAGTGGATCCAGCCTGACAGGCTAATAGTTCGGAGAGTGACCTGTACATCGAGACCACCAGTTCAGAAGCCGATGGGCTGAAATAAACATACACAAATTTCGGTAGATCATATTAATGGTCGAAGATGTGCTCTTTTTTCTGCAATTGGATACATTTTACGAGTGTGCTGCTACAACCACGCATGTAGTAGACTAGCGCGCGGATGTTACGCGAGATAATCGAGGCCGGGTGACCGGGATATATATATATATATATATATATATATATATATATAAAATATATATATATATATATATATATATATAGCTGGGGTAGATAGTTTCTTTAGAGCCTGGGATATACTTGATTAGGGTGGCTCATCGTCTCTTTTCTAGTCTTATACTATCTTCCCTTACAAGACTAACCCAGATAGGCCCGTTGCTTTAATTAAGCCTGAACACTTGATGACTTTATGACTTGTTGACTTTATTTCGAATCCCATACTTTCTCCATAGCAGCCTTGTGCAACAGCACTTGCCATTCTATTTTCAAGGAGTGCATGTACGTTATAGATGAGAAATATGAATGAGGAAAACTCTGTTATTATTATATAGATAGACAGACATGCATATAGTGTTTTTTCGGTTGTTCACATGAATTACAGTGGCTAAAACTCTGTTCCACGGACTGAAAAATATGTCAGAAGAAAATAAAACGCAGTAAAGCAACAAAAAAGCATCACAAAAAGATCAAGTACAAAACATAACGCAAAATACAGCAATTGCATCGCACCAGCATCGCTAGTCATTTGTCTCCGCTGCTTTGAGTACACCTCAGAGTATCCGCTGGCGGTGTAACTCGTGTCGCTTAAGATGTATGTGGGTCTGCTGCGGCTCATGGTGAATGCCAGCCGATAACGCGGAGCCTCAGTGACGGGTACCGCCACACCACCCGGCCGGCGGCAGGCGACGCCGATAACAATCGGCCTTTATCTGGTCGGCTGAGGCCAGCGCAACACGACGGCGGAGTCAGCTGGCGACGGTACGCTCACCGACGTCATCGGTGGTGAGTTTCGTTGGACAGTTGCAACACCGCCTGCCACCTGCCCTGCTTGTCGGTCCCCTCGGCGGGGCGTCGGTAGCTCAGTGGCTAAGCTGAGCGTCTGGCATGCCAGAGGTACGGGGTTCGACTCCCCGCCCTTCCCGGCAGGGTGGGAGCCAGGCGTTGCCGTGTAGCCTCAGCTGCTGATTGCATCGTAAAGCTGCAACTAACCAGCCAACATCGGTCCTTTCGGCTGACACAGCCCGGAAAGAGGAGCATGCGGTCGCCGGTTGTGCTGGTGAGGCGTTCCTCACCTCAATATGTCCAGGAGCTCAGACGTCAGCAGTTGGTGTAATTCATGCGAGCGTTTGAACACAGAGTGAACACTTAAACGGCGGATTTAAAGGCGGCTAGCCGATGCGGCTTCGCTCGCGATTCAATCTTCAGGGTGTTGATGCATTGCCAAGCGTGCAGGCCCGGTCAGGTGACGTGCCCTGGCATCGGGAAGGCTTTGAGAATGGCGAGACCACGCCTTCTCCTGCTTAGTGTTGTATTATATTTAGCGCCATGTACGTGCATCGGATGACGAGACCTCCGTCCCGCACGACACCCTAGACTCCTACGCCTCTGTATTAGAATCCACTTCAGAGTGCTTATTACACCCTCGCTCGGAGGTGGCGCGTCACGGCTCCGAAACTGCAGTGACACCTCCCTACTGCAGGCGGCGCCACTGCGCGGAGTACCGGCCGTAGCCAGACCTCGTATTTGCTTTCCTCGAATAACCTGGAGAGTAGGGCGGCGCAGCGAGATATACGTGGCACACATTTTTCAACTGGTCAGTTTCTCGTTTCACTTGGCACAGTCAAAATCCACTGATTTCTAATTTTGTTTCGAAGAGCCCAAATCGTCAGACTTCCGTTTGAGCTGTGCAGGGACCCCAGCCCAATCACTATGCTTTCGCTTCGGCTTCACATTGCCCAAATACATTGACTTCGGATTCGTATGAGCCACAGCCACTGGTTTTAGGTTCAGGCACACAGCCGTCGGCTTTGGCTTCTAGCCATTACAAATGGTTTGGCTTCAGAGCAGAAGGCCCGACTTCGTCCTCATCTCTGCAGAGTACCACTTGGTTACTTTACCAGTTGGTAAATGGCAGTTGGTGTTGGACACGCTGATGTATCTAGTTAGCATAAGATTACGCAGAGACAAAGAGTAAAATTCATCCGGCGAGTTCATACGTTTCAGTCGCCCGGTAATAGGGCGGGGGCACTCCTGATCCCCTGATCATGGCCAATATAGAGCGCATTCGCCTCAAACACTGCCTGACGCCACATCCGCCTAGGGATCGACACCAGAAACATCAGAATGGATCATGGGTGATGAAATTGGAGCCGCTGTCGTGGGCAGTCGGCCGGAAATGAAGCAGTCCCGGCAGAACGACTGGAATTGCACAAGCAGCGATGACCACTTGATGCCAGAATGGCTGCAGACCACAAAAGATTCGACCGGCACAAGTGTGGAAGCAGACGTGCTGGGGACGCAGTGATGGATTATTCGCGAAATATAGCGGAATATACCACTTCCTGGACATTGAGCCGACATCCTTCGAAAGAAGTATGGACGTCGTGCCTCTTGATTCGTGTTTGTGAAATCGTCATGCCTCGTTTCCAACAGCAAACCGCGCATACGCATCATGTCTATCCTCACCATAACGAGCCGTGGTACACGAGCATCACGTGGAGCAATTCTAGGTACGGGTATTACCTATGCTGTGTTCTGTTATGGGTCATTCCACGTCAAATCGCACAAGAAATTCCCCGACCCCCTCCGATTTTGATGAAAATTGGTACACCTGTAGTACCAAGTGAAAGAACCCCACACGCCAACTTTTAGGCCAGAGTGACCTCTGGGGTCAGATCTAGAGGTCATCCTAGGTCACGATTTTTTACCGACTTGACATCAATAAATTGCAAATATCTCAGGTGTTATTTAACTTAGCGGAATGAAATTGGTGTCAAAGTGCGCAGAAGCCCTGGGCCATTCAGAAATATGGCAAAAGTTGCACGTGACCTCCCCGTGTCCTTTGACCTAACTAGGTCAAAGTATACAAATATATTTTTATATATGTTTGCCTGCCCTTAATTCGACGAAACTGTGCTATGTTAATGGTCGTGATATTATCTAAGAACCTGCAAAAAGAAAGGCGGAGACTTGAAAACTTTTTGAGATATCGGCCTTTGAGTATTGTCATAGGACCAAATGGATGCATGCCCCGAGGCTATTTACCATATCATCGATGATAACTCTGGTTACCTTCGTCCGATTATTGTCAAATTTGGTGCGCAAGTCATTGGTGGCAAACTGAACTATTTTCCAGATTTTCAGGTTGACATTACTTCACATGAACTAACATGACCTTGGGAAGTTTGTATTGCCTAAATACATGCAATATTGCAACTTACGTGAATATTCACGCCAGTAATTTTCAACTGACTATTTGTGGCACTTTTGCAGGTGAGGCCGACACTGGACCGGTGACCAAGAAATGAAAATGCTGCACCCTAACGTCGGTTGCGGGGGGGGCGTCATGCGTTCGCGGCGTGATAAGGAACGGGCGGCGAGGGAGAGATTACACGCGCCGCTCGTGAGAGGGGAGGTGGAGGTGCGTGTATTGACAACAGTAGATAAGCCTTTAGAAAGATAACGACACAATGGAGGTGTGGGTGGTGGTCTGTGGCAAAGTCGGCCATGCTCAGTGTTTGTTGTGATTCCCTGGAAGTCGGAGGTCGAAATGGGCAAGGCGTCTGGATACGAGCGGCGAAGTGAAAGGTGGACGAAGTGCTGTGATCCCTTACTTCGACACAGGGGTAAAACTGTAAAACATGGCTATAGACCGGTGATTACAAAATGGATCGAACAAAACCCGAATCTCGACTTAGATCGGAGCAAATACTTATGCACTTCCTGCCGACTGGCGCTTTCGAAGAGAAGACCGTCAGATCCAGTCGAACAGCGGGAGCCGCAGCAGCCACCAGCGGAACCGGGAACATCAGTGCTTCAGACGGCCGATGACAGTAACGGATCTCTCCAAGCAGAGGCAGCACCTTCAAATACCGATTCTACAGATGTAGACCAAACAGTAGATGCCATAGACCAGTCCGCACAGGCACTTGGTGAGACCCCAATCAAGCGGAAACGGCTACGAACTTCAAAGAAGTACAGACGGACGAAGATGTCCAAAATCACAGCGGCTTTCCAGAAACGAGTTTCAAGTATCGATACAGAGTCCGTCCCTTGCACCGACGAAGACGAAAAACAGAAAGCAAAAAGTTTTGAAGAAATGATGGAGCAGCTGCGACAGAAATTCAGAACCACTGATAAACCAAGTGAAAAAATACAAATATTGACGGTAGCGCCAAGTTCATGGACAATTCGCAAGCTGATGGAAGAGTTTGGTGCGTCGCACCATCAAGCAAAGTGCGCCAAACGCTTGCAAGAAGCGTCAGGGTGCCTCTCGGTTCCGAATCCGAGGCCTGGAAAAGTGCTTAAAAGTGAGACTGCAGAACTAGTGAGGGACTTCTACAGAAGCGAAGACGTAAGTCGTGCAATGCCTGGAACTAAAGACTTCGTTTCTGTCCGGAGCAAAATTACAGGCAAAAGGGAGCGAGTACAGAAACGCCTTATCCTCTGCAACCTGAAAGAGGCCTATCGGTGTTTTAAGGATCTGTACCCGCAACAAAAAATAGGTTTTTCCAAATTTGCGGAGCTACGTCCGGGGGAATGTGTACTGGCAGGTGCGAGCGGTACCCATTGTGTGTGCGTATGCGTGCATCATGAGAACGTGAAGTTTATGATGGCTGGTGGCAAGGTAAGCGACATCACTGTGAATGGGGTTCAGCTGGCATCCTATCATCATTGTTTGGCTCAGGTTCAGTGTAACCCGCCATCGTTGCTTTGTAAGGTGCGTACATGTGAAGAATGCCCAAAAGTGTCGGAATTCGGCGAACAAATTTTGGCGGAGTATGATAACCGAGAAATCGATAACATTGAGTACCGAAAGTGGACTAATACTGATAGGTCCACCTTAGAGGTGGTTACGCAAACTTCTGAAGATTTTGTGCGATCATTTTGCGAGCAGCTGGAAATACTTGTAAAGCATGATTTTGTCGCCCGTGCCCAAGGCAATTATCTGAAAGGCCTAAAGGAAACACTAGCTCCTGCAGAGGTAATTGTTATTGGAGATTTTTCCGAAAACTACGCTATGGTTACACAGGATGAGGTACAGTCCCATCACTGGAACAAACTGCAGGTGACAATCCATCCGTTTGTGGCTTATTGGCGAAACAACGCAGGGGACCTCAAACATTTTTCTTACTCTGCCATTTCCGACTGCCTGACGCATGATACTGTGGCTGTCCACCTGTTTCAAGGAAAACTCATTGAGCGCCTGGAAGCAGAATTAGGCCAGCGCCGCAAGAAGATATTTTATTTTTCAGATGGGGCTGCCTCGCAATACAAAAAATTGTAAGAATTTCCTAAATTTGCCAGAGCATTCCGTCGACTTTGGAATAGACGCCGAGTGGCATTTCTTCGCAACCGCTCACGGAAAGGGACCGTGTGATGGCATTGGTGGGACGTTGAAAAGGTTAGCTAAAAAGGCAAGTCTGCAAGTAACTCTGATTGAGACCCCGGACCAGTTTTATCAGTTTGTAAAAAACCATGCCACCGGCACGTGCGTGGAGTATTTTCCAAAAACCGAGTGGGTCAAAGAAACCAAAGCGTTGAATGACAGTTTCGCAGCTGCTCGCACAATACCGGGAACAAGGAATGTCCATCGTGTTACTCCGTCTCCACGTAATGGTATGGTGGTTGTGAGATGGTTTTCCGGCAGCGAGACGGGCCGTGAGGTACGTGTGGCGAAAAAGGTTGGTAGTTCTTCGTGAATATACTGTACTGCTGTTCAACTTGTTTTATGGTCGCGGCTATTTGCATCTCAGAAAAATTGACTGGCCCTCCCGATAAAATGTTAGTACGAAACGCACGCGAGCTGAAACAATATATTCAGGCTATAAAAACCGAGGAAACATATTTTTTTGCGAATAACTTTTGCCAAAATAAAGATAGAAATATAATTTTGTTACAATCGTATTTTCCTCGTCAGGCCGCGTTGATTGATGTATCACATGACTTAGCTAGCTGAACATTTGATCCTGACCCCAGTTGACTTCCAGGTCACCCTAAACCGAGGTCAAGTGATGACCTAGCTAGATCATATTATGCATCATGATTAACCAGAGGATCTCGGTGGCATTAAAATTATTTCTCTATCTTGATTCTATATAAAGTTATTGACGAAAGTGTGACATGACCTCATAGTGACCTCACGTGACCTTGCAGAGGACACTTGTTCAAAATCAAACTTGGCTCGTTTGGAGTAGCCTAACCTAAAACTAGGTAATATAGCCTGTACGAGCCAAATTCAGCGTTTTTTGTTCAGGAAAATATTTTTGTTTCCCTGTTGGCTTGTAATGGAGAGGTCACTGCCAGGTCATGTGAGGTCAGGTCAACTTGAAAATCTGGAAAATAGTTCAGCTTGCCACCGATGATTTGCCCACCAAATTTGACGATAATCGGACCAAGGAAACCAGAGTTATCATCGATGATATGGTAAATAGCCTCGGGGCATGCTTCGATTTGGTCCTATGACAATACCTACTCAAAGGCCGATATCTGAAAAAGTTTTAGAGTCTCCGCCTTTCTTTTTTGCACGTTCTTAGATAATATCACGACCATTAATTCAGCCACGTTTAGTCGAATTAGGGGTAGGCAAACATATATAAAAATGCATTTTTATACTTTGACCTCGTTAGGTCAAGGGTCACGGAGAGGTCACGTGCAACTTTTGCCATATTTCTGAATGGCCAAGGGTTTCTGCGCACTTTAACACCAATGTCGTTCCGCTAAGTTAATTAACATCTAAGATATATGCATTTGATTGTTGTCAAGTCGGAAAAAATGGGCGACCTAGGATGACCTCTAAATCTGACCCCAGAGGTCACCCAGGGCTGAAAGTTGGCGTGTGAGGTTCGTTCACTTGGCACAACAGGTGTATCAATTTTCATCAAAATCGGAGGGGGTCGGGTTCAAAATAGCCAATTCTTGTGCGATTTGACGTGGAATGCCCCTTATGGAACACTAGTTTATAGCGTATACATTTTTTATGGTTATCGTTGATATAGGGATCCCTAAAATAGGTATCTCTCAAAGCAAACGAAACGGGCGCAGTCACTCTTGTCTGTGTCCGTTTGACTTGACACTGAGTTTGAATGACTTAGTAATATTAATAGCATTATTTCCTTGGCGAATTTCGACATCCTGTGGCACTCGTGTCGACACCTCACACCTAGCGAAAAACAAGTATTTTAACACTGCGGGAAGTCACCGCTGAGCATAATGCAATTGAGAATTTATCCATAACTCCACCTGAGCGGGCGGCAAGATGAGCCAAAGTGCATAATGATGATACCGGTACAGGCTTAGCTCTGACATGGGCCACATCTAAAGCGCCATGTATAAAGCGCCATTGGAGCGCTGGACGAGCGAGGGTAGGAAGAGGGTTGCAGGACTTCACTGCTGCAGGCACTGGATCCAGCACCATACGGCAACAGGACACTTGTGGACCGACCTCACCTGCGCGCTCTCGGCAGCCCGCAGTGTCCTGCACCATATGCCGGCTAATTCTCGCGGAAGAGCAGGGTTTCCAGAAATGAGAGAAGCCATTTTAACAAATCGGCGCAATGCATTCCAATAAGGGACGCATGCTCCATTTTCGGCAGAGACGCCTGCTACGACAATGGCGTCTCGAATTTCGTTATGTTCGCACTGAAAACGAATCCCCTCACGTTGAAATTGATCGCACTCTTCCCAAACTCGAGCTCATCTGCAGACTAGTGTGTACTTATCTTAAACTTCTACGCTGTTCAGTTCGGTGTACTTATCTTAAACTTCAATGCGATATGATGAACGCTCGAATTATCATGGGCGCCACGCTATCACGGTTGTTTTACGGCCTTCTCGCTCAGCTCATGCCACACACAACCGTGCGACGAGGCGCAATCCGTCGGACTGACACTGGCCACCCAGTCACCCGGCCACAGGGCACGCGGGGCGCGTGGCTTGCCTACGTAACCACGTGACCGGCGACCGAATCCGCACGCCTACCTGAGCGACGTGCAGAGGCATGCACTGTTTCTGAAAGCGATCATGAGCACTTCAGAGGTAATATTTATATGAAGGCTGATGAAAACAGCTGAAAAAACATAGATATTCCTGAGTAACATAACTGGACCCCGGAGCACAGTAATGTCAAGCTGCTACCATCCTGCATATAGCATGCAGCACCATGCTATATCACGCTATATCAAGCTAAACCAGTAATGTCAAGTTTTGTTCAGCCCAGCACACTGTTTTAATCGCGTGACGATCGAGACGTGCCAGGGAGGGTCAGCTCGGGCCCCTCAGACGAACTGTTGTCGTGACGATCGGGACGTGCCAGGGAGGGTCAGGTCGGGCCCCTCAGACGAACTGTTGTCGTGACGATCGGGACGTGCCAGGGAGGGTCAGGTCGGGCCCCTCAGACGAACTGTTGTCGTGACGATCGGGACGTGCCAGGGAGGGTCAGGTCGGGCCCCTCAGACGAACTGTTGTCGTGACGATCGGGACGTGCCAGGGAGGGTCAGCTCGGGCCCCTCAGACGAACTGTTGTCGTGACGATCGGGACGTGCCAGGGAGGGTCAGGTCGGGCCCCTCAGACGAACTGTTGTCGTGACGATCGGGACGTGCCAGGGAGGGTCAGCTCGGGCCCCTCAGACGAACTGTTGTCGTGACGATCGGGACGTGCCAGGGAGGGTCAGGTCGGGCCCCTCAGACGAACTGTTGTCGTGACGATCGGGACGTGCCAGGGAGGGTCAGCTCGGGCCCCTCAGACGAACTGTTGTCGTGACGATCGGGACGTGCCAGGGAGGGTCAGGTCGGGCCCCTCAGACGAACTGTTGTGTATAAGCGGCAGCAGACTCAGTGGTAGTCATACGTTATGTCATACGGGCTGTAGATGGGCACGCCACGACTTTGGTGCCTCCACAACACCTCGCGGTACCAGCACCCCAGGACGGTACACCTACATCTCATCACACGCTGCGCCACGCGAAATATCTTGCCGACGTCCTGAGACAGTGAGGAATCGACGATCGGCAGACAGCCCAGCACCGCCTGCACCAGACTGCAACGCAGCGAACACTGGCGGGTAAATGGGGCTACGGCGGCATGGCGGGTAAATGGGACCGCAGGAGCATGGCGGGTAAGTGTAGCCAGAGGAGCATGGCAGGTAAATGGGGCTACGGCGGCATGGCGGGTAAATGGGACCGCAGGAGCATGGCGGGTAAGTGTAGCCAGAGGAGCATGGCAGGTAATTGGGGCTACGGCATGGTAGGTAAATGGATCACAGGAACATATCGGGTGAATGATGCTACATGGGCATGTTGGGTAAATGGGGCTACGGGGGGGAAGGGGCATCGCTGGCAAATGGGGCCACAGAGCAATGACGGGTAAATGGAGATACAGGAGCATGGGGGGGGGGTAGAGCTTCAGGGGCATGGCGGGTAAACGGGGCTACGGGGCACGGTGGGTAGTCGAGATGTGAACACGGCTGACATGGCTAACATTTCAGAAAAATTATCCAACGGTTGTTTTTAGCACTGATACTTTTCACTTCAGTAAACCTGGAAAACACCATTTGAACATATTGAAAACATATTGAAAACATATTGAAAAACGGAAGCGTTGAGATACATCCACAAGCAAACACGGATCTCCAGATTGCGACAAACATGGTTACTGTATACTGAAAACTGCGAACACTGTCAGTACGTTTTGTGTTTCATCGAACACGGATCACGGAGCTGAGGACAGGCTTCTAAGTGTTAACATAATCACTTAGTTTGGAATTGCAACTCGCTACCTACCAGCCACAAGAACAAGGCAAACGATACAAGATGACTGCATAATCCTGTTCAAAATAGGCCACGCGCCGTTACGATTTGGAGCACAGCACTGGCAGGAAAACACAATTAAAGTCTGGGGAGTCCGGGAAACCGCACCATGCTGTTAGTGACTTACCAGTTGACCTTCATTTCTGTAGATTTGATTTTTCCCGGCAAGGGAAACTTGATGCAAGTCCGATTGCGGTCTCGGTTGAGGGAGTTCAAGGTCCGTTTGTCGCTGGTCCTCAGCTGAATTCCCTCAAACTCGCCGCAAGCGGCCAGCACCGACAGCATCTCAGGAAGTCCCTCATCGCCATTCATCTGCCCCGCGAATCATCGTTACTTCCCACGGGAATGTGTCTACGGCATCCCCCCCCCCCCCCCCCCTTCACCACTCATCTGCCCCGTAAACCACCGTTACCCCTCACGGGAGTCTATGGCAGTCCGGAGTTAAAATAATGGTTTTTCGTTAGGCGTGAGATGTCGAAACGAGCACAGTAGGATGTCGAAATTTGCCATGGAATTAGTGTCGTTTAAAATGCTTTCGATGTCCTTCAGACTCAAATTTGAGCCAATGGTATAGGTACTTATGACTGCACCTTTGTTATTTGTTTTGAGATTCATAATTTAGGAAGAGCTATATTCGGGATAGGGAGAATAATCCTACGCTATAAACTGGCAGTGTATGCCATATCACATGGGATAATCCCTTTACCTGAAATTGCGTTGCGAAATATTCGTGTATTACCATTCCTTATCGAGAGCAGGGACATGATACTTATAAGCGATACTGTTAGAAAGGAGACATGAAAACTTCATAAGCACGCATCAAGGAGCAGGATGTCGATACTTCCTGGAGAATGATGTCGATCGAGTGTTCAAAAAGTGGTATATTTCACCCTATTTCACGAATAATTTAACACTGTGGCACTTCCACCCCACCACACATCCGCCCCGTCCATCGCCGTCACCACGCACACCACAGACCGCTCCTGACCGACCAGTGCCCCACGACACGCCCAGCACGACTCGTTTTCAGCGCTCGCCAGCGACTCTGGACTGGCCTGCTGGAGCGCCCTCATGGTCTGGAACGAGATGCAGAAGCGGGCCATGAGGCGGCCGGACGGCGTGGCGGCCACCTCCACCTCGCCCTTGCTGAGCAGGCCGGCGTCCGCCAGTCGGTTGAGCTCCACCATGCACAGGTCTGCGCCGAGAACGGGACCACGCGACCGCGTCAGCTGCCGACACCACGCCCCATCTGACTTCCAGAAAACCACAACACAAACATCCCAGTCATTTGCCAGAATCCACTCAGGTTATGCATAGAAGACAATAACTGTGCAACGCCAATTGTTTAATACAACGAAGAATGGCTCTTAGATGCTCCTGGGTTTTAGACATTACGTGTAAAGAAAATATACGACCTTCATTATACCAGGAGGTGCTGAGTTGATATCAAAAGTAACGATAAAGGTTATATTTTATTACTCAACGTTTCGGCCAGGGGCCATCGTCAGGTATAACCTTTATCGTTACTTTTCATATCAACTCAGCACCTCCTGGTATATTGAAGGTCGTATATTTTCTTTACACGCAACGCCAATTGGTTGTCTTCCTCGTTGCAGACAGATAAGCCACTTCAGCACAGCTCCCCATACTGCAGGATGTGTCGGACGGCTGGTGGCTCCGCTGAACCGACTCTCCCCAGACAATCCCAATGGTTCGGGCCACGCCTAGTCTGAGGGATTGCAACTCATCCGGTTGCAATGCACTAGTGACGTTACTTAGTTAGTTATTTGGGTTTTAGGGCGCCTCGACTACTGAGGTCATTTTGCGCCATAACTCAAGGTGTTATCTAAGTCAGGTTCAGAGTAGTATCAGGCTTCATATTTTGGCTAGCCGTCTACCTGGTCCTCTTGTGCTACGGAGTTTGCATACGGTGTATATCAGCGAGGGTTATATATTGTGGAGAACGACACTGCAGATAAGAAGTCCACCAATTGTCCCGATTGGACAATGTTCGAGTTGTCAGATAGAATATCGCTAAGGGAAGCCACCTGGTCAGACCCAAAATGGCGTCTACGCTCTTCAGTGTAATGGGGACACGATATTAACACGCGCATTGGAGGGGGGAAATCCGCCCACCCCTCCGGTTTTTCGTAAATAACTGCAGACTTTACCGGTCGATATACGCGATTATCGGCGTACCTGCTTAGAAATGACCGGCGCATCGTTTAATGCAAGAAAAATGGAAATCGGCCGACAATTTTTCAAGTTAGGAGCCGCTAAAGGCACAACAAATTATAGCGCCAGACCACAAAAATCGGCGCTGATGCGCTTCCCGTATATTCGCAAAAGGGAAGTGTTCTTGGCAACACTAGCGACTTGTTTGATGTATATTGATATGCTATATAGTTTCAAGATCATGTTAGGTCACCGAGGTCAAGTCAGGTCAAGTTCATGACAGGTTAATGGAACCAAACATGATCAACTGGAATGTTGTCATAAATGCACTACTGTTTGTCATTTGTACTGTTTGTAATTGCGTTTCAATACTTTATTCATGTACTTCACTCCTTTCTTCACGAAGCCGATTGCTCCGAGCTGCCCGACGGAGCAGTCGGGCGGGCGGCCCGGTTTCGGTAACTGAAACAGGTAACTGACCTGATAAAGTGGTGCTATATGGGTGACCTGAGGTTAAATGTTGGGTCCAGCATCTGCATTGCATCATTAGTAATGTCCAAAACATCATTGATGCCCATTTTGGAGCATTTAAATACAATCACAGCGATCCATAACGATGACAAGCCAAGCCACGCAATACCATAAAATTTTGCAAATTTGACCTCATTTGACCTTGAAGATATTGACCTATGGTCATGAAATTTACACACAATAGAGTTCACTACCGTACCCATCCACCCTGCAAATTTCGATCCTCTAGCTTCACCAGGAGCCGAGATCTTAGGAGGGGGGGCGGAATCCGCCCCTCCCCCTCTCCAGTGCGCGTAATTTTCAGAGGCCCTCCAGGGCGCGTGTTAAAGCATGGCGAACTGTCAGTGGCGCGCGACATATTGAGCACAGAGATTTGTCGCCACCGGCTCGGTTCCGGTAACTGGAACCGGTAAATGACCCGATAAAGTGCTGATTATAGGTGACCTGAGGTCAAATTCCGGATCTATCATCTGTATTGCATCATTAGTTATGTCCAAAACATCATTAATGCCCACCTCGGAGCATTTAAACACAATCTCAGCGATCCATAACTATCTCAAGCCAGGCCACACAAAACAAGCCAAATATGACAGGTGGGCTCATTTGACCTTGACGATATTGTCCTAAGGTCATGGAATTCGCACACAATAGAGTTCACCACCATACCCACGTACCCTGAAAATTTCGTTACTTTAGCTATAATAGGAGTCGAGATCTTAGTGGGGGGAATTCGCCCCGTCCCCCTCCTCCCTCTCCAGTGCGCGTAATTTTCAGAGGCCCTCCAGGGCGCGTGTTAATATGTTGAGCGATTTAAAACAATTGTCACGGAGTGCTTTAAGATGCTCTTTGTAACTAAGACGTGAATCAACAGTAATTCCAAGAAACTTCACCGCAGGTGGCACCGGTATTTGTTCCCGTACAGCCTGAGGCAAAGTTCTGCACAGTTACGTCGGCGGCAGAAATGCATTGCGGTTGTCTTTTGTGTTGAAAAACGGAATCCATTCATTACATCCCACCATTCAAATTTCTTCCCGGCCAATTGGAGACGTCTCGACATAGCATATAGCCTAGCTGTGCTACACCAGATGGCAAAGTCGTCTACCAACAGTGACCGACCAAGTTGCGGTGGAAGGACGTCGCTAATATCATTTAGCATTATGGCAAACAGTGCTACACTTAAAGCACTTCCCTGTAGCACGCCATTCTCCGGTAGAAATCTGCTGGATAGCTGGTGGCCAACACGAACACGAAAATGTCGGTCGGTCAGAATAAAATATGCATAAAGATCCCCATTGACCCCTGACACCGCATTTATGCACCTTTGCAATAATACCTTGGCGCCAGGTTGTGTCATACGCCGCTTCTATGTCAATAAAGACAGCGCCGACGTGCCATTTCTGCTTAAACGCTACACGTACAGTTGTGTCTAGTGTTAAAATGTGGTGCATAGAAGTCCGGTTCTTTCTAAAACCGCACTGTGCATCTGTAAAAAAGTCATGCATTTCTAAAAACTACGTCAGTCTGGTAGTTACCAGTCGTACCATTAACTTGCACAAACACGAAGTGAGTGATCTTGGGCGATGGTGGAATGGTTCCAGTCCGCCTTTGCCAGGCTTCAACACTGGTATCACTAAGACTTCTCGCCAGGCTACTGGGAATTCGCCTTCTTGCCACAGATGGTTAAATATGCTTAAAAGTATTTCCCAGGCTCACGATTCTACCCAGAGGCGCAGCTATGGGGGTGCTCGCGCCCTCCCTAGCAAACAAAAATGCACTAGCTCAAACAAGGATTGATATTTTCACCACGTAAAACCAGACATTTTCGTCGAACCTGAGAGACAAGGAAACCACTGTAAACGCGCAAAGCGCGCTGACAGTGATTTATTTTTCCTCACAATTTTCTCCTTCCGGCCTCCCTTCAAGGAAATCCTGGCTGCGTCATTGCTTCCATCGCTTCTATTTATCACTCTAATTCTTCTGTAATCGGTTATCACATCCATTGGTGATCAAACAAAACAAAGAGACTTATGCTAAGCGCCAAGCAGATGTCAAGACAGTACGAAACACGTGAGCATTTACGCTGCAGGTGATCCCTTACCTGGGCACGGGTCACACCAGTAATTAACCTGTGGGTGACCACTACAAGTGAACCTGCACTTGTGCCCTGGTCAGGTCAGTATCTGCGCTGCAGGTGATCCCTCACCTAGGCACGGGTCACACCTTTATTTACCCTATAGGTGACCACTGCAAGTGGTCCTCCGCCTGGGTCCAGGTCAAGACGGCGTGCGGTGGTCAGTATTTACCCTGCAGGTGGTCCTCCACCTGGATTGGTTAAGCCAGTATTTGCCCTGCAAGTGATCCTCCACCTGGGCCCGGGTCATGACGGGGTGCGGCCGTCAGTACTTACCCTGCAGGTGGTCCTCCACTTGAGCCCGGGCAGGCCGGCGTACGGCCGTCAGTATGTACCCTGCAGGTGGTCCTCCACCTGGGCCTGGCCAAGTCAGTACTTACCCTGCAGGTGATCTTCCACCTGGGCCCGCGTCAGGCCGGTCGGCAGCCGGTAGTGGGCCGGGTGCTGCAGCACGCGCACGTACAGGAAGGTGGAACGCAGCCAGCGGAGTGCCACCTCCACATCAGTGATGGTTCCCAGCACAACCTCGGCGTTGAGGTGGACGATCAGGTGCATATGGAGGCACGACTCCGTCAGCTGGGTGCCGCTCAACAGTAACTCGTACCGGCGCTGGCGACGCAACACAGGCCAATCACTGGCTGGGGGGCACGTCGGTCGCTGCTGAGAGAACCACAGGCTGATCGTCCAGAGGGGACCACTGAGGGGGGACCACAGGCTGATCGCTGCTGAGGGAGGATCACAGGCTGATCGCTGCTGAGGATGGTACATACACAGGTCGGTCACTGCTGAGGGAAGACAACATATCGGTCACTGCTGAGGGAGGACACAGATCGGTCACTGCTGGGGAAGGTCCACAGGTCGGTCACTGCTGAGGGAGGACAACAGGTCGGTAACTGGTTGAGGGGGACCACAGGTCGGTCACTGACTGAGGGAGGACAACAGGTCGGTCACTGCTGAGGGAGGGTCACCACTAGACAAGGCAACTTGAAGGACTACATCTCGGATCACCAACCGAAGTCACTTAGAGCCAGCGCCGGCGTCACCGTAGCTACGTTCAGTCTCACAAATCAGTCAAAATCAATCAGTCATCAGTCACGGCAGCCGGTTCGCATCATCTCTTGTCACCAGAAACTCAATTTCAGCACCACCAGCCAGCATCGCATGTGTCACCAGCAATCGAATCACCTTGCAGGAACACTCTGAGCGGTGCCCGGCAGTCTCAGGCGTCACCAGCCGGCCACCGGGCCAGCTGGCGGTACGAAGCCAGCTCACCCTGTTGTACGCCTCGGTCATGATGACGGCCGTGGCGGACGTCTCGAACTGCGGCCGGCCGGCGCGGCCCGTCATCTGCAGCATCTCGGCGTCCGTGTACGGCTGACAGCCGCCCGCCGTGTAGTGGCTCGTCGACTTGACCACCACCAGGTGCGCCGGCAGGTTCACGCCCATCGCTGCCGACGCGGCACGCCGCCGTGCTCAGAGGGGCATCCAGCGGCGGCTCGCCGTTACACGATACCGGAGAGCGCTGCTGGCTGGGTAGCTGGTGGGCCGCATCGACTGCTGTGGATGTGCTGTGCCGCGGGTGTGTGAGGCGCTGCTGGCTGGTGGGCCGCAGCGACTGCTGTGGATGTGCTGTGCCGCGGGTGTATGAGGCGCTGCTGGTTGGGTGGCTGGTGGCCGCAGCGACTGCTGTGGATGTGCTGTGCCGCGGGTGTGTGAGGCGCTGCTGGCTGGTAGGCCGCAGCGACTGCCGTGGGTGTGCTGTGCCGCGGGTGTGTGAGGCGCTGCTGGCTGGGCGGCTGGTGGGCCACATCGACTGCCGTGGATGTGCTGTGCCGCGGGTGTGTGAGACGCTGCTGGCTGGTGGGCTGCAGCGACTGCTGTGGATGTGCTGTGCCGCGGGTGTCTGAGACGCTGCTGGCTGGTGGGCCGCAGCGACTGCCGTGGATGTGCTGTGCCGCGGGTGTGAGGCGCTGCTGGGTGGTAGGCCACAGCGACTGCCGTGGGTGTGCTGTGCCGCGGGTGTGTGAGGCGCTGCTGGCTGGGCGGCTGGTGGGCCACAGCGACTGCCGTGGATGTGCTGTGCCGCGGGTGTGTGAGACGCTGCTGGCTGGTGGGCCGCAGCGACTGCCGTGGGTGTGCTGTGCCGCGGGTGTGTGAGGCGCTGCTGGCTGGTGGGCCGCAGCGACTGCCGTGGGTGTGCTGTGCCGCGGGTGTGTGAGGCGCTGCTGGCTAGTGGGCCGCAGCGACTGCCGTGGGTGTGCTGTGACGCGGGTGTGTGAGACGCTGCTGGCTGGTGGGGCACAGCGACTGCCGTGGGTGTGCTGTGACGCGGGTGTGTGAGGCGCTGCTGGCTGGTGGGGCACAGCGACTGCCGTGGGTGTGCTGTGACGCGGGTGTGAGACGCTGCTGGCTGGTGGGGCACAGCGACTGCCGTGGGTGTGCTGTGCCGCGGGTGTGTGAGACGCTGCTGGCTGGTGGGGCACAGCGACTGCCGTGGGTGTGCTGTGACGCGGGTGTGTGAGACGCTGCTGGCTGGTGGGCCGCAGCAACTGCTGTAGGTGTGTTGTGCCGCGGGTGTATGAGGTGCATGAAGGTGCTTACGTGTTGTTGTTTTGGATGCTGTGTTCGCTTCAACAGACATCTACGAACAGCGAAGCGATCAGAACGTCCCGGAGCATCATGGTAGCCATACGTTGAAGTGATGGCACGCAGCAAACGATACATTGCTGAAAATATTCCATCACATAATTGTGGCATGTCAGCCGCGTTACTCGATTATTCCATTTTACTACATGTCAGTTGGATTATTTTTCGGTTAGTGCTATTTAGTGCGGGAGTCACACTACAGATTTGAACAGGTGCCATATTATAATTATTTAAGGTTGTGTACATTGTGATTAGTTGAATTTCTCTCAGGCACGAAGTGAATTCCTGAGAGGTCTCCCAGGTTAGAACAAGGCTTGGTTTTCACATGTGATGTTTTCTTCAAATGCTGTCGAAGGACGCTATTGTTCTGAGATAACTACGCTGACGACGGTTCCAGCAGGGGTAAATAGTCACGGGCGTTACTACGATGGGGGACGAACGACTCGCACCCCCAAACTTCGTGAAGCTTAACACTATGCTTATGGCGTTGCATGGAAAACATTTACCTAAAAACCCTGTCGCCCTCCCTATCCACAGTCCGTGGTGACGCCGATGCCAAAAGCCACAGGAAATATCAGCTGGCTGCCTAAATAATTAAACGTTAAATAGCAACCGACAGCGATCCGCGTCATTCATCACATCAAAAGAGTGCACCAGTGTGCTGAGCCGTCGCGACAGCTCCCGGGCGTCGCGCGGCTCCGGGGCGCTCACCAAGAGTGCTGGTGCAGAGAAGCACGGGCAGGTTGCCGGCGAGGAACAGCTTCTCGACACACTGGCGGTCCTGGTGCACCATCCCGGCGTGGTGCACGCCCACGCCGCTCAGCAGCAGGTCTGTGGTCACATACACGGCACACTCACAGCACTGCTGAGGTACACGGCACACTCACGGCCCTGCTGAGGTACACGACACACTCACAGCACTGCTGAGGTACACGGCACTCACGGCCCTGCTGAGGTACACGGCACACTCACGGCCTTGCTGAGGTACACGGCACACTCAGCACTGCTGAGGTACACGGCACTCACGGCCCTGCTGAGGTACACGGCACTCGCGGCCCTGCTGAGGTACACGGCACTCGCGGCCCTGCTGAGGTACACGGCACACTCACGGCCCTGCTGAGGTACACGGCACACTCACGGCCCTGCTGAGGTACACGGCACACTCACGGCCCTGCTGAGGTACACGGCACACTCACAGCCCTGCTGAGGTACACGGCACACTCACGGCCTTGCTGAGGTACACGGCACACTCACGGCCCTGCTGAGGTACACGGCACACTCACGGCCCTGCTGAGGTACACGCCCACGCCGCTCAGCAGCAGATCTGTGGTCACATACACGGTACACTCACGGCCCTGCCTCCTGTAAGCACACACTAGCGGACAACGCGTTTGCAGTCAACTTTATGCGATAATTCAGTGACCTTTGACCATACTGACCTCTTTTAACAATAGTCTGACGTTCCACGATCCCACCAGTCTCCGATCGCCCCATGGACCCCTGATGATCCCACTGACCTCTGATGACGTTGTCTGTTACCAGATTGGCGGTAGCGATGAGGCGAATTTTGTGGTCAGCATCAGCGACGAAGCGAGCCTCCTTAACCAGCACAGAGGCCGCCTGGATGCAGCCTTTGCGAGTGGAGCAAAACACCTACCGGCGACGAGGGGTTCACTGAGTAGGACAGTCGCGAACAAAGGGTCAGCCCATCGAACCAGGACGGCGGAAAGGGGTCTTTCTCTTGAACAGATGGCAGTCGACACCCAAGCTGAGACGTCCACACACCGGTGGACATCACGTGGCACCCAAGCTGAGGTGGTCAGACATCGGCGGACAGCACGCGAAACTCAAGCTGAGACGGCCAGACACCCGTACACACCACGTGACACTCACGTGCTGAGACGGCCACACACAGACGCACACCACGTGACACTCACGTGCTGAGACGGCCAGAGACTGCCGTGAACTGGCACACATCGCGCGACACCAGACTAGCAGGCCGTGCGCCCCACGTGACACACAATGTAATAATGTGCGATCGGCCGCACGCGGGCGGAGGCCGCGTGACACACACCAGGGCTGGCTTCTGGTCCGAGTAGGTGTGAATCACCGAGGCCAGTTTGTAGTTGAGCGACAAGTCGAAGCGGAATTGCGACCACTTCTCGGAGCTGGGGTAGCCGAGCACGACCCTTCGGAGCCTGACTGGCCGCAGACTCTCGTCCAGTCTGAGGGAACACCGAGCACTGTGTGGTCACACAGTACACAACACTCAGTAAACGACACCGAACACAACTCAACTCCCACAACGGGTGGTCACACAGTACACACAACTCAGTCTCCGACACCGAACACAACTCAACTCCCACAACGGGTGGTCACACAGTACACACAACTCAGTCTCCGACACCGAACACAACTCAACTCCCACAACGGGTGGTCACACAGTACACACAACTCAGTCTCCGACACCGAACACAACTCAACTCCCACAACGGGTGGTCACACAGTACACACAACTCAGTCTCCGACACCGAACACAACTCAACTCCCACAACGGGTGGTCACACAGTACACACAACTCAGTCTCCGACACCGAACACAACTCAACTCCCACAATGAAAAGCAACAAGATTGGTATCATATATGTAGCACATAACAATTACATGGCTACATTTTATAATATAATAAGGCATTGATACACTATTTGGCTGATCATGGCGAGGGTCTGCATTGGGTTGGCTTGAGCTCATCGGTGCAGTGTCACACAGTTGAAAACAAGCCAATGAATGATCAATCATGAGTTCAATCAAACAATCGTGTAACAAAGTTGGTTTTGGGGCATCTAAATCCCAGCCATTCAGTCCCCTCCCCGGCGCGCGCCGCGCCGCCGTCGTCAGTGGGTGATGTGATCGTCAGTGGGTGATGTAGGACAAGTGATTGTATTATGGGAACCCTATGGACAGGCGTGTCTATGATGTCTATGCCAGCTGTCATGCGGTGATGTGACCGAGTGTCGCTATTGTGTCGGGCGCCGTGTCGCCAGATCAGAGGCTGCAGTACCGAGCCTCTGCCAGTCAGCCGATTGTTGTGGTTCGCCAGCGTCCGGTGAAATGCTGATACAGCCCACGTGTGCGACGCCAGACCGAGCGAGGCTGCCGATGTGCACACACAGCACCGTTTCCCACGGAGGGACCGTTGCGCTGAGATCAGAGTCTGTCTCTGATATCTCAGAGCGATGTCGCGTCCGTCTGCAGTACAGTGCACGGGGTTCAGAGAGAGCCATTGTGCTCTTTAGACGCCAGTTCAGAGCGAGCCTTTGTTCGGGCCGACGCCCTGGCAATGCGCAGTCAGTCAGTCAGGTGACTTTGATCACGTGATAGTGATGTACTGTGAGTTACCTCGAACGCGCCGCAAGGGCCCTCAGTCATTCTCTGGCTATCTTGGACGAACGGTCGTCGGGGGCGGTCGCCCCTCAGGCGGCTCGCCGCCGCCTGGCCAGCCCTGGCCCCACAGAGGTACGTCGGACTCTGCCGGAGAGTCACTACATCTGTCGAGATGTAGTTCTCTGATAGAAACTGTTGCACCTGTCTATAAAAAAATGAAGCTACATTGTTAACGCTATATCACGCTGCGCATTAATGTCTGATCTTCGTTGCATTTATCTGTTGACTAATAAGCGCAATATAGAAGTGCTGACTTTGGAAGTGCGTGTCAAGAGGTGTGGAGATACGAGCTCGGAGATGAAGGATTCGAACCATTGAATTTATAACCGGGGTTTTAAATATCGCAAACGTCGAGGTCTGACTAGCTATCAACGTGCCAGAAGGTTTGCCCCTTCAGGGATGGACCTGAACCTTTTTTACAATCGGTCAATCAATCAATCATGATCAATCAATCCCGTAAATACCGCTGTGTAAGCAGAACTGTTATACCGCAGGCAGGAAGTAGAACAATGCACTTCTCAGACAGAGATGGTTCCCTGCAACAGCAGATAATGTCGCCGTGCACATGGACACAGCAACAGTGAAGACGGAGCGATCGGTGGTGTCGCCTTGTTGGTGCGAATGCACGGAGTCGCGTGAGTCAATCCAGCGGCAAAAGGAGTTTATCGATACAATCAATTCACAAGTGAGAGCTATCGGTATTCGGAGACAAGGCGAAAAATACTTCTGCATTTGAATGCGGTTGCGCTGGTTTTCAGTGGCGTCATCTTTCACAGACAGCAGTCATCCCCACCTGAGACTACGATCACACAACTGTCGCATGGGCTATAATTGTCAGTGAACACCATACGTTGGCGTAATTTCCACACATGTTTATGTCAGAATATCCCCAAACGGCACACATGCAACTACGGCGTCAGACGTAGCCACCGACGCACGTTCGGTGCACTCCGCGCGGTTTTTCCAGCGCCAAGGTGTGCAACGTTATGAAAAAACGCCACCTGATTTTCTGGTATTCTATCCCGCGCTTCTGAACGTGATCTCACCAATAATGTAAGTAGTTGCGATGCCCTGGACAAAAAAAAACAGGTGCAAAGCCGCTGTTGTTGTTCCACCACGACACATATCTCGTCCGCCTACTTTCACGCAAAACCGGTGGAAAGCCTCCGTGTCGTTGTTCCAGCACGACACATGTCTCATACTACCTTCCTTCACGCATACTACCATGCCGCTCATACTACCTTCATACTACCTCATACTACCTTCACGCAAGAAACGGTAGGCACATTTGGAAATGTACCGTGGTTTGCATAAATACGGTTCTTGCCGCCCATTTGGACGAGTACCTAGCCCCGTAATGCTGCCTCGTAATGGTTCCGCCGTAAGCCGGCCTGACGGCTCGGCGCCGGATGCCCTGCCAATCTCAGCTGCTCTGAACAATGCCTGGTCACATAGTGACTGTTGCCCCATATCGCTGATATCGGCGAGAGGTAGCGGCGACCGGCATCTGCCGGACAGTTCAGTGGGATCGGTCTATGTCCCCGGCTAACGACGCAGTAACCACGTGACTGCCCGTGTGAGTCGAGGCCGGCTACGCCCCTAGGTGCAAAGACCTGGTGGCCATCGCCGGGCGGTCGGAAGCACTACGTCATGCATAACCGCCAATCGTCATGTAGGTACTGACCGCATAATTTATGAATAACCAATGGCGAGTAGACTTGGGTGTGGCCAGCTGCCTGCGGTGAGGCGCGGCCGGCCGCACTCCCCCGCCGCGTCAGAGGCGGTATGACGGTGGAACCGTGCAGGTCTGTGCGGTCCGGTGTGCGAGTGATTGTGTGACTGATAAACGCTTTTCCTATTTTCTGCAAACCGAGAACTATTTTCGGCTGGCGGCTTTAGTTTTGTTGCATTAGGCGCTTCGGCCTCCTCAGGCCATTTCGCGCCGTATTAGGCTGGCGGCTGTGCTTGGGACATTATGCCTGGCACGCTGAACCTGTGTGACGCGTGAGTAGCTGTCTGCCACGTCGATTATCACCGCTCGCATATTTAAATCCGCCGGCACAGGATAGTGCTTTAATTAATCGAACTTTGGGCTGGTTTAATCGCGACACGAGGTCCGTGCCGGACTCATCACAACGCCAAGAAGACGACTTCATTACAGACAGCAGCCAGTTTGGTCGCCATGCCGCGCGTGGCAGCAGCGACTGGTCGCGGCTGTGACGTCGACTGACCCGCTCCTCGGCGGCGACCAATGGTCGGGACCGGGGTGGATGGGGTGGACGGCGCCATCACATGTGATCGGGTACCACCGGACGACAAACACACACAGCACCAACGCATGAAAAACATATACGAAGTAATGGGATCACATACCTCGCACCCCTGATACAAGAGGTCGTACATTAAAGCATGGCCATGGAAAGACGATATATTTGTGTCGTGAAGTATTTATTTAAATGGATCTTTGATACATATCACTTATAATAGGACCACTGAAGATGGTTGTTTTTTTTTTTTTTTGGGGGGGGGGCGACACTTCGATACTCGCATGTAATTAATGAAGGCTGTTTTGGCGGTGTAATTTTCATGCTGAGACTTTCGCTGCTCTGTAGAGCATACTAAACTATGAAAACTTTTTCATTTTTCAGAACTCATGCATTCCTTTCACCTATAAATTTATTTTGTTAACACTATCGTTGTTCATACCGGACTCAGGATGCGGTTACTGCAGTACCAGCCATCCGAGCACCACCAAAACTGACGGATACGCAGACCCAGCCCTGGTCTAGTGCCAGATCTCACCCAGTTGCCTGCCTGCTCTGTGTTCACTTGTATGTGTCCGCCCAGAACGCTTCCCAACAACAAAATAGTCTTACTTGTGCGTTATTGCCTTTGAATGCTCACTACTTAGCCATTCGCCAATGTCTTCTGCGTTCGGAATAGTTGCCGAAATCGCCAGAAATCTGTCAACAAGAGTCACACATCAAGATCCATCGTCAACACAAAGCATCAACTTGACGGCTACAGCATCGCAATCCCACGCATTTGCCACCACCACATGGCTGTCGACCCAAGACACAGCACTCAATCCAGCATGGCCGGTGGACTGGAGCAGCCGTCTGGGAGTGTTTCCCGCAGGCCAGGGGGTCAGCAGCTGACCTTATCGGCGCGTGCTGGCCGTCGCCGGCCTCCCGGCCGCTCAGCTCGTGCGCGTTCTTCATCCTGCTGACCACGGCCTCCATGGTGGGTCCGCGCTGTGGATCGTTCAGCAGGTGGACCTGTCGCAGCACCGCTGGCGTACTGAGCTGGCCGGACCGGGTGAGTAGCATGGGGCGAGCGGCACACACAACCAAGCGACACACACAGCCAAGTGACACACACAACCAAGTGACACACACAACCAAGCGACACACACAGCCAAGAGACACACAACCAAGCGCCACACGCAACCAAGCGACATACACAGCCGAGAGACACACAACCAAGCGACACACACAACCAAGCGACACATATAACCAAGCGACATACACATAGCCAAGCGACACACACAGCCAAGCGACACATACAACCAAGCGGCACACACACACAACCAAGCGACACACACAGCCAAGCGGCACATACAACCAAGCGGCACACACAACCAAGCGACACACACAGCCAAGCGACACACATACACAACCAAGCGACATACACAACCAAGCGACACACACACATCCAAGCGACACACATATCCAAGCGACACACACAGCCAAGCGACACACACAACCAAGCGACACACACAACCAAGCGGCACACACAGCCAAGCGACACACAATCAAGCGGCACATACAGCCAAGCGATACACACAACCAAGCGACACACACACACATACACACAACCAAGCGGCTCACACAGCCAAACGACACACACAGCCAAGCGACACATACATCCAAGCGACACACACATCCAAGCGGCACACACAGCCAAGCGACACACACATCCAAGCGACACACACACAACCAAGCGACACATACAACCAAGCGACACACAGAACCGAACGACATGCACAACCAAGCGACACGCAGAACCAAGCGATGCACACAACCAAGCGACACGCCCAACCAAGAGACACAACCGAGCGGCACACACAGCCAAGCGACACACACAACCAAGCGACGTATACAACCGAGCGACACATACAGCCAAGCTCGCATCGACAATCTGGATCGCAACACAACACACAAAAATCCCTTGTTTATCAGCAGAAGACTATGCCTGGCCTAGCACATTTGCGGAAGACCAACCATCTGACTCTGTTTATAGGCAAGGTGCTACGTCTACACTAGTCCGTAGACGAGACGGAACGTCTGCATTCGTCTATAAGCAAGCCACGTCTAGGCCTCGTCTATAAGCGGAAGACCCGACTAATCTTGTCTTTAATCAGGTCACCTATGTCTATAGGTAACACGTTACAAGCGTGGGACTGGCCTGACCTCGTCTGCAGGTGACCACGACTAGCTCATCTGACCTCGTCAATAAGCCTGAGACGGGCTGCCTGACCTCGTCAATACGCTAGAGACGGACTGTCTGACCTCGTCAATAAGTCGAAGACGACTGTCTGATCTCGTCAATAACCTAGAGACGGACCGTCTGACCTCGTCAATACGCTAGAGACGTACTGCCTGATCTCGTCAATAAGTCGAAGACGACTGTCTGATCTCGTCAATAACCTAGAGACGGACCGTCTGACCTCGTCAATAAGCAGGAGACGTACTGCCTGATCTCGTCAATAAGTCGAAGACGACTGTCTGATCTCGTCAATAACCTAGAGACGGACCGTCTGACCTCGTCAATAAGCAGGAGACGTACTGCCTGATCTCGTCAATAAGTCGAAGACGACTGTCTGATCTCGTCAATAACCTAGAGACGGACCGTCTGACCTCGTCAATAAGCAGGAGACGTACTGCCTGATCTCGTCAATAAGTCGAAGACGACTGTCTGATCTCGTCAATAACCTAAAGACGGACTCTCTGACCTCGTCAATAAGCAGGAGACGGACGGTCCGTAATAGGCGACGCATGTCGCACCAGCGCCGCGTCACGGAGTCCCACTTCTCTGGCGTCGTGAGCACCACCTGTCGAGAGTACACGGCGGGATAATAGGCGAGAAGCCGCGTGATGTCAAAGAGTCCCACTTCTCTGGCGTCGTGAGCACCACCTGTCGAGAGTACACGGCGGGATAATAGGCGAGAAGCCGCGTGACAAGCGGAAGTCACAGGGCAAACCTCCATACCACGCACATACACACACACAGGAAGGCTACATCAAAATGTTGGCACTTAGCACGTCCGGGTCGTGCGACAAAAGATGGCACGGCGGCAAACCGTCCGCCAGACGACGACAGACCGTCCGGCAGACCGCGGAAAACCGTCCGGCAGTCGGAGGCGGCCGCTCGCGGTGGCGCACCTGCAGCCGCAGCAGGTCGGCGTAGTCGCTGCCCTCGGTGTCGCCGGTCAGCTCGCCGCAGCGCAGACCCAGGCCGGAGAACTTGCCGCTCCAGTCGCGGCACCGCTCCGAGCACAGCGCCTTCATCGGCGCCACTGGCGGCGGCCGCACAGCACTGTCACGAGCCAGCGCGCCGCCACAGTGTGCGACACATGTTCGCCTGAGCGACCCGAGGTGGTCAGGTGAGACACGACCTTGATTTGAACACAATTTTGAAGCATTGATAACTTTGTGTCGCAGCGTTTCAGGTAATAGCTTCTTAACTCAGAACAAGAATTGCTGTTTTAAGATATTTTTTTTTTTTTTGGGGGGGGGGGTCATCCATATATTTTATCAGAAGTACTCGGGAACATTACTCTTAGGCAAAGTTCCGTGGCTGCACTTCCCGTGAGCGCTCAGCTGGCTGTGCGCCGGTCCCGTCGTTACGTCATACCTCGAGATCTTCGTGCGTGATGAGGGACGGGCGATCCTTCGTCATAATGGCAGTGAGATGCATAATGTCGCATTGAGAGATCGTGGTGCATCAATGGGGCGGAAACACGTCGGGAAATAAATAATCGTGACACACCGTTGCAAGACGTGTCACGATTAATGCCTGTCTGATAATTTGACACGTCGTCGTGGCGCATTCAAGTGTGAGATACACGTACAATGTTAGGCAGATAAGCCCAACTTCGACAAACGTACAATGTTAGGCAGATAAGCCCAACTTCGACAAACGTACAATGTTAGGCAGATAAGCCCAACTTCGACAAACGTACAATCGATTTGAGCTCGAGGGAGTTTTCAATTCGCTTATGAAGAAATTGCGAAAATATTTCACAAATAGGCCCAATCTACCAAGTACGGTGTACGAATCTCAACTTCTAATGCACTGCATCTAATTACCTAAATCGGTTTACCCATTTCTGAAATGCCTGCATTTTTGCCAAAACCGGACGCCATGAGATTATGTCTCAACAAGATGATTTCGAAGCCTGTGCCTGCAGTCTGGGACCATATTGTAAGCCCATGCAATCGCTCGAGCCCCTAATGGCGCTCTCACTACCGTGTAGGCATGAGTGTTGTTTAGAGGGGGAAATTCCCCACATGTTGACTTTCTCCCCCTCCCCCCCCCCCCCTCCTACTCCAGCAATTTCAACTTTTAGCATGAGACCAAATGGAGTGTGCCACACAATCCATTTTGACCCGACCATTGCCTCCATGAATTATGCCCCCCCCCCCTCCCTCCCCCGTAATTTTCAGAAAGCATGGCCCCTGATTGCAGGGCTACTGTTACTGGTGATACACACTGCATCAGATCAAATTTCAATCTGGATATGACCACAGCACCTAGCAATAAACACAAGAACACCACTCACTATGCAGCAGACGTTAATACATACACCAGATGACAACACCGGCCAGTGAAGGGGCGGCCCTACAGGACGGTGCAATGCGACCCCTACTGTATACGATGGTGTAGTCTGGTGTAGCGCCGATCGCCTCGTACTCCATCAGCAGTCTCACAATGGCCAGCTCGAACACCACCGTCTTGCCGGATCCTGTCGGCGCGCACACCACCACCGCCCGGTCTGGGGACAGGGTAGGACAGGGCAGACTGTGACTGGGGGAGGGAGGACGGTGACTGGTGGTGGGACAGAGAGAGGGAGGGGAGGAGAGGAGAGGAGAGAGAAAAGGATATGGAGAGGGAGAGGGAAAGGGAAAGTGAGAGGGAAATGGAGAGGGAGAGGGAGAGGGAGAGGGGGAGAGAGATGGAGATGGAGATGGAGAGGGATAGGGATAGGGATAGGGAGAGGGAGAGTGAGTGGGAGAGGGAGTGGGAGAGGGAGAGAGAGAGGGAGAGGGAGAGGGAGTGGGAGTGGGAGAGGGAGTGGGAGAGGGAGAGGGAGAGGGAGAGGGAGAGGGAGAGGGAGAGGGAGAGGGAGAGGGAGAGGGAGAGATGGAGATGGAGATGGAGATGGAGATGGAGATGGAGATGGAGATGGAGATGGAGAGGGAGAGGGAGAGGGAGAGAGAGGGAGAGAGAGAACTGGTGCACTATTCGGAACACTGGTGGATCACAATATTGTCATCGGAGGGTGGGACTGTCGGTGAAAATTCGAGAGGGAGGCGAGGGAGGAGAGGAAGGACACTCGGACCTCCCAGGTAGGCACCAATTTCTTTCACATGCGCCTTTCACTGACAATTTCGGTGGCGATGCGCAGTCGAACCTTTAGAGCGGTGCTTTCCGGCTTGAAACAAATTCGACGAGGGAAGCAGGGACTTTGGATTAGACCTCCCATTTCGTGTAGTTTTCTCATCAGTGATAGATCGCTCTCCGGTCAGGGAGCACATGTGGCCTCCAGTGGCTAGTGTCCCCCCCCCCCCCCAACCACCCCCTACCCACTTTGGATCCGTCAATGGATGGCAGTCGGACATAATACTATGGAAATTCGTGTAATGTGTACGCAGTCACACATCAGTACTATGAACGACTGATATTCCTAAACACAAATGTGCCACTGAATCGCCGAAGCTTGTTGTGCAGTGGCGTTAATACTCTCCGGAAAGCAAAAAGCATGCCAAAACGACTACAAATATCTACGCTCATTGCGAGTGGTTGTACCTGCGGTCACACATGCGGTGGCGGGACGGCTGCGGGGTCCACACGGTCGACCAGCACGCACCTGAGTACAGCGTGTCGTCCAGCACGGTCGACTGCACCACGTTGAAGTAGGGGAACTGGTCGAACACGGCGCGGTAGCGCTCCGGCAGCTCGGACACGGGCCGCAGGCCGGACGGCCCCACGCCCGGCGGCCGCCACGCGCCGGGCCGGCCGTCGCCACACGGCCAACCGTCCACTTCGCCCGGCCGGCCCGGCCGACCGGCGACGGCCACCTCGCCCCGCCGGTCCGAACGACCCGCGCCGGCCACCTCGCCCCGCCGGTCCGAACGACCCGCGTCGGCCGGCCTGTCCCGCGGATCCAACTGGTCCGCGCCGGCGGACTTGTCCCACTGACCCCGGCGTTCCGCGCCGCCCGACTTGTCCCACTGATCCCGGCGTTCCGCGCCGCCCGACTTGTCCCACTGACCCCGGCGTTCCGCGCCGGCGGACTCGTGCCGCTGCTCGGGACAGTCAGACAGGTCCCGCAGGTGTGCGCGGTGCGGATGAGCCCAGCTGTCGGGCGGGTCCGCCTGGTCGGATACGTTCCTGCCGTCCAGGTGGGCGTGTCGAGTGGGAGCGACGTGACCCGCCCGGTCCAGCCTGTCTCGATGCTCGGGCGCGTCCGCGTCCAGCACGTCGTTCCGACTGTCCAGTCGGCCTCGTCGGTCCGGCTTAATGCGATTGTCGTCCAGCCGAGCATGACGCGCGAGGCTCGGCGGGTCAAGCTCCGGACAATCCCCGCGGCTCGACGGGTCGGTACGGTCCGGCGAGGCCGGGCTCGGCCGCAGGCTGCGCTCGTACCGAGATCCGTCGTCTGGACACGATGGCTGGCCCCAGTCGTCAGCACTGGCTCGTTTGTTCCAGCGCTCCAAGTCGCTCGGTGTGGCTTGTCTATCCAAGTGGCTTGGGCGCTCTGGTCTTTCCCAGTGAGTTGAGGGGTTCTGTTCGGCCCAGCAGTTCGGACGGCCTGACCTGTCTGAGTGGTCCAGCATGTCAGGCTCACCCCGGTGATAAAGGCTGTCTGGCTTTCTTAGGCTGCTGGGACAGTCCGATTTTCCCCGGACTTGCTGATGGTTCGATTGGTTCTGTTCTCTCCAGAGGCCCGGACGGCCTGATTTTCCCAGGTAATCGTGTTCGTCCGGTTCGCTCCGATGGTTCTGATGGCTAGATTTGCCCGAGTAGTCCGACTGGTCCGGTTCGTTCCGGTGGTTCATATGGCTAGGTCTGCCCGAGTAGTCTGATTCGTCCGGTTCGTTCCGATGGTTCAGTTGGCTAGGTCTGCCCGAGTAGTCTGATTGGTCCGGTTCGTTCCGATGGTTCAGTTGGCTAGGTCTGCCCGAGTAGCTTGACTGGTCCGGTTCGCTCCAGTGGTCTGGGCGGTGCGACTCAGACCAGGGGCCCGGGCGTATCGGCTGGCGCGCGCAGTACGAGCGATCCGCCTCGCGCTGCCGGCCGTCTGCGGAGGAGCGCCGCTGCGAAGGCCGCCAGAGGTGCGCCGGGCCAGCACCTTCGCCCGCACCGTCGGCATCGACGCACAGGGGCGCGTCATCGTCGGCGTCGTCGGCGAACGACGTCAGGTCGAAGGTGGCGCGGACCCGGCCGTGGCCGGCCGAGGTGAGCCCAGCCAGGCCAGCCGCAGCAGGGCAAGTGCCGGCCCGACCACCCGCCGCATCGGCCTCACACTCGGCCGGCCCGTGGAGCCGCCGACTGGAGCCGCTGTCACCAAACACATTACGAGCATTGAACGACGACTGGACCATGGTTCGATCATGCAAATAGACTTCTGGGGCTATTTTGATCCCGACTTACAGTTAAACGCGTCCAATAAAGAAGCGACACCCTTGATTTTGAGAACATATGTTCATTTCTCGCTGAATTAGTATGTTTTGATATCGCAGGATACACCAGAAGGGGAGAGAAGTTTCAGAATGATGATCAATGAAATCCGAGGATAAAAAAGAGAATCAATTGATACCTGGGAAATGCTATGACCCTGTGTTGTTTATGGCCCGAATTATTGGTATATCATAGATCTAATGCAATGCATCTAAAAAAAAAAAATATGCATGCTGTTCCGCGCTTCCCCACGAGGATAATAAAGAAGCAATGCTCCAGCATACATATCATCATACAGCATACCTGTCTGGCGATACATCGATGTCATCAAGCCGGCTCGCTGAGAAGAGTTCACCCCTGCCTCGATCTGTCGAGAAGAGTTCACCCCTGCTTCGATCTGTCGAGAAGAGTTCACCCCTGCCTCGATCTGTCGGTAAAAGTTCACCCCTGCCTCGATCTGTCGAGAAGTGTTCACCCCTGCCTCGATCTATCGAGACGGCTCCAGTGCCGTGCCCTCCGAGAGACTTCACGCCAGTCTGGTCTCGATGGGCCGAATCAGCGTCGGACCGTCCCCGATGGGACGAGTCGGCGCCACCTCCGCCTCGTCCTGGCGAGCCCTCTTCAAAGCTGAAGCCATCCGACAGATTAAACAGCGGCGCCTCGCTGGGCTGCTGTTTGTGGCCGGCGGACGGGCAGCCGGCCGGTCCCGGGAGCAGCTCGGCACCGTCCGATGGCCGCTCCTGGCCGACGGCGGCCCGGCTCGCCTCCGCCTCGCCCTCGCCGGTCGCGACGACCGTCGAGCCGACAGCGTCGGCCGGCCCCGGTCGGCTGGGCGACGTCGGCCCGGCCAGAGCGCGGCCGCCGGCGTCGGTGGCGGCGTGCGCGTGGTGACCGCCGGTGGCGCGGTCCACGGGCCGACTGCAGACGGAGCCGCGCCACGGCAGGCGGCCGCGCGCCGCTCGCAGCCACGCCGCCGCCGGCTGCGACTGCGACTGCGACTGCGACAGGTCGAACAGCTGCCGCAGGCGCGTCTGACTGTTCGACATCGGGCCGTCGGCGGTGGCCGAAGGCGGGCTCGGAACACCGGGGCCGTCACCAGAGGCGACTGTACTGTCCTGTGAATAGGTGCGCCGACAGTGTCAAATATGGAAGGATGGACTGAGGATAGAATAGAACGTGGGTGGACGGGCGGATAGCTGTGTGGAATATGGATTGATTGGTGGACAACAGTGTGGAATGCGCATGGATAGGCGGACGGTAATGTGGCATATCGATGCATGGACGGACGAGGATGTCGGAATGGATGCAAGGGCAGACGGCAGTATGCATACCTCACAAATTGGCGGACTGCAGTACGGGATATTGATGTCTAGGAAATCAGCAGTATCGGATGAATGGCTGAACGGCATCATGGAACGTGTGTGGGTGTGTAGGTGGGTGTGTAGGTGGGTGTATAGGTGGGTGGGTAGGTGGGTGGGTAGGTGAATGGGTATTTGAGTGGGTGGGTGGTTGGTTGGTTGGTTGGTTGGTTGGTTGGTTGGTTGGTTGGTTGGTTGGTTGGTTGGTTGGTTGGTTGGTTGGTTGGTTGGTTGGTTGGTTGGTTGGTTGGTTGGTTGGTTGGTTGGTTGGTTGGTTGGTTGGTTGGTTGGTTGGTTGGTTGGTTGGTTGGTTGGTTGGTTGGTTGGTTGGTTGGTTGGTTGGTTGGTTGGTTGGTTGGTTGGTTGGTTGGTTGGTTGGGTGGATGGATGGGTGGGTGTCTGGGTGGATGGATGATGGCTGGCTCCCCCCACCCAAACATTGAGTCAGGCTTCCATCAGCTGGAGCCAATGCAATGCCATCAAACTGAGGAACCTGAATTCAGGCTTGAGCAGGTCTCCTTTTTGTTCTTTCCTAATGCTGGCATACGCGCCGCTCACCTCGAACATGGCCAAGCCCCCTCACAAGGGATTCGGTATTCTGGTAAACTAAAAGAATCACACCATCGTCCCACGAATCACAAAAAAAAACATGAAACCAACCATGAAAAACAAATTGTGAGTTTCAAACGACATGGTCCACGGAATATGGGATGAAATTCACATTGTTCTTCAGACTAACATTAATACGAAATGTAGGAGTACCGATCATATTCACCTTTCTTCGGGGCGACCAATCCTGAACTGAACCCAATTCTTAGTTTTGATGCGTTTTAAATTGCTCGTCGGTGTCCTACGATTCCACCAACGATCCTGGCTCCTGATATTACTAGCGTGGGAGACTGGTTAGAAAATTAATTATTCCTCTGCCAAGTTGCGCCAGGGGGACGTACATAGGAATTATCCAAGGGTTTTGCGAAAGGGACGGGATTTGTCAAGCCCCCGGATTTCGGCCACTATTTCGAAAAGGGTCAAGTTTACTTTTAAAAATACCGTTTCAACAGGAATGTTGCCCACCTAGGCATGCATCTAGATGCAGGATCTCAAAACTCAATCGGAAAAGATATCGAGTTAGTATTCGGCAAAGGGTAAGTAAACGCTTGTTTACTTGCCCGTTGACGCCGAACTGATGCGGTTAGCTTTCAGCAGAACCTGCTATTGCGTATTGTCTAGGTACCTACATAAGTACCTACCTACCCCTACACACATGGACTTCGCCACGGTGGGACAGGGTGGACGCGTCCCTCCCCGAACTTCATGAAATTTAGCATTACGCCTGGCATAATGGCGTTGCATGGAAGTCGACTTAAAAATGATCTCGCCCCCCCCCCCCCCCCCCATCCAAGGCATGAGGCGAAGCCATGTAGGTGCCTATACAGGCCTACTTCTACTTATAGGCAAGGACGTAGCTAAGGGAGGGGCGGCGAGGCGGTCGCCCTCTCCTTGGACTCCCACAGGTCGCTGGCGCGATCCGAAGGCCCGTGTCAGGGGCCCATACTTAACCCTCTACGGGATCATCATGGTGGAGATAGGAAGTTCAACAGCACTTTTGATAGCTGTTGTCGGGTCCCTACGAATGTCTACGAGCCCTTATGCATAATTGCAGGCCCTTCTAACAATCTTTGGCCACTCACAAACGTCGACTGTGCCTTACGAAGTTCTGCCGACCTTTATGAAGCTTACAGGTTCTTGTGGGTGAGTACTGACCCTTACGAATGTCTATGGGCTTTTACTAGCGTTTCCGGGTCCTTGTGAACATCCACGGGCCGTTACACATTTATGCGGGCGCTTACGAACGTCTACGGATGCTTACGAATCTAAACGAATCCGCTCAGACCCTTGAAAACGTGTACGTGTCCCTACGAACGTCTGCGGGCCCTTACGAATGCGTGCGGGCCCGTACCAGTCTCCGGACTCACAAGCACTTACTTGCCCTTTACCGAATACTGAATCCACGTCTTTTTCAATGAAGTTTTAACACCTTGCATCTCAAAGCATGTTCATTGTTCAGGCGGTCTGCATTCATGGTTTATAACAGTACCATGCTTGTTTACAATTTGAGGAGGGGGCGGGTGCCCGACAATTCGGACCTTCAGTGAGAATGAAGAACATGAACTTGACATATCTAAGGTAAAAACGGGCCCACTTCGAGATCAAATGGCTGAAATCTTGGACTTAAAAATAATGTGGAAGTCCGGGCCCCCTCCGCGAAATACGCCCCCTCCTTGATCAATTCCTTGGTATGTCCTTGCATATAGGCATGGTAAATTGGACCGATTTCTCCTCATATAAGTCTTAGCATACGCATGCACAGATCCAGAGGCACGGTGGAATCGCGATCACTTGTGTTGCAAAACCTGAATTTGTTATTGTAGACTGAAGTGACCAGCAAATGGTTAGGAGAAACCACAACGTTGGTGTGCTTGCTCTTTCCATTAGCCCTGGACTCGCGCCTGTCGATTATCGCAGACTCCAATCACAGTTTAGTTTTTTTTCGAACTTAGTTTTTTTAACTGAACTACAATGAACATAAGTACTAACCAGCAACCACAATCTACATGCATGCAACAACATAATACATTAACAATAGACCCCTACAATACTCTACTTCAGCTTCACCCTGGCTGCTTGCCCTGGCTGGCATCCGTGTTCTGCTTCACGCTCCTAGAGAATCGTTAGTTTTATTGTAGCTCATGATTTTGTCCAGCACCAATGAAATCTATTGAAAATTGAGCTGGCCGGCTGGCGACAGGGAAGTGGTCTCTTGTTTGGGCTGTGATCAAGGCTATAGGCTGTGATACACTGGGTGTTTTTATTTCCTCTTCTACGTCCAGTAAGGCAATCGTCAGCAAAAGGAACCTATCCAAAGTTTAATACAACGAAGAATGGTTCTCAGATGCTCCTAGGTTTTAGACATTGCGTGTAAAGAAAATATACGACCTTCAATATACCAGGAGGTGCTGAGTTGACATCAAAAGTATCGGTAAAGATTATACTTTATTACTCAACGTTTCGGGCAGGGGCCATCGTCAGGAGTGCCCCTGGCCGAAACGTTGAGTAATAAAGTATAATATTTACCGATACTTTTTATGTCGACTCAGCACCTCCTGGTATATTGATGGTCGTATATTTTCTTTACACGCAATGAACCTATCCAACACTAGATACAAATATGCTTAAAAGTTGTAATTTCCAAAATAATTGAAGATCAAACTCATTCAAATCACAGTAGAAAGCACAAGAAAACATATTTTTTGCTAGACATCGGACGAGGGGTTTCTCTACGTCAGGCATATGTGGCCAGAAGAATGTGACAAATTGCATTATGAAAAATATGCACAGGGACAAATTCTATGTTTCACGTCACTGATGACGTCATAAACTAACCATTCTCGCTTTTGACTTGTTTGTCATGATTTAGACGATAGCAATTAACGATCGAATCAGAATGTTTGTTTCCGCACTTCGTTAAAATTAGACACAATGCCAAAATAGAGTGTTCCTGACCCTGCTCCAAAGAAGAGTAAGGCAGCTTGAAGCAACGCGAAGCAGTTCGGAGCAGGCTCGGTAGTAAAAACGAGCGCAGGAAACGTCTGGAAAAACTTTGAGTAGAAATCAGCTGTTTGTACATGTATTATGGTTACACATATGACGCAGATGTTTCAAATTTACTTTGAATCATTGTACGCGATTTGGGTGCACGGTGCATTGGGACGGTGTACAATTTATTTATTTATTTCACGATACATGCCCTGCACGTACAGTGGCTATTATGGATAGGCTGGTATAACTGACAGATATTTACAAAGAACGAACAATGATTTGCACCAGCCCATAGAAAGTGCACATGGAGAAGATTGGGTCAATATTACTCTACATTATAGTCTTTGTCTATGTATATGGCTGTGTGCATGAAATAAGTCTTAAAACAAGACCATTGGATAAAAAATAGTTCAGTGTTCATGCATCAAAGCAAATACATTTTTGTAAATTTTTGCTTTAAGGTCTTGAAATCTTGGAATTTATCATTCCAATGCAATATTTATTGATGTGAGTAAAATGATGGAACCACTCACTTTTTGTGCAAATGCTTACTTTTCAAGTTGTGAACAAAGTAATACCAAAAAAGGGGCTTTGAGTTAGGTAATATGGCATGAAAAGAAATGTTTAAAAAATAAAATGTAAATGCACCATAACCTAACCTAACCTAGCTGAACCTCCCTTTGAAGTATTTTTGTTATCTAAAACAATGCAAATATAATTATTTTCTGATTGTTTTCTAAATTAAAAGAAAAATCCTAACCCACCCTAACCTAGCCTAGCATCTGCTTTTGAAGAGAGATAATTGTCAAGTAAAAAAAATATTAAAAAATACACAATTTTCCAGCTTATAAAACCTAAACTAACTGAACATAACCAAACCTAGCCTATTTGTTTCCTTTATGGACACAAATGTGTGTAAAAAGTTGTCTTGTTACCACCTTAAAGCACAATAATACCAAAATTCACTATCAAGGTTAATTCAATAATGAGTGAAGCAAATTACTCACAAACTCCTTCAAAATCTGCAGAAACACATTCAATTTAGAGCATCGTGCACAACATTTGTGCTACCCGAAGCTCCTATGTTAATGGCCTTTGCTGCTCCAACCTGCCCCTGTTCTTGACCAGAGAAAGTTAGAGTCTGGGTACTAATACTAAAGTTAGAGTAGATTGGAGCTACTCTGATGTGCTCCAAAAATGCACAGAAACACTGATCAGCTGCTCCAAGTTGCTCAGAGTAGTGAGCAATGTCAGGAACAGACTCATAGTGAACATTCATCAAATTAGCAACATATTACTATTCACATGGAGTTTGATGTTTGCTGGATGTTCAAGAAAGGCAGAATCTTCAGATTCCAGCATTTTTGTTGAAACCAAGTATCTGCAATATTGACTGTTTTCCTAGACTATCACTCAAACCACAAGAAGTTCTGAGACTCCCAATTGGAGCACAACTTCATTTCAGATTTTCTTCGAAGTTAGCACATGGGTAGTCCTTGATTTGCTGATCATCATGAGCATAAAAGCTAATAGGGGAGTTCATAAACAGCTGGATTATTTAGTTTATAACATCTGGTGTGCATATGCAGCAAATGAAAGTGCACAAATTAATCAATGTGCCAACATCAATCTGCATGTCATATATGCAGCCATTAAATGCACAGATGTGCATATCAGCCTGCACATCAAGAAGCAACATTGCTATTCAATTTTTGCAGGTTGGTCATAATAAAACAACCATGTTGGTAGAGCTTGGTACCCTAATTATCATGAATACAATCAAGAAACTGGATTAAAATACAATGGAGATACTCTGGATCAAAGGTACTTCCTGTGTCTGATACTGACTTTTAGCCTTGAATAACTCAGCTGTTTATGAATGCCCTTCTTAGCTTTTATATTTATGATGATTAGTGCATTGATGTCTCCCTGTGTAACAACTTTGAAGGAAATTTGAGGAGTCCAATCTCTGTGAATTTTGACCCATGATATTTAAGTTGTATGTTGTAATATGGCTTATTGATTGTGCTCATGATAATTAGGGTACTAAGCTCTGCCAGTGTGCTAATTTTCACTATGATCCACCTGTAAGAATCAAACTCCCTTCTCAGCTTTTATGCTCATATGTGGATTGAAGACTACCTGTGTGCCAATTTTAAAGGAAATATGGAGTCTGACCTCAATGGCACTGACTTTTGGCTTTGAATAACTTAGATGTTTATGAAAGCCCATCCTACCATTTGTGCTCATGATGATCAATGAATTGAGGACTACATGTGTATTAATTGTCAAGTAAACAGATATATTGTCATGTCACATAAATTGTCATAAGAGTCTACCCTTCTTCAATATCCAGTGAATATCCAACTGAATGTGAATATGAATATCACTAATTTGATGCTAATTTGAACATAAAGAATTATATGAACTTCACCAAGAATCAGGCAAAATATCACACCAAAAGGGGCTTGGACTTGGTTAATGCAACATACAAAATGATGTTCAAACTAAGAAAAAAGTGGCATATCCTAACCTAACCAAGCCTAGCCTAACATTCCATGAAAAAGCATTCTTTTCAAAAAATGGAAAAGTTTCCTAATTTTCTTTTTAAAATTTTCAACTTATGAAACTTGACCTAACTGAACCTATCCTATTCTAGCCAGACTTGTTATTTTCATTGATTTTTTCTGAAAAACAATTTTTTTTTCTTTAAGATTTGTCCAACTTAATTAAAAGCCTAATCTAACCTAACCAAACTTAACCCCTTTGCTTGCTTCATGGAGGTAAAATGTGTGGAAAACTTGTCTTGTGATTACCTACTTGGTGTCAACTACAAAGATTTGAACTGATGTCAGTGGTCCAGTGTTTGAGTTCATACCTTGATAGAGGAGTTCCAGTTACCTTTTAACCGGTGATAACAGGCCATTAATATGTTTTTCCTTCACAGTTTAGCAATGCCTGAAGGGTGAAATAGAGGGAGGGTTTGCCATAGTTCCATATTTCTGGATGGTGAAATGATTCTTATTTATTTTAAGCTGTAATGAATGTTTTATTTTCTTATCAGGCTGTATCAACCCCAATTAGGTAAATCAGGAGCAGTCTGAAATACATTCACCAATGATACCATGAAAAATTCAACGGAACGCCTGAATGCTAAAATGAAAAGACTAAAGTGTGAAGAAAGAGCATTGGTCTCAGCAATGGTGAAGCTGAGGGATGTCAAGCACAAATTGAAGGCAAGTACTTCATGCTTTTTGATGTCTCATGGATGCATATATGCTTCATGCATACAATACAGGTGTCCATATTGATTGATGGGCTGTTGAAGTGATATGGGAACTTGGTTTATTATGGCATGAAATGTTTTCACAACATGTGAATGTTGGCTCCAGTGTGAGGTAGTTTAATCTGGTGTGTTGACAATTTTAATCTATGTTACCTTTCTTCCTTTGACCACTCCAACTGATGAAGGTGGACTTAGTGGGTGATTACTGCTGTACTTCATGATTACTTTTTTTTTTATTCTTCATTTTTAACACTAATTGTGCTAGAGGCAGCAATCAAGACATAAGGTGTTGGTTGCCAGTAGACCATTCCTGCTTTTTGATCCTGATAAGTTCAGTAAATTGGTGATGTCTCCATCGAGGCTATTGCCTAGTATTGCATGACTCGGAGTCTTATCCCTTCACGCTTGTAGTTCATGTGGACAAGTCATGTCAGGTCACATGCAATTCACCAAAAATTGATGTAGAGTGCTGGTAATAGTCCAAAAATGAGGACCGGAATTTCCTGAGCTAACATGGTGACTGAGTTATAATTGAGTCGGTCCACATACTCAAGGATATATTTGGGATGCAAAGGCATCAGCAATCTGAGGTCAATTGAGGCCAATTGTTGTAATTGGTCATGGGACATGGAATTCAGCATCACTCTATCACTCTTCCCCAGGGCGGGTTGGAGTGTAGGATGCTTGGAAATCTGCAATAAGTTCTCTTTTGTATGTGTCCCAGTCAACCCAAAGGCTTCTTGTTCTCTGAAGTCAATCTGTCTTCAGTGGGAATTTTTAAGTGAAGCGGTCTATGGTCAGAGGGTGTCAAGGTGCAATCCAACTTAACACACTATGGCTGGCCATTGCTGCATGACATGATGGGGCAATGTTGTAAGAACGTGTACTTTTTTCGTGCCCGTCGTATAACTGGGCCGGCTCACCGAACCGGCCAACGTGCCACCAAACCGTGACCAGGGCAGCCGGAGAGGGGGGTGGGCTCACCGAACCGGCCAACGTGCCACCAAACCGTGACCAGGGTAGCCGGCGAGGGGGGGGGCTCGCCAGACCGGCCGACTACGTGCCACCAAGCCGTGACCAGGGCAGCCGGCGAGGGGGGCTCGCCAGACCGGCCGACTACGTGCCACCAAACCGTGACCAGGGCAGCCGGCGAGGGGGGGGGGCTCGCCAGACCGGCCGACGACGTGCCACCAAACCGTGACCAGGGCAGCCGGCGAGGGGGGCTCGCCAGACCGGCCGACGACGTGCCACCAAACCGTGACCAGGGCAGCCGGCGAGGGGGGGGGTTCGCCAGACCGGCCGACGATGTGCCACCAAACCGTGACCAGGGCAGCCGGCGAGGGGGGGGGCTCGCCAGACCGGCCGACTACGTGCCACCAAGCCGTGACCAGGGCAGCCGGCGAGGGGGCGGCTCGCCAGACCGGCCGACGACGTGCCACCAAACCGTGACCAGGGCAGCCGGCGAGGGGGGCTCGCCAGACCGGCCGACGACGTGCCACCAAACCGTGACCAGAGCAGCCGGGGCCGGCTCGCCATCTGCCTCAGAGTTTCGCACCCCAGCGAAAACGAGCCCAAACAGTCACTGACCCGGAAGAGACGAGAGTGATCACGTACCACCATCGGAAAACTGACGTGACTTCGCAGGAGAAAATGTATGAAGTTCGGGTGCCATTGAGCAGCCGGGATAGAACACAAGACTGCCGCATGGACAGAGTCGTTAGGAAGCACAGGGCACTGACACACACGTGGTGTCACCCTTCGATGGCCAGTCATTAGGAAGCACAAGGCAATGACACACACGTGGTGTCACCCTTCGATGGCCAGTCATTAGGAAGCACAAGGCAATGACACACGCGTGGTGTCACCCTTCGATTGGACGAAGATTGGACATGGTAAAACTCGTGGTTGTTAGCCATTGGAAAGCGTGCCGAAAAGACGACAAGTTCACGGAGGCCGCTGCAGAACGTAGGTATTTCCTGGCCGCAACTCCGTCCGGACCGGTGATCCAGCCTCCGGCGTGGCTGGGCATCCAGCGGGTAAGATAAAACCCCGACGCGGTCAGTGGATGAGTCCGCAAACAGCGGCACCAACGTGCCGTGGCGCTGCACCGTCCGAGTGTCCGCCTGATCGGTGAACACCGCGTGACATGACCGTGTGTCAGAGCGGCCGACACGCGCAGCCCGTGTCGGTGACGTGGCACCGCGCCGTCCGTGTGTCCGCCTGATGTCCGCCCAGCGGCTGGTATCCGGCGGGGCTGCTGCGGTCCCGTGCCAGCTCCCGGGGCGTGTAGCCTCCTCCCAGTCACGCGATGCATTCTCGAGGAGACTCGACGCACAGCAGCTAGCGGTCGCTGACACGGCATGCTCTGCAATGAATGCGTGTACGTGAAGTTACTTTGGAGCAGATTGAACGGAACTGATTTTGTGGTGTTTGTGTGCATGCTCTATTTTGTTTATCGTGCAGCGTAATATTGCCGCCGGTTTTGCGCTGCACAGTGACGTCATGCTCACTGCTGCAGATTGCAGTAGTTTATGATGAGGTAAAGTCACTTAATATATTGATTAATGCAGTACCTTAGGGTTCAGGTAATGTATTATGGAGGCCCTGCGGTGCAGAGCCTGTACAGTACATTAGCCTGAGCATGTCGTCCGGACGGAAAGCTGAAGCGGACGTCACGATCGACCAACAAGTAAAAGAACCAGTTTCCAGTGCGAGTGGGGATCTTCACCCCTGTCCCAATTCCAAAGGTTGTGCTTGGAGGCACTGCGTGGTGGGGTGTGAAACATGTCACTGCGACATGTTCTCCGGCCAGGTGGAGGAGCTGAGCACTATAGCCGTGTGGAGCGTGACACTCACTGGCGGATCCAGGGGGGGGGGGCCCATTCCGGCCATGTCCCCCCCAAGCGCTTCAAAGGGGAGGGGGGCATAGTGTCTTTTGCCCCCCCCCCCCCCAAACCAATACAAGTAAACTAAAGTAAAATGCAGTAACCTTTGCTGGGGTTAAAAATAGCTTTCCGGGTGAAATAATCTCCAATTTTAAAGGTATTTTGTTATGATTGTTTGGAAGCCCAATATGGTAGCATAGTAGATTCTGACGCATCGAGGGTTCTATGCTGTTGAAGTTCTGCTTACAGCAAGAGATGACGAAATCAGCAGTTTCATTATTCCTTCGTCAGATAGGTTCATGAAGTTTGTTTAGCCAGTAACGGGCAAGCGGACCCAGTGAGCCAGATTTCGAAAGTGGAATTTGAACAGGGTGTTTTGTGCTAGTGACCAGTTGAGCCCAGTTGAGCAGCATGTTTCATATGTTGGTGTTGGGGTTGCTAAGATGAAGAGACGGGCTACATTCACTAGCGGATCCAGGGAGGGGCCATTCCGGCCATGGCTCCCCCGAAGCGCTTAAAAGGGGGGGGCATAGTGTCTTGGCCCCCCGAAACCAACAGAAGTAAACTGAATGAAAATACAGTAACCTTTGCCGAGGTTAAAAAATATCGTCTGGATGAAAGAATCTCCAATTTTAAAGGTATTTTTTATAATTGTTTGGAAGCCAATATGGTAGCATAGTACATTCTGACACGCATCGAGGGTTCTATGCTGCTCAAGTTCTGCTTACAGCAAGAGTTGACAAAATCGGATCTGCCAGTGTGTACACGTGCACGAACGTTGACGTGGTACAAGACGTTGAACGTGAACGTGAACGTTTTGGTAAACAAGAACAAAAATCCCGTAACTTAGAAGCGGTGGAGGTAGGCTGGGGCCCCTACACAGGAAATTATTTTGTAATTAATTATTATTGTAAAAAATGGGTCCATTTGACAAATAGTGGTATAAATCCGATGCTTTTAACCAAAAATAGTGGGAGAATGGGCACCCTCCAAATCCCTTCGACCCCTCCTCTGATGCAATTCCTAAGTACGCCACTGGGGGGGGGGGGGGGGGTTGACGCCGAAAACCGAAAGTTGCCCCCCCCCCCCAAACCGGTGGGCTAGATCCGCCAGTGGTGACACTGCGACATGTTCTCCGGCCAGGTGGAGGAGCTGAGCATCATAGCCGAGTTGCGGGCGCGATCCATGCAGGCGGCGCAGCCGCTGGCTCAGACCTCGCTCGACCGGCCCGCTCACCAGGCGGAGGGCGTGTCCAGCGCCGCTCACCGCCAGGCGGAGGGCGGGTCGCAGCCGTCCGTGGCCGACAGTGTGCACGTCCCCGCCCAGCAGCACGGACAGCCGCAGCTGCAGCTGGACGTGCCGACAGCCGGCCACAGCGGTGAGTCCAACAGGGTGGCACGGGCCGGCCCAGCCGGATCCAACCGCCGCCTCCGCTCGCCCCGTCGAGGTGCTCGCCTGCTACCCCTGCCACCCGACACGGTGTTTGTCGCCCGTTCTCCTGTCCCCACTGGCCGTCATGCCGTCGAGGTGCTCGCCTGCTACCCCTGCCACCCGACACGGTGTTTGTCGCCCGTTCTCCTGTCCCCACTGGCCGTCATGCCGTCGAGGTGCTCGCCTGCTACCCCTGCCACCCGACACGGTGTTTGTCGCCCGTTCTCCTGTCCCCACTGGCCGTCATGCCGTCGAGGTGCTCGCCTGCTACCCCTGCCACCCGACACGGTGTTTGTCGCCCGTTCTCCTGTCCCCACTGGCCGTCATGCCGTCGTTTCTTGAGTGAACAAACAGGCCGACGGCAGAACCGAGTCAATACCGTGGGTGAAAGCCAGTGTCCACCCGTGTTACTGGCATGCAGCGGAGGCGGTTGAATCCGATGGAGTCTGGTCGCCGACATTGAGCGAGAAATCGCCACATGGACCGGGTTTGTTGTCCGTGCGTTTTTTAGCTGGTTGTCACAGGTGCAGAATTTTGTTTTCAGCTGCCAATGGCTTTCCACGCTATTATTTCCTCCAAAGTCGACGACTCTAATCTGAGCTGCTTGTATTTTGTATGTGCTGCGTGTACCCTGTCCGTGGTGATACCGACACAATATCAGACTAAGTATTGTTTGTGATATTGGGAACACCATGTAATGGTTAAGGTAATTACCGACGCCAAACCAGAGAACACATTCACCCCTGCCCACCCTTGACATCTCGGTGTGCTGCTGGTCCGCGCATTTTCCGAGACATTTTCTGGACAGAAATGTATGCATCCTGTCCACTGCGCGTGCATTGTGCATGCTAATGAACGTCATCGATCACTGAAAATGTTAAATGGCATACTTATGTGGTGTCAATGCATCCCAGATGTTATGTTGGATCATTGGGAGTGACATGGCCTCCAGGCATTCAACTTCCTTTTACTCAACTTTTACTTCCTTTTACTCAACTACCCTTTGCTTGAAGATATTTATGAATCCCTCTCCCACACACACACAGCACGCAGCGCACGGTGTACCTTCCTATGCCGGTATCTTTTTTATGCATTTATGTTCTTACGTGTACAGCTCGAATGGCGCTAAGCTATCCGTTGTCCCCCAAAGGAGGACTGATCCCTCCTGGTTGAGCAGCCCTGTTTCAGACCGTGTTGCTAGCCCATCGGCTTCAATGTCATCCCTGCTCACTGCTTGCATATGCTGAAGTACTCCCAGCAGTCAGCAATCAGCACATTGCATTTGCTAAAATGGCAATTCTACAGGCTATGTCAACACACCGTTTATATTGTTCTTTACAGATTACGAAGAAGAGGATGACGATGATGACGATTATGACGACATGGACATTTGAGCTGACGAACTGTGCATTGTAGCAGTGTTGCGCGCGTCTCAGCTCTCCACCGTACGATCCTGCAGAAGAGTGTTCCGCTGTGAAGCGTGTTGGGTGGTCATCACTGCTGATCTCGAATGGCATTGAATCGTGGTAACTGTTCATATTGGTGTCCGAATTTGTTGTGCTAACTTTGTACGATTATTGAATACATGTATGTCGCCTTGTCATGGACTTATTTATCTCTTTCGTGTTGCCGAACGAAGGCATATGACAGAGGCAATGGGGTGTGAAGGATTGGATCAAACTTGTGTTCATGGTGGTCAGGCAAGGTGCCTAGCGTCCGTGTATCGGGTGCTTTCTTTATTTAACATCTTAAGTTGTATTTTGGTTCGGTTAGGAGGGGTACTAGCAAGTTCTCAGGTGGCACTCAAGCCTTGAGATGCAACTTCATTCTATGCTATTATTTCTATGCTTCTATTCTATTCTATGTTCAGCCTTATTTTCACCAAATGTGTGTCGATGATCGCTTGGCGGTTGCCGGTGTGTTTAATCGCGGCGCCGAGAGGAATCTTCGTTTCCGATCTTGCCCGATGTGTGGCGCTGCAGTGGAGTCTGGTACTTGCCGGCCTTCCGGCCGTGCTGCCGGATCTCGAACGCTATGGCCTGGGTTTACAGTTTCGCATCACTGTCAGTCAACGCGAACATGGTGAACCGATGTGCGAATCACAAGTGCTGTGGTTGTAATGAGTGCTGACCTTCGTCCTTAATGTTGATTAGAGTACCCTTTCCCCGCCATATAAAGGTTTTCCCGCCACGACGGGAAAACTTGACGCAGCAGCTCGTCGCCTCTGGGCGTAGTTTGCGCATCCTCTGAGGAATATAGTATAAGAAAAATTGAAGATGTCATCTCAGGTTACTCCCCCATGACGTCACAGGAAGGAGCAGATCGGGCCATTTACACCAAAATCACGAGTTATGGGCAATTAGTCTCACTTATTACTTCCAAACGGTCAAATACATTTCAAACGGCCATCAATTGTATGCAAAACAACACCCCTGGCACCGCCCCTTGCCTACCACATCGATATTTTCCTCTGTAGTTTTCACTCCATTCTGCTTCGTGTCATAGTCGACAGGGGATAGAGCTGACCTAGGAGACAATCCAACGGTTACCGGTAGCCAGTGGAGGAAAGCACCGGCTCGTTACATTAATCCTCGTGCTGCATATAAACGTCTCATTATTCTATCGTACGTTGCGTTTGCGTTTATTCCTTGGGTTTCTTGATGCAATCTTATTTGAAGCGCTCTGAGTTTAATTTTGTTAATGTGGTGAGCTGGAGGGGCTACGTTTACTTCCATCCAATTTAGAAGCAAATTATACGATCTCCTCTTCTCTGTTATATATGCACGTCAGATAACCGGCATGTATTCGTAAAAGCATTGCCCACAGAACGCTGTGGACATGTAGCAGAACTTGTTACGTTCACAACCTTCCCAGGGCGAATCATTCAGGTGTGAACCCTACTGGTCATGAATTGTGCAAGAGCCCCGAGTTGCCTCGATGTAGTGGCGAAATATATATATATATATATATATATATGTGTGTGTGTCTGTGTGTGTTTGTGTGCACGCGCATCACTGACCTGCCTGCTGTTCTTCCCGCCTCTGTGCCTGTCCGTGAGGTCTGCCTGTGGATTGGCCGGTCTGTGGGGTGTGCGTAGTTCATCACAGAACTTCCGATTCCTCATTTCTACTAATTTAATTGCTATATATATTGGTGCACAAGTTTCGGTGGTTGTAGGCACAGGCAATTTCTCATCAATTCTATGCATGCTGTAGGAATATGTACCCAGCACCGTGCTGTCTTGGAGTTATCACAAATTATTTGTGAATGGCCGTTCACCAATCCATGATGTTCAATATGCTCTCATTTCGAGCGGCTTGCCTCTAACGTCACAATTAAACATGTTGTTTGTCAGACGGCTCACATATTGTAACTTCCTCTAAAATAATCTGTTTGATTGCTCTGAGTCTTATTAGTGATGATTGGAATTGCTGCTGGACTACCGCGAACTACACCCACGATTTAATTTGGTTTTCCGCCCACATTGTTGTCCTGCCCGACCATTCATTTCATTGATTCGGTCCGCGGTGCGTCGGCGGTGCTCGGTCGCCTGACCTTTGCTCTTCGTACCACACAATAAATTTCCCTCCAGCCTCTCGTAATATTGCCACTATACAACAGGCGACTTAATAACGCGACATCAAGAAATCAATCTCAGTGCGGCCGCCGGCCCACCTCACGTCCTCCCTGGTCGTCCTCACAGGCTCGTCTCGCCGGCCCACGCTCGTTTGACGGTCACCTCAGGCCTGTTTTCTAGCTGGTTTTGCCCGCTGGCGGCGCCTCATAGGTCGCTGCAGGTGAGCGGCGGGTGAGATGACGTCATCGAACGACGTGGCGCCGAGCGATCCGGTCCGGGCGACGGCAAAAGGCGCCGCCAGTAGTGATGTGAAGTGGTGCGGACTTGGCGCAGGAGTTGTATCTGGCGCTGCCGACACTCCGCGCCATGTACACCAGACAGCGATGTTATGGAACGGTAGCCGTCGGGTGGTCAGTTTGCGCTTCAAAGGTTCCGGCGACAACGAGTTGCGATTTCGATCGAATTCATGTGATTGCGACCGGAAGCGGATTCATAAATTGTGGAATAGGCGGGGGGAGGAGCACATTTTCTCGGAACACCCAGCCGCGACAATCTCTGAAATGAGTTGTGCTTTTTCGAAACGCATTTGTCTTCGTGTCGCTGTTCGATGTTAGTTAGTGCTCCCACGTACTGAGGCTTTCGACACGAAATATGATAAGGGACATGCATATTGGCTGTTTAGGCTTACTACGCCATGGACGACGCGAACTGATGCTAACGACTGAAAGTGCAACGTTACCTTCGAATCATGTGTTGGGTGACACTGATATAATGGCAAAACATATTCACATGTTAATTAATCATCATAGCTGGATAATTAAAAATAATTAATCATCTACTTTCAGTGCTATATGTCCGGAAGGCTTGCTAAATGCTAAACCTAATAGCTTGCTAAATGATAATGGCTGGAATTATGAAAACAAAGGATGTTCGCTGGACATGAAACCAAGAAGCGGCTGCTATACAGGCTTGCTCCACAAAATGAACATTGTGCACCTACTTGGTTCGTACGTTTTTTGCTTAGTCTCATTCGGAGCAAAATTCGCCGCAAGATGTGCACAAGTTCGGCGGCTGTCTTTAACAATAGACGACACAACCTACCGCCTGCACGATCGTGCACAAGATAGAGAAACACTGTTGCGGCACACCGCGAGGAAATCGTCCTTGAACACGGATCAGATAAACAGCGGAACACTGACCCCAGGAGGGTATGAACCTCCATTCCAGTGTCGAAGACGCGGAGCTACAGCTTATCATCGGCGTCGGCACCAAAAAAAAAACGGAAAGATGGGGAGAACCACACACCGGTCGAATTCGTTCGATCGGCCGCTGTCGAGCCGCAGGGCCCGGCCGCAGTCGAGTCGTCAGGCCCGGCCGTTGTCGAGCCGTCGGGCCCGGCCATCGTCGAGCCGTCGGGCCCGGCCGCTGTCGAGTCGTCAGGCCCGGCCGTTGTCGAGCCGTCAGGCCCGGCCGTCGTCGAGCCGTCAGGCCCGGCCATCGTCGAGCCGTCGGGCCCGGCCGCTGTCGAGTCGTCAGGCCCGGCCGCTGTCGAGTCGTCAGGCCCGACCGTTGTCGAGCCGTCGGGCCCGGCCGTTGTCGAGCCGTCAGGCCCGGCAGTTGTCGAGCCGTTGTCGAGCCGCCGTCAGACTCGGCCGTCACCAGCGCCAGGCTCGGCGCCTCAGTGCTCGTGGCCGCTGCTCCTGCGGCCGCGCAGGCCGAAGAACGAGTTGCTCGGGCCGCGCTCCGTCTGCCACGGCTCCGACGCCTTCTTGCCGCGCAGGCCGGCGAACCCGCTGGGGATCCGCTTAACGTGCAGGCCGCCGCCGCCGCCGCCGATCGAGCCGGCCCGCCGGCTCCACAGGTAGCGTCGGAACGCGTTGAGCCCGCCGGAGCCGAGCCCGTCCGCCGTCGCCTTCTTGCCGCGCAGGCCCGCGAAGCCGGCCGGTGCCCGCTCCTGGCGGCCGAACAGCAGCTGCTCGGGCGGCGGCGGCTGGGCGGCTGGGGCCGGCTGCGGCGCGTCCGGGTGCCACGCCAGCTGCGCCACCGTCGGCGCCGACCGCTTGCCCCTCGTGGCGAGGAAGCCGGCGTGCGGCCGCCGCCGCGCCGCCGCCGCACAGCTGGCGGCCGACACGGCGAACAGGCACAGCAGCAGCAGGCTCAGGTGACACCGACTGCAACGGCGCACAGACGTCAGCACGTTCGGAGGGGTCTGGTGGAGCCAGCCGGAGTGCGATACGAGTGGCAGGACGCTCGGCAAGGCCGTCTGGGGTCGGGTGGAGCAACTTGGAGTGCGACACGAGTGGCAGGACGTTCGGCAGGGTCGTCTGGGGTCGGGTGGATCCACCCGGAGTGCGATACGAGTGGCAGCACGTTCGGCAGGGGCGTCTGGGGTCGGTTGGATCCACCCGGAGTGCAATACGAGTGGCAGGACGTTCGGCAGGGGCGTCTGGGGTCTAGTGGAGCCACCCAGAGTGCGATACGAGTGGCAGCACGTTCGGCAAGGTCGTCTGGGGTCGGGTGGAGCAACTCGGAGTGCGATGCGAGTGGCAGGACGTTCGGCAGGGTCGTCTGGGACAGACGGAAACAGGACACGGGTGCTGGGAGATTGGGCAGGGTTACGTGGGGCAGCCTGAAACAGGTCATCAGGAGGTCACAATATCCTGTCAGCCAAGCGGACAACGAAGGTTTGTGCTGATTCGGCAGCGCACGATTGGGTCCCCAGTTGGTGATAAATAATTGAAGTTCACCGTTCTGGTTGGGGTGTCCACACCTTGCCTTGATGCTGCTTTTCTGCAATCCTTGCACGCACGGATGCGATGCTTGTCATGGTCAGGGATACTCAAAATATGTTTCAAAAAGCTTTGAGCAGCCCAATCCATAATTTTGTAGAGCAAAATCATAGCAATGTAGTTCTCCATCTTGATACAACCGAAATTATTGTAATCTGATCCGTATTTTTTGTGTAATCCCTTTAAGGGTAATTTTCTGTGATACGTTTATAACTGAATTCCTCAGTTTCCATAGCTCACTGTCGTAGATCGGCGGTGTGCAATATATTGACTTCCTTAGCTATTGAATGATGACTTTGTCTTAAAATTATCCAAAGCACGTGCTAATTAAAATGAAGAATCCCGAAGGATTCTGGTGTTTGCAAGATGTGTCTGTCTTAGGTAGAAGATGACCCACAAAGTTACTGTTGCAAATTCGAAATTTTAAGTAGAAAAGAGAAAGGTTCGTGTTGAAAGTGGAATTGACAAGGTCGTGTTGAAAGTGAAATTGACAGTCGCATCACCTGCAATGCTACATGGAACACCCGTGATATCAATTCGTGTCGTCAATGAGGCCAGGCACGTGCATAGTCCAGACATGAAATATTCAACACCCGATGCAGTCCTCATGGGCAGCAACTACACACGGGGGAGCAGCCAAGGGGGCCAGTGCCCCCCCCTTAGCACCAAAAATATACTAGATCGAGCGATAAATGTTAAATTTTACCACGCAAAACCCTCAATGTTCGGCCCACCTGAAGCTTTCCCAGTTTCATCACATTTTTTTGGGTCGCTCGCCCCCTCCCATTAGGAAAATCCTGACTCCGCCACTGACAGCACGGCTCACCGCAACGCTCGGATTTAAACTTCATTGCGATGCTTGGAAAACGTCATACACTGCAACTGATCTGTACTCTAAGCTCTGTTTAAGTATAAATCAGACCAAGAATCATTCAGAGCCAAATTATCCCAACTATCAATCATTATAAATAAATCCTTAAATAATTCCCGTGTTTCCCCTAGGTGGTGGTGGGGTGCACTGGAACATACTGAACCTCCAGCCTGTATGGGGTGAAGTTAACGCTTGCCATTGCATGGTGAATATTCGATTTTTGGAGCGTTAGAAGGTGCACACAGTGGATCTTAGTTAGCGATTCCTACCATCACGCACCTGCTCGGTGACGATATACCGATTTATCGACATATCGGCGATACACCAATATATCGGATATATCGGCGTGACATATCGGCGATACATTAATTTATTGGATACATCGGCGTGGTATATCGGCGATACACCAAGATATCGAATATATCGGCGTGACATATCGACGATACACCAATATATCGGATATATCGGCATGAATTATCGGCGATACACCAATATATCGGATATATCGGCGTAGCATATTGGCGACACACCAAGATATCGGATATGTCGGCGTGACATATCGGCGACACACCAAGATATCGGATATTTCGGCGTTACATATCCACAGGTAACGCATGGTGATCACCTCCTCTCCACGCAGACAGGGAGCCGTGGTGACGGCTCGCCAGTTGTCTCTGGTGTAGATGTGGGAGAATGATATTGAATACCCGATCCTGTTTCACCCCAGCCGAGATCCAATCATCAGACGTGACCCGACCCGACCTACACGGCCTTTTAGAAGCTTTAAGCTCCACTCTGCCACTCTTCAGCCCCACTAAGCCCCATTATGTGCTTTTGATATGGTAAGAAGCTGATTTTAAAATAAGCGCAACGTTGTGACGTGCCGTCACGCCATGTTTCCGCCTTGTACAGCGGGGTACCCGACGCCAAGGGTCTGTGTGTTTGTGTGTTTCCTTTTTCGCATTTATTCTTGCCTTGGTCATCCGCGCCATTCCCGTTCGGTAATGGTGCGCCCGTCTGCATTAGCGTAATAGAAAACACCTGTATTTTGGACTCGCATGCACGCAGATGGGTCTGAATGGGCGCGAGACAGTGCGGCAGCTGCTACCGAGCGCCACACATACGGTGCCTCACACGTCGGACGACCCGTGTCCATTCCGAAATGTCAGCTCGTGTCCCGGACGGGGCTGGCAGCTGGCAGGAGCTGGTCGGATCTGGGATGGAGGCGGCGAGTCTGGCAGGGTACGAGGGTGCCAGGCATGATGGTGGGATCCAGATGCAATTGGTGCTCAAAGAGAAATGTGATCAGTTGTGATAGATGCTTGTGAAGCTTGCATATATACAGCAAGCTGGCGAAATGGTGGAGAACCCAGATGCTATGTTGCCTCGGCATGCACAGAGAAGTGCGTGCTATGCTATGCGAGCTCGACACGAGTTTCATTTCGGTCCAACTGCGCTTTGCAAAACTGCCACGGAATTATTGTATGCATTCTATTAGAAGGGGATTGAAAATTGTATCCAACATATATGCAAAATCAAGTTTTTCAAAGCAATAATTCCTGAAAAGCAGAATCGGTCACTTGGGGTAACAAACCTGGCATGTTTGAGTCACAAATTGGTAGACGATGTGACGTGTACACCTTCCACCTTCAATCGGCAAAAATGTGGATTCCTATGATTCTGTAAGTTTCAGTGTTAAATCATCTGGCGGTGATGTGAAGACGATCAAAGATGCTTTACACTCAGGCATCACATGTGTAAAGAGCGTGAAACGAGTTGTAAAAATATGTAGTTCTAATGCGACGGTAGTTGTTTACCAATGAAGCAAAAACAGACGCATTCTAATTTCACGTGAATACACGTTGAGACTTGTCGTCAGGAAAAATCAGGGGAAAGCTTTGTCGCGTAAACAAGTGATGTAAGCAGTGAAAGGTGGCTTCTTTCAAGTGGAAAGTTGTCGAATTTATAACATTTCACAGCACCCCTATGGACTTGCACGAAAAACTGAACCTAAAGCCATCTCAACCTCGATCAAAAATCAATGGCGTCGCTTTGTCACCGAACATCACAATTCCCAGCTAATTGTTCCTCGAGAAAACTAAGTTTGTCGGCTGAGTGACAATAAATTGTCGCTAACGCCAGCTACTACATCGCCGAAAACTAGACGTCTGATATATATATATATATATATATATATATATATATATATATATATATATATATATATATATATATATGTGTGTGTGTGTGTGTGTGTGTGTATATATATGTATATGTATAAGTATGTGTATGTGTATGTGTATTTGTATGTGTATGTGTATGTGTGTGTGTATGTTTATGTTTATTTGTATGTGTATATGTATATGTATATATATATATATATATATATATATATATATATATATATATATATATACATAAATATATATTCTAATGTCGAAAAATAATCTGCGCAAAGCAATATAATGTATGCCGCTCTTCGCCACCTCGCCATCGAGTACTAATTCTTGGTAATTAAATTGCTTGCAGAGTATGTGTGCATATACTCACGCTCACTTTGATGGCAAAAACCCTGGGGATGGCTTGCACATACATATATTGGCAGCATGCACATGCAACGGCAGACAGAATTTGGCCTGTGGTACATATAATATATCAGGCAGTAGATGGAATATTCTGAATAGAAGACAACAGACATCAGACAACAGACAGTGGACAGAAGGTATCAGTCAACAAACAACAGATGGACAAGATATACTAGTCAACATATAGCAGGCAACAGACAGTAGAGAGCAAGCAGCACACCGCGGACGGCAACAGCGGACAACGGACAGGAGACAGCAGACAACGGTCAACAGACAGCGGACAGAAGACAGGAGACAACAGACATCGGACAGAAGACAACGGACAACAGACATGAGACAACATACATCGGACAGAAGACAGTAGACAACAGACAGGAAACAACAGACATTGGACATAAGACAGTGGACAACAGGCAGGAGACAACAGACAACGGTCAACAGACAGCGGACAGAGGACAACAGACAACAGAGGAGACAACAAACAGCTGACAGAAGACAGCGGGCAACAGGCAAGAGACAACAGACATCGGACAGAAGACAGCGGACAACAGACAGGAAACAACAGACAGCGGACAACAGCGGACATAAGACATCGGACATCAAACATGAGACAACAGACAGTGGACATAAGATAGCGGACAACAGACAGAAGATAACAGACAGCGGAGAGAAGAGATCGGATACAGCCATCTGGCGACAGATGGCACATATCGGATTCAGCCATCTGGTAACAGATGGCACATGTCGGATACAGTCAGCTGGCGACAGATGGCACAGATCGGATACAGCCATCTGGCAACAGATAGCACAGACCGGATACAGCCATCTGGCAACAGAGAGCACATATCAGGTACAGTCATCTGGCGACAGATGGCACAGATCGGATACAGCCATCTGGCAACAGAGAGCACGTATCAGGTACAGTCAGCTGACGACAGATGGCACAGATCGGATACAGCCATCTGGCAACAGATAGCACAGACCGGATACAGCCATCTAGCAACAGAGAGCACGTATCAGATACAGCCATATGGCAACAGATAGAACATATCGGATACAGCCATCTGGCAACAGAGAGCACATATCGGATACAGCTATCTGGCGACAGATAGCACATATCAGATACAGCCATCTGGCAACAGAGAGCACATGTCGGATACAGCCATCTGGCGACAGATAGCACGGATCGGATTCAGCCATCTGGCAACAGAGAGCACAGATTGGATGCAGCCATCTGGCAACAAAAGCACTGACCGAATACAGCCATCTAGCAATGAAGAGCACACGACAGATAGAAGCCTCCATGTACAGATAGTGACGAGCAGGGAGATGGCGAAGAATTCAACCAATACACAGTTGACAACAACTGCACGGATATAGCAGAACATAGAAGTCAATCAAACAGGCAGCGAGAAACATTCAACAGAAGCAATCAACGGAAGACATGCGGCATGAACAACATGCCGTGAAAAACTAATCTTCAGACAATTTATAAGGAATAGCAGACAACACGAAGACAGCAGACTAGGGCAAAACCGATACGTAAGTACATCAACAATCAATCTAGGAAATATGGACTGCTCTCAGCAAGAGGGAGACAGTGATGGAAGACTGCTATACGTCAGCATCATTGGTCTTGTATTTCTGTTCAATGCGGATACAATTAATTATGGTTGGTCATTAATTGTTTCGAGGCGAACAGCGTCTAGCGTCTCACTTCCCTCCACATGCCTTTCAAATATGTTTCCTCATCACAGCCGTTTAGTTCTCACGGGACGTACTGCGGCCGGGTGTTCGCACTTCCACGTTTCAGGAGTCACAGAAGCGATGTTAGTAAATGCTATGGCAAGAACTGCTTGCTACAACTTGTTTGTTGCTCAAGTCGCACATCTGTTTGCACGCCTTTTAGCCGTACCAACTGCAGGTACTCGATGCACGGCAGGTATCACCATATCAAATGTGCTCTTCCTTGCCGACATGCCTAAGGTGAAGAGCTCACCCAGATCCGGAAATTGCTACACACCCACTGTACTCTCTGTAGCAGATATTTCGTGGTTGCAAAATTATCGGATCATACCCTTTGCAGCATCGTATATTTCTCACATAATTATCTGGTAGCGTGCATCAAACTGACACGTTTGCCACAGTAAGTCCACGACGCTCCCTGAATACTTCAAGCAGTGTCTTTGAATCATTCAAATGCAGTCTCGTTCCTGCATGGCATTCAAGTATGCATGCATGCATGCGCTGACAAGCATGCAGCGACCGGATCATCAGTGGGCCAGCCCCAGTGATTTGGCACAGTTCCGTGGCCGCCGGCAGCAACTGACCGGGGAACAACTCCACGCAGTGCTGACCGGATCATCAGCGGGCCAGCCCCAGTGACTGGGCACAGTTCCGTGGCCGCCGGCAGCAACTGACTGGGGAACAGCTCCGCCCACGGCTGACGATAAGCAGAACAGGTACCGGCGCTGGAACAGGTGCCGGCGCCGGAACAGGCACAGCCGTTCACTGACGCAGGAAGCGGCGGAGGACGTGAACGTTGGACAGGTTAGCACCCGACCGTCCTGCGCAACAGGGCAACAAATCGCCTCACTTGGCTGCCGACGGTGGCACTTTTTGTCGCTCTCTGCAGCTGGACCGAAGAATATGAACGAAGATTTAATAAGGACGGACAGCCCTTATTAAACTTAATAACGGACGGACGGACAACCCGTGCCATGTTTTTTTTTAGCAACTATGTGGTGGCATGCAGTGCAGGCAATGCTTGGCACTCCATCTTAGCTACCGACGTGCTTATTCACAGTCTTAGGCACTTTGTTTGAATAGCCCATTCCTGTGGTGGCGTCGGAACAGGCCGAGGGGAAGTTGTCTCCAAACCTTAGATGACGCAGCATTAACCAAACTGGCGTTCCATATAAGAACATGACTTTCAAATTGCTTCAGCTCCCAGCCCTACCTGAGCTGCTGCGAGCCTCCGTTGACAATACCACCTATAGGGTAATGGGGTGACTTCTTGCTGAAGCTTGGTCCAAGCGATGCGATATCTATGTGGATTTGTCGCAGCGACACAGAGCCTGACGGCAGGTCGTCGCCCTCTGTTGAGTGCAGTGGCAGATTCAGAAGGATGCCACAGGGTGATGGTGTCTCTCTTGGGTTTTCTGAGGTTCCACCAAGAACCAGTGCAGTGACAGATTCAGAAGGAGGCCACATGGTCATGGTGTCTCCGTCTGGTTTTCTGAGGCTCCACCAACAACGAGTGCACTTGCGTACACTTCGATGAGGTTCCATTTTTTTCAAGATCATTTCACTTGGAGACTTCTCTCGAATGTGTGAGAGGAACTCAGTGGAGGGATGGGGCGACTCGATGTGCCCTACCCTGGTCAGCTACTGGTCCTTCCCGGGATAGAATCCTGGGTCAACCGTGCTCGTCGAACCAAGTTATCGCTGTCATCGTGTTTGGTCGCACGGCACAACGGCGCCGTGTGACCTTTCTGCTCCCGGCGACCCACGAGACTGCCCTGAGCCCAGGCTGACCAGCTATTCCCAGTGGGACAGAAGTGTCGCTCCTTCGACGGTTCGCGCAGCCACTGAGTATGCATTTTCTCTGACTGATCACCATTGCTGATTGTTCATGGACGCGCCAGGAGGGTGTGCCAATTTGGAATCATTTCAATACGTTTTACATTAATACTGAGGCTGGCCCTCAGTATTCCTCACAGTAATTGACAGTCCACAGGGAATATTCTTGGCTCTCAGGGGACCTCGTTCATGCATTTTGCATGACAAAGTGGACGTTCATTTGACACAAGACGATGCGTTCCTAACCACATAAAACTTCAGTGTGCGCTGATCGGGAGCGCAGTGGTAGGACTACGAGTGGTAGGACTGCGCAGTGGTAGGACTGCGAGTGGTAGGACTGCGAGTGGTAGGACTGCGCAGTGGTAGGACTGCGAGTGGTAGGACTGCGAGTGGTAGGACTGCGAGTGGTAGGACTGCGCAGTGGTAGGACTGCGAGTGGTAGGACTGCGAGTGGTAGGACTGCGAATGGTAGGACTGCGCAGTGGTAGGACTGGGAATCAAAAGGAACTTTCAGCACGCCTCGTATCAAGTGCACTGACTTCCATGGTCCATTCGCAGTCCTCGACAAACCTGCCTAGCGTTCAGGTGCATCCTGCAGCTCAGAGACAGGATCACAATTTACAACAAACATCGACAGCTCTCAGAACTCTCCTTATATCTTAGGCGGCTCTCTTCAATCTTCAGGGTTCCTCTCAAGCCTCGGGAGCATCACAGACCAGTCCGCTCTAACTCTCGGGTTTTTTCTCAGTCCCCGACAGCCTTTCGGGCTATCAAAGTTATTCTAGCTCCGAAACTGGCCCTTGGTATTCTTCATAACCATCGCTAGCCCTTATGAACTCTTTTTGGATCTCAGGGACCCTGTTCTTCTCATTGGGAGACCTTCCAAGCCTCTTGGGCATCCCAGTCACGTTCAGTCCTCTCTTGCGCTCAGTGGCCATTTTCAATCGGCAGGGGCCCTCTCCAGCTGTTAGGAGCCCTTCCCAGTCATTGACAGTCTTTCTAGCTTCAAGGACTTTCTAGCTCTGAAGCGGGCCCTTGGTATTCCTCACAGTCATCGTAGCCTCCGAAACTCTCTTTAGTCTCAAAAACTCAGGGGGCTCTGTTAGCCACCAGGTACCCTCTCAAGCTTCTATGGACCGTTCAAAGCTATCGACAGCTTGTTTTATTTCAATCGCATTCTATGCCCTGAGGCTGGCCCTCAGTATTCCTCACAGTAATCGCCAGCCCACAGGGAATATTCCTGGCTTTCAGGGGCTTCATCCCCCAAGGCCATCTCCTGCTTTTAGAGGCCATCACAGTCCTTAATGGCCCTGTCTAGCTCTCATATCGGGGGAATTTCAGCTCTGGGATGGGTCCTCACTAGTTCTCGCCAGCTCATATGGGTCCAATTTATCCTTCAGGGGCCTTTCAAACCACAAGAGCATTCAAGCTATCTCTGGCCCTCAGGCGCACTGTTTATGCATCAGAGCCCTCAGTGCTCTATTTATTCATCAGTTGTTAGGGGCCCTTTCCAGCCGAGGCTGCTCTTTCCAGCTGGCATGGGCATTCTAGCTCCGGAGGACCCTCTCTTGTCTTCACGGTTCTTGTCAGCCCTGGAGGTTGCACTTGTTAAGAAGTCCCTTTCCACACAAACTGTTAGAAATGCTTTAAGTTGTCCTCGGCTATTTATCAGCCCTTACGCCCTGAGGGACCCTTGCGTGCCCCTGAAGGCGGTCGTCTGAAGTGTCTCATCGGACTCGCCACAGTGTGCGGCTGCCACTCCACCCCTTTGATAAGCCACTGCTTTTTAACAGCCCGGGGTCCACCATGGATTTAAGGCCCTTGACGTAGCACAGGTAACCCTCCTCTTTGGTCCGAACCATCTCCGTAGCTCGGGGCCTCATCATCAGCGTGAGGCCAGCTGTCAGCTCTGATTCCCTCTCCATCAGCGTGAGCCAATGCCGGCCTTGCATGTCCGGCTCGCTCCCCACCCCCCGTCTACTCAGGGACCCTCCTTGACGGCTCAGGCACTCTCCGCCCGGCCGGAGTCCCCTCTTTACACATCTTGGACCTAGTCGGTCACGCACGGTGTCCATGTGCGGCTTCGGCCCGCTCCGTCGGCCCAGGCGCCCTCCATGACAAGGTGTCCATGTGCGGCTTCGGCCCGCTCCGTCTCCCCAGGCGCCCTCCATGACAAGGTGTCCATGTGCGGCTTCGGCCCGCTCCGTCGGCCCAGGCGCCCTCCATGACAAGGTGTCCATGTGCGGCTTCGGCCCGCTCCTCCTCTCCCCCCGGGCGCCCTCCATGACAAGGTGTCCATGTGCCGCTCCCAGGCGCCCTCCATGACGAGTGTCTATGGGCGGCTTCCCCCTCCGTCCCCAGGCGCCCTCCATGACAAGGTGTCCATGTGCGGCTCCGGCCCGCTCCGTCCCCCAGGCGCCCTCCAACAAGGTGTCCATGTGCGGCTCCGGCCTCCTCCCCAGGCGCCCTCCATGACAAGGTGTCCATGTGCGGCTTCGGCCCGCTCCGTCTCCCCAGGCGCCCTCCATGACGACTATGGGCCTTCTCCGACAATCCAACGTCCTCTAGCGGAGCTAGGGGTCTCTTAGTCGGCGCAGGGGCCCTCTTTAGCGATCCAAGGCCTCCTTTGTCGTGCCGGAGATCCCCTTTCAACAGCTTGGGCCGCTCCATCCGGCTAGGAGCTCTTGTATGGCTTGGGCCCTATCCGTTCGCCCAGGGGCCCTTTGTGACAGCATGAGATCCTCTCCGACAACTAGGGCCCCTACGCCGTCTCAGGGACCCTCTTTGGAGGCCCATGGTCCTTTTCCGGCAGGCCGGAACCCCCTTCAAAATGTTGGGCCCTCTTCATCAGGTCAGGGGACATTTCTTCGGTTTTGACCCCGCCGTCAGATCGGGGTACCTCATTTTGGCTCGCGGCCCTCTCCGCCAGCCCGAGGGCTCTTCGAACGATCTGGAGCCCTCCCCCCGTTGACCTGGAAGCCCTTCACTTTGACTCAGCACACGACCCTCAACACCTTCCCCAGGACACTCCATTGACTCGGAGCCTTCTCCATCGACCCGGGTCCCTTCCCGTCAGCTCGGGACCCTTTTCGTCGGTCCGGGGGCCCCTTCAGGTTGGCCCAGGGGGCCATTACGGGCCTCTCAAGGCGGTCGCCTGGAGAGCCCCCTCCGCCCCCTTGGCTACGACGCCGGCTGCATATGGTTCGAAGGCTGCTGACACAGTCATTTTCTGGTCTATCCTGACAAAGTGACTTCACGAAACCAGAAGTCTGTGGTAGGTATTAATCCGCACTCACGCTCGAAACGGCCACGCTTATGTGTGCTCTTCCCTACTTGAGTGCCTCTCTGGGCTTCCCGAGCTTGAGCTTTTTGCGCGGTAACGTGGGACGAGAGGATCACTGTCCATTGCTAACCTTACATGGACCTTCCAGTTCGGTACGGGGAACTTTCCGCGACAACGTGTGATGATAGTATGCAGCATTAATGCGAGCATCAGTCGGGTGCCTGTGCAATTATGCCCAGAGTAAATCTCATTTGGGCTGCATTAGATGGAATGTTCAATGGTTGCCGCGGTTCCGTGACGTGGATGAATTAATATATTGATGGTCCACGAAAATGCGCTGATCAGCCATGTCCAGGCTACTCCCTGTGGGGGATAGGCACGTTGGCCCGGAGAAGTTAAGACACAGCGAGACAACAACAACAGAAAATCGGCCTGGGGCATGGCCCCCTTGTCCCTCCCCATGGTACATACAGATCATGAGACTTGGAGTTATCAGAGGAAACACGATGATGAATTATATCATCATGAAATGTATGATGATATGGCATACCGTGATAACATACGTCATTGTAATATCGTGATGATAGATAGTGATACATACTTCAGAGGAATATTGTGATAATAGGAATTACAGTGGTATATACTTCAGAGGAATATCGTGATGATAGAGATTACCGTGATATATCCTTCATTAGAATATCGTGATGGCAATTGTGAAAGCATAGGGAACAGGTCTGATGCAATAAAAGAAGAACTGGAAACGTAAAATATCCAGGGTTTCATCAGCGGGTTTGACCGTGCTGAGGCACGTGACGGGCGGTATGAGCAGTGCTGCGCGGCAGAGTATGGGAGGCGGCCCACCTGAGGGCTCTCGGTCTACAGCTACAGGCCCACCCAAGGGCTCTCGGTCCACAGCCACAGGCCCACATGGGGGCTCTCGGTGCGCAGCCACAGGCCCACCTGAGGGCTCTCGGTCCACAGCCACATATCCACCTGGGGTTGTCTACAGCCACAGGCTCACCTGGGGGCTCTCGGTCTACAGCTACAGGCCCACCTGGGGTCTCTCGGTCCACAACCACAGGCCCACCTGGGGGCTCTCGGTCCACAGCCACAGACCCACCTGGTGGCTCTCGGTCCACAGCCACAGATCCACCTGGGATTGTCTACAGCCACAGCCCACCTGGGGGCTCTCGGTCCGTAGCTACAGGCCCACCTGGGGGCTCTCGGTCCGCGGCTACAGGCCCATCTGGGGGCTCTCGGTCAACAGCCACAGATCCACCTGGGGTTGTCTACAGCCACAGGCCCACCTGGGGGCTCTCGGTCCGTAGCTACAGGCCCACCTGGGGCTCTCGGTCCACAGCCACAGGCCCACCTGGGAGCACTCGGTCCGCAGCCACAGGATCGGGCAGCACACGGTCGTCGGCAGAGGACTCGTGAGCCGACCGTGCCTGCCCTCTGATGGTGGCTCTTGGTAACTCATGGATACTGGCCGTGCTGGCTAGTAAGGACCTACATTGGCCCAGCATTTAACATCAAGTCGTGCTACGGAACTCCACCTGTGGTGTCACGTAGCACGGCCACATGCATGGGCAGGGAACATTATCGCCAGAAAATCATTCTTTAGAAAAAAGTGAGAGTACTTCATTGGGCACATCGCGATCAAAGTTGGGAAAGATGGAAGTCTAACGAGTTGGTCTAATTTTGAGTGAATAAACAGGATTTGAATATGTTATATTTTCTCACATGGAGTGTTCAGTACTATCGGCTTGCACCTGACCAGAGCCCGCTGACCACTCCGCTGTGCCATATTTTCGGCGCGTCTGGCTGCTTGTTATTGCAGTTTTTTTGATTTTTCATTTTTGTGGGGCGACACCCGTCGCTCTTTTCTCATTTCGTTCTCTAGTGGGGTGACACCCGTCGCCCCACTCGGTCTACATCGTCGTAGTATTTTCGTTCCCTTTGTTCTGCGTGATTATTTAGATATCGTTTGGTAGGGTTTATTCCCCGTGATGGGGAAAAAGAAAGAAGGGCAATGACCCCAGCTCGCCACAGGACTCCGAGTCTGAGTTTCCCCCGCTGACCACACCAGATGACCATTGCGCGACCCCGGACTTGGCCCCTGATGCCCAACTTCTCGACACAGCCAATGATGACCCACGCCGGACAATCCCCTTGATGACGCCATGGAAGCCCTCTGCGCTTCGCCGACCCCTGCTCGTCCCAAGACCACGACCTCGCCTCGCAATCCAGACCAGACCATCACTCTCCACGCCGCTGACCCACGCTCAAACCAGACCACGTCCTCCCAACCTGAACCCATTGAACCCTACCTCGACAGTGCTGGATCATACATCGTGCTAAAGCCTGTCGAGGAGTCCGTCTCCTTTCGTCGTGTCAACGTTTTCTGGCCAACCAAGCAACTCCTCGCCATTTGTTCCTTAGCCAATCCTGACATTGAAGCCCCAGCCAACGGAACCCTCGTCATCAAAACCCAAACCCGAGCCCAGACCAAAGCCCTCCTCCGTACCACCACATTTTGTGGTAAATCCGTGACCATTTCACTCCACTCCAACCGCAACTCCACCAAGGGCACCGTCTTCGCGCCGGAGCTCCGCTTCATGTCTGAGGAAGATATTCAGGCGGAGCTCAGGCCGGAGGGGGTGACCCACGTCCGCCGCATCACATCCTTCAAAGATGGCCAGAAACGTGACACGAGTCTCCTAGTCCTTACCTTCAACTCTACAACTCTTCCCAAGACCCTCCTCGCCGGCTACATCCGATTCCAAGTCCGTGTCTTTATTTCCAATCCTCTCCGCTGTTTCAATTGTCAGCGCTTTGGGCATGGCAGCAAGACTTGTCGCCAAACAGCCCGCTGCCCAAAGTGTGGTGAATCACCCCATCCTAATTCCACCTGCTCCAAACCTGCCCACTGTCTCAACCGCAACACACCCGACCACCTGACCACATCACCCCTCTGTCCAGTATGGCGCAAGGAGAAGGAGGTCTGCGCTGTGAAGGCCACGACCGGGGTGTCATGCCCCCAGGACCGACGGTCTGTCGAAGCCACCTCCCCGTCAACGAAAACGTATGCTCAGGCGGCCACCGTTGCTCCCCCCACACGTCGCGTCAACACTACTTCTGCCTCGATGCAAACAGACATGATTCCCGGTTTAGCTCCACTAAAAAAACTTACTCCACTGACCACACCGACACAAGCCACCCTGGCTCCCAACACTCAGACCACTCCGACACAAACCACCCTGGCTCCCAACACTCAGACCACTCCGGCTCCAAACAAACGGACCACTCCAGGGAGGAGAGATAGGCCCCGCAGTCACTCCGCTGCGGGAGCAAATTCTCGTTCCCCGTCAGCGAGCCGCCGGTTCGGCCCAGCGCCGGCCGGCGCCCACGTGACCCGACCAACTCCCAGCCGGCGGGCGTCCCCTGCGGCAGTGGCCGGCCGGCGTGAACCTGCCAAGGTCACCGGTCGGCCGGACGGTACTGGCGGGCCATCCACCGCCGGACGCACCCAACCCACATGCCCACCCGAGCTGCAATCGTGGCTGCGCCAGGCACCGAAAGGTGCCGACAAATATTAATTATCACCAATGTCCATATTTCTCCCATGGAACTGCCGTAGTCTGATTTCCAAATGGGCAGAAATGAAAGCCTTTTTTAGCATCTTAACTCCGATTCACATCGCACTTCAAGAAACCTGGTTTTTGCCTACCGATACATATAATTTCAATATTTTCAATTATTCGCTATACCGCCACGATGAGGTCCGAGGATCACACCGCAGTGGCGGTGCTGCCCTTTACATAAACAATGATTACACACATACACAAATTACACTCAATTCACCATTACAAGCCGTGGCTTGTACTATGCGTTTTCATGCTAGGAACATAGATGTATGCTCATTATATATTCCACCATCTACAGACAACACAAACATTTTGACAGAATTAGAAAACCTCATAGCCCAATTCAAAAACCCTTTCATTTTACTTGGCGATTTTAACGCCCATAGTCCAGCGTGGGATAGAACACGCACACTTCCAGACACTCGCGGACGCATAGTTGAACACATCTTAGACAGACACAATTCAGTATTATTCAACACCGGTGAGCCAACATTTTTTCCACCTCGGTCACAATACAGAAACTGCCATCGATTTAACAATCTGTTCTCCAGCCCTAGCCAACGATTTTCATTGGACAACAGACACGGACATTCATGATAGCGATCATTACCCCATTAAATTAATACCAACCATTTCAACAACTGCCGATACCACACCCAGTTTTATCCCCCGCTGGAAAATTTCGAAGGCCGATTGGACAACTTTTCAGGAACTTTCACATATTCAATACAACCCCAACATTTCTCCCGTCGAAAACATCAACTAAGTTACCAGAACACCTTTCGAAGCAGCTTCCACCGCTATTCCACTAACAAAACCTTTCACAAAAAGAACACCAGTCCCCTGGTGGTCGATAGAAGTTTCCCGAGCAATAGCCGCAAGAAAGAGAGCATTTATACAATATTTACGCCATCCCGACCAGCAAAATTTAGTCAACCGTAATTATGAACGTGCGAAGACACGCCGCATCATTCGCGAAGCTTGTCGCCGTTCATGGTCACTATATTTATAGCAACTCACCTCTCGAACACCTTTAAGCAAAATCTGGCAGTTAATCCGGCGATTATCAGGACGCACCCCATTTAAATCACTCCCGGCACTCAAAATTCAAAACACCACAATTACAGACCCACAAACAATAGTAAATACAATAGCGGACACCATGGATCACAACAACTACATACCGGAATTTCTACAAATGCACAACACACATTTCACACCGATTTGGCACAATTCGATTCGGAAAACACTGAAACATACAATATCCCGTTTCAAGTTTCAGAACTAGATACTGCAATTTCCTCAGCCGGTAATACTTCTGTAGGTTCCGACAATTTACATTATTCCTTTTTCAGACATTATCCAACGACACAAAACATTGCATCTTACAAACATGTAATGCATTATGGTCTGGCCATACTTTCCCCGAAACCTGGAAGGAAGCCCTCATCATCCCTATTCCAAAACCCGGCAAAAACCACAGCAACCCCAACAATTTCCGATCCATCGCTCTCACCAGTTGTCTATGAAAACTTTTAGAACGTATGATTGTACAAAGACTGACCTGGTACTTAGAAACAAATCATCTGCTATCTCCAATTCAATGCAGCTTTCGTCATGGCCACAGTACAATAGATAATCTCATTCGATTAGAAACTGACATACGCCTTGGTTATAAAAAAACATGAACACACCATCGCAGTATTTTTAGACATTAGTAAAGCGTATGATATGGTATACAAACCGGCATTAATTTCCAAACTTCTTCACTTCGGCGTCAAAGGAAATTTAGCTCATTATTTGATAGGATTTTTGTCCGGTTCCGGTCATTTTCATCTCCGGTGCAGGTCAGCGATTTCCGAGTTACATTTCATGAAAAATGGATAACCACAGGGAAGCTGTTTATCACCAGTCTTATTCAACATCATCATTAACGATATTTTCACCGACATGCCACCTCAGATATCACACTCCCTTTTTGCAGATGACAGCGCAATTTGGTGCACAGATAAAAATGAAACACATTGCTTATTTAGACTCCAAAACGCACTTGACCGGATACACCAATGGTCCATCAAATACGGTTTCACATTTTCAGCTCCAAAATCTGCCACAATGATATTCAGCAAATCAACTCCGTGCCCAAATCCAGATACACCACTTCACCTCGGAAACACTGACATACATTTTGTAAATTCGTTCAAATTTCTTGGTGTTATTTTCGATCGCAAGCTTTCCATGCACCAGCACGTCAAACACATCCAGACCAAATGTTTTCACAGACACAATTAATTTCGCTGTATTACGTCTTCATCATTCGGATCCGATCGTCGCACGCTATTACAATTATACAAATCCTTGGTTCTTCCCATCATAGAATATGGCTCCATAGTTTACGCAAGTGGCAGTACCTCCGCTTTGAAACTTTTGGACACCTTACAAAATCAATTTATTCGCATAGCACTCGGTGAAATGACCACGTCTCCCATTACTTCTTTACAAATCGAATCAGGAATTCCACCATTAGGTCTCCGAAGAATTGAACAAACACTCAGATATGCCGCAAAAATTCAATTTAGAGAACACCACCCCACACACGCATCTTCACAAATTCTCCCAAATCTACACCACGAATATTTAGGTCCCGCCGAAAAGCGAACCGGGCTTACCATAGCTTCACGCATTAAAACATTTTCTACACAACTCCAATACAACATTCCACATATTACAGCTCTTTCTTCACCAACTACACCACCGTGGCAGATGGCCGAGAGACATATTTTCTATCTCATCACCACTCCAAAATCACAGCTTTGTCCAGAATGCGCCAAACAAAAATTGCACCAGTTTCGTTCTCGTTATCACCATGTTCCTTTTGTTTTCACCGACGGATCCAAAGACGCAAATTGCACAGGAAATGCCATTGTTTCCGGTACATACACACAACAACATCGCTTGCCAAACGGGACCTCCATTTTCATCGCCGAATTACACGCCATTCTCACTGCCCTTCGCTATGTCCGCAACCGTTCAATTTGTCACCCCATGCGCCATGTCGTCGTTTGTTCGGACTCAAAATCTGTTCTTCAATCTCTTTCTTCACTTTCCTTTTCGCACCATTGCCATATTTCAATTTATAACACACTTGAAACACTTCATCTGATGGGCATGAAGGTCCGTTTCCTGTGGGTGCCCAGCCACTGTGGCATCCCAGGAAACGAGAAAGCAGATAATTTCGCCAAACAATCATTACAATTACCACACATCACAGAAATCCCACCACATCTTGACGCCATCAAATCAACAATACGACAAAACATTCCACATTTTTGGAACCAACAATGGACTGAAACCACAAACCACACACAATTACGTCTCATCAAACCTGTCATCGAAAACTGGACCACATCATACCAAAAAAACAGATAAGAAGAAAAAGTTATATCACGGCTCCGCATAGGTCACACTTTTCTCACCCATCAATATATTTACACTGCATCACCACGACCTTCATGCCCATCGTGCAACACTCATCTTACCGTTTCACACATTCTCCTACACTGTCAAAAATACCATGAACATCGAAAAACACTTACCAACTACTGCCGTACACATAACATCCCCTTTTCTCTACCCACACTATTAGGAGATACACACCCTTTCCTCATCAATCTACTTTTCACTTTTCTCCGAAAAACCAACTTACTTCAAGAGTTATAAACTGACTGTCATAACATACATTTTCATCCATTCTACTCACGGCACGAAATGGCCTGAGCAGGCCGAAGTGTCCAACCCAACAAAACTGAAACTTCTATTTTCTGATACTGTAACTGGTTGTATTTTCGTGATCACTTTATGCACAATACGTATTCTGTGATCGAATGTCATTTTGTTTGCATCTAGCCAATGAAGGTCACCTATGCCCAGGGACGGATGGAAGGGGAGGAAGGGCATGTACCCTCCCCCATGACAAGGTGGCGCCCCTCTGGCAGTGAAAAGACACCCCTATGGGAATGCTCGATTGCACCCCCGTCCCTATAAATTTTCAACTGGAGGTGCCCCTCTGAGAAGAAAGGGCGCCCCCTTTGAAGGAAATGCACCCCTCCGGAAAGTCCCGCGTGAACCCCCTCGAATTTTGCAGCCAGAGGCGACCATGCATGAGCAAAATGGCGCCCTTCGGAGCAAAGGCTCCAGGCACTTTCGAAGTGGAGCCCCTCCGGATATATGCTCCCATGACAATTCCTGGATCCGGCCCTGCTTATTGCAGTCTGATGTGATCTGATGTGATCGTGATGTGATCTGATGTGATCGTGATGGGATCTGATGTGATCTGATCTGATCTGATGTGATCGTGATGTGATCTGATCTGATGTGATCGTATGCTCTTCTACCGCCGATGGCGCGTGCTGCGAAATTGATTATCTTTGCATTCTGTGCATCTGTGCTTTCCTCGCTGTGCTGTAAACTGAAATGTAGCGTCTAATGGTGGACACGACAAGTGCATTAATGAGAGGCTGAATCGATTGCCTGCAATTGCCTTGCACGATTCAGGGAAATCATGCTGCCACTGCACTTAGCTGTCGCATGATTGCCATGGTCAGTAAAAGGCATATGCTTATGCTTATGCTTATACTCATACCCCCAGGCTTTTCACTATCTGTGACTCTGACAATCACTTGCGTTGTTTGTGTTTCGCAACACAACAACAGGACCATCTAGCAATATACAAAAGGCTGCAGCGCAACAACAGGACCGTCTAACGGCATACACAAACAAGGCTGCAACACAACAGGACCATATGGCACCATACCGAAGGCTGCAGCACAACGACAGGATCATCTAACAATATCCTCCCTAACCTTGTGCCGTCCCGGTAGCTCAGTTGGATTGAGCGCTGGCCTGCACTGGTCTCCCCTATCCTGGCAACACGGGGTTCGAGTCGCTTCGCGCGCTCGCATTTAGCCCCCGGCTGGGAGGGTCAGTTGGCAGCTGGTCCGATAAGGCCGGGGACGAGCTACCGGGCGGCCGTGTCGGTGCATTGACGGCACGTTAAACTTTCGGTCAAAATTCTGCCGTTGAACTGGAATTCATGGATCGGGTGGTGGGGCCTGGGTTCACGCAACAAGCTTTGCTTAGCAATTTGACCCTGGTTCATAAAGCCGCCCCAGCAAGAACTCGGATTAAATTTATTTGGAAAAAAGACATATTAAAGGCAGCAACACAACAACAGGGCCATTCAACAATATATTCATGGCTGCGACACAACAACAGGACCATCTAACAAAATATTAATGTCTGCAGCACAGCAACAGGACCATCTAAGAATATACCGAAGGCTGCAACACAACAACAGGACCATCCAACAATGTACCTATAACATCAGCCATGCAGATGCACATGCACTGCAAAATGCTAACGCAACCTTTTTGCCAAATGCAGCAGATGCTTTGACAGCTCGGCGAACTAACATCACCTGTCCACTTCCTCTCCAGATTATACGCCACGGTGTGTCATCAGCCATCACTTCCTCTCCTGATTATACGCCAATGTGTGCCATCAGCTATCACGTCTTCTCCAGATTATGCGCCAAGGTGTGTCATCAGCCATCACTTCCTCTCCTGATTATACGTCAATGTGTGCCATCAGCTATCACGTCCTCTCCAGATCATGCGCCAAGGTGTGTCATCAGCCATCACGTCCTCTCCTGATTATACGCCAGGGCGTATCATCCGCTATAGGAATCAGCAGTGTGCTCCGCCGCCGTTTTATGGTAATTGTGCTTCAGCTGTTTGTGAGCGGTTGCCCACTCGGAAGGAAAAGTTAACGCAACCTGATAACGCGTCAACATGGCAAACTTGCTCGGCACGCAATTCCGGGCTTACAGTCATCGAGGAAAGGTCGAGCTGAGTCAAATAGGATTACATTCTGCGAATTATCTCGTTTAGCCGGCACCAACTATTTTCGACTTTATTGACTGAACGTCACGGAGTGCTGCTCAGAGATACTCTGCCGAGACGAACCCACTTTCACGGCACGGGTGATATGGGCTAGGGTTTCAATCAGTGGAGTTGAAGCTGCCATTCTCCGTATTAGTAGTATATAATAGTTGTGTTCTGTACAACAAGCTTATATGACGGAATTTAACATATAAATGCTCAGATGGCTTATATGATCACATCTTACAATCAAGTCAACTGTCAACCGAAGCCAAGGTCAAACAAGGACACTTGCTCAAAATGCGCCCACAGATGCACTCAACCGATATTATGAAATGATTTATGGTGTGGCATATATTAAGGCAGAGTTTCTACTAAGTTCAAGATTGTCCAATGTGACCAATTTATCTGCATCATCTAGTTATATATTTTACTGTACTATATATTAACTCGCTGGTGATGACAGAAACATGCAGATTTGTGACAGTCAGATGATAGGACAACGAATAAGAAGGGGCATGGTACATAACAGATTCATTGGTCAAAAATTGCCTGGTGCAATCAATGAAGTGCTGCAATATTCTGTGTACAATAGTGCAAGTTGGTCATTTGCCCAAGTAAGTCGGATATTTTTATGAACCATTTGCATCCATATTGAATACACTAAATGTTATTTTATTACATTACTGACCTATATCTGCTATATACCTTTATCTGCTGTTTTCCAATCTGAATCAGACATCATTAGCACAGGACAGGGACGTAGCCAAGGGGGCGGCGAGGGCGGTCCCCTCCTCCCACTGGGCTCCCCTCAGGGGCGCACCAGGAGCCCGTACGTATTCGTGTATGATCGCCACGGCGAAAATGGAAAGGCCCACAACGCTTTGCATAGCCTCCAAGGCTGTTGTTGGGCCCCCAAGAATGTTTATGAAACCTAACGAACATTCACGGGCCCTTATGAATGTCTACTGGTCCTTTCGCGTGTTTACCAGCACTCACGAACGTCCAAGAGCATTTGCAAATATTTACAGGCCGTTACTAGCGTCTGCGTGACCTTACGAACGTCTGCAGGCCATGACAAACGTGGTAAGGATCCTTACGAATGTCTGCAGACCCTACGAACGTGTACGGGCCCTTGCGAATGTGACACTTACAAGTGTCTACGGGCCCTTATAAACGCCATCGTCAACTTACTTCTTATCGAATACTAAATCGATCTCGTTTCCAATGAATTGTTCACATCCTACATCTAGATGCATGCTTAGGCTGCCTGCATTCCTGGTTTATAACAGTGCCACGTTTACTTACAATTTGAGGAGTGAAGGTATCCGATGATTCGTGCCCCCAATCAGCATAAAAACTTGCCTTTCCAAAGAAAAGGGGCTGTTTTCGAAATGAAGTGGCTGAAGTCCAGGGCGGTGAGTTTGTGGGGTCGACCACAGGGGTGTGGGAGCGACAGAAAAAGTAGGTGGACGAATTTCAGGGGGCACCAATTCCCTACAGGGGCACCACAGACTGTTGCAAATCTTAGGTGGTGCACTCGGGTGCCTGGACGAAAAAAAAGGTTTGCTGCAATGGTCCATGCGAAATGGCGATGAATGCAAAGCAGTGTACAATATTCCCTCCCGACTCAGCCTGAATCTCCATCAGACTCGTTGAGTGTTAACAATTGGTCTAACTTTAGCCACAAAGCAGCCCATGCCGCGGGAGAGACTTACATCGTGAAAGGCTATGCTATTTGGTCGGATGGCTGAATGGTACTCACTCTGGGCACCATATCCCACGCGGTACTATTCGTGTCGAGTGTCAACGTTTATCACTACGTCATCAACAGCGAGCCCTCCTGTGACGTTATCGCTGACGCTACTCGCCTGAGCGTCTTTTGGTGTGCCGTGCTTTATGCTGAGTTACACCTGCATTCACCACGGACCCACCAGCCGTGCCGTGGCCGGACTTAATTGGTGCAGTAGCGAGTTCAAGCCGTCTGCACGGGTGTCTGATGCCTCCAAGTCGCTGGTTAACAGCACGGCACAGTGCTGCAAGTCCGTAAAATGTCACGGCAATTCCTGAACATTTACATGGCGTGCACCGTCCACCGGCGTCCGGCAGGGCGTCCTGCACCCTGCTCCCCCCCGGCAGATTGTGTTTTCTGCGATCACACTCGAACGGTTGCCGCTAACCAGCTGATACTGTCGGTAGGGGGGGGGGGGGGCGTGAACTCGTGCATACTGAAGAGGCGACTTTCCCTCTCACGATGGCACTGTTTCCCCGGAGAGAGGAGCCTTTGGCTGAAAATTCCGTTCAGTGTGAGCTGTGGGGTGGGGGGGGGCGCACTCGAGCCTTCCCGGAAGAGCGTCTATTATCGGTCACAGAGGTGCTACTGTCACACGGGGGAGACACGTGTATTGTGCCCCATGTCCTGTACCCGTCCCATCGGGAATTAGAAATTGTGCCTGAATCATCAGCGTTTCCTATACCTGAAATGATACCAAACTGGCAGCTGGACGTACTGGATACTGGAATGATACGAAACTGGCAGCTGGCGGTGCCCATGATCAGCAGCTGGCGCTAATCTGGCGCCAACATTTTCTTCTCTAGGTTCCACGACGTCAATTGTTTCTGTTGCTGTCGAGTGTCGCCTAGTTTGGCGCCAACGGTTGCTCTTAAGTTTCCACGACGTCAGGTGTTCCTGTCGCCGTCGAGTGTTGCCTAATTCGTTCGTTTTCATTGCGCTTGTGTTTTCTGACAGCAGAACGTTGGTTGTAATTGTCCAAGGAGTTGTCGGCGAAGACAAATGGAGACGTCGACAGTCGTGATGACTTCCGTGATGATCAATCATCGCGAAATCCAGGAAATCTCAGAGGAAAGCTGTCCGACGAAAGAATAAAGCCTCGAGTCAATTTGCCACTCTTGGATCCCATGATGAAATTTTGGATTATCTTGGAGAAAAGATGAGATGTGTACTAAAACTGCGAATTAGTAAGTTTTTCGGAAATCATCAGCCATCATGCACTTCATCACCCCATAAAGTTCAATGTGTCATGCTCAGTGTTGTGGCCCCCTGAAATGCCTGAGAGCGTTCACACCCACCTCAACATACATGGGTGTTGATTTCCGAAAATGATTATTGGGCAAAGCCAACATTGAGTGGGCACTTCCCCTCAAAAGTATATAAACAGTATATATGTATATAAAACACTTCTGCCTACAAGCATTGGTGTCGTCACCGCGGAACGCAGTGGATATATATATATATATATATATATATATATATATATATATATATATATATATATATATATATATATATATATTGTGCCGCACTTTAGGCAAGATCTCAACTTTTATGTATGCGGCCAGAGCTTATGGTCTGATATAGTCTGGACCACAGTTCTCTAGGCTATGTGTTTGGTACCTGACCTATAAACCATATTGGGTGGGTCTAAGAAGACTTCGCTTCATGTTTGGCGTTTCATCCATTGGGAATCTTCTGGAAAATCTTGGAGGACAAGGGAAACGGAGGGAACCTTCAGCGCACTCGGCCGTCTCAAGAGGTGGCTGAGGAACAACAGGACGCAGAAGCGGCTGAACTGTGTGGCAGTGCTGCACGTGCATTGCGAGAGGGTTAGACGGCGGTGGATTGTGTGCCGCAAAACGATGGCCACCGAGCGATGTTCGGCACGTTCCCAGGTCTAGGTGAGCCAAGTCTAGCACAGACACGGACCGTTCAAGCTTGCAACTTCGTTTTTGACGTTCTGTGTCGCGTTCAGTAGTTCATTTTGCATTGGTGGAAATCGTCATTAACAGGAAAACGAACTGTCTCTGGTCAAAAATGCAAAAGTGTGTCATGGCTGCGGAAACTCAGAGCTGACTTCTTAAATACTTATTTCCATCTGGCTTTACTCGCGTTGTCGCATGTTGATTGTGGTTTCATGCGAATGGTATATTCTGCATGACCGGGTCCGAACCACGACTCACTTTGTGATGCTGCTAACGACGTGTCTATATAGGACTTATGCATGGCAGGTTCATGTTCCCAGTCGGCACGTGACCCCGGCCAGATCAGGCGGCGACAGGCGGACAGGCCGGAGCAGGCGGCGACAGTAACCTTCAGCCTGGGAGCCCGAGAGATGGTGAAGTTCTGCAGCGGTCTGTCTGCGGTCTGCAACGGTCTCCCCCCCCCCCCCACCCCCACCCCCGGGGCAGCGCGACCCGGCCAGCTCGCTGGTCTTATTTCTGACCGGTCTTTTTCCTGGTCGGTCTTCTTCCTGGCCAGTCTTCTTGCTTGCCGGTCTTCTTTCGGACCGGTTGCGATCGATTTTGAAGAACTTTCCGCCACCGGAAAAAAGGCCATAAGGCACTTCCACATTCGTCATAGCTCCTGGCGGCCTTCCATATGGCACGTGGCGACCGAGTGGCGGAGAGTTTGGACTAAATTTCAAATCATTCTCCCCTTTCTCCAGATATTTCTGTCCAAGGTGCTCTTATCACTACTCCTATGAGGTGCGTAGATGGGGTACACTTCACAATCTGATAAAGGGTACAAACACCGATCGTCTCTCGCGTGTTTGCTATATATTTTGTGTATGCATGCATATATGTATATAGGTATATATATATATATATAAATATATATATATATATATATATATATATATATATATATATATATATATATATATATATATATATATATATATATATATATACTGCACACAATTTTACTCGAGGACGGCGGGTTTATCCGGTATTAACAAGTACCCATATCCACCATCATTTTTGTCCACCCGAGAAAGGGTAGCACTTACACGTGTAGAGCGGAATTTTTATATCATCGCACAACGGGTTTACCCAAGCAAAATATCCTTCCCTGAAGGGTTTACTCTTGATGTGACCCCCCCCCCCCCCGGCTAGAATAAGTTGCGTAAATCTTTATCCGCAAATGGCGGGTGTATCCGATCTTGAAGGGTACCCTTACCCATTACCCACCACCAATTTTCACCCCTGCAGTGCGGGTATATTTTTTCCTCGCAGTGAAGATACGATGCACGACATTTATCGTTCCGAAAATAAGACAATCTCGGTTTCTGCACCGTGTATTTTCATGAAGCTTCCAAATGTCTGAAAGCCAATAAAACAACATGCACCATTGCCGAAGCTTTCCCAGCTGGGTTACCATCTTCCTGGGAAGCTGTTCAAGAGAACAGGAAATATTTCGCCATGGCGAGAGCCCCATGCCCCAGGCGAAGAGATGGTGAAACAGAGGCGAAACAGAGGCGAAACAGAGGCGAAACAGAGGCGAAACAGAGGCACAGATGGTGAAACAGAGGGAAACAAGGCGAAACAGAGGCGAAACAGAGGCACAGATGGTGAAACAGAGGCGAAACACAAACACCACGACACGCTAGGCGCCGTTGGGGAAGTTTTTTCCATGAGAAGAGATGGTGAAACAGAGGCGAAACACAAACACCACGACACGCTAGGCGCAGTTGGGAAGTTTTTTCCATGCGAAGAGATGGCGAAACAGAGGCGAAACACAAACACCACGACACGCTAGGCGCCGTTGGGGAAGTTTTTTTCCATGAGAAGAGATGGTGAAACAGAGGCGAAACACAAACACCACGACACGCTAGGCGCCGTTGGGGAAGTTTTTTTCCATGAGAAGAGATGGTGAAACAGAGGCGAAACACAAACACCACGACACGCTAGGCGCCGTTGGGGAAGTTTTTTTTCCATGAGAAGAGATGGTGAAACAGAGGCGAAACACAAACACCACGACACGCTAGGCGCCGTTGGGGAAGTTTTTTTCCATGAGAAGAGATGGTGAAACAGAGGCGAAACACAAACACCACGACACGCTAGGCGCCGTTGGGGAAGTTTTTTTCCATGAGAAGAGATGGTGAAACAGAGGCGAAACACAAACACCACGACACGCTAGGCGCCGTTGGGGAAGTTTTTTTCCATGAGAAGAGATGGTGAAACAGAGGCGAAACACAAACACCACGACACGCTAGGCGCCGTTGGGGAAGTTTTTTTTCCAGCTGGGCTGCCAGCTCCCAAGGAAACTTACTGCATTGATTGGATCTGAGGATTTACAGAGAATTTCGCCGTGTTCTTTGCCCCGGCGAAAGTTAGCTTCTGGTACAATACAGAAGAGCTTATGTCCCACGAGAGTAATTAGTCAACTGCACCGCTCCTCAAAGTGACACACTTCGTGCCTTCAACATAGAGCGCAGGGTCGTCTGCGCACAAGCATATGGCCGGATGGAGATACCCATGACGTCCAGAAATACTCCCTCCAGCTCCTTGAAGGTAGCCGCGAGGCCTTCGTCGACGTTGCATACCGTAAAGGCACACATCAGAGCACAGACACACAGACAGACAGACAGACAGACACACACACACACAGACAGACACACAGACAGACAGACAGACACACACACAGACAGACACACACACAGACAGACACACATACAGACACACACATAGACAGACAGACACACACACAGACAGACACACAGACAGACACACAGACACAGACAGACACAGACTGACACAGCTACGTTTTCCATATTTTGTCGAGGGAAACATGCAACTGCATTGTGAAAATATATTTTTATCTGGCTTTTTTTGTAATGATTGTATGTTACTTCTTGGTAAAATGACTGCTTCTTGAGATGAGTAGTTGAACGTAAGGTGCTTATACCTGAAGAAGTTTTCATTTCTGAGGAAAATGGGTATCAAGTTCATTAAAATGACATCAGAAAATACTATACCAGAAATTTGAACTAACAATTGGCCTGAGCATTTGTGTATATTTCCTGGGTCTATGTTATGACAGCAAGATGTTGATGGGGGAAAAAGCAAAGCTGATGGAGCCCAGATTCCACCAAATATACAGGAGTCCCTACCTCTGTCTGCACATGCAGCCTGGCGTCTACTGTTCAATGGGTATGGTATACGTATCCATAGTCATGTGACTAGCTATTTTTGCTGAATGCAGGCAAGGACGTATCTGCAGAAATGGGATTATACGCAGGTATTACTGTGCTTTAATGTATTCACGAGACAAGCTTTACGCGCGTTTTACCGCCATAAAGCAAACAAAGGGGTTATACTTAGCTATGTTAGGTTAGGGTAGGTATTCTTTTAATTTGGACAATTTTGAAATGGAAAAAAATTAGATAGCACATTTATTTTGTATTGAAAGCTCGTCAGGCTAGGTTAGGTCAGGTTTCATTAAGTTACTTTTTATAAGTTGGTAAATGTTAAAAACAAAAAGAAATGTTGAAATTTCTCAAGTTATGGAGGAAGCTTTGATGAGTTTTTTGCCTTAAGGTGTCTTAGGACTTCTCAGGTACTTTTTCGTCTAAAGCAATGTTTATGTACATGGCCAAGACGATGTGACCACTCATTTTCATTTGCAAGTGCTTGCTTTTCAGTTGGAAAGCAATATTACACCAAACCAATGGCTTATTGAAGCTTACATGAATTAGGTAACAGCATACAAATGAGGTTTGAAAAATAAAGAAATGCATTCACAAGGCAGGTTTTACACATATTTTACCTCCATCAAGTAAACAAATGCGATATGCTCGGTTAGATTATATTAGGTTGTTTATTTGGAAAAAATATCTTATTTAGGATTTTCAGGATAATATCGGTGGGTTTGCTTCCAAAACAGGTTCGTGTAGGTTAAATTATATTAATTTAGGTCCTTTAACTTGAGAAAAATGAACTTTTTAACTTGCATATTTCATCAAGGTTTTATTGTTTAATGTGAAGTTAGGCTAGGTCATGTTGGGTCATGTTATGTTTTCTTTTTCAGCATTATTTTGCATGCTATTTTACCTAATCCAAAGCCTCTGTCTGGTGTTATTTTGCCTATCAACTGAAAAATAAGCATTTATAGAGGAAATGAGTGGTCATATCGTGCTAACCATGGTAATATACCTTGCAATGAAAAAACAAGAATGAATAAATTGCCTCAAAGCAACACCTTGCTTGCTAACCACACACACAATTTTTGCTCACACACACAATACCTCACTTTTTCTGAAAGGTGAGGTTAGACTAGGGTTAAGTTATGTTACATTTGTGAACAACATTTTATGTTATATTACCTAACTCAGGGTATTATTGTGCTGTAAGCTATTCACAAGACTGTTTTACACACATTTTACCTCCAGGAAGGAAGCAAATGTGTTAGGCTTGTTTAGATAATATTAGGTTATTTTTACTTTATAAAAAAAAATTGTAAAATTGTTCTCTTTCTGAAACAGGTGAGGCTAGGTTAGGTTACGTTATGCTGGACTAGTTTAAGTTGGGTTTTTTATGTTGAAAAACTTAATTAAAAAAGGTATGAAATTTGTCCATTTGTATTATTTGTTGTCATATATGGGTGCATAGGCTAGTATATTTGTAACATCATTTTTATGCTATAATACCCAAACTCAAAGCCCCTTTTTGTGGTTATTTTGCCTGCTCACTCAAAAAGTAAGCACTTGCAGAAGAAATGAGGAGCTACATTATGCTAGCCATGTTCATGAACATTGCATGGTAAAAATTAAGTCAAGAATTCCATGATTACCTAAACCACAAACTTAGCACTCAAAGCCCAATTTTTGTTGTTGTTTTGCTTGCAAACTGAAAAGTAAGCAGTTGCGAAGGAAATGGGCGGTCACATATTCTCAATCACATTCATAAATGTTGCAGTGAAAAGGGAAGTTCCAAGTATTCATAAAACACCTTAAAGCACAAATTTACCTTTATTAGCTAGGTCAGTATTTCACACCAGGCTCTTCATCATTATATGGGCATGACGACGCTTTGAAAATTGAGCACATGCATTTGACTGAAGCAAGGCTTGCAACCTAGCAAACTGAAATTAGAATTAGCCATTCCAGAAGATTAGAGGGGACATGCACTTTCTTGCCCCTTCCCCTGGTGGTTCGACCGATGCGTCATTGGAGGATTGGGAATTTCTGATAATTCATGTGCTGGTGGAGGGCAGGAGACATTTGTATTGCAACTTGACCATTCTTCGGTCAATGTTTAAGATGCAATGACACATATCAAATATTTAATTTGGGCAACACTAGTAGGGATGGGCAGGCTATGAGTATACACAGTTCTAGGACTTACCCCATTGGATCTAACGCGCTGTATAGATAAAACGGACTACAAAACGTCAAGTGCAACTCCATCGATTTTGTGAAAATTATATATACTTCTGCAACGACTGAAACTGCATCAAACCACAGCGTTATTATGTATCTCCTTACAACTGAGGCGCACATGCCCCAACACGATCGCCAAATCCAGCACTCATGGCTCTTGCAATAGGCAAAAATGATGGCAAATCACAGACAATGCAGGGTTCTGCTATCCTTCAACCATACATGGTTACTTAAAAGTGCCAGCACTTACCGGTACCGAGAAGTTCGCGCTTTCCACGCAGGAATTGGTCATGCTGAAAACAATGACCTTACCCGAGAGTAGCGCATGAAGTTCTTCTCTCTTCCGCATTTTCCGCATACCTGTTTCGTTGCTCAAGTACAACCATATCTCCTAACAACAAGGTGATATAATCATTCGATGATCGCGGTTCCAACCTCCTCGCTGGGAGTGCATGCGAACCTTCAAGTGCGGATATGATGGTTGCACGCGGGTAGCTGAAATAGTAACTGCAATACTCGTAAGCTTCAACCCGAGCACGTCGAATAACCTCACGTGCATCACCTGCTGTCTTTGGATAAATTCGGAATTGTCGGGTCAAATTGTTATCTATATATATATATATATATATATATATATATATATATATATATATAATATATATATATATGGTGTGTGTGTGTGTGTGTGTGTGTGTGAATAAATGCACGAAGGCATGTATGTATGCCCGTATGTACATTTGTATGTATGCGTGTGTATAGGCATGTATGCATCTAATAGATCAAACGCAACAGGATGCAACCAGTTATACACGCAGTAAATATATAAAGCACAAAATTCAACATGCACGCGAGTGCCGGGGCTAATATAAGTCATGCATGCATCTCGGACAGTCTGAATATGGGTCTAAAAGTTAACACGCGCACTGGAGGGAGGGAGCGAAATCCGCCCACCCCTCCGATATTTCGTACATAACTCCAGATTTTACTGGTCGATATACGCCAAATTAGCCGAAAATTTTTCGAGTTAGAGGCCGTTAAAGTCAAAATATTTCGTAGCGCCAGACCACAAATATCGGCGCTGATGCGCTTCCCGTAAATCGGCAAAAGGGAAGTGTTCTTGGCAACACTAGCGACTTGCTTGATGTATATTGTTATGATATATAGTTCCAAGGTCATGTTAGGTCACCGAGGTCAAGTCAGGTCAAGTTCATGACAGGTTAATGGAACCAAACTTGGTCAACTGGAATGTTGTCATAAATGCAAATGACAGTCCGCCGGGCGAGCCCGACTGCTCCGCCGGGCGAGCCGCCCGACGGAGCAGTCGGGCGGGCGACCCGGTTCCGGTAACTGGAACAGGTAACTAACCTGATAAAGTGCTGCTATATAGGTGACCTGAGGTCAAATTCCAGGTCTAGCATCTGTATTGCATCATTAGTAATGTTAAAACACCATTGATGCCAATTTTGGAGCATTTAAACACAATCACAGCGATCCATAACAATGACAAGCCAAACCACGCAAAACAAGAAAATGTTGACATATGCGACTTTATTTGACCTTGAAGATATCGACCTAAGGTCATGAAATTTGCGCACAATAGAGTTCACTACCGTATCCATCCACCCTGAGAATTTCGTTACTCCAGCTTTAATAGAAGCCGAGACCTTAAGGGGGCGGAATCCGCCCCCCCCCCCCTCCAGTGCGCGTAATTTTCAGAGGCCCTCCAGGGCGCGTGTTAATTCCCCATCCAAGATTATACACAGAACAGGCATTGCACCGACCGCCATCTAGGATAACGCCATCTATTGTATGCGAATACACAATTGTACTTGTTCGAAGTGTGAGAGTGACAGTTTTGCAATTGAATTGGCTTGGTTTGAACTTGCACATCTTAAACAAGAACAAAGTGTGTCGAGATCTTTTTGCGGGGCCGTGACGTCTACCAGAGAGCAGGCCGATCGGCTGATGTATCGTCAGCATACAGAACACGGGCGGAGCTAACGCAGTTTGGTGCGTCGGTGCAAAACAGAGCGAACATGATCAGTTCGCATACACTGCTTTCAGGAAAACCGGATATCGCTGGAATCCAGTCCGATGTCTTCCAATTTCAAACTACCCGCCGTACTCTCCCGCAAAGGTACGACTCAAACCATGTCAACGCTAGACCAGGCAGACGAGTATAATGACCAAGCGTATGCAATAGGGGAGCATGGTTGACACAGGTAAAAGCCGAAGAATAATCCGTATAAATTGCATCTATTTGAACGCCATAAGCGATCTAATCCCATAGCTTTCTGACTAGGCAGAATATGTTGGGATCACACGAACGCCCGGGAAAAGTTCGTGCTGAGCCTGAGACAACACCGGTGAAATGCAACCCATAAGCTGATCACAGGCAATTCGCTCCACAATTTTGCAACAGATTAGCAGGAATGAAAAAGGCCGTTAATTGCAAGGGATTTTCTTGTCACAATTTATAAGCGCTGGAGCAGCGTGAGCTTCCAAAACGACGTAAGCTTTCTTTGTTGAAATGAGAGTGAGCAAATGATAGTCAGAAGTACTGAAGTTTCCTGGACACACTCCTTCAAAACAGGACCCCTGAGCTCATCGGGTCCACGAGTCGTGTGCGGATTTAGTGTCATTGGCAAAGTTATAACTTAGAATGCATGACGGATAAATCAGAGAAAAAACTGCCTATGCTATACAACCGTGGGTCAGGCAGTGCATCTGCAACTGGGTGCGAAACTCTTCAGCCAAAACCTCGTTGAAATATTGCGCCCGATCAGTCATCAGTCACGTACCTGCCGCTGTGACTGAAGATAAAAGCCGATTAACCTGCAGACTCAATAGCTTAAAAACAAAATCCTTTGGAAGTGGTGCTAAGGTCGTCTACTATTTGCACCAAATACTCACCATATTTGATCAGCCCGATATCCTTATATCTAGAACATTTCAAGTCGAAATCATTTATATCCTCGGGGGATGGTGAAGCCTTTCAATGTCGATGGGCTATGTCATCGTCTCACAGTAAACGCTTGATATTGTCATCCGATCAGGGTGGATATTTGTCCTTCAAAGTCACTCGATGTTTACGATCCGCCACTGATACCCCAATCCACAGATAATACAATCAACTGTTTCACCAACGCCCATGCCATCCAGCATATTCTAAGAAAGCAGAGACAAAGTGCGTTGCAAAGTCGAAAGCTGGCTCTACAGAGTCGACTTTCCAGCTTAATCATAGTCATATAAGATAATTTAGCGCAGTGCTATGCGACCGACATGAGGGATTGTGGGACGACGCAGCAGTTGGCACACGGCAGTGATCTGGAGGTGGTCAGAATCGGCAACATCAATTTCTACATCTATGACATCATCGCGGCGAATATCGAAGCTGTTTATCCGAACGAAGTCTGCAATGTCGTCACCGATCCTTGCCACAGCCACGTGCTGTCGAAAACCGAGACGATTCATCTGCTCTAAAAACGAGGTGGTTCTATTGGACCTACGCCGCAATGGTGGAGGGTCGTCTAGAACTCAGCGGTCAATTTCCGGAACAATGAAGTCTCCAAGCAAGACAACAGAGCGGCCAGCATGGTCAGAACTGCATGTTGCCAGCTGCACTTACCGCTGAATGGTCCGCATTCACGTCGTCCGGAGGGCGAAAAGTCAACACAACGGCGGCTGTGGGCCAAGCCGCCGATAAGTCGATGGCCAAAGTCTCGCCATTCTCCAGTTCAGTGCGCCGAGCAGGGACAGAGTCGAGTGAACGGCGTACGCCACTCCACGGCCCGTCCTGTCATCCTGTCACCGGGTCGATCTCACCCGTCCCACGCACGCTTGTCGTAATCATACCACAGTTCGGAATCACTGATGTGCGGTTTTAGTCAGTTTAGGCTAACATGATCATTTGAAACTTTTCTAAATCATAGATGACATCCACGCAAAGCGTTCGACTTGTTTATTATTCTTGTCGCATTCAGACTACAGATTTGCAGGCTGCCCCGGCAAGCCTGCGTCGAGGGGCGGGTCCGCCGCCCCAGGGGTGCAGTGGCGGTCACTTGATCCAGGGTTTATTCGTGCATCACATTGACCGGGATATGCTGAAGTTGGATGTCGCGTTGAGCAAGTGCGAAACTCAACGGGTCCACCACCACAACTTCTTATAGGTGGGGTCAGCAAGATTAAGTCCCCCCGCACGCGTTTAAGAACATAGATATTCGTTGGCATCGGTTCGGCATCGTTTTACACACGACTTAGTAACTTCGTCGTAACTTCGCAACGTAACCGCCCCAATATCTCAGTCGATTATACTGTCAGCCGGCATTGGCTTGCATTGCCCTGGCAAGACAGGGTTCGAGTCGCTTTGCGCGCTATCGTAGTCTCCTGTTGGGAGGGTTAGCTGGCAACTGGCCAGATAAGGTCGCAGACGCAGAACCGGGGCGGCCGTGTCGGTGCATTGGCGGCACCTAGAAGTCCCAGTCAAAATTATGTCGTTGAACTGAGATTTCCAGACTGGGTGGTGAGAACAGTTTCACCCAACAAGCTAGCTCTGTTAGCATAGAACCCTGGTCCAAAAAGCAACCCCCAGCAAGCATGCAAGCTCATTTATTGTTTAATTAAGCTACCATAGAATATCATTACCTGGTCTCTAGGTGTCTATATATTAATATTTGTTTGTAGTATGTGGAAAGTAATTGTGCTGTTGCAGACTTCCACTAAATTTGGAAGCACTTAACTCTACCATATGGATTGTGGTAGACTTGCGCAACAAGCGCAACAAGCGGGTATTTCCTTGTGAGTACCGGTGAAGCAAAGAAAATATTCAATTGGGCCTAATTAAAAGCTGAACCACGTTTTAGTTATATTATGGACCGGATAACAGAACGTCCATAGTGTCCACCAGTGCCCTGTGTTCGTAAATTACATAGTCATACACTATTGACAAGACAACTCAACGGCCACCTTGCGTTTCATCTGTTTTCTATTCGAGTTGTAAAATTTACATAGAAACGAATACTTTATTTAGTAATCCCGGGAGATATTTCAGCCCAAATTTCGGAACTTCCAAGGGCGTAGAAAGCACAAGATGGAAAAGGAAATTGGCATCAATAAGAACAGGAATATATCCACAGAAGGACATGAACTAAGTCTTGCATCTAGACTAAGTGTTGAGGTGCTCAGGAATTCATCTTCGACATGACAAGTTCTGTACCCGGCGAAAAAAATTATTGACTGGAACAAACAAATATGCATCCAATTAAGCAATTGATAAGCTTGCAAAAGCCTCCAGGATTTGAGTCCTTGCAATTTTCGTAGCGCACCCCCACCCCTCAAATGTTTTTGTGGGCCTGGTCCCACACATTTCCCAACGGTCCTCAGCCCATCGTTGCACATCTATCGTGGTGCAGCAAGGACCAAAACCAGGATTTTATGCCTTGCTGTTCATCTCGACCGTCGTTCCCATTTGACAGACAACTTCCGTTAAGATGTACAGGCGGTATTCTTTCCAGTGAAAGTGCAAACCAACAGTGGCCGAGGAACACTGTCATGCCGATAGCTGTCAAGAACAAGTGTTGACTTCAGGCGAGGTAAATTCCTCCTTTCCCGACCGATAGCCTGCAATGGTCAAGACGCGGACGCCTACATTGAAGCTGGAGCCGGCTGGTGGGCACCCTATCACCGGCGAGATTCACTGGCCACGAGTCGAGCGCGCTACAACATACCCAGTGGCGCCACGCCACGACGAGCCGGGCGCTGCGGCGCCCGTTGTCGACATGTCGACAACATGTCGACAACATGTAGTCGACCGGGACGCGGCCCGCCCTACCTGGCCACGAGTCGAGCGCGCTACAACACACCCAGTGGCGCCACGCCACGACGAGCCGGGCGCTGCGGCGCCCGTTGTCGACATGTCGACAACATGTCGACAACATGTCGACAACATGTAGTCGACCGGGACGCGGCCCGCCCTACCTGGCCATGCTGAGAGCGGCGCTCACTGGTCGACACGCCCGGTCCAGCTGGATGGACGGCGCTGGTCGCTGCAGGCCAGGGAGCGTTGCGCTGCACTTGCCGCCGTCTACTGGCCGGCCGCCTCGCCGTCGGCCCGGTGACATGGACCGCGCCGCCGTCGTCGTCGTCGTCGTCGATGCTCATTGGTCGGCGACGTGGCCGAGGTGGCGTCGTGCGGTCTCCGTCGCGTCGGTCCCTCCGTCTCCGTCGCTCCCTGACGCGGCTGCGCCCGCTCGCTGGGCCCGTGCAGAAGGTCGCTTTAATGGGACCTTTGACTGAGATGTACCCATTCGAGTGCGCCATTAGCAGGTGGAGGGGGTGGGGGGGGGAGGTCATCCTGGTGGGTCCATCACTTCATGAAGGGTGTAGCCAGCCTCCCATTGAACGTGCCCACGAAAGAAGCAGCAACGTGTTGCTGGGCCATCACCGGAGAAGGCGCCAGGGGTGTCGTGTTATTAGGATAGTCGGCGGCCCTCAAACAACTAGCTAATATGCCACGAACATTCAACTTATCTGGCTCCACCGAGAGCCCTGGGGTATTTTGTTATATCGAGGGGCACTTTCCATGTCTGCCCACCACATGGCTAGTGTACTAGACTATTGTGAGCGGCACAGTCGCTTCTTGCGAGGGATTCAATTTGGCAGTTCCGACGACAAGTTATTGGTGGCGCTCGGGCTTCTTTAGGCGGCAGCAAGTGCTGGTCTTGCTCTATAAATGCCAAAGCATGCAAAATGACCAGAGACACACGCAAGGGTGGTCCACCTTCTCCGTCCTCAACAAAAAACTGGATTAACAAGAAATGTCGGGATTTGAACCCCTCGTAGCGAGAAAAAAAAATTCGGAGCACTTCGCTCGCCGAATGCTTTCTCAGTGAATTCAAATGTTGTTTTGGGGTTGACGTCCCTCGTGAAAATCCCCGTTGCACCATGGGAAATGACACCTCGAGACGGACTCGCATCAGGCTGATGACGTCATTATTCCATCTTCTGTTGACGAAGTGAAGCGAACTGGCAACATGAGCGAACGGCAACGGTGCACGGACTGGGTCTGATACTCGGCTGCCTGCCGACAGGCCAGTGGCTCTTGCCGCCTAGTGCATGCTGGGAGATAGGAAAGTGTGCGGTGTAGTTGCCTTACCCGTGAGGGAAAGTGTGCGGTGTAGTTGCCTTACCCGTGAGGGAAGGTGTGCGGTGTAGTTGCCTTACCAGTAAGGGTAAGTGTGTGGTGCAGTCGCCCGATCCGTGAGGTTCAGTGTGCGGTGTAGTTGCCTTACCAGTGAGGGTACGTGTGTGGTGTAGTTGCCTTACCAGTGAGGGAAAGTGTGCGGTGTAGTTGCCTTACCAGTGAGGGTAAGTGTGTGGTGTAGTCGCCTTACCCGTGAGGGAAAGTGTGCGGTGTAGTTGCCTTACCAGTAAGGGTAAGTGTGTGGTGTAGTCGCCTTGCCAGTGAGGGTAAGTGTGCGGTGTAGTCACCTTGCCAGTGAGGGTAAGTGTGCGGTGTAGTCGCCTTGTCAGTGAGGGTAGGTGTGCGGTGTAGTCACCTTATCCATGAGGGTAAGTGTGCGGTGTAGTCACCTTGCCAGTGGGTAAGCCAGTTTTACCTCCGAGCCTCCTCAACTTCCATGCAGCTCGGAAGGGAAATGAGAACATAACAGGTGATGGAACCCAAGCCAGGTATGTCAGCTTTACGTCTGAATGGTCACCTTCTAATGGTTGCAGGCGACAGTGAGATATGAGGATTTCGTTGAATTCCGCTTAATTAGCATTTCCGTAGACACACGAGAGTAGATTCACGTAAGCTTCGCGATCGTTCGTGATGCTACTCTATCGGCATCTCTACGACAGGAGGTTCCGTCTGGCCCCGCCCTGTACGTTGTCACGCACTGGTGGCACTCGCCGTAATGTATGCGGGTTTCAAGCATGTGTGGCAACATTTGTGCGAATGTCGGATATACGTGCTTCACGTATTTCGACTTTTCGTCGGTGAACATTTACGCTGGCCATTCGTGACTGTTCCCTTTGCCGGCACCCACACCCTGCCAAACTCATTAGCGGCCAGCCGTTCGTGACTGTACTCTCTGCCTGCACCCACCCTCTTCGAGGTTCGTTACCGGCCAGCCTTCCCTCTCAAGTCAACCCGGCCGAACTCGTCGCCAAATGGATAGTTGCACACACAGACCTGAATTGGGCCAATTTTGACAGCCTCTTGAGTTCTAAAATACGAAGCAGTGCATTAAGAAAGAACTGGCACGTATACGCAAGACTATCATAAAGCTGGAAGACAAAACAAACGACCAACTATGGGTGTCCGGCAAAGCTGCCCGGCACGTGATGTGGCCACTGGCTCAGTTGACATGTCGTCTTTCGCTTGCATGCTACAAGTTACAGCCGACATTTTTCTTCCTGCTTGCGCTCTATGAGCCGTGAGTCAATAGCCTTGTTTCCATGGCAGGTTTGAATTGGGATTGGATTTCCACGATGAATCGAATCCGGATTACAGGAGCGTTTCCATGACCATTCGCGAGGAAATCAGGATTACATGTAGGATTTCCGAATCCAGATTTTGTGGGAAATCCCGGATTTGCTGGCATGGCAGTTGCGGCGCACGTGCGACATTTCCCTTCAATACCCAAAAACGTATGCCACATCGGCGTGGGCTGCGTCGTTGCATGAGAGACTCGAAGAGGGCTTGCTGTTATTTGCAAACAGCACAGGCGAATTTCCGTGTATTCCCCGAACCGGACAGTGGTGTTCGTAATACGGCACGTGTATTTGCGCCTGCTAAAACGAGTGCGCTGAATTCCGAACACGGACTTAATTGGCATTTTAATCCCAGGATTTAAGCATTTTAAAGGTTACACTTGGCAGGGGCGGATCCAGTGATTATCATTGGGGAGGGGGCACGTTTCCTTGAAGGGGTCTTCGGCGGAAAACTTCGCTAATTGGGGAGGGATACACTGGAGCATACTGAAGGGGTACTTTTCGTCCCCAAGGGGAGCATTTTTATCTGAGAGATGCGTTTTTGGCTAACAAATCTGTTGAGCATAGGGTAAATAAATTTGTCATGGACTATGATCGGAAAATTCCATAGAAACCTAAAAACGAACTTTCGTCATGAAATAAAACATTTCTGTAGGATATATATTCCATTAATCAAAGTGTTCGGTTAGTTAGTTATTTGAGTTTTAGGGCGCCTCGACCAACATTGTGATCATTTAGCGCCCATAGCAAAGTGTTCGGGAAACTAGACACCTGGTGTTCGTAATCCTACACAACCACATTTTCGCGTTCGGAATACGGCACCCCACTACGAAATAGTTATGTTTTAAAGTTGCTCTTTATGCTAAAAGCGAAATGTTTGTTAATAGGGAAGAAGGGTCTCACCGGTGTTCATGGCCTTGGTCTCACTTGTTGCTGTGGGCAAGATGGTCTTCAACGGAATTTCCTTGTTCTTGAACCAACACTTCTTCTAATACTGGGCAAAATTAACTTCTTTGAAGTCGTTGACAGCGGCCTACCATAAGATCTCTGCAAACTAACGTATTACAAAATGATTTTTAACCTTCATTCTGCGTAAACCCGGTCACCCTTCACCAAAAACCTTCCAAAAACGACGCCGGCGCTGACGACAGGGGAAGCAGGAAAAGGACGCGTGCTACCATATGCTTCCAACTCCTGGGAAATCCGGATTCCCTCAGGAAATCTTCTTTCTAAGCCGCATTCGGAAATCCAATCCAGTTAGCTGACGAAGGCGTTTCCATGACTTCGGAAATCTGGATTGGTAAGGAAATTCGGATTTGCTAGTGTCATGGAAACGGGGCTAATATATAGGGCCACCTTACGGCCAGGCTGACGGCGGCCATTGTGGCTTTTGTACGGCATGTGCACCGTCTACCGTTTATCTTTGACTTTTCAGGAAGCGTAGTTGAAATACAACCAACTCGTTCCTGAGCAATGCGATGAAACAGGCGTTCTGAAAGTGGCGTCTCTGCCGCGCGGCTCCCACCACGCAACTGGCGGCAAATGGCGCCGGCTCCCCAGCTCCCCAGCACTCCACACGGCGCCCACCGCCAAGTGTGACTAGGCAGGGTAGTCCACCACACCAGTAGGCCTTGAAAAGACGAACAGCCCGCACAGCGGCTCATGCCATGGCTCACAATTTCACCGTCAGCCGTGTCATGGGGAAGCTCTGCACGGTCCGCAGTCAAGTGAACACTTCCCATCGTGCTGCACTATTAGCACACAATCTGACTCATGCATTAGTGGCAGGGTGCCCTGGCGCTTCGTGCGAGCTCATTACACGGCTGCTATTCCGCCTTACGGTTGCATGCCTTTGCTCGCAGCGATAAGAACTAACGATTATTTAACGCCGTCGAGTTGGATGTTAAGCTTGACGAGCACCCGCAACCGGCATGGTGAGCAGAATTCCATTTCTGCCACATTTGGCGACAAGGACTTGCTTTAATTTGGTTTGTGGGATTTCACGCGAACTCACAAGTTCATTAGGTCAGCATGTTTCCTTCCACGCCGCTCGACGCGCGACGGAATTGAATCGCGACACAATTTGTGAACCTGCCATCAAATTGAGTTACGGTGTTATCTAGTCGTTGTGGTTCCTGGTATTCCGGTACAGCTGCTCAACGAACTGTAAGTGTTGCTACATGTAACGAATTGATTGTCAGTTGCTCTTGCAGGAAAATTTCCCGTTTTTAGTCGGCAGCATTATGAAAGTGCCTCGTTAGCTCAGTTGATAGAGCACTGGCCTGCGAAGTTCTCCCCGTCTTGCACAGCGGGCTGAGTCGCTTCACGCGCCCGTTAGTGCCGCCTCCGGTTGGAAAGAGCAGTTGGCAACTGGCCAGGAGAGGTCGGGGGCAGGGGTGTCGATTTGTATCCTTTTGTGGGGGCCATGGCCCCACCAATGTTGATCTTGGCCCCCCCAATGTTGATTTGGGCCCCCCCAATAACCTATGCTATTTTATGCTGTTAAGAAAGCTAAAGGGAAAAATGAAAATCACCATGCTAAGTAGAAACATTGATGTTAACCAGCACATTTTGTACTGAAAAGAAACAGATTTGGATTAGATAGTGGACTGACCCTCCACCTTTTGCTGAAAAAAGTAAAATTGTGTGTAAAAACAAATAAAATAGCTGGAATTCCCTCCACTGTGGAAGTACAGCTTACATCATAAAATGTTGAGATTAGCGATGCTGATGCATTTTAAACCATATTGTCTGAAAGAAAATCTGCTAAGCAACTAAACAACAATTGCATGGTCATACTGATCATTTCTGAGATCCGAAAATATAGTGGGCTAAATCAGGTGTTTTTTTTTTTTTTTTTTTTTTGGGGGGGGGGTCTAGTGCATTGGAACTTCGGCCCCCCCCCCAATGTTTTTCAAAAATCGACACCCCTGGTCGGGGGTGTAGGCACCATGGGCTGTTGTGTCCGCTATGTGGGTAGGTTAAACTGCCGGTCAAAATTGTATGATGTAGCTGGAATTTCTCGATCGAGAGGTGGGTTCAGGGTCAACGCAGCAAGCTTGCACTCACCATTGGCTCTGATTCTGTAAATCCTCCTCAACAACAATTCGGACTAAATTGATGCAATAAAAAACAACCGGCTTGTATTGATGGTGTCATATGCACTGCCTCATGATACGATGTCCGCCAGGTGCGCGGTGGACGACCTATGTCGGCTGGAGAATCATGAAAGTCATGCTTTTGGGACCATTTTCCCCATGCAACACTGGACTCCAGGCACATTTCCTTCAAAAGAAGCGCACTGCACACTGACATTCGCACGGTACCCCACGGTACCCCACGCACGGTACCCCACGTTCTGCCAGCTATGGACCAGGCCAGTGGTGATACTGGTCTATCCCTGGCACACAAGCCACGGTTCCTCGAATATGAAGAGCTGGTCATCGCTGTAGCATTTGGATCAGAGAGAGGGAAGGGAGAGGGTGAGGAAGAGGGAGAAAGAGAGGGAGAGGGAGAGGGAGAGGGAGAGGGAGAGGGAGAGGGAGAGGGAGAGGGAGAGGGAGAGGGAGAGGGAGAGGGAGAGGGAGAGGGAGAGGGAGAGGGAGAGGGAGAGGGAGAGGGAGAGGTAGAGGTAGAGGGAGAGGGAGAGGGAGAGGGAGAGGTAGAGGGAGAGGGAGAGGGAGAGGGAGAGGGAGAGGGAGAGGGAGAGGGAGAGGGAGAGGGAGAGGGAGAGGGAGAGGTAGAGGTAGAGGTAGAGGGAGAGGGAGAGGGAGAGGAACGAGTGTGGTTGAGCCATAGGTGTGCGTGCGTGTGTGTGTGGATGCGGTTATGTGCTGCATATGTGACTGCCTTAGGTGGTGTAAGGAACCGGTTTCATCAGAGTCCAAGATGCCGTCATTGTGTTTAATAATGGCTTGTTGTTCCTAATCTCTATTGATGCGCTGATTTTGAGCTCTGCAACATCTCAGCAGACTTGCAGAGTGGACATGCTGAGTGTGTTAGGGTCGAAAGTGCTGCTCGCGTGAGTTATTTTGAAGTGTTCGCCAAATGGGGTGTTAGTGGCTTTGTTTTTGGCGTCTCTTAAGTGCTCATTAAATCTGTCCTTAACCATGCGTCTTGTTTCTCCAATGTACGTGATGTTCACGGGTCGGCATAGCTGGCAGGCGATGAGATAGACTGTGTTCCACGTGTGGCATCTGCCTGTAATTTCCGCAAGACAACAGTGACACTTTTTCCTCCCGGCCGGACATGGGTGTTTGTTGAGAGCGGACTTGGTCAGCGTTTCCGATAGTGCTTTGCCACTCTGCCATGCTATGCGCAATGGTAGCTTCGAAATTTTGATAGCCGCTGTTTTTTTGTGGTGAGCTTATCATCTATATATGGGAGGCGAGAGAAAGTTGCGTTGTCTTTGGGTTTAGAATGTCCCGTTTGTGTGTGTGTACTTCTCATGGGGTGTGTTACCTGAAACATTGCTTTTTTATCATGTGTGGGGTGGGTAGTTGTTAGTCAGAAACAAAGTTTCGAATTTTTGCATGCGTCGGTTTTTGGCATAAGTACTAGATCCGAGTGTGTGTGTGTGTGAGTTTGGCCAGCCTGCCACCGTGTGGTGATGTCGGCTGCTTCCGGTAGTGTGTAGATGAATGTGGTGGTGGGTTATGGTTCATGGAACGACGTAGTCTGGGGTAGAAGGGATAGGTAAGGTTGACTTGATGTAAGGTGCCGAAGTTAGGTAGTTTGAAGATAACAGAGTAGAGCTGGGTAGAGGTGTGATGGGCTGTCTTGAAGTTGAAGTTGTAGGTTGTTCAGATGCTGAAGAAGGCGCAATAGTGAAGAATGACCAGAAGAGAAGCCAGTCCGGACGGTGCTGCTTGGGGTATGGGGTACAGAGGGGAGGGTTGGGGTTGGGTCATCGCCGTTTGGAGTGAACATTTCAAGAAAACATATAGGCACTTAGGGGATCGTGGATTTTTTTCTTCTTGATATATGTATGTATGCGTACACATATATCTCTTTTTTCTTCTTTTTCATGTATCTTTTTGTTCCTTTTTTCCCCTTCACAGTTCTTCCAATATGCGTGTTGTTGAAAGGAAGTGGAAGATATGTTCGTGTAATGTTGGGTGTTCATCGTTGAGAAGCGTGGTGAGGTTTAGTGGGAGGTTGTTTGTGGTGCAGTAGTTTGTGATGTGTTGTCTTTGGTTGTTGTACTTGGTGCAGTATATGAGAATGTGTTTGATTGTAAGTGTTCGGCGACATGTTGTGCATTGAGGTCGTGGTTGGCTTAGAATGAGGTAGGAGTGTGAGAGTGCTGTGTGTCCGATGCGGAGTCTTGTCAGTATCCTTTCTTTGAATCTGGTGTTCTGATTCATGGTGTGCCAATGTTCGTGTTTTGGATGTATATCGTGGAGTTGTGTTCCTGCTCTGTCCCATGTTTGTTGAATGTGTTTGTTGATTGCCTGGTGTATTGTGGGGTAGTAGTCGGATTGTGAGAGTGGGCAGTTTGTGGTTTGTTGTAGTGTTGTGGCTATGTTTGCTTCGGTGTCTGCATGTTCGTTGCCTTGTATGTTTGTGTGGCTTGGTATCCAAAGGAGGAGTGGTTGTTGTCGAATATTCCGAGGCGCTTGGCTCTCTATATGTGCATACACAACTGATGTTTTAGCTGAATGATGTGTGCCAAGAAAAATGGATGGATTGTGGACGCCGTCATTGGTTTTATGTATAGCTCAGTTGTGCAAGTATCGTCCTTGTTGATGGTCAGAAGTGTATCCAGGAAAGGTACTTGTTATTTATTGGATTGGTCACTTCGGTCCATGGAATATTTCATGGAGGGATAGAACTTGTTCAGAAAATGAGAATAAGCGTCCAGTCGTTTCTACCCGTTGTTTTTACTGCACCTCATCAAACACGTAGCTAAAGTTATATTAACTCCACGTGTTCATCGATTTTATGTTCCCGATTGATTGTTCGCTATCTTAAGATTGACAGTTCCTTGAAGTTTCCAGAAGATATCTCCTGTTGACTCGGCTACTACGCAGAAGGGCATCGAGGAGTTTTGTAAATTAACTTGCCTCAATACGTCCAAAAATATAATTTTGCGAGACGTTCGGATAAAATGGAGAAATAACGCATACAATGCCACATTTCGTTCGCATGAAGCTGCCAAGTCGCAGCAAATCCTTGAGCTTTTGCCACGTAGGTGACTTTTGTGTGGCTCACTTTACGGTCCGCTTTCTGTCCCTAAGGCACGATCCCCTGTTGAAAACCCCATCACACAGTACAAAAATTGGTGGCCCTGCCGCGGGCTCAATCTCAGTTGAACCGCTAATGTTGTGGTCCACGTGACACGTGCCGACAGTGGTGGCTCTGTCACGGGCTCAATCTCAGTTGAACCGCTAATGTTGTGGTCCACGTGACACGTGCCGACAGTGGTGGCTCTGTCACGGGCTCAATCTCAGCTGAACTGCTAATGTTGTGGTCCACGTGACACGTGCCGACAGTGGTGGCTCTGTCGCGGGCTCAATCTCAGTTGAACCGCTAATGTTGTGACCCACGTGACACGTGCCGACAGTGCCTCGAGGGACCGACACGGCCGCCGGGTAAACGTGACTTCCCGACCATCAGCCAGCAAACTTTTACCGACGGGTCACAAACCGACCCTGGGAGGCGTGTGGGATCAGCGGACCCACCTTGTCAGGGCGGACTCGACCCCATCGTCCAGACCAGCGCTCTACCAACTGAGTTGACCCGGCGGCGAGCCGCAACTCCACAAGCCATGCATTTTGCGTTTGGTCAGTGAGCATGACTATCAAAATTTTCGTTAACTATGCGCAACCAAATGCTGAACTGTTGGTGCATGCCATGCGATGATTATTTCTTTTACGTTTGTAAAGGTCAGATTGATCGTGTGGAGAACAACGCGCTGTGTATCTGATCCAAAGTAGTTAACATATATTGACTGTGTATAATAACCCGACGACAATGTACAGAGTGTGTTATGTCAGCTGTTCCGGTGATATCACTTCGCGAGAGAACCAGCATCCTGACGTGCTGCAGAATATAATGCCAAATTTACCGACGATGTACTGCCCAGGAAGTTGGAGTTAGTACTACATGTTCAGTACTTTACTTAATTAGGGATGTTGATATGCAGAAGAGGGTGGTTTCACGTGGCGTAAGAACTGGTAGGAACATTTTGTCCAAGCCTGTTCTGAGGCATATATTACCCAAACAGCTTGATGTAGCTACATACCTACACACAATAAACATGTTGGTGTAGCTCTGTCCTTGAGCATTCATATATATGTGGAGCATCTTTGTCTACCGATCTTGGTTGACAGTTGACATTTCTGGTCAGTTGAAATAGGTTAATGTCTGAGTGCAGTCGCCCACCAGGTCATCATTGTTCTTTTCGAACTGGTCATGAAACAAATGCAATGTTGTGCTTCAATATCGAAGATACGCAAACTGGAGACTTGGTGTAACACAATGCGACATGCAAAGGTCAAGGTCATGGATCAGGACAAGGCCATGTGCCAAGAAATAAGTGATGAACTGTTACTACTGACGATTTGTAAAGCAAGTTATCCGGCGGAAAAGGCAAGGAGTAAGACCAACGCAAACCATTCGCTTTCTCGTTCTTCGACAATTGATAGAGAAAAAATCCAATGTTCTCTGAAATGGTTTTGATTTTTTTTAAAGTGATAAAATCGAAAATTTCCGAATAAAGTGCGACCATCAGAAATGTTGAGATTAAGAGATATTAGCATCGAGAAAGAACTCGGCATGCAAAATTACCCTAGTTTCACCATTTGTACTTCGCAATAGACAATATATCAGCCTCCAGAACGTCTGCAAAATGTTTACCCTCGAGACTTTCCAGGTTATATCTCAGGGACCCGACGCTTAGTTGAAACTTCGACAACTATTATAAGCCATAATTAGCATAATTAATGCATAATTACTTCCACGTATATATATATATATATATATATATATATATATATATATATATATATATATATATATATATATATATATATATATATATATATATATATATATATATATATATGCATTGTTAAAGACGACTGCATTGTCTGCGTTTATCTTCTTTGTATGCACATTTTCTAGTTTTCGGATGACATTTCATTGTTCGTTGGAGATATTATGCAAAAGGTTACCGAAGGAAGCAATTGTGAAGATGAGGAAAATGTTTAAAAGTCACTCATAGGTCGATATAATACGTCATTCGTTACATTATGTTTATATTTTCAACATTTCAATCAATATTGTCATCTTGAAGAATGAATTAATTTTTCCTCGTCTTCACAATTGCTTCCTTCGGTAACCTTTTGCATAATATCTCCAACGAACAACGAAAAGTTATCCGAAAACTAGAAAATGTGCATGAAAAGAAGATAAACGCAGACAACGCTGTCGTCTTTAACAATGTATGTACACGTGAAAACCTGATTCCGAAATATTCCAATAGTGGCAATAGTGGCAACTTAACCATACACGATCGGGCAGTGCAGCGTGAGGATTTTGTAACTGAGTTTCGTCGAAACTCACCACTGAGCAGTTGTCAAGGAAAAAGGACCTGTTGAAGGACCTTGAAGCTGAGTTTCTCTCCTGTAAGAATGAATACAAACAATTTGACATACCGGCAACTGTGAGGCATGATTTAGACCAATCGCTGACAAGTCTTTTTGATGAATATGAGACAATCTCTATGACACGCGTGCTTAAGAAGCTGTCACACCTGTATAAAGGGCAACTCTGCGTCCCTGAGAATACAACAGGATTTGTGAACCTCTCGTCGATCCAGTTAACATCTGACGAGCAAGAGTTTCTGAACCTAGGGATCAACTGCCATTTTTACCCTAAGTTCTGCATTATTTTGAAGAAGGCAGAAGTATCAATCCTCTATGAAGATCTTTGCACACTGCAAAATGAGGGTAGGATCCAACTGGATCCACGCGTGCAACAGCAACTACAGGCGGAGTCAACGAAGAAACGACACGTCGGCGGCCGCGGTATCCTCACGCCAGCTATCAGAGGCGCCGCCAAGGAGCTACGAGAGAACAACGACATAGTCATTCGCCGAGCCGACAAGAGTGCGATCTACATCATATTGGATGTACATCATGTTGGAGTGCCAGCCTGTCTCCAGGGACCCCACAGCAGCACTGAAGAAGAAAGTCGCTGACGCTGCCGCAGCCGCAGCATCGCAGCCGCAAACGCTGAAGTAGATGGTGTCCCTTTTCAGAAGGTGGCGGGTGAATACCGGCCCAGCTACACGTATGGCAACGTAAAGACGCATAAGCAATATCAGCCTATTCGGCCCATTATTTCCCAGATCCCCTCCTCGACCTGTCAGATGGAAAAACAGCTCAACGCTCTGATTTCGTCCTACATACCTAATGAGCGTACACTGCGCTCCTCTGAAGACTTCGTAGATATCATGAAGGCCAATAAGCCCAAGGGCATCCTAGCCTCGCTGGACGTTGTCAGTTTGTTTACAAACGTACATACCAGTTCAACAGACCATTCTCATTGACAACAGAACATAATCATTGACTATGTGTACCGAAACCATGACCTCAAACCACCGCAACTGTCCAAAAAAATAGCGAGCCATGCTTTGCGCGTGCACTGAGGAGATTCCGTTCAGGTGCCCGTAGGGAAAGCTATACGGGCAAATCGACGGCATCGCGATGGGCTCGCCTCTAGCAGTGCTGTTTGCGCAGGCTTATATGTGTCATGTGGAGGGTAGGGTTCTGGCGCAGGTCGATGTTAAACCGAACATGCATTACCGCTTTATCGACGACATTGTTCTTGATGTAAACAACACTGACGAACTAAACGCACTAAAAATGATGCTGGAAGCTGAGTCAGGCCACAGATTCCCCACGGAGCTTAATGTCAGCAACAGGCTTCCATTTCTTGACCTCCTCGTCGACGGTAATTGCGGTTCGTTTCTGACCGATGTGTATGTGAAGTCAACCAACCTAGGTCGCTGTATGGATGGCGCCGGAGACCGTACCCATGGTTACAAACGTAGCGCAATTAGGTCATACATCCGACGAGCTATAACCCACTGTTCTACTTGGTCGCGCGTGCATCTTGAGTTGCAAAGGGTGCGTCAAATGTTTAGTCAATGATGGATACAGCAACACTGCTTTCGACACAATCACGCAAACCATGCTTAGCAAGCTTTCACATACGTGACACTGCTAACGACTGCTATTGGGGGAGGGCTGGCTGAGGGGACATGTCCCCCTCCCAATTTCTGAAAAGTAGCGATTTGTCCCCCTCAATTTTTTTCAACGGGCTTCACAGGCTATCTGTCGTCACAAAATCTCCGAATGGTAAGTCAGCAAACGTTACAAATTTCTGCTTCCGTGCCATTCTTGAATAACATGAACCTATGAAATAACATCTTGTGTTTTCGCTTGAGCGGAAAATTGTGCTTTGCAAGGCAATAAATTTGCATCATCCCAAGGCTTTATACGTCTTAGGTTGCATTCCCCTGCGCCTATATTGATCCCTCAAATCCCTCAAACCTATCCCTCAAACCTATCCAAATCTGGTATCAAGCGATAGCCAGCGGTGAACACTTGAGTAACATTTCAAACCGGGACATGTTAAGGTCAAAGATTTGATTGAGTTCTTCGATGACTTTGCGTTTCGTAGAAAATGGATCGCTTCTGACGTCGCTTGTGCGGTATCAGAAAGTTGATAATTTGAACTATTCTTGACGGGTAAAAATTCAAGCTGATTTCTTCGGTCGCCTCACATTTTTTTTTTGGCTTTCGCCCAAGCCTACCCAGATCAACTATCAAGCGATAACCCATGGTGAACCCTCGAGTAACATTTTGAAACGAAGATACGTCAAGGTCAAATCTCAAGGTCAAAGGCTTGGTTGAATTTTTCGAAGTCCTCGCGATTCGTCGCGATTCATTCGACGTGGATTGTGCCTTATTATAATGTTACAAAATCGAACTAATTTCAAAGGTCAAAGTCAAACCGATTGATGTGGTCGTCTCGCATTTATTTCTTCGCCGTAACCTACCAGCATATGGTATCAAGCAATTGCCCGTGGTGAACCTCGAGTAACATTTCAAACCGGGACATGTCAATGTCAAACAACAAGATCGAAGGTTAGCTTAAATTGCTCGAAGTCCTCGCGCTTCGTCACTATGTGTTCAATTTTCATCAAGTGGGTGTCATTCGACGTGTTGTGAGGTACTCTAGCAAGCTGTTCAGAAATCACATTAATTTTCAAAGTCAAAGGTCGAACTCATTTCTTCGATCGACCAGCGTTTCTTCGTTTTCTACCAAAGCTACCCATGTTTGATATCAAGTGATAGCCGGTGGGCAACCCTCGAGTAACATTTCAACCCGGGGATTGTCAGGTCAAGCCTCAAGGTCAAAGGTTAGTTTTAATGTTTCAAAGTCCTCGTGTTTCGCCGCTATGGCTTCAATTTGCACAACATGGATGTTCATTGACCTTGATATTTACTAGACAGACAACTCGACTTTTCAAAAAGTGGATGTAAAGCGGTGGTGCTGGGGCCGTCTAGGTGGTGAAAATGACTGTATCATTTTAAAATGATAGAATCATATGTGAAACAAACACCTTTGCTTCCTAAACCGCATAATCTACCCCATTAAGCCTGTACTCCGACCTGCCGCGTCTCTGCCGTTCATCCCCTTGCAGAGACGGATGCAGAGGGCACAGGGGACATGTGTCCGCTCATGACAAGGTGGCGCCCACCTTATCAGGAAAAAGCCAACATTGATGGGGCACTTGCCCCCTCAAAAGTATATCAAACTACATCACTGTCTGAGCGTCAACCCGTGCCCTGCAGGATGGTCATGCCAGAGGCATATGCCCCCGTGAAACTTGGAACCCGCGTCCCTCCCGGGAAGGCTCGATTACTCCCCCTGATGTTGTTCAGCCAGAAACACCTCTTCAGTGTGCTCAAGTGCACTACCCCCCCCCCGCGAAGCCCCTTCAGGTATTTGCGCAGGGTGCACCTCCTGAGAAATGGCGCTCCCAGACAAATACCTCTCTCTCCCATGACAATTCCTGGATCCGCCCCTGATTAAGATATAGGATGCACACACAGTACACATGTGCTGTCAACTACAAACATTCCCAGCGTCACCTCGCTAGCGTTTATCGGGTATCCGGGATCTAAATTCCATCGGGTGGCATGCCGAATACAGCACAAAGTTGGTCAAACGATGATGCAAGTTAGGCCTGAAAAGCACAATTACAATTTTTTTTCTCAAGGTCTTTCGCCGAGTTTTCTACCTGCTCATGATGAACCCAGCATCATTTTGCACTGTTTTTTTCTTCTTCATAAATCCAAATCCATCAACAACTCTTAATTTTACAACATTTCATTCCAGGGCTAAAATGCCTGGCAGTGGGCGGCGCGCCAGACCTTTTACCCATATATCGCCTCTCGGACGCCTCCAGGCGAGAACGACAGGAGTGGGGCGCCGAGAGTGCGGGGAGCGGCACCGTCTAGTTATTGTAGAGGACAATGTTGGTGTCATTCGACGTGGCTTGCCGTACGGCATCAGAATATTGGGATATCGAATTAATTTCGAAGGTGTCGAAGGTCCAGTACAACGATTGAGTGTAATAGGACTAGGAGGATCAAATGCAAATTTGTTTGCAGCCATTGTGATAGCAGACACTCATATCCTATATGACTAGGAGCTCCCCCATGAAATCGGTCATAACCTGCTCGGTCGGCGCTCTCGTCGCTGGGTTTTAATTTACACTGCCACATTGGTGTTCCGGACATATAAAATATATAACTTTGTTTTTTTCAAATTGTCCGCTTTTCTCTTGATGGTTCAAGGGAAGTTGTCAAGTTTGCAAGAGAAGCCACTCGCGAATGCGCACGATTTTATAATCAGCCGAAATTCATAACTGCGAGAGAGCAATGTTGCAATCAGGGGTGGATTCAATAATTGTCATGGGGCACTTGTCTGGAGGGGTGCCATTTCTTTGGAGCGGCGCCACTGTAAAAGCACTTTGAGAAACGACTTTGGCTGAAATATTCGAGGGGACGGGTCACACTCGGTCCTTCCCGAAGGGGCGCCTTTTCCTTCCAAGGGGTGCCTTTTTCTTTCATAGCCTTTCAAAGCCTTCTCTCGGCCAGAGGGATGCCACATTCCATGTGGGGGGGGGATATGCCCTTAGTGCTACACCCTTTATCCGCCCTGGTTGTCATTGCATTGAAATGTGTCCCCGTAAAGCAGGAAAGCATGGGAAAGGTTATTGTAGGTCCATATTTACTACAATGAAACCGTCGTCCAATATTTTTTGTTCCTGCTAGAAGACGGCAACGTTTAATGTCTTACAGTATTGCTCCATGGTGATTGTGAAATCGGGCCCAGCACTTTCGACATAAAGCTAGATGTTCATAGGCAGTATAAGCAGTGAAACTTGCTAATTTTGGCGGACCTTTTTGTCCCCAAAATATAAATTTAACAATGGTAAATCTGAAAACCAGACATTGAAAATGAAGTGGCTGAAATCCAATATTTTTTAGGAGGTGGGGGTGGGCGGGGCTACCCCTAGATCTTGTTCAAACCTACCGCGTCCCTGGTTTGTCCCCCCCCGAATTTTGTATACATTGAGAGAAAACAAAATATATATATATTTATAAATATATATATATATATTCATTTCTAACCACGAACACAGTTCGCGCACCGCTTAGTTTGGAAGTTAGAGGGAGGTCTTTAACAACATCAAAAACAGCAACAACAATAAACAACAACAATAGCAACAACAACCCGAAATGGGGTGTGAGGATCTGACCGGAAAGACCCGGTCAATACTTGCCCATAGTTAGGTCATTGAGTGTCCATTTGATACATTCCTTTAAACTCGACAATAGGTTGTAATAGCCACGTGTCTATTGTGGATGGTCCGAATGTACGTCTTTGTTTTTGTCTTTGTCTTTGTCTTCGCCTTGCAGCTTCGGTTTTGCAGCTATGCCATTCGCAACCCAGGGCAATTTAGCCATGGGTTGTGAATGGATGGGCCTTGGAATGAGCCATGGATCGTCCGGGGCTCAACAACCGCTTGGCACTCGACCCGTTCACGTGCGACGAGTGCAACAGGTGCTCTGATTATGACAGGTTGTAGAATACAGGACGGATGTTCTGCGTGACTTCTATGCAGGTGTCACTAGCTTTGCGTTATGCCGGAGAGTGATACGCGTATTTAGACGTCAGTGAAAAGGTCAGGTTAGGTTAGGTTAAGTGAATGTTTGGTCAGGTGACCGCGGTTTGTGTCATTGTTTTCGTCGCTATGTGAGACATACACATCTTCACTAGCCAGTGACACCTTCCTCTCCCTGGCACACCACGGCGTTACAGTGTAGCAAGACTTGGAAAATTGTGCAAGTATGAGCGAAGCAAGATTATATTTTGGGTTGTATTTCTCAATCCTAGCCTTTGCAGACTGGTGATGCAACTAGGCGTTTCCCCTAAGACCACAATTTTTTTTTGAAACCATAGAAAAAGGCTCACATCAGCGCGGCGCTCCGTGTAGCTCATGGGGCCGTCATTTGTCGACCTTATGTGAACTTATGGTGCCAAAATTTAGGATGTCATGTCATGTCAGGTCACTGAACTGTGGCATGATGATCCGGAACATAGCAGGTCGTTTGTCGCCGCAATCGCGATTTATAGGCAATTAAACCGTTCACGCCCAAATCTTTTCAGTTGATTTTTGTCATGACGATCAATAATGTGTCCTAGAGGTGTCAGGATGACACTGAGCATAAATTATAAGAATCGAATCGATCTGACTAGGTGTTCTGAACTGGCGAATATAGTTGCCAAGGGAAGGCAGCATTAAGACCAATGGCATACAGGGCGCCAATTTCTGATAATGATTTGGGCCCAATATCTCGAGGCATGGGGTATGACATTGATTGGGAAATCCATTCCATACGGTGCCATATTCAAAGCTGAAATTATTGGAAGGGGCGGAGGCAAGCCAACACCTGGAAGCGGCACGGACAAGGTCCCCTCAATGACACTCATGACGGCATATTTATTGGCTGGGAAGCAATTAGACTTGTAGACAGCAAAAACATGTTGGCTATTCATGGACATATTTTGTATTCCTTGTAGTCGTAATGTAGCAAGATCACAAATATTGTGAACTGGTCCACAGTCAACATTTTTGTGTGATCTTGCTACCGTACGGTTCTGCTTGCAGAAAATGCTATTTTGATGTGCGGCAAAACCATACTATAAATCCAAATCGCACAGGCTTACCTCGGATGAACGGCTTGTTATGTTAAGTACCGCAGTGCGGTATCATGCTCTCATCGATGCTGACCTTTCCCGGTGGCTGAACGACCTTGAACCTGCCGTTGAGATAGCGGAAAACTGATCGCACCTCATATTACGGGTCAGACTGATCGATCTTCTGGTTATCAGCCAGGTGAAGCGTGCGTATGAGGAGATCGAAGGCGTGTCCGCGCATCGACCTGCTGAACAGCATGTTGACAACGTCAGGATCACCGTGCCAGCACAGACTCCTGCCAAGCAGCCTGTAATGTCCAGATAGGAGCAGAATCCCCCTAAAAAGCACGAGCAGTGCATTGTGCGTGGCCGGAGGTTCGCCAACTCCCTTCTGAGTCTGGTACAGTTTCGTCTACCGCTGACGACCACGTCCAGACACCCATTCGTGGGAAACAGTCAGGAAGTCGTACGCAGTCTTGCAGCTGGAAAGACTATGCACATCTGTGGACCAGGACCGTGAGTCTGCTGCAACTCTGGAGCGTTCTTCCCAGCCGCCAATGACGTTTGGTCGACGCCTTCTTCTCAGCTCCGGTCTTCTTTCGTTTCCGTGGAGCTTGTGGGTCGGCGGCCGATTGATGCTCGGCACCCGCAGACCGCTCGACATCTGCGGGTTCTTCGGTTAAGAATTTTGCTGAGGCATTTAGTCCGAATTCGGGTTGGGGTTGCTTTACGGACCAGGATTCCATTGCTAAGCAGAGCTTGTTGCGTGCATTCTGGCCTCACCACCCGATGCATGAAATCCAGTTCAACAGCGGAATTTGTTTACAGAAAGTTCAAAATGCCGCCAATGGACCGGCACGACCACCTCGGTAGCTCGCTCCCGATTTTATCGGGCCAATTGCCAACTGGCCCTCCCAGCCGGGAGCTGAATGCGAGAGCGTGAAGCGACTCGAACCCTGTCTTGCCAGTACAGGGGGACCGGTGCAAGCTAGCACTCTAACCAACTGAGCTACCAGGGCAGCACACCTTTTAGTATTTTAGGCTTAGTATTTTAGCATTTCCCTTTGGTCCCAGGGCTATCTATGGCTACCTCAAGACAACCAAGATGTGGTGATCTCTGGGGGGGGCGGGGAAGCACTGACGGAGGGAGGAGCACTGCACACTTTCTCACTACGAGAAACATTACGAGAAATATAGACGTCATTGGGAATTGATACAAAGGCTGGGATTGCCTTTTTCACATGCCTATAGCTCCACTTTGCCTTCACCACAAACACTTACACTGGATCGCACCGCGAATTCGGTTGGAGCTCGTGGCGTGTTGTCAACTGTTAGTTTGTTTTGCTATCAGTCACCATTCGCTACTGTTGGGGGATAGATTCATCGGAGAAAGGATTTCCCATAACCCCGACGCCTGTCTGTAAAGCTTAGGGACAAGCGGCCGCCACCGTCCATCGTCCCCTTGCCTCCTGTTCTCTATGTGTCCCGCAATCATTGTCACATTTTCCGCTCCCAATCGCATGCCTCATTTTCATATGATGTTGTTAACGCTCTTTGGCGACTACAGTCCAGTCAACACTTTCCGCTTTCTGCTCACCGCACACAATACAACCACAAAAGCTTTGAAATACTACCTCACACCCAAGCTTCAGACACTTATGAACACAAGCGTACTTTTTGTTCAGGTAACTCAGTCAACATATCACTAACACACTAACCCTCTCTCTCTCTCTCTCTCTCCTCTCTCTCTCTCTCTCTCTCTCTCTCTCTCTCTCTCTCTCTCTCTCTCTCTCTCTCTCTCTCTCTCTCTCTCTCTCTCTCTCCTCTCTCTCTCTCTCTCTCTCTCTCTCTCTCTCTCTCTCTCTCTCTCTCTCTCTCTCTCTCTCTCTCTCTCTCTCTCTCTCTCTCTCTCTCTCTCTCTCTCTCTCTCTCTCTCTCTCTCTCTCTCTCTCTCTCTCTCTCTCTCTCTCTCTCTCTCTCTCTCTCTCTCTCTCTCTCTCTCTCTCTCTCTCTCTCTCTCTCTCTCTATATATATATATATATATATATATATATATATATATATATATATATATATATATATATATATATATATATATATATATATATATATATATATATATATATATATATATATATATATATATATATATATATATATATATATATATATATATATATATATATATATATATATATATATATATATATATATATATATATATATATATATATATATATATATATATATATATATATATATATATATATATATATATATATATATATATATATATATATATATATATATATATATATATATATATATATATATATATATATATATATATATATATATATATATATATATATATATATATATATATATATATATATATATATATATATATATATATATATATATATATATATATATATATATATATATATATATATATATATATATCCTCTCTCTCTCTCTCTCTCTCTCTCTCTCTCTCTCTCTCTCTCTCTCTCTCTCTCTCTCTCTCTCTCTCTCTCTCTCTCTCTCTCTCTCTCTCTCTCTCTCTCTCTCTCTCTCTCTCTGCGTCCGCACTTGTGGACTAAGTGATAATAATGCACAGCGTAAGTACGGCACGCTACCATCGCAAGGAAGCTGCCGAAGCACGTGCCACGCAAAACTAAGCGTTGGTTTGTTCGCATGCTTGCAGTAAGGAGAAGCGTGCGGTGGCAACTATGGTTACTAAGGGCAACTATGGTTACTAAGGGTAACTATGGTCGTCAATAGTAACTATGGGCTCACGTGTTGGTCTCACGTGACCAACCTTTGATGTGGTCCGGTGATGGACAGCCCAACTGACGTGCTTACTTGGGGAACTGACCTTTCCAAGATCGTTAGGGCTCATTAGTCAAGCTTCATCTCGCATTACCTTTTTCGACTTCTGAGTCACTCTGTAGCTATTCGGACACTGAAACTGATTTCGGCCTCCATTTTAAACCCTAGCTATAAGAAAGCAGCGTTTTAGGGCCTTGCTTTGGAAGTTTCCAAAATGAGGTACTCACTTCGAGCTCATCTCACCCGAGTCCTATGGATTGAGCTCATTTCACCCGTAAGCCGTTACCTATGGATTGAGCTCATCTCACCCGTGACCTATGGGTTGAGCTCATCTCACCTGTGACCCGTGACCTATGGATTGAGCTCAACTCACCCGTGACCTATGGATTTGGCTCATCTCATTCATAACCTTTGGATTGAGCTCATCTCACTCATGACCAGTGACCGATATATTGAGCTCATCTCACCCGTGCCCCGTGACCTACGGATTCAGCTCATCTCACCCCTACCTATGGATTGAGCGCATTTCACCCGTTACCTATGGATTGAGCGCATCTCATCCGTTACCTATGGATTGAGCGCATCTCATTCGTGACCTATGGATTCAGCGCATCTCACCCGTGACCTATGGATTGAGCACATCTCACTAGTGACCTATGGCTTGAGCTCATCTCACCCGTGACCCGTGATCTATAATTGAGCTCATCTCACCCGTTACCTATGGATTGAGCTCATCTGACCCGTGACCTATTGCTCGAGCTCATCTCACCCGTGACCCGTGACCTATGGATTGAGCTCATCTCACCTGTGGCCTATGGATTGAAATGGTACAAATCGCGTATTATTACCATCTCAACATGCTGAAGAACACTAGAGAGGCATGAATTATTGATGAATTACTGTTCTGACATGAATTATTGGTTGGATCATGATCGATTTTCAGGGACTTGAAGGTAAAGCATAATTGCATGACCCCGGGGGTCTCTTATTGTCGAAGCTTAACCCTATTACGATACGGCTCGTTTAGGCCTTAACCAGTAGGGGGCGGATTCCACCCCTGAGATCCCGGAATATGTTAAGCACATTTCAAATGCAGACAGCGCAAGCGAATTCTTCTAGTATAATCTACAGCTTTAGAATGTCATATGTTGAAATATTTATCATGACGAAGTCAGAAGGCAAAATGGGAGGGGAGGAATTTATCAAAACTATTTGGGCAGTGTTTAAGCTTTACATCGGTTAAATTGTGACTGGGTGGGCACAAGCCATTCTTAATGACCAAAGGCACCATTTAATGTCCATACATGCACGTGCAAAACAGCCATAAGCGTACCAATGAGCATAAGCAGGGGTGGGTATCTTTATTCGTTGTGGCTGGTCCTTCCTCGCAGTCAGTGCCACAAATACGTATTATTTTGTCACTCTTGCATAATATCAATACTCACCGCGAGGTTTGGCCAGAGGTATTGCCAGGGAGTTATACTAAAGAAGATTCCGAGAGGCATGAGTGGGAAAGCTACTGCCTGTAATCATTGGCCATTGTGAACATCTTCTGGCTTCGCCACTATGTGCGATATATTGTAATCGTTTGCCCCGAATTCTCCGCTCCCTTCTTTGATCCGCCATTGTGAAAGTCTGCTTTGAGAAAGCGGTCACATGCTGCCCATATGTATCTCCCCTGGATCCGCTTCCCGACATGAGTAGGCTTCAGATTAGCACGTTCGTAGGTAAGTAAGGTAGAACGTATGAGCAGTTGAACTTCACATCGTTGTCACCTGAACAGCAAGGCAATGGAAGTATTCAAATGCACTTGCCGTTCCCATGTTTTCGCAAACAAGTTGTCAGAGGTGCCTCTCAGGTGTCAGAGGTGTCAGAGGTGCCCCTCAGTATTCGCTCCTGGAGCCGCCTCTGACAAAGTTACGGAACTCAAATTTTGTCACGAAGTAGAAACAATAAAGACAGGAATCACCCGGGAGTCTTACGCTCCTATCCCAAAGCGTTAGGGAGCGGCGAGCGAAAAAACACAATGGGGCGGAATCCGCCGGCGCCCCCGTATCGAAATATGGCAAAGGACGGAAATTGAGTGCAGGAGATCAGATCCTATAATAGCTCGCTAAGGTCGTCGGTGGATCAGCTGGAAGAACGTTCCGAGAAGACGCTGAGACGATGGCACCGACGAAAGTATGCCAGCGTGACAGCGTAAGTGCACGGAAACCGGTCCACCTGCCACCTCCCCAACCCAACGGAAACCACCTGGCTGCAGCAATCCACGGAGCTGCAGAGCCACCGCCGGTCGATTCGGCGCCGGTGGAGATTGGTCGGAGTGACGCCATGGTCAGCGCCGTCGAACGTCCGACCGGGATCGATGGACGTGGCGGCGGCCACGTGCCCGACGTGGGCACGTGGCGCGGTCCACTGGCGCTCATCTGAGCGTTCTCCACCGAATGGCGGTGTCGCACGTGCGATCCAGGGGCAACTGGTGCCATGTGCCCATCCTTTCGATTGAAATAGGGCACCCCTCCAGAACGCTGGAGGGTATCCCCTCGCTCAACAAGTTGTTCTGTCGATGGTGCCCCTCAGAGTGGAAAGGACAGCACCTCCGGAGAAATGGCCGGACAATTTTTTCCAGACATTTAGGATGACGCTTTGTACGTTTTGCGTATTGTATATATATATATATATATATATATAATATACATCCAAAACACGAACATTGGCACACCATCAATCAGAACACCAGACTCAAAGAAAGGATACTGACAAGACTTCGCATCGGACACACAGCACTCACACATTCCTACCTCCTTCTAAACCAACCACGACCTCAATGCACAACATGTCGCCGAACACTTACAATCAAACACATTCTCATATACTGCACCAAGTACAACAACCAAAGACAACACATCACAAGCTACTGCACCACAAACAACCTCCCACTAAACCTCACCACGCTTCTCAACGATGAACACCCAACATTACACGAACATATCTTCCACTTCCTTTCATCAACACGCATATTGGAACAACTGTGAAGGGGAAAAAAGGAACAAAAAGAGACATGGAAGAAAAAAAGAAAAAAAAGAGCAAAAAAAGAAGATATATGTGTACGCATACATACATATATAGAGAGAGAAAAAAAATCCATGATCCCCTAAGTGTCTATATGTTTTCTTGAAATGTTCACTCCAAACGGCGATGACCCCCCCCCCCTCTGCACCCCATACCCCAAGCAGCACCGTCCGGACTGGCTTCTCTTCTCGTCATTCTTCACTACTGCACCTTCTTCAGCATCTGAACAACCTACAACCTCAACTTCAAGACAGCCCATCACACCTCTACCCAGCTCTACTCTGTTATCTTCAAACTACCTAACTTCGGCACCTTACATCAAGTCAACCTTACCTATCCTATTCCTTCTACCCCCGACTATGTCGTTCCATGAACCATAACCCACCACCACATTCATCTACACACTACCGGAAACAGCCGACATCACCACACGGTGGCAGGCTGGTCAAACTCACACACACACACACACACAGACACTATATATATATATATATACATATATATATATATATATATATATATATATATATATATATATATATATATATATATATATATATACATAGATAGATATATGCGTAACAAACGTAACGTACAATTTTTACTCCATAATGAACGCTTCGAAGTCCTATTATATTGGTAGGTAACGTTAAATATGTGTGCCTAACAATATTAACAATGAATACATGCTAGGTGATGAAAAACCTACCAATTATCACATATTTAGAATGGTAGCGCACCTTGTTTACGACGATTTAAGGTTAAAAATATACCTGTCCGAAAGGCAATGTCACACCGCACCTATGCAAACACTCTCCCAGCTTTAGCACATTCGGCTATGTGCGAAATATGCAAGCGGTGATAACTGATTCTTCGATATCTGCGATGGCCAGTCTCCCATCAACATGAAACCATCACATTCCACTGGATATTTCAATAGCAATTATCGTACAATGGTAGTTATCGGCACGTCATCCCGATATGGTCTACATCCGATCAACATGGCACCTATGGAATGGATGCCTGGGGAATTATCAGGATTGCAGTTGGAGCTTAGGATCAGATCAGCTGCTGGCTTGTGGCGGAAGCACCACCAGGAGGCATGTGCTACGTCTATGGTGACCAAGCCAAAGATACGGTGAATAGGACATTCGCTCTTCTCCTTGATGCTGGCCGGGCCTCTGTGTTGGTCAGGTCAGCTCGGATGACCAGTACCTGGGGTAGAGGTAGTCATGAGCTCGGGACGGCTCAGTGGCCATTGGAAGCGTACAAGTTAACTGAGATCGCCAGATCCCTTGGTCGACCGGTGTCTTGAAGTGGTTATGGGAGCTCACGGCTGGTGATACATTTCACAGCTCCTAGGCCACGGATCGGTCAGTGTTTTGGTTCCGGGTCAGAATACTGGGTACATGATGCTGGCTCTGGGTCAGGGTACAGAGTACAGGGTACCTGAGCTGCAGGGAGCCGTGGGGCGCCCATGGCCTTGGAAACGATCTGAGAAACGAGCCGCTCAGGGTCGGGACAGTCACGAACCTTGGGAAAGATCAGGGGACATAAGGCAAAACCGGGAACCGCTCTGAGGCGAATGCGAAGGAAATCCAGCGGCGATCGTCAGCCGTGGATTGACCAGGAGCTCTGCGGGGTAGAACTCATAGGGCAGTCAAGGGCCTTGAAACAGGCGGTAAGACCGACGCTCTCTAACTCCCATATAATGTTATGCATAGCATTTGCCAAGAGTGTCAGATAATGTGAACAGTATGTGAAACCAGTGCGGTTTTCAGGGTTGGTTCTTTCCACGCCAGCCATATGGCTGATGATTGAGGGTTTCGTTAGGTGGTTGCGTGATGAGGGAGGGCTCGGCGCCCCTCCCTACATCCATGGTATTTCCACGAGCACACATGGTTGTCATTTTGTGAAGATTGCTGATTCTGCTCAAGCAGATCAATGTGGCCTGAGCACTACGTCTAGTCTAATCCTACTGATGAGCCTAGGTGATCTCGATTTTTGTGAACATATTTCAAAATAAAAACAAGGGTTTTCCCACAATTTGACAAGACCACTGCTTTTGGTGGCTTTTAAGCGGCGGTGACATTCCAATTAACAAAAAATATGATAATGTATTCACAGCACTCTAGAATATATGGATAATGCTTCAGCAATTATTCATCATGATCCAGCAATATAAATAATAGAAGAAACGGCAACTGTACAAACACCTCATAATATAACTTCACCCTTTCGATGAATCGAATTTTCCGCATTTGCCGGGCGGGCAGCTATATAGACTGCACCGCATGACATATACGTATTGTGTAGACTGTGCCGCATGACTTATTAGGACGGAATTACGCTTTCGTCCCCAGACGAAACTGTCATGGTAAAAACTCGCATGACAACAGTTCGCAAGCAAAGGCTTGCATGACAAAAGTTCGCTAGGGATAAAGCTCGTACAGGGCAAAAATTCGTAATGACAAAAGTTAATTTATGGCAAAAGATCTAAGGTGAAAAAATCGGATGCAATATGTCGCTAGTATGGGAAAAAATCGTTATGACAAAAGATTATATGCCAACAATTCACATATGGAAATGGGAAAAATTTCGCATAGAGAAAAAGCTTGTAATGGTAAATGTTCGCGCAGAAAAGCTTTGCACAATGAAAAAATCGTAATGGCTAATATTCGCCTGGGGAAACCTCGTACGTGGAAAAAAAACTGGTAAGATCAAGAGTTAGTAAGTAAAATAATCAGAGGAGAAAAGCTTGCAATTACAAACGTTCGTGTGGAAAGAATTTGTACCAATATGGAAAATAGCAAGAGGTCGAATGAAATAATGCGTGAGAGAGATGATAACTAGTAGGGGAGATCTCTTACCGGTATAAATTTTCCAATTGAATGGGGAAACTGGTAAACTGCAAGGCAGGTACCAAACCAGACAGTTCGGCCTGTACTTACCTAAGCCATGGACCCACCAATATCTCCAGCTATGGTGATAATGCAGGTAATAGCTTACTAACAAATATGCAGGGAAAATCTGATCTCCTTCTGCCTCTGTCCGGCGTCTCTATGGCCAGGTATATTTTATCGCTGTAGTATAACTGTCTCCATCCTTCTCTCGGTATCTCCCCTCTCTCTCATCCTTCTTCTTTTCCTCTTTCTCTTTCTCTTTCCCTTTCCCTTTCTCTTTCTCTTTCTCTTTCCCTTTCTCTTTCTCTTTCTCTTTCTCTTTCTCTTTCTCTTTCTCTTTCTCTTTTTCTTTTTCTTTTTCTTTTTCTTTTTCTTTTTCTTTTTCTTTCTCTTTCTCTTTCTCTTTCTCTTTCTCTTTCTCTTTCTCTTTATCTTTCTCTTTCTCTTTCTATTTCTCTTTCTCTTTCTCTTTCTCCTTCTCCTTCTCCTTCTCCTTCTCCTTCTCTTTCCCTTTCCCTTTCCCTTTCCCTTTCCCTTTCCCTTTCTCTTTCTCTTTCTCTTTATCTTTCTCTTTCTCTTTCTCTTTCTATTTCTCTTTCCCCTTCTCTTTCTCTTTCTCTTTCTATTTCTCTTTCTCTTTCTCTTTCTCTTTCTCTTTCTCTTTCTCTTTCTCTTTCTCTTTCTCTTTCTATTTCTCTTTCCCCTTCTCTTTCTCTTTCTCTTTCTATTTCTCTTTCTCTTTCTATTTCTCTTTCTCTTTCTCTTTCTCTTTCTCTTTCTCTTTCTCTTTATCTTTATCTTTCTCTTTCTCTTTCTCTTTCTCTTTCTCTTTCTCTTTCTCTTTCTCTTTCTCTTTCTCTTTCTCTTTCTCTTTCTCTTTCTCTTTCTCTTTCTTTTTCTTTTTCTCTTTCTCTTTCTCTTTCTCTTTCTCTTTCTCTTTCTCTTTCTCTTTCTCTTTCTCTTTCTCTTTCTCTTTCTCTTTCTCTTTCTCCTTCTCCTTCTCCTTCTCCTTCTCCTTCTCTTTCTTCTTCTTTTCCCTCTCCTCTCTCACTGTTTCTCATTTTCTCTCTTTTCACTTTCTATCGCTCTCTCTCTCTCTCTCTCTCTTTCTCTTTCTCTCTCACTCTCATGAAGACTCCCTATGCCTAGCTTCCCATTTCAGCCACATAACTTGAAAAAAATGACAACCCGTGCCCGGCCGAAAGATAAAAATCCGTGTTCGAGGGTTTTCTGGAGATACATTTGCGTAACGCCATGAAACTTGGCAAAGCTGTTGCTTACTAAACTTCGCATGCTCCCTGAAAATGTTGACAATGATGGTAGCAGCCTACCCACCCAAGCCTCTCGGGATCCTCGCTAGCATTTCCCTGTAGACACATCAAAAACCTCGCAGAGAGTATTGGTTGTATGCAACTATGACAAAACAATGGCTATTTGTGGCACTCACTACGAAGAAGTGCCAGCCATGAAGAACAAATGATGTCTACCCCTCGTTGGCTCCTGGCTACGCCATTTGCTGTTTTACATGTATGTACATGCATGGACACTAAGCAGTGTTTCGGATCACTAAGAATAATGTACGCCCACATATGCACAATTTTACGGTCAAAATACAAACAATGCCGAATGGTTTTGATTAATTTCCGTACACGGTTTTCTTCCTGATTTCATCTTTTGGAACATGCTTGCATCATCAAAGTACGAAAGTGTAAACTCGACCAACATAACTCGCTTGAGCTATCCAGTTTCGAAATCGGTGCAATAAAATCGGAGATTTCAGAGGCAATATTCCGCCCCCCCCTCCAGATTCGGAGCTAAGCGTGCCCTTCCGCAACAGGGCTAATGGCTGAGGTTTAGGGAAGCTCAGCATAAGTTAGGTTCTTGAACTACAGATGCTTGATATGAACAAAAGGACTTTCGCCCCGCCCTCGCCATTTTAGACCTCGCCGTCCGAAGAGGCCCGATGGCGGTTTTCCCGCGCTCTTTAGCAGATGGCACGCAGCTACCCGTCACGCACCGTTTAACATGACTGATGGCTCTGTGGATCTTCTGGTGAAAAATACATTGGTTGTTTCAAGTGACCGAGCGACGACACAATTTCTAGTGAACGTTCCGTGTATTTTTCTCGACAAGTGTGTTTACCTGCTTGACTGCAGTTAATATGCTCTGAAATATTCCATTGGTAGCCCATTCACGCTCATCTGTGGTCATTGATGTTGCGTAACCTTTTCGAGAAAAAGTGCACTATGGAACATTTTTAAAAATCTGAATTGGAATTGGGCGACCATTATTACCGCAAGTGTCCACAGTCTATATCATCTAAAGTTTGTGCACAACCCGATACTAAAGCTGTCTATATCTGACCATTCGGAAAATGTTGGTACTTGACCTGCCCTGAAGGGAACCAGCTGACCGGATGTATGAATATTGGCTACCATTGTACCATCCATACAATACATACATGCATACATACATACATAAATACATACATAAATACATACATACCATCTCGCGACACACATTGAGCTGGCTTTTGTCCCTCGGCTCGTCTACCGAAAAGATGGTGAAATAGCGACGGAGTTGCAATGAGGGGCGGGTCCAGTGTGTTATGCGCCGGTCAGCACCCCAGCCGCACTCTCGGGTACCATTGGGTTTGAGTGCCGACTGCAACTCGAGCCATTAGTCTTGTGGGGAGGTTGAGGTTTCACCATCTGTGTATTCATAGCAACGTATTTCTGAGTCTGCTTCGTTCGATTTTGCTGCATTTACACCAGTGCAACTATTCATTCTTACAGCCATTTAACACATGTTTTAAATATGCATTTGGCTGACCTTCGAACAGGAATAACGATTTGATTGCTCTGGATGCAATCACATTTTATGGGCGTTCCAGACTGGCCAGGCTGTTGTGCGTTTTCCCTTAGTTGACCAATGGATACTATTATAGACCTATTCTTCGGTTGCTAATGTTTAGATGACAATGGGCTTTGTTCGTGGCATTCCGTGTTCAATAATTGTGCCAACGTGTCGTGTATCTGAGCAAGGCTCCTTTATTAATCATTGTTGTCGCACATACCCCAGCACTAGTACGATACAATAACAACAAAAAATATTGAGAACGCGTGGACGTTCAGCCCCTCCGGGAATTTAGTGTGATGGACTAATTCAAGTTGGGTTCGATCATACGAACATGAAGCAACGTCGGGCCTCATCGTCACTTCTGATGCTTTTCCCCAGACCACAATTTCTCGGGCACGATGCCCAACGTGCACGTGACTGGCAACCTCCACGTTTATCGAACACACGCAGGTGCCCCTGAATATCGTACATTACCCTCCCAAACACATTACCCAGTTTCGCTGGTCTGCTGTCAGTCTCCATCCAACGGCACGGCAATCACCATTTCCATGTAGTGTTACCAAGTAAGCCCAATTTAGATGGCAGGCTTTAGCGTGTCTCGCGACGGGGCATGCATTCATCGGCAGCTATTGTTCTTGGCATTGACAGTTCGGGAAAGCCTCTGAGTGACACAATCATGGACGTCAGCACTTGAATCTCGATGCTTGCAATAGACAGTAGTAAGCAAACTATGTCAAAACAACTAGGAAAATGTGTAAACTCCGTGTAATCTTCGTGCAAACTCCGTGCCCCGTGTAAATTTCAAATGTGGCTGGTCGGCAATGAAGTGAAAAAGTCTGGCAGATGTCCAAAGAAGCAACTACTTTCGGAGTGTAAATATAATACAATATTGACTATAATATTGATGGAGAGAATTAAATTAGAATGTGGTCTTTGGCCAAATCCTCACTCACACACACTTTTTGGGACGTTCCTGCGCCCTGGTCTCCTCATCGTTTCGGTGGGGAGTGAGTGTTAAAGTTAGCTGAAGTGTGCCGAATTTGGAGCAACAGAATGGACTTAGTACAACGTGGGGTGCTCCCGACCGTGGATAATTGTGGCATCATGACTAACTACCATGACCATCATGCAAACTCACGGCAGCAATTTATCGGTGGCATGATTTCGAGTGCACTTTCTGAACCTAATAGCTTGCATCATACGAGATGTTTGTTCGATAGAAAGCAACACTGCACGTGTATAACTGCACAGCGAGGACCCATCTGTCAGGCTGACAACGTGCATAGCTCAACAACGAGGCCCCATCTGTCAGGTTGGCCACAATGAGGCCCATCTGCCTGGCTGACCACGGGGTTCGGCCGTTGTCGCAGCACTATATGATGCTTCAGACAGATTAATGACGCGATCTGGCTGAATTCGTTTCACAACCGTGCAATCATTCGCGACATTTATCCGCCTTGATGTTCTCTTTTGATCAGATGTAGCGCAGCTCATTACAAGCTGCAAAGCAGGGCATGCATATTTGAAGCTGTCGGATTAGCGCTATCTGGCTGGACCCAGTGGCGTCGCCACGAAATACTTCCAGGGGGGCACTGTTGAAAGGGGACCTCCTGCTCTCCGAAAGGGGGCCTCCACCGTGTTTGGGCCTCCCATTGTTTTTTTAGGCTCTTAGTATGGTTCCAGAATGGGAAACATGATTTCATATTGATGTCTTGTTTGCTCTTGGCATGGTGCATCATTTACGCAAAACGAAATAGCAATAATAATTGTTTTCGCTGAGAACTGAGCCATACCAGGGTATAAATAAGTAATACGTGGATAAATACCTAAGTGCCAAAACAAACCAATGTCTTAATGCTTTCTCGACCAGAAGAATCTTCCCGCTGGCCTCTAGATTGCAGCGAGCTGGCGGGGCTGGTGCTGAGCATATCTTAAAGATATCTCCCATTGATCAACCCACTTCTATGTCCACCAAGTCTAACTGAATTTAGTTAGATTCATCACTACTGTTCATCAGTCATTCCCATCAGCTTGATGTCATAGGCAAGCTTAAACGATCATTTCTCAGTCCTAGGACGACAATTTCGCGAAGGTGACAACGAGAGGTTGATTGAGTTGGTTTTCTGATCGCCATCTTAGGGATTCATTTATTTTTATAACATTTGGTGCTGGCTGCAAGGCACCTGGCACACAAGCTAAAATAATAAATCCTCAGCGAATAAATTCATGGCAAGAACAAGCATTGAACAACAATGCATAAATGACAATGCAACAATGTAACAATGGCAATACATAAATAACGCAAAACCTTCAAATTCCACGCTGTCGCGCCCATGGTTTTCGCTGTGCTGTACAGTTTTGCAAATGACGTCGTTGAGAAGGTATTAAAGCTGGAAAGCTCTAATCATGCAGGCTGTGATCACAGAAGACAAGTTTGTAGGAAGAATATGCATTTAAAAACATCATTCCTCCCATTATATATCGGGTATCGGTGTTGTTATGTGTGCTTGTGAAGGAGAATTTGCCCCCTGAATGTCGGCTTTGCCCGATGGGCGTATGCTTCTGAAAATTATTCGGGGACCAGTGGCGTACCTATATGTGCGTCAAGGGGAGGGGGAAAACGTAATTGGAGGGGTCGACATACCCCATTAAAAAAGTCCTCGCATTTCGACGACTATTTTGTGAAAAATAGTCGCGATATGGTTAACATATTTACCGAATTTCACGCTCCTATCGCACCAAGGTAGGAAAGGACAGACGAAAAACCACAAGCAGGAAGAACCTCCCTTACCGGAAGAGGCCTAACGAAGGCCACGAAGGTGCTCGAGGAGCCACACATGGATACAACTCCGCCGCTGCTATTATCCCAGAATCTACTGGCATATTGCAGATGCCAAATACATTGACACATTACGTTGGCTTCACCTAAATAGCACTCACCTTTGAATTCTGTCAAAATCCTCCCCTGACTGGAGTAAGCTGCAAACCCCATCGCGCCGCATACCACGCTGCAAACATGATCTCGTCGCGCCCTCCAATCCGGTGTAGTGGTGGACAGCGTTACTTACGTTCAAGCCTGTACTTTGTCCTCGTCTATGGCACACAACCCAACTACATTTATATTTTGCATGTGTATGGTAAATGACCTAAAACTAAAAATTAAATTGTGCAATTTTTCTGGTTGCATCTGGTCAATAATTTCATTCAATTTATTTGCACTACCAGATGGCAAGTAGCAAGTACCAAAGGAAGTACTCACTCGTCCCCAACCCATGAATTCAGACGTCACTTAGTCTGTCGGTTTGCTCACACTTTATATGCACAGTACACACATACACACCTGCTGGATACATATATGATGAAAACCGAGGATGTCCAGAAAACACGTCAGGGGACTGGTAGGCATCTGATAATGCTGCAGACGAAGTTTCAAAACCGAGGATATCAAAAATGCTTCAGCATACACTTCATGTCCTCGGTTACCAGATGTGTAAACAGAAAATGGCTTCGGTATACACTAATTACAAGTGCACACACACACACACACACACACACACACACACACACGCATATATATATATATATATATATATATATATATATATATATATATATATATATATATATATATATATATATAGTGTGTGTGTGTGTGTGTGTGTGTGTGTGTGTGTGTGTGTCTTCATGTTTATTGTATAGTTTACAGCATTATAGTATTGCATATACTGCTCATCGTATGGCAGGCAAGCTATTCTGATTTATGTACAGATCAGAACATTAATTCAAGCGGATCCCATCCAACTTCGTTTACATTCAGACGCTGTAAATTTGCACTGCTTGGAACGAAATATAACAGATATATCCAAACTCTTTGTGCACGTTTCATTGCAACATTGGCAGCATAAGTAATGCTCCACCGAGTCAGTAGAATGCACGTCCCGGAACCAAAGTCGTTCTGGGATATTTCGCCCCAGCGAAAGTGGACCGGGTGAATTTCAGTGCCACCAATATTCTGAAAATTTATATTGGACCATAGCTAAATTGACTTCACAATGCCATACTGTTCCGAACTGTCTGTAACAATAACCAGATAATTCGAGCACACCGAGATTGTTTCTCAGATCAAATAGCATAGATAAATCAAGGCATGAAACCCCTTTCCCAATTCATACCAACCCTTCGCACTAGTGCATGTTACTTCTCCCTGTTCCAATACCATGTGAACACTCGCGTGATAAGCGTTGAAGCAGGCCATTAGGGGAAAACAAAGGATGATGATGATGATATATCTAGATATATATATATATATATATATATATATATATATATATATATATATATATATATATATATATATGTATATAGTACTGGTGCACAAAATGCACGCACACGCCTGCATAAAACATAATGCGATCTTATACGACGCTAAACCAAACAGGTTCGCGATGCCAAACTTCAGGACATAAATGTCCCTACTCATCGCGAATATTTGCGTGGCGAATATATGCCTGGGACTAAAGAAAATAAGCATGCGTATAGGAGGCAAGACAGCGGTTTACCGTTGTCGACAAACGTCCCAACACACGGGTTTAGACTGTACGCACACAAGCCATGGGTGTGGCGAATAAGCCATATTGGCGCGCGAGTCGACCACGTTAGGCGTCAGACACAGTGTGAATGCGGACATTGATGGGGCCGAAATAACCGAAAGAAAACTAAAGGGTTCCTGGCATAATTCAAGAACTGTCGAAAAATATTGTTTTTGTCTGCTAACATGGCGCCCTTGCGCCAAAACGTTCCGTTGTACGCAGTTCGTGTGCTCGGTCAAACGTAGTGCATCCGCAAATTATATAGTTACAAGGTATACTACTTTGCTTTCGCAAAATATCTTGCAGAGATCATTTAATGAAGTTAGTTGCTATTCAGGTGCAAAATTCCTTCAACTTCTATTCAGTCATTATAAACATTGTGACCTTAAGTTATTAAGGTCACAATGGGACCTTGAGTTCTTAAGGTCATCCGTCGGTTCTTAGAATTGACGGCAGGACAGTACACGGAGGTGAAAGTGCACCACGGACTGGAGCTTGTCGTCACCATATATCGTGAACGGGTCGTGTGCCAGCAGCAGTAAAAGGGTGATGGCATGTCGGCTGGATTTGTGTGACAGTCATTTGTGTATAAGTGGTGTATGCAATATGTTAATTTTGGAGCCCAGAGAAACGTTTTAGTTAATAAGTCGTGGCTAATTACTGCTGCTGTAAAGGCTTGTTTGAACCAAGATGGTATAAAGGACCTCCTTTGTAATTACATTGAGGCGACATATCATGAACGTGTCTCCATCTCATATCATGATTTAGCTTTGTTTTTAAGAACGTCTGCGTACTTCCCGGAGCGTATAAAAAGTGTGGTGGAGGTGGGCGTCAGAAGCAGGCCTTTCTAAAACGGGCTGAAGATGGCTTCATCGCTCTTAGTGTCGCGTTGTGGCCCTGTCTGGAAAATTCCGGCAGATGTTACCGCCTCCTCGCGTGTCATTAGCACTGGGGCTGTGGCTGTGTCGCGCCGCGCATCGCTCGCGCCGGAGCTGCTGCCGCGCCAAAGGTCGTCGGCGCTGGAGCTTCGAGTACGCCGCGCGTCGCCGTCGCTGGAGCGGCGGCCAGGCCGCGCGTTGTCGACGCTGAAGCTATGACTGCCCCGGGCGTCACCGGTGCTGGAGCACCGGCCACCCCGCGTGTCGTCGACGCTGAAACTATGACTGCCCCGGGCGTCACCGGCGCTGGAGCACCGGCCACCCCGCGTGTCGTCGACGCTGAAGCTATGACTGCCCCGGGCGTCACCGGTGCTGGAGCTGCGGCCACACCGCGCATCGTTGGTGCTGCGGTTGTGACTGTGCCGCTCGTCGCCGTCGCAGGAGGCGCGACCGCGCTCCCCGCGTCGCGGGCGCAGCGGTCGCTGGAGCCACCGCGAGCGCGTCGCACGTCGCTGGTGCGCCGCGTTTCGCCGTCGCTGGAGCGGCGGCCACGCCGCGCGTCGCCGTCGCTGGAGCCGCGGCCACACCGCGCGTCGTCAGCGTTGGAACCTGTGAGCCTCGCATCGCCGGCGCTGAGACAGCGCCGCGCGTTGTTGGCCCTGGAATTGTGGTCTCATCGCGCTTCGTTGGCTCTGGAGGTTCTGTCGTGCGACACGCTGTTCTTGACAGATCTTCGACCGGAACACACACCTGTACCCCCAGTGGCTCAGGCTCTGTTTCCGCTACTCGGTGTGGACACACATACATGTGCTCTGAACTGACTAAGCTGCGCGCTGAGAATGAATCTCTCCGTGCCAAACTTCGGAAAAAGGGCGACCAGTTGGCTCCACTCCACCGGATAATTACAGTGCGCGACACAAAAGACGAATTCAAGCTAAACTCAGAACCGAAGGCTCCAGGTATGGTTTGACTGTTTCTTACGAAGAAGAAAAGGAGAACAGAAGTCCACCATCGCCGAGCGCGGTGTCAAGAACTCTTGACAGAAGCAACATTTCCCTCAAGCGCTATCAAGAGCTCACGGAACTAACACCAATTCTTCCGAGGGCACATAAGATTCGCCGTGAGCGAAGAAAGTGGGTAGGTTCTACACATTAGTCATAATTGCTTTTGGTTTTACGCCACTCATTTCCACTCTATTTGCTATTGTGTACCACCAACGAGTACAACCGCAATAGCCGGTATAAACCATCACAATTAATGTGGCTGTTCATTGTGCTGTTGTGTGGCACGTTTCCAGACAACGCAATTGTAGGATCGTGTGAAATTTCTCGAATAATAATTGTGAACGTAAATTGTTTGTTACAATTTGCAGGCAGAATGCCTCGTTTTGTACGATAATTCCTAACAATTCATTTATATGATTTGCAGACTGAATGCTTCAATCCGGTTGCAGAAGATCCAGAATGGAACGCGACGTACTATTCCCGATCTTCTGGCAGACATGAAACCATCGGTGTTCCACGGACCTGGCAATTCACTGCGTGTGAAAATATCTGGTATGAATGTCTTTCAACCGAATGCCTTACACATGCTTAGGTAAAATTAATTTATCAGGCAGAGAAATAGTACACCATAAAAACAAAGGTCAACATTGCCTGGATTTTGCTCCTGAAATATTATTAGCTGTAAGTGACCCAGGCGGCTTGTATCTACAATGGTTATTTATGTAGCATGCTCTCCTCAGGCGTGTCACATGCGTTCTTCCATGTTGGTCCCCGTGCGTGCATGCTAGTAAACGTCATCAAACATTCAGTACTGACGGTGAGATGTACCGTGTCATATTTCAGGAGACGGCGCACTGGTTGGTAAATATCGCGGCTTCGTGGACTTCTCCCCGAGTCTCCCTGACGAGCAGTCGCCATCACAGATGCAGCCTCAGCTTCTAGGCATCAGCGCTGGCAACACAAATTTCGCAAATACACAGGCTATAGTGTTTAAGGATCTGAACGAGGAAATCAGTCGGCTTCAAGATACGGGCATTGTCATCGACGGTGTCCGACGACCTACCTTATGCTATCTATGTGCCGATTACAAGTTTGTGCTTCTTATTTGTGGAATGAAAGATGCGAACTCAAACAATGCATGTATCTACTGTAAGGCATAAAAGACCAATTACTTTAAGTCTGGGTCGGAGCCGAGACGAAGATTCGGCAAAGGAGACCCGGTGTGTGTCGCGCATGGCTTATTCCATCCATTCCGGTAGAGAGGATCATAATTGATTATCTTCATTTATTCCTCCGTACGTCGGATAAAATTTTTATCTCGATTTGCCGAGAAGTTCCTGAAAGCATGGCAGCATCATTTGCCTCCACTCTCCAAGAGCAAATAACTTGCCGCACTAAGGTAGTTGCGACCCAGGGGAAGATTGATATAAATAACTGTGATGTCCCAGACCGCCGTCGAATTATCCACTTCCTGATCTCGTCCTCTTGCTGGCCCAACTGTGTTGGTGCAGCACGAGGGTCAAAGCTGAAGAGGTTTCTCTCTGGGTATCTGTCTGTCTTGCAATTGTTACGTGAATGTGAAGATGCAGATACTGTAAGGCAGGCATGCAGCATGTTTATGGTGGAGTTCTTGGAGCTTTTCCAGGCCCCTATGGTAACTCCGTACCTGCACATATTAGGCCACCATTGTCATGAGATGGTACAGCGTGTTGGGAGCATACATAGGTTTTCACAGCAACAAGTAGAGAAACTGAACCATCAAGTAACCTCATCATATTTTAGTGTTATAACTTAAGGATGCCACTGTACAGCTCGTGCAGCAGTTTGGGAGGAAGCTTTTACAGAAGTAATGCCGTCTTGGAGTTGTTGTGCGTGTGTCGCATGTGCGGCGCGCGGGCCGTGGTTTATGGTTATGGCACCACGGACGCGCGACCTACTCCCGACTGTCCGCCCCGACAGGGCCAGTCGCGTCAGGACAAGCCTCGAGACAACAGCGTGTATAGCCGAACCTTGGACAGTGAATAAAGAGACCGTGATCATCAGTGCATCGCTAGCAGACAGTGAGGACTAAGCGTGCACCACCACAGGAGTGTGTTTGGAATCAACGTGTAGCATTGTTTAAGAATGTGAACAAAGATAACCATTATTGATGCAAATACATGGTCACTGCTTGTGTGCCCAGCTCATTGTGTTTCATACCCCGTGTCGTGAAGTACGCAACTTCACTGTTCTAAAAGGAGATATTTGTTATTTGTATAGTGTTGTGTTGCTTCCTGCATAGTGTTGAGGGCAAATTTTGGACATTGAAATCGTGTTCAGAATATGAATGAATTATTATATTTTCTATATTATTCAGACTAACGCATATAATGGCAAAACATTCGCACTACCTATACAAATATTACATTTAGGTATTGATGATGTATGCTTATAGGAAAAGCAGAGGGACGTGGGTAGCTCAACGGTTAAGCTGAGCTTCTGGGAAACCAGAGGTGCAGAGTTCGATTCCTCGCGGTGCCCCCCTTTCCTGCCAGGGTGGTAAGCAGGTGTCGCCATATGGCCTTAATTGTTCAATGCGTCTCCAAGCGGAATACAACAAAGGAAAAGCAGAGGCAATGCATCTGAGAAAACTGAACAATGTGCACAACAAATCGAGGTATTTCCAATTAACAAATTGTATCCTTGTTATTTTTAACACAGTAGCTACTTGGCATTACGAAAAATTGCTGTCTGGAAGCTGAAGGTTAGGCTAAGTGGATGGCGATGCCACGCCATTTGATAGCGTGTAGGTGCCTACCCACACATTACAAGGAGCCTGGATGGCAATGGTTGGCAACTAGTGCAGTTGATGCACCCCAAAACCCTAATAACTAACTAACAATGATTGGATCTTCAAGCAGAGATAATAGTCTGAGGATAAATTTACTGGAAAGGTGTTGAAATAAAAAAGCATGTTTAAGTAGCTTTTACCACAAATTATTTGAACTTCATCAAGTTTCTAAACAGGAACGCCAGAGCCTCAGTAATGCCAGAAAGCTTAATATCAATGCTGATGCCAAATTTCAAGTCAAAAGTGACAGGGTGAAATGTCCATAAAAATGGTCAAGTATGGTATCACAAAATAGCTCATTTGATGCCGATTTATTTGAGACCATTGGATATTCATTAATTAACGTCGAACATCTGATATGCATTCAAAAGGTATACAAGGTGATAATGGCAAAACATTAAATCTTTGTATTGATAGCAAAAGTAACAGGGTTGAAACTTCATGAACGCAGAGCAATATGATATCAAAATGTAGCCTTTTTGGCATTCTTTCAGTTAAGACCATTGGAAATTGCCGGCATATGGCACGGATGCCGCGTTGGGCGCTAAATGACCTACCATGATCGATGTGCCCTAAAACCCAAATCACTCACGGATGCCGCGTGATGAATTATTATGACAAATAGATAAATGGCAAATTGCTCCAATTCCACTCCGAGGCAAAAGTGACAGGGTTAAATAAACAAAGAATGCAACGAAATGCACATGATAAGAGAGCTTGATTAAATCTTGTTCAAATCTGACCATTATAAATTTATGGCACCTCCTGTCGAAACTAGAATAAAGCATTAACCATAGCAAGCCCCCAGCGAAGAGTACTACAGGCTCAGATTGTTGGAATAATAAAACGAACATTATGGTAGACGACTAAAATATGTACGGAAAGAGAAAATGTAATGTTTATGTTTTATTACATGCCTCAGTTGGTCCTTGCAATGTAATAAATACACGTAATGAAGCGTGTGTGTGTGTGTGTGTGTGAGTTTGGTCAGCCTGCCACCGTGTGGTGATGTCGGCTGTTTCCGGTAGTGTGTAGATGAATGTGGTGGTGGGTTATTGTTCATGGAACGAGGTAGTCGGGGGTAGAAGGAATAGGATATGTAAGGTTGATTTGATGTAAGGTGCCGAAGTTAGGTAATTTGAAGATAACAGAGTAGAGCCGGATAGAGGTGTGATGGGCTGTCTTGAAGTTGAAGTTGTAGGTTGTTCAGATGCTGAAGAAGGCGCAATAGTGAAGAATGACCAGAAGAGTAGCCAGTCCGGACGGTGCTGCTTGGGGGTCATCGCCGTTTGGAGTGAACATTTCAAGAAAACATATAGACACTTAGAGGATCATGAATTTTTTCCTCTCTATATATGTATGTATGCGTACACATATATCTTCTTTTTTTCTCTGTTTTTCTCTCTCTCTTTTTCTCTTTTTTCCATGTCTCTTTTTGTTCCTTTTTTCCCCTTCATAGTTGTTCCAATATGCGTGTTGATGAAAGGAAGTGGAAGATATGTTGGTGTAATGTTTGGTGTTCATCGTTGAGAAGCGTGGTGAGGCTTAGTGGGAGGTTGTTTGTGGTGCAGTAGTTTGTGATGTGTTGGCGTTGGTTGTTGTACTTGGTGCAGTATATGAGAATGTGTTTGATTGTAAGTGTTCGGCGACATGTCGTGCATTGAGGTCGTGGTTGGTTTAGAAGGAGGTAGGAGTGTGTGAGTGCTGTGTGTCCGATGCGAAGTCTTGTCAGTATCCTTTCTTTGAGTCTGGTGTTCTGATTGATGGTGTGCCAGTGTTCGTGTTTTGGATGTATGTCGTGGAGTTGTGTTCTTGCTCTGTCCCATGTTTGTTGAATGTGTTTGTTGATTGCCTGGTGTATTGTGGGGTAGTAGTCGGATTGTGAGAGTGGGCAGTTTGTGGTTTGTTGTAGTGTTGTGGCTATGTTTGCTTCGGTGTCGGCATGTTCGTTGCCTTGTATGTTTGTGTGGCTTGGTATCCAAAGGAGGAGTGGTTGTTGTCGATTGTTTAGTTTGTTATGTATATGCAGTATTTTGGGGATGAGGGGGTGTTTGGAAGTGGTGTAAGGTGTTATGCTTTGTATTGCTGATTTTGCGTCTGTGGCTATGATGTTGTGTTCGATGTTTGTGTTGTAGATGGTACAATAGGCCGAATATATTGCAAATAGTTTTGATGTGTATGTGGATGCTGTGTCCGGCAAACGGGCACGTAGGATGACACGGGGCGGTGCTTGTCTGGTATACAGCACCGCCGCTGAGCCCGTCTGTTGTGTGTGTGATTTGGAGCCGTCGGCATAGATGATGTTGTAATTTGCGTATTGTGATATAAATTGGAGGAAGAGTTGTTGTATATCTGCATCTGTGTATGTACGTTTTGGTTTGTCTATTAGGAAGTGTGTTGTGGGGTTTTGGTGTTTCCACCATGCTTTGGGTGGTGGGAGTAGTTTTGAGGTGCGATGTGTAAACTTCTTGCGTGTTGTTGAATGCGGCATCCTATTGTAATTTTGAATGATACTTTTTTCATGAGTTGGTGCCTGCGTTTGGAGCGGATTTTTAGTGCCTGAGTGCATGGGTGTTGTCTAATGAGTTGCGTTTTGTTGTGGTATCTGAGTAATGCTTCTGTGCGTCTGTGTTGTAGTTCTGGAATGTGGTTGTATATGTGAAGAGCGAGGGAAGGTGAGGTTGTGTATGCTCCTGTGGCAATCTTTAAGCATTGGTATTGAAGTGAGTCTAGGAGTTTGAGGTTTGTTTTAGCTGCGTTTTCGAAAAGTGTGGATCTGTATTCCATGATTGGTCGAATGATATATTTGTATAAGGTCAGTAGTGAATTTAGGTCGGATCCCCAATCTGTGCCGGATAGTGCTCGTAAGATGTTTATCCTTTTGGTTGCACGTTTTTGAATGTTTATAATGTGTGGTTTGAAGGTGAGTCGTGGATCTAAAGTGATGCCTAGGAATTTTGCTGTGGTAACAAATGGTATGTGAGTGTTGTCTAGTTTCAGTGGGTGTAAATATGTGTTTCGCTTATAGCTAAAAACCATGCATTTGGATTTGTGTGGTGCAATGTGTAGGTTTAGTAAGGCTAGCTTGTCGTGGAGATCTATTAGTGCGTTTTGTAGGATTGTTACTGAGTGGGCCGGTGAGTCATGTGATGTCCTGAGTACTATATCATCTGCATAGAGTGCGATTTTGACTGGAAGGTTGTCGGGAATGACTTAGTTGAGGCCGAGAATAAAGAGTAGGGGGCTGAGAACTGGGCCTTGCATCAAACCGGTTGTGGGGAATTTAGTGTCTGAGGTGTGGGGACCAATTTTGACTTGAAATGATCGTTTTAGTAGGTAGAAGTGAAGGTAGTGCAGTAGTCTGCCCTGTATGTCTATGTTGTATATGTGTTGTAGTAGAGCTGTTATGTTGATGGTGTCATATGCTTGTTTTAGGTCCAGGAAGACGGCGACAGTGGCAAGCTTCTTTGCCGCCGCTTCCTGGATGTGTGTGATGAGGTAGGTGAGGTTATCTATACATGATCTCTTGGGAAGGAAGCCTGATTGAGTGGGAGCAATGAGTTTTTGTGTCTGGATGATGTAGAGGAGTCGTTTTTTGACAAGGCGTTCGAAAAGTTTGTGGAAGCAGCTGGTGAGTACGATAGGGCGGTAAGAGTCGCATAGAGTTGAGTCAGTGTTTGGTTTAGGGATGGGTATAAGGAGGGCGTGTAGCCATGATTGTGGATATGTATGTGTTGTCCATGCAGTGTTGTATGTTTCGAGGAGTACGTGTACTGCTTGTGTTGGGAGGTGTTTGAAGAAAGAGTAGTGTATATTGTCTTGGCCTACGCTTGTGTTTCCTGTCTCTGCAATTGCAAGTTCTAATTCTATGAGTGTAAACCTAGTGTTGTAAAGATGTGGGCGTGTGTGTCTGATTGGAGGTGGAGGGTTCTGTGGAAGTGTGGATGATCTAAGGTGGTAGGTGTGCGCGAAAATGTTTGCGATTGTTTGTGGGTCTGTGATGGTGTTGTTGTTCTGTCTGTGTATGATGGCTTTTATTGGTGGTCGCTGTCGGTTTTCGAATGTTTTCAGGAGTGTCCCGAGTTCGCCGAGAGGGGTGAATCTGTTCCATTGATTAGAGAAGTTAATCCAGTATTTCCTTTTTGCGTTTTTAATGGTTCGTTTGTAGAGTGCTTTGAGTTGTTTGTATCTGGTGAGTGTTTCCGGTGTGCGGTGTCATAAAGTATTAAGGCTTAATAAGAGCCACAGGGGCCCATCTGGGTTAAGCCTATCTAGAAAATGTACTAGGAATGTACATACTCCCACCCCAATGAATCCCTTATCCCAAGTTCCTAGGAAGCTATATATCCCAGCCTATCTTGCACCACTCACTTGCTACCGCATAACACCCTCAACAATCACAAGCTCCTCCCATCACACACATCGTGCCACCATAGACAATCTCATCAGCATCACATCCCGAAGGAAGGTGCCGAATCCACTGCTAGGCACACCCCACACAAATTCATAAAGCGTTCAGACTTAATAAGAGACTCACTTGCTATTGCATAATACACTCAACAATTACAAACTCCTCCCATCATACCCATTGTGCTACCATAGACAATCTCATCAGTATCACATCCCGAAGGAAGGTGCTGAATCCACTGCTAGGTACACCCTATATAAAGTTATAAAGCGTTTAGACTTAATAAGAGACTCACTTGCTAATGCATAACACACTCAACAATTTCAAACTCCTCTCAACTCCCAACTCTTCCCTGTCGATCAACCCTCCCTGGAATACAGAAAAACAAGCCCCCTATTCTTATAATGATTGTCTATGCCGTTTTTAAACATGTTCAGTGTGTTGCTACTGACAATGGTTCCTGGCAGCTGGTTCCAGTGTTCTACTACCCTGTTGGTGAAGAAAGACTGTCTTAACCTTGTCCTGCTGTGATTAACTTTAATTTTGAATTGATGACCTCTAATTGCATCATTTCTGTTAAATTCAACATTTTCCTGAGATATCCCTGTTCCTGACCATGAGCAAATTTAAAAACCTCGATGAGATCTCCTCTCAGCCTTCTTTATCTAAGTGAAAACATATTCAATTTCTTCAATCTTTCCTCATATGCCAGGTTGCCTATACCATAAACCATTTTTGTTGCCCTCTTTTGTACTCTCTCTAAAAGCCAACAATCTTTCTCATAACTAGGGGACCAAGCTTGGACACAGTATTCCAAATGTGGCCTGACATATGCACAGTAAAGCTTCCTGATGACCTCCTCACTTTTGTATGACACATTCCTCTGTATTGCCCCAAGCATTCTTAGTGCCTTCTTCCTGGCTTCTTTGGTCTGTTCTGATGCCCCCAATTTTGTGTTCAAAATAACACCTAAGTCCTTCTCCTGCTGAGTCACAGATAGTACATGGCTACCCATCAAGTATGGAGCCTTCATGTGCTGCCTACCTACATGCATGACTTTGCACTTATAAAAATTAAACTTCATTTGCCATTTTTCGGACCACTTCACTAGCTCGTCTAAGCTTTCTGCAGCAAAACCTGCTCATTGTGCCCTGTTATTGCCCTAAAGATCTTCAAATCATCCGCAAATTTCAAAACCTTACTGCTTAGGCCACATTCAATGCTATTCACATATATAATGAACAATAGTGGCCTCAGTGTCTTTCATATCTGTGTCGTGCATGGTTCCTCGCGCGGATTTCCCCGTGACATTCGTCGTTCCACCAGGGGGCCGCGCGAGGTGCGTGTTGGTGGCGTGGTTTTGTCTGTGGTATGTGTTGGTGTGCTGTAGTTAGGAAAATGTCGGAGAATTGTTCTGGTGAGAGTTGAGGATTGTGGGCTGTTTGTGCGGCTAGGGACTCTGATAAGGGTGTCCAGGATGCTTTTTTAAAATTCCATCGGCCAGGAGGGGAATTGGGTGGGCCGGTGGTCGGGATTTGGATGAAGGTAATGGTTATGGGTGCGTGGTCGCTGAAGTGTGGATCGGAATCGGCTGTCCAGGCTAAGGAAAGAGATATGCGCGAGGATGCAAGGGTTACGTCTGGGGTCGTGGGAGCGGCGGAAATAGGGACAAGGTAGGTTGGTGATCCAGTATTGAGTACTGTGAGGTTGTGTTGGTTGGCTAGTGTGATGAGTGTGAGTGCTCTGTGATCAGGTTGTGTTGTGCGAGTGTCCCATAGAGGGTGGTGAGAGTTGAAATCTCCGGTGAGTATGACTGGGGTGTGGATTTGATCAAGTGCTTTATTTAATTCCGAAAGGGTTTCTGTGATTCGCGAGGGTGGGTCGTATATGTTAACGAGTGTGTATGCGTTGTTATGTATGTGTATTTCAGTGAGTAGTATGTCTGCCGTGGTATTGAAATGTATCAGGCGATGAGGTGTGTTGTTCCTAATGTATGTGCAAACACCGCCTGACCTGTGTGCGTTGTGTGTGTCTTGCCTGTGTAGTGTGTATTGTGAAATGTTGAATTGGTAAGGATCGTTGGGTTTGAAGTGTGTTTCTTGAATACATAGTGCTGTGTGGTTTGTTTGTAATGCGTAATGTTGAATGCATGCCAGTGTCTAATGAGGTCGTGTATATTCCATGAAAGTATTGTGTTCATTTGTATGTGTTGGCGCGTGTGTGTGGTCTTTTATGTGATTATTTTTTGTTTGTGTTTTTGGCCTGCCGTTGTGGTGGGTGGGAAGAAGGTGGAGTCGGTTGTGGGGACGGTGTCATGTTTGTGTCAGTTGAGTGTTCTAACTCCGTGTGCTCATCTGTGTCGGTGTCTTGCTCTATGTGTGAGTGTCGTGCGGGTGATGCGTGTGATGTTTGTGGTGATGGTGGTGATGATGGTTCGTAGGTTAGTGGCGGTGGTGGTTGGGGGGGGGTTGCCGGTTGGCGGGCTGGCCGTGGTGGTGTTGGAGGAAGCATTACATTAATTTATTTGTGTTCCTTCAAAACATACCACCAGTGCGGCGCCACCAGTATTATGTCCGCTCATGACGCCTAACGAGGAACGTGTAGGAACGTCAACTGAGCACAGTCCAACGGTTATGGAATATGTTGTGTAGGTTATGTCAGTCTGTGTTAGACGGGCCCTGAAGAAATGCGCATATATACCAGCCACAACCCGTGGGTAAGTGAGCAGAAGTCTAGTCACATCAGAAACCGATTTTGTAGGAACTCAAATCTAAACACGCAACTGAATGCGGCACGCTGGATAATTGCGTGGCCGTATTCTTCAAATTATAGTCAAGCCCTGCATGCAGTTCACTGCTTGCAAATATCACGCCCGTGTTCCAACTCTAACTCCAACTCCAACTCCAACTCTGGTGCATGACCCCTTGCTCCAACTGACTCAGAACTGTGGTACATTCACCAGCCAACACAGCGAACATAGTCCAGCAAAGCGACCAACGGTAACTGGAAGCACTTAGCAACACCCGTCCGCGATCACTATGTACGTGAGGAGCTGGGCAGCACGTAAGTCAAAAGCGCCACCATCTCGACACGGAAACACGCGTGGCCGACGTCTCATGGCACGCCCAGCACCAAACAATCGTCGCGATTTTGGTATTCACGCCGGCTGCTGCAGGACATGAATGGGCGTGTGCGTCACGTTCAGGTGACGTCTGCCGCCTCAAGGCTGGTGGTGCGTCGCCGGCGGCCGCCAGGTGGGGCGTCAGGCGACATTCGCCGCCGCGCCCGGGGCGTGCGGCCAATGTGACGCACCTGCCGCCGCTTATCCGGCCGCGCCCAGGGCGTGCGGCCAATGTGACGCACCTGCCGCCGCTTATCCGGCCGCGCCCAGGGCGTGCGGCCAATGTGACACACCTGCCGCCGCTTATCCGGCCGCGCCCAGGGCGTGCGGCCAATGTGACGCACCTGCCGCCGCTCGTCCGGCCGCCCGCCGATGCCGAACTGATGCCCAACAGTCATCGAAGGCACACTTCCGCATTCACTGAAAAACATACCACTGTCCTGACCGGTAAGCATTGTAAGGTTTCATATTCTGACACTTGTACAACAACGATAGGAACACGAATCTGAAGGAAAACAAACAGTTATATGTAGTTTATTAGAAATTATTAATGGAAGTTGAGATATACATAATGTGTATCGTCAATAACCAAGTCAAGAACTAACAACCAACCTATCGATGACTTTGAATGTGCTTGCTCGAACTTTCATCGGAAATAATGGTTCCAGTGCTCGATGAAATCAAAAGCTGTTTTTAGAGAGCCCATCAGCTAAAGATTCCTAACCCTGTTCTGGTGGGATACACAGGATTATTTTCCGACTTTTCCAAAAGACCAGGCTAGTTATCGACAAAGTGATGTGCCAATTATAGCCTATACTGGACGGATCAGCTTTGGAGAAGCGTCACAAAATGGCCTTTGGGATACTTCCTCATGTGCTGGTAAAAGCGTCAAATTCCAATGAATGCTACTGAGTGGTCGGTGGGCCGCAGGCTAATTTCATGGTGCCTAGTGTCCGAACCACCCAAAGTGTACAATTACAAAAGAGTAGGACAAAATAGCTGTTTATGATTTGTAGAACAAGAACATTTATGAAATAGAAATCAGCCATTTCTACCCATTTCGAGGTCGGGAATACCATGCTCGGGCGTCTTAGATGACAGCTGGCCGAAAGGCGTATCTTTGAGGGGGGCCCAATTCTACTTGGAAAAGCATTGAAACTACAGTCGCTCGCAACAAAAGTAAACGTGTCATCCCTTCTGCGTCGCCTGACGAATTGAATGCTTACTTCGTTGGGGTGGGTCCTCGGGTAGCAGCTGAGATAGCTGGGCAGGTGGATCCGCCCGACCTCGTATGTCGCCTCCCCAGGGAGGGTGCTTGTGCTTTTTCACTTGTACCTTTGACGCTGTCCGAATTGCGAACCATTGTTTTCGGGATGAATGTATCCTCTTCTCCCGGACCTGACGGAATCTCCACACGCATTGTTTGGCTGACTTTTGAGGTTTTAGGGGAGATATATCTTCACATGGTCAACTCCTGCCTATCCAACGCTGACGTTCCTAACTCCTGGAAACACTCCCTAGTACTTCCGATCTTCAAGTCTGGCGACCCTTCCAAAGCTTCCTCCTACCGTCCTATATCTTTGGTTCCAACGATTGCCAAAATTGTTGAGCGGGCTGTTCATCAGCAACTCTACGGCTACCTGTCCCGCAACCACCTCCTAGCTCCCAATCAGCATGGTTTCCGTCCCCGCCACTCCACTGAAACCGCGCTGATGACCATAACTGGCCACATCCTATCCGCCAACGACCGTGGGGATATATATCTCCTATGCCTGCTCGATTTGAGTAAGTGTTTCGATGTGATAGACCATGCCAAATTACTCTCAAAATTGGGCGCTCATGGTATCGATACTTCTTGGTTTTCGGCTTATCTAAAGGATCATACCCAAAGCGTAAGAATCACAGACAGATTAGGCACTACCAAAACATCTTCTATGCTCCAAAACAACATAGGAATTTTTCAAGGCTCTTGTCTCGGCCCTCTCCTTTACAGCCTCTTTGCCAACGACCTCAGCCTCTTCGTTGAGGATGCTGTGGTTGTGCAGTACGCTGATGACACCCAAATTTTAGTTAGCGGCAAAAAATCCGAGATTTCATCTCTGAAATCACATCTCGAACACGTCTTAGCCTCTCTCGACATCTGGTTTTGCGCGAATGGGTTGAAAGTGAATGCTGATAAAACCCAGCTACTTCTGTTGGTCAGCCAGCAAAATTTACGCAACATTTCGGACATCACAGTGAACTTCCGCGATCAAATCCTCCATACGTGCTCAGAAGCAAAGAATCTTGGTCTCATGTTCGATTGCAACCTCTCCTGGAACTCTCATGTCTCCCTCATCACTAGGCGCTGTTTTGGAATTCTATGTGGTCTATCACATCTGAAGCACAACCTCCCGACGGGCGTCATTACAATGCTGGTCACTGCCCTGGTGATTTTCCAGGTTCGCTACTGTATTTCCATATATGGCAGCGGTACTCTCCAAAACATTTCCCGAATCCAACAAATTCTAAATTTTGCGGCTAAAGTAATCTTCGGACGCAGGAAATTTGACCACGTTTCAGACCTGTTGCTGAGACTGGGGTGGCTGACAGCGAGTGAGTTGGCTAACTATCACTGTCTAACTGTCCTGCACAAGCTTCGTCGATTTGGAGAGCCGGAACAGCTCGCTCTGACCTTTCATACTGTAGGCCAGGTCAGCCAGAGGCAGTCAGTATCTAGACATGCTGGCGATCTCTACCTGCCCAGATCTAGAACGGAAATGGGAAAAAGGCGGTTCCAAGTGAGAGCAGCTGCTCTTTATAACGTATTACCTCAGGACCTGAGAGAACTGCCAGTGTCACGGTTTGGTGCGGCGCTGAAACGGCATATCAGCCCATCTTGATGGATATGTTTGGCATGAGTTAGCTATTGCCTGGTGTTATGTGAGGCTGGGGAGAATGTGAATTTGGAATGGTTGTCATCGCAGTGTTTTAACAAAATTGTATCCTACTCTTATCGTTTTATCTACAAGACGAGGAATCGTAATAGCCACGAATGTGTTGTGGAAGGTTCTAATAAATGTCTATGTCTATGTCTATGGCCCATTCCACAACATATCGACAAGTGAACGGGCCAAAATAATACCCAATATTTTATATTTTGATGAAAATATTTGTGTGGGGTTATGTAATGCGCCGAATCCAGTTGTGCCATTTTTTAGAAAGATCAGATGAACGGTCAAGGAGTTATAGCCTCGGGCATTTTTGAGATGTCACCTAACAAGGGTGTCTATTGAGGTCTTTAACTCAATGAAGAACAATCTGAATTGTGCAAAAGTATATATCAATGAACTCACAATGACCTACTGCATCTTTTGGCTTTTTCGAAAATTTTGTTTACGGAATATTTGAAATCGTGACATCGTGACCTAAGGTCACGTGACCTATTTTACCTTTCGGGACAGTCACAATGCGATTTGAAAAAGTGCAGAAATGAAGCTCCATTTTTTATCTTTCGAAGCAAAAAATGAAGAAAAAATTGGGTTTTGCTCCTAAAATTCCACATATCCGTTCAAAATTAGGCATGCATGGTTGTTTTTGCGCTAGTTTATCGTGGTCTGTATAAATATGTATTTAGAACGGTATATTACTGAAATACAAGGTGCGGAATCACATTTCTACCCAGGCGGATATCAGTGATCAAAATGCTCAATTATTCGGACTCACTCTGGGTAAAGCGAAACCTGAACAGCAACCTGTCGTCCAGCATCCTGCCACTACAGTCCAGCAGCCTTACCCTGCAGTCCAGCAGCCTGGCCCCACATCCCAGCAACCTGCTACCAGAAAAGAGAAACTTAGGCATATTAGTATCACCTACACAAAGGGAGTTAGCGAGCGGATAAGTCGCACGCTGGCTAAGCACAACATACGTGTTGCCCACGGCTCAAAACCCACACTGAGGAGCTTACTCTCGCGGCCCAAGGACCTAATTCCAACACAAAACTGCAAGGGAGTTGTATACAAATCTTGCTGCCAGTGCTGCGCCTCCTATATTGGAGAAACAGGACGACCAAAAAGTGTCCGCCTGAAGGAACACGTGGCGGCTCTCAAGTATGGGCGTGGCGACACTTCCCCACAAGCCGAGCACTGGCTCAGGTGCCGACAAGATTTCGACCCCTGCCAGGCAACTACACTAGCTGTAGAAAAACGGTGGTATCGCCGCGTGGTGAGGGAGGCGATAGAAATCAGGATGAGCAGCCCTTCACTCAACCAGGGTGCCGGGAAGTTTAAAATTGAGTCCGATATGGGACAGTGTTCTGCCGAAGAACACCAAAAACCACCACTGACACCAAGTTCAACCCATTTAGGTATTTAGGTGTGATTGTGTCCAGTTGTGTGTCGCGAATGAGACATGTCGCCGTTGTGTGTGGTGAGGATATTGTTGTCTGCTTTTTTCTCATCTGGTCTGTGTTGCTGTTTCTTCTGCTGTCTCTTTTTTCCCACTGCTTCCTTTTTCTCTCATTGATTCTTCTGCTCTTTCTTCTTATTCTGCTGTATCTTTTTCTTCTGACAGCGGTCCACCTTTAGGCTTTCTTGCTTGCTAGCTGTATTTTTTATTTGTCTCATTTAGTTCATAGCCCTTGAGAAGACCCGTCAATGAAGTTCGAAGTACTGGCTAAAATATTCTTCGCTTTACCCAGAGTGAGTCCGAATAATTAAGCATTTTTATCATTGAAATGCAAGGCTTTTGGCATTCGTGGCACGTGATTGGATGATCAAAATGCTGTTAGTTATCCGTTATTGGATGTTATAGTTATTGTATGATCATGTTAGTTATCTGATCTTGAATGTCGTGTTGCACAAGTGTTCTAACTCGTGAGGCCAAGGGTTAACACAATGGCAGAAATGTCTCCAAATTGTGGTTGTAGATGATTCACGAGTTACACCTTATCATGAATTACAAGGAGAGAGAAGCATCCACAATATAGCAATCACTAGCAACCGAGAAACCATTCTGACAACCATTTATTGCCTCGCGAAAATAAAAATCTGAGAATGTAGTGAAATATCAGGAAGGGCACAAACAAGGGGTGGCACCGTGTTTGGGTGCCCAGTGTTCACTGCTCACTGTCGCTGAACGTGCTGCCTGTTAAGCGAGGAGATTTCTGAGGGTGTCGGACGCAGTCAAGGTGAAAGTAAAGCTATTTTATGAGTCGGACCAGATCAGCCGGATGTGTATCGGCAAGACCGACCGTGTCACGGTGCGACAGGTTGATGGAACCAAAAGTACAGTTCAGAAAAGGCTTGCTTTTGGAAATTTGTGTGAGATATATGATCTATACAAGCAGAGCTCTGAAAACCCCCGAAACGGCTTCTTAACTTGTACTGCCTTTCGTCCGAAGCATTGCGTCTTGTCAGGCAGCAGTGGGACGCACTTGGTGTGCATGTACACTTATCATCAAAACCCAAAACTGCTCATATTCGCTTTCGGCCTTCCCGGTCTCAAATACCTTAACCTCCTCGATCACGCTGCGTGTGGCACGAAAAACGTGATTGCATGATGTACAACTGTGAGGACTGCCCTGGTGAAGACTGGGTGATGAACTTTCTGAGGATTATCCTCGCGGACAAATCAGGAGAAGAGAGTGGAGGTAATTTAGTCCCAGGTGGTGACATGGATAATGAGATTAAGTACAAACAGTGGATGAGCACGCATCGCTGTATACTTGCAGAACAGTCTAGACCAAAGAAGAAAGCATGCGATATTTGAGCCAGCAAACCGAGAAGCAGACCAGACGCCACTTTGTAGCTGACAAACAAGGTCAGCACTTCACCTAAGCAAAGGCTACTGCCGAGGAGGGCGAAGTGATTGTCTGGTACGATTTCGCTGAAAATTATAAAAAAAATAATTAGAAATAATTGAACTAATTAAAATAATGAATTCAAAATTAATGCATAATAATTTTTAAAAAATAATAAAAAGAATTCCGCCAGCCCTGGTGGAAGCAGTTCCTACTCGTTGCCATCCTATTATAGACAATGAACCGACTTTGCGGATCCAATTGTGCAAATATTTTCTTGATATGGCAAGATAAAAACAGGGTTAGCAAAAATACCATGAAAAAATATATTCCTAGAAGACACATAAAAAGTGTCTCCACATTGTCATCTATCTACTTGTGAGTGGCTCTAAGCAGCGGGTTGCTTTACCAAACACCGCAGTCTGCATTTAGACCGACACTGCGCCGTTGTTGCACAGCTTTCAATCATGAGTGAGCATTCCATGTGAATATGTTTTCACTCGCCACGGACCCTTCCGCGAAATCTCCATATGGTGCGGTGAAATTGCGGCACAACAACTCTTCAGTGGGCAAATGAGGTATACGAAGCCACCATCTAACAATTATAACATTTTTGGCGCGGGTGGCCGATCGAGAGGCATGACAGTGAATGCGCCATCGAGCGGACACGACAATGCAATCGCGGGTTCGGATCCACTCGTCTTGGAGACTATTCTTGATAGACACACACCACCAGAACAGTGCTTTGGTGGTAATGCGTCCAACAAGTAATCCTGCACTTTTGGGCCAACGAAGTGAGTATCTATATGCATATAATTATCCGCATTGATAACGTTTTCCCAGCTGAGAGAACCGTGAAGTTAACCCAACTATGTGGACGACCGCGAGTGTATGTATCGCTGTCAGAATTGATTGATTATTTGGGCTTAGGGGCGCACCAGCTGCTATGTAGCGCCCATATCGGTCTCCGAAGACCTTTTCCTATCTAATGATATTTTCCCTCGCATTCAAGCTCAAATTTAATCGCTTTGAACTGCTGGCACCGGGTACATTTTCACGGTGTAATATTTCAGTTCGTCGGCTAGCTTCTGAAAAGAGAAAGCTTCTTTATCAGGGAAAAACGTTCATTCGAATCGACGTTCACAGGCTTATCTTTGCATGAGGTCAACTAGCGCAGAAATGCATTACTGAGGAGAAAAAAACACTTCTTGAATGCATCAGTTGACAATAACGTTTAAAATATAGGTATATCTACTGGTAGTACCTACAGGGTCGATGGCATCCACCAATGGAGACTCGTGTATTTGCAGGATGACACTATTCCAAACGATGCAGAATATAATGGAAGATACTTTCAATGAATCAACCTGGCAGGTTCCAACTGAACTTTGACGCCTTAACGCTGCGCCAATGATCCAATCATCCCCGACCTTTTTGTCGATCAGTCCTGAGTAGCCAGCGGCCACAAATGCAGCTTTAGGGTTTCGGCCAGACTTCTTTGCCTGTGGCTGTTATGCCACTCCCTTCACCCCCTCCTCCACACCACCATCACCATCCCCGTCCAACACTCTCGGCTGTTTACCACGGAGGCCTTGTCAGAGCGGCCGCGACGTTGGAGGAGGAGGGGAAGGTGGGGCGGCGGCCGATTCGCGGCGTCAACACGGCACGAGGCACGGCCGGGGACCGCGTCACGCGCGCGTCCAGTGGACTGTGGACGGCGGCCGCTGCCACCGCCCGCCGCCCGCCACCCGCCACCCGCCCATTGTGCCGCACTGGGTCGGCAGTCCGCAGCGGCGTCCTGTTGAATGGTGACTGAATGGTCCAGTCGACTGCTGCTAGACGCGCCGCTTGTCCGAACACCCCGACAGGGGCCGGCCGCGCTATTGTGCCAGTGTGACGCACTTCCGGCGCGCCGTGGTGTGTCAGTGGCGCAGTCGTCTACCTTATTTGTGACGCGTTTCCGACACGCGGTGGTGGGTCATTGGCACAGTCGTCTACCTTAGTTGTGACGCATTTCCGGCACGCGGTAGTGGGTCAGTGGAACAGTCGTCTACCTTAGTTGTGACGCACTTCCGGCACGCCGTGGTGGGTCAGTGGCGCAGTTGTCTACCTTAGTCTGACGCACTTCCGACACGCCCACAGAGTAGTTCATTAGTGGCCGCTGCCCTTCCAGTGGACCGCCGCCACACTTGAGTCTCGTGTTCCTTGACCCAATCGCTGACGTCACGGCAATAATAACGTCACTATCTCAAGAGGCGACAACGCCCACAACAATTAGCGTGTTCCGGCAAGTCAGATATTATCCCGTCCCGCTGGGCTGTACATACCACCAGTGGCAGTGGCTCTCATTACGAGACTCATGACACCCAAATCAGATATTATCCCGTCCCGTTGGGCTGTACATACCACCAGTGGCAGTGGCTCTCATTACGAGACTCATGACACCCAAATCGGCAGTTCTCCTCGCGCTCTCAGCGGAGCCTTCGCCGCAGCTCTCACCACAGCTCGCTCACCTCCTAACGCGGCTTTTGCCGTAGGTCTCACACCACAGCTCGCCTACCTCCTACCGAGGTTTTTGTCCGCAGCTCTCACCACAGCTGCCCACCTCCTACCGTGGCTGTTGCCGCTGGTTTCACCACAGCTCGCCCACCTCCTACCGTGGCTGTTGCCGTGGCACTCACCACAGCTCGCCCACCTCCCGCCGCGGCTTTGTCGCAGCTCTCTCGGCGGCTTCCACCGGCTGTCGCCGGAACCGTTGCCGGGCTCATTTCGGGCCCGTTGCCGGGTCGGCTCATTTCGGGCCGCATGGACGTCCCGGCGGCGGTCGGAGTCGATCCGGCGGCGCCGCGCCGACCGCAACAACACATCTCGGACGGCTGCATTGTCTGGCCGGAGCACGGCCGGACACTGATGCGACACGTCGAAGAAAGGAGGGATTTCGACGCGCTCCCGGCCGAGCGTCTGCGGAGCCACTACGAGAGTCACGCGCCGCCGCGCCGCGACGCCGATACCGACGGCAGGTCAGTGCAGACTTTCACACTCCGGCTGCCGAGCTTTATTTGTTGGACACATTTCTGACGTGTTGTCCTGCTCGCCCATGAGTCGATGGCAAGACGCCACACTGCTCGCGTGTGTGTAGATGTGTATGTGTATGTGTGTGGACACGTGTGTGTGCATGTGTGTGTGTGTGCGTGTGTGTGTGTGTGTTTGTGTCTGTGTCTGCGTTTGTGTCTGTATCTGTGTCTGTATCTGTGCCTGTACCTGTGTCTGTGCCTGTGTCTGTGTCTGTGTGTGCCTGTGTCTGTGTCTGTGTCTGTGTCTGTATGTGTGTGTGTACGTGTGTCTGTGTGTGGATGTGTAAATGTGTGTGTATGTATGTGTGTGTATGTATGTATGTGTGTGTGTGTATGTGTGTGTGTGTGTGTGTGTGTGTGTGTGAGTAGTTTGGAAGCACATTATTTGATATGCATGTTTCGTTGAATATGACCGCGAGTTCAGCGTTGGTGATCTTCTTGCTTGTGGATTCAATTGATCATATTATTTCCCTTGTCTCTTCGCTGTGCTTGTGTAGTATTTCGCCATAGTGCATGATGGTCAAGATTACAATTAACACATAGATCATCACTGTATTTTATCGACGTTTCGTCTTAACCTAAGACACTTTCAAGACGGTATGTTGGGAAAGTCACATTGATAAAATATGCACACTTGATATTTATGTTTTGGGTAACAATTTGCGTGCGTTATGTGAGTGGGCGCTGGAAGCATTGGAAATTTACATTTCCGGCATTACACTGCAAGACACGTCACTGTGAGGGGAGGGCTGCCCCTCATAAAGCTTGTGTGTTCCACGCGCGTTGATTTGTTTGTTGATGACTGCATCAATGTATCTGGTGTATATTGCCTCTAAGGCAATAAGCGTCGTTTGTTGTGGGTGGTTGCGAGTATTTTAGTGTTTTCTACTAGTAATTTCCTTGTCAGCGCTGTGGTGTGGTGTTCGTGTGTATGAGAGAGTGGCCCGCCGTTTTGTAGGTGCATTGTGAGTCTGGTAGACATACCTGGTATGTCTGGTAGACATACCAGAGAACATCATGTGCGTCCTCCTACGGTTGCACACCACAAAAGCGCCCTTCGTATGCCCACAAGGACAACTATACTATCAAATAGACGGTGTGGCAATGGGCTCACCACTAGGCCCCCTTGCCGAAGCCGTCATGTCTTAAGTGGAAAATGAAGTGCTCGCCGAAGATCGTGTCAGGCCATTCGCCTACTGCAGATACGTCGACGACATCTTGATCGACATTCGTGACACCAACACACTACACCAGCTGAAACAACGACTGGAAACAATATCCGGACTGAAACTCACCATCAAAGAAGCCGCAGACAACAGGATCAGCTTCCTAGACGTAACCATCGACGCCACGGACAGCACCTTCATCGCCAGCGTCCATCACAAACCACCGGACTCAGGGAAATGCCTCAATGGGACCAGTGACTGCCCTGGTCGCTACAAGGACAGTATTATCAAATCCTACATACACCGTGCACTTAAAACAGCTCCACATGGCATAATATGCATCACGAACTAAAACAAGTAAAACAAACATTGGCAAATAACAACTATCCGATACCATGCACAGACCAGCTAATATCGATTGCCATCACAAAACATATCGGCAAAAAACTGTTGTGTTCTTGTTACTTTTCCCTTCATTCCTTCCTGCGCTGCCATACCTCGCATATCTGGCAGCACGCCACGGATCGCAGCCGATACTAATACAGTCTACACCCTGACGCCTGCGTGTGCGCTTGACTCCATAGGCCCGGCACTGCGTAAGAAGTACCGATAGTTCCCAACACAACATGGCGCGGTCCGGTTACTTGCGGTCAGTGCATTGTAACAGAGTTTCCATAAAATTGCGCTTTTGACTGTCCCGTAACTATAAATGATGTGTTCCGGTAAGCCAGCCGACCGTAAATGTAACGTAAATGTAGGCCGTAAATGTAACGCCTCACGAGCCTGAGCTGGCTGGCGGCTCGCTGCCGGCCCGTGCTGCGGCAGTCACCGGACGTAGGGTCGAAAGTCCAACTCTCGGCCGGCACCGTCGCCACAGCTGAGCCAGCGTTTTCGGGGCTGGGCCGAGGCCGATGCCCGACACACGTGACATGTACTTTCGTCACCCGTTAGCTGCACGGAGGGTTAGCGGCTTGTGCAGACCCCCGAGGCAGTCGACTCTGAGCAGCCAAGCGACGCGGGTCTGTAACGCTGGCGGTCGCGCGTTCTAAATTAATAACATATTTCGGCCTTAAATTCGACAGTAGGGAATATCACGGTTGTTCGTCGGCGCGGAACGTTTTTAAGTACGAGTTTTCTGGTGTTCGACTGTTGCCGTCTATTCGCCGCTGCACAGTACAGACAGTGCAGAGAACTTTGGAACTTACGACCGGAGTGACGCGAACGCGAGGCCATACTAGACTATCACTGACCTATAAAGAAACTTTCCTACAACAACTACTTTGGAGAACTCACAGTGCACCCGGCAGTGGTGATAGAAAGTGCAAATAGGAGTGTTGGAGTCGTGGACGGGCCCATTCCACCAGACTCGGTATGGCAGGCGGAGCAGAGGCGTATCCAGGTGACAACGCCGGGGAGAAAAAACCATCTGAGATTGAGCTTCTCACTCGCATGCTACAGCAGCAAATGGAGCAGGCTGCGGCATCGGCACGACGGGAGGAGCACCTAGCAGCTTTAATGGAGCACATGTGGGCTGCTGGCCCGCCAACAGTGCCGCCTGACTCTGCCCCTGACGGCCCACGGTCTGGCACCGCCGCTGATGCCCGACCTCGCCCGAGGCCGTCGGCCGCTGCCACCCCGGCACCCCGTCTGACATCCTCTGCCTCGCTACGGGAGTTTGAGGCATGGAGAAGTAAGTTCAGCGGATATTGTTTGCTCACATGAATCCACCAACTGGCACACGCAGAGCAGAGAGCCGCTCTGTTGTCGTTCCTGGACGATGACCGGGCTCGTGTAGTTCGGTTTTGACTCCCAGTCCCTGACATTGTTGGCATGGACGACATTATCTCAGCCATGCATATGCATCTCAGGCGGCAGCGTAACGTCGTAATCGACAGGCGGGATTTCCATGTGCGTGTTCAGCAGCCTGGGGAGTCGGTGGATGACTTCATCTGCACGCTGAAAGAAATTGCGTCGTGCTGCGATTTCTGCACACACTGCGTGGACGATCGGTTTCGTGACCATCTAGTCGTCGGTACTATCGATGACGACGCTCGGCGGCGTATGCTAGAAGTCCCCAACCTAACGTTTCAGACTGCGACCGACATATGTCGCGCGTCCGAAAACTCGGCCAGCAACAGCTTGGCGATCTCCAAGTCAGCCAACTCCGCCCTGGGCAAGGTCACGCGTCACCGTTTCGATCGTAGCCGGCCCCGGCACCGTGGCGCCGAAAGCAGGTCACCCGCCCCAGGCGGTAGGAAGTGTGACTGCTGTGGTGCGGCACAGAATGCTGACGCGCGGGACTGTCGCGCGAAAGGCCGCACCTGTCATTATTGCCACCAGAAGGACCACTTCTCGCCAGTGTGTCGACGAAGACCGGACAACCGCGGCCGCGCACAGCGGGCGACTAGTCCCAGCCGAGGCCGCCAAGGAAAATTAGTTGCCAGTGGTTCCCGACAGATGTCAGTGATATTTGCAGATCTGGACGGACATGCATCGCCACGCCAGGCAGACACGGCGAACAAGTACATGTCAGACGTGCTGTTGCAGGGCGTTCGTATTCGGCGGTCACCTCGGGTGAGGTTGCAGCTGCACCATCCCGATGGCAGCCAGTCTGTGCGACAAGCAAAAGGGATGGGGGTGAAGATCAATGGCCTCGCCCCGTCCCCGTCAGCGCTGTGGACTGCTGACGGCCGCCAGATGAAGACTGTTGGCGTGTGTAACATGAGACTTCAGTTGCATGACGTCACACGTACGGTGGAGGTCACCGTTCTGCGGAAGCTGCATTCACCACTGCTGTCCTGGCACGACTGTGTCCAGCTGGGCATACTGCCGGACACGTTCCCGACCCCGATCAAACGCGACTGCAACCGTCCTGGATCGGAAGCGTCGATGTATTCGGATCCCAAGTTCTACTGCAAATCTGCAATGGAATCGCCGCTGCGGAGTGCAGCGCGTGCAGACACCACCGCCTACAGTCGAGCATGCATGCCGAGCCGACACCGCTCAAGCAGGCGTGCTGCAGCGGCTGTACAGCGAGAGCCGGACACTGCAGTCACTGCTGACCAGCGTGATACAAACACGACGGACACCAGACAGCCACCCATGTGGCATCCCTCCTGTGATGCCGAGTGTGGAGGTGTCCCCTCTGCGGAAGTTCGACAGGCACACTTCGATGCTATGAAGGCCGACTTTCCGCACGTCTTTGACGTGACGTCCAGCCTACGAAAAATGGAGGTGGGGCCGATGCGGATCGAACGACCGACGACGCCGTACCGCACGCCCTGTTCACCGCGCGGAACATTCCATTCTGCTGGAGGGAGGAGGTGGGCAAACAACTGGATGACCTCCTTGCCAAGCACATCATTGAACCGGTTGAGCATCCCACGGTCTGGTGTCATCCCATCGTGGCGGTGGCGAAGCGGTCATCGGACGGCGCGGTCTCAGGTTGTCGCATCACCACGGACTTCACAAAGCTCAATCGCTTCGTGAGAAGACCAGCATATCCAGTCCGATCACCGCACGATGCTGTGGCATCGATTGAAGGAAGACCCGCGTTCTTCAGCAAGATGGACAGCAAATCTGGTTACCACCAGATTGAGATCCATGAGAGCGATCGTGACCTCACGTGCTTTATTACACCGTGGGGCCGGTTCCGTTGCAAAAGGGCTCCTATAGGCCTCATCAGCTCCGGCGACGTCTACAACATGCATGGTGATGCAGCTCTGGGAGATCTCCCGAAAACGTGCAAGATTGTTGACGACGTCCTGGCCTACGATTCTGACTTCGGAAGTTATCTGAAGCATGTCTTCAACATCTTGAAGAGATGTGACTAGTATGCTATCACGCTGAACCCAGATAAGTGCGTGCTTGCCGAAGAGCAGGTGGACTTCTGTGGGTTCAGTATCAGCTCTGCTGGGTACACTGCTGATCAGAAGAAGGTCAAAGAGTTCCCACAGCCCAGCAACATCACAGATCTGAGATCTTTCCTCGGTCTGGTAAATCAGCTTGGAGCATTCTCTACTGAAGTCGCCGCGGCGGCAGAACCGCTGCGACAGCTACTGAAGCAGAAGAACGTGTGGATGTGGACCTCGGAGCAGACGAAGTCGTTTAACTAGGTGAAGCGGGCTCTGGTATCACCACCAATACTCGACTTCTATGACCCCTGGCGTCGTACGGTTCTAGAAACGGACGCCGCTCGCCTCTGGGGCCTCGGATTCTGTCTCCGCCAGCACGACGACGATGGACGGTGGCGCCTCGTCCAGAGCGGATCCCGTTTCTTGTCTGAAATTGAGTCACGATACGCCGTGATCGAGCTTGAGCTGCTCGCTCTGGTATGGGCGTGCAAGAAATGTGCGACGTATCTCACTGGCATGCAGCAGTTTGAAGTGGTAACTGATCACAGTCCGCTCATCCCGTTGCTAAACAGCAAGAGTCTGGCGGACATTGAGAACCCTCGGCTTCAACGATTACGTGAACGGTTAACACCCTTCAACTTCTTAGCAATCTGGAGGCAGGAAAACTTAACGCTGTGCCAGACGCCTTGTCCCCGTGCTCCGGTGGACAACCCCACCCAGGAAGACGAGGAAGCCGAGCGAGATGTCTGTCACCAGATCGGCAGCATGGTGAAGAGGCTAGTAGCTGAGGTATCTGAAGACGGCACTAGTACCTTCTAGGACATAGCATTGACAGAAGTGAGAGCTGCCGCCGGCAAGGGTGTAGAAATCATCGCGCTTCGAGAGGCGATTTTGGCTGGATTCCCGGAACATAAATTACAGCTGAACCCGATAGTGCGGCCGTTCTGGGGTCTCAGAGACCGACTGGCGGTAGACGATGGCCTGGTGGTATGCGGCCAGCGGCTGGTCATTCCCCTTAGTCTCCGCCGAGCCACACTGCAGAGGCTCCACGCCAGCCATCAGGGGCTCGAGCGCACCAAGCGACGCGCCCGTCAAGTAATCTACTGGCCACGGCTGGAGCAGGACATCGCCAACTTAATCGGTGCCTGCAAGACCTGCCAAGTGCACCTGCCCAGCCAGCTGCCAACTGCACCTGCCCAGCCAGCAGAGGGAGCCGTTGATGGTGGAGAAGACGCCTTCGAGAGTATTCGAAGCAGCTTCAGCTGACTACTTCGCCTGGGACGGACACACGTTCTTGGTATACGTGGATCCGGGTGGCCGTTCGTGTCACACGTGGCCGGTGAGGCGACTGCGCGGGACCTGGTATCCAGCTTGCGTGTCATGTTCGCCGCCACCGGTGTGCACAGCGCGATAGAGACTGATGGTGGACCTCAGTTCACCGCTAAAGTCACCCGTGACTTCTGCGTCGATGGGGTGTGGATCATCAAATCTCTACGCCTTACCACCCACAGTCAAATGGCCACGCGGAGACTGCCGTCAAGTCCGTGAAGCGGCTCATCAAGAAAACCACCACAAGAGGTGACCTCGACACGGACGCATTCGCACAAGGGCTACTAGAACTTCGCAACACTCCGCGAGCAGACGGCCGCTCACCAGCACACGTGCTGTATGGACACCCACTAAGGTCAACGGTGCCAGCCACCACCGTGCATTTGCCGAGTGCTGGCAGCGGGCGACAGACGTACGCGACGCTAAGGCCAATGAGCTACATCAGCGCGCGATGACAAGATATAATGCCTCATCGCAACTAAAAATGTCGTTAAGGATCGGTCAGCGGGTCCTCCTTCAGGATCCCCGGTCCCGCCTGTGGGACAAGACCGGCGTCGTCACTGGAGTTGGGAGGCGACGCGACTACCTCGTCCGACTGCCGAGTGGGCGCATATACTGGCGTAACCGCCGGTATCTCCGTCCCCTGCAGTCTCTGATCACAGAGCGCACCGAGCAATACGGCACACCACCTGCTGGGAGGTGCGGTGTGCCATCAGATAGCCACCAGGCGGCGCCTGTCACGCGATAGGAGACGCCGTCTGACGAGTTCGTGCAGAACAGCGGGACACATCGCCAACGCACGACAGCCCGACGTACCGCCAACGCAGCTCGTCTCCCACCGGCCAGCGGGACGCGCCATCGGAGACGCTTGATGTTCCTACGGACCGCGTCCCGCTCCCACGGCGCGGGACCAGACGGCGTGAAAAGCCAAAACGGTTATGCGTTAGGTGGGGAGAGAACCAATTGTACCACTACGAGTAAGCGAGTGGTCAATGTCTTGTGATGATTTTTTGAAGTTTGCCTTTGTTGTTGGGAAGACGCGGTTAGTCTTTCAAGCTTGTCTTTGTTATTTTAAGACACTGTTAGCTGCAAACGTACCAGCGTCTTGGGGGAGGTGTTGTGTTCTTGATACCTTTCCCTTCATTCCTTCCTGCGCTGCCATACCTCGCATATCTGGCAGCACGCCACGGGTCGCAGCCGATCCTAATACAGTCTACACCCTGACGCCTGCGTGTGCGCTTGACTCCATAGGCCCGGCACTGCGTAAGAAGTACCGATAGTTCCCAACACAACACACAAAAGACGGTGACACACACCACTTGTACTATAGAAACATAATGACACCAGGATACAAACAAGATGAAACGGCACTCAAAAACATTATTCGGAGAAACTGCAAAACCTCAAAACCAGCAGACAAAATCAAACTGAGCGGATACCATAACAGCCCAACTACAACATCACTACTGATGAAAAACAATACCGCACATGACCCATCACCACTTAAACAAACAAATTGCTATACCACTACAATTGCATCTTAGGAGACTGCGCACTCCTACCTCACAGTGGATGCATCGGGGAAAACAACTACTACACTCAGTCGAAGACTCACAATGCACCTACGAAACGGCGGGCCATTCTCTCATACACACGAACATCACAGCACAACGCTGACAAGGAAATTACTAGTAGAAAACACTAAAACACTCGCGACCATCCTCAACAAACGACGTCTTATTACCTTAGAGGCAATATATATCCGACACATTGATGCAGCCATCAACAAACAGATCAACGCGCGTGGAACACTCAAACTCTATGAGGGGCAGCCCCCCCCCCTCTCCCACAGTGACGTGTCTTGCAGTGTAATACTGGAAATGTAGATTTCCAGTACTTCCAGCGCCCACTCATATAACGCACGCGAATTGTTACCCAAAACATAAATATTAAGTGTGTATTTTTCATCAATGTGACTTTCCCAACATACCGTCTTGAGAATGTCTCAGGTTAATACGAAACGTCGATAAAATACAGAGATGAGCTGTGTGTTAATCGTAATCTTGACCATGATGCACTACAGCGAAATACTACACTAACACAACGAAGAGATAAGGGAAATATTACGATCAATTGAATCCACAAGCAAGAAGATCACCAACGCTGAACTCGCGGTCATATTCAACGAAACATTGCATATATATATATATATTTATATATATATATATATATATATATATATATATACCTATATATATATATATATATATATATATATATATATATATATATATATATATATATATATATATATATATATATATATATATATATATTATATATATATATATATATATATAACTTTGTATATAGTACATATATATAAACATCCAGGTATATTTATGAGGCGCTGGGGCACTGCCCCCTTGTTACCACAAGGGCAAGGAGGCTTCGCACCTCCTGGGTGAATTAACTGAGACTGTTTACTCCCACTAGACAGCATGCTTCTCAAAATAATTTATCAATAAAATTAAGCGCTGTATCGCGACAGGCACTCCTAGAACACAGACTGATGATTTTCATGGCATATTTTACTATTTTCAATGATGCAATGGAATGTAGCGAATGTTTTTGTCCCCCTTCATTTGGCTACGTAAATAGTCTAGGGTACCTCAGCGTTTGCGATATTTAAGACCCCGGTTATGTTTTCAATACTGGCTCTGACTTCCATCTCAGAGCTCTGATCTGCACACCTCTTGACACGCACTTCCAAAGCCAGCACTTCTATATTGTGCAAATTAGTCAACAGATAAATGGCCACGAAGATTAGACATTAATGGTGATTCGATCAGCTTGACAGACAGAGCAACAGTTTCACCTTCGATCTACATCTCAACAGACGTAGCGACTCTCAGGCAGAGTCCCGACGTACCTCGGTACCTTAATATGGTGAGCCAGGGCGGGCTTGGCGGCGGCCGGCCGCCCAGCGGTGACGTCTGCCCGCGATGAGCGCTCGGTAGTAAGAGACTGAGAGCCCTTGCGGCGCGTCCGAGGTAACTCACAGTACGTCACTATCACGTGATCAACCCGCACACGTCACTACTGCGTCGCATGGCCAGGACGTCGGCCCCGAGTCGAGAACAATAGCAGACTACTGCAGGCGGGCGCGACATCTATCTCAGAGATAGACAATGTCAGCTCAGAGCAGACTCTGGTAACATCCAGAGACTGACCTCCCGTGGGAACGGGTGCTGAGAGTGCACATCGGCAGCCTCGCGTCGGCCTGGCGCCGCACACGTGAGCTGTCTCTGCATTCCACCGGACGCTGATAAACCACAACAACGTCTGACTGGCAGAGGCGCGGTACTGCAGCCTCTGGCCTGGCGACACGGCGCCCGACACTCTAACGACACACGACGTTCAATTCACCGCAGCCTACTGACAGCTGACATAGACATCATAGACTCGCCTGTCCATAGGGTTCCCACAATATAATCACTTGTCCTACATCATCCACTGACGTCACATCACTTCACTGCCATTCACCATCTGACGACGGCGGCGGGGCGCGCGCCGGGGTACTGGGGTGCAGCGGTGGCGGGCGGGCACGCCGGTCAGGTATCGAGGTCACATCTCTGGCGGCCGGGATGACTGCCGGAGAGGGGAGGGGAAGGTGCAAGGTCCATTGAACTGCCCCGACTGGAGCGGTGACTTCATTTGTCAGCATCTAGATAGGCGGGCGACAGGTAACTGCCGAAAACTTGTCGCGCCAGGAACGGCGCGACAAGGCTGAATGGCTGAATGGCTGGGCTGAATGGCTGGGATTAAGATGACCCAAAAACCAACTTTGTTACAGGGACATATTATATGACTGCACAACACAGTCTATTCGGCATCACTGCCAAACATTCACCAAACGTGATCTTGCTTGCGATTTTTGAAGCTGAAGCTATTGCCACTTCATATGGATCACTTCGTTCCAGTGGCGGATCCAGCTGAACCTATTTTGATATGCTAAGTGGGAAAAAAGTATCCCAATCATCCTGAAGTGCAATAATTTTAGCGGGTAAAATCGTAAATAGAAACCAAATTCTTCATCTTCGGCATATTTTATCGCCGTCGTCTCTTCGCTGATAATTTTATAAAACATTTCCCCGGAGACGGTTGGTTGGTTGGTTATTGGCTGGTTATTGGTTTTACGACACGTCGACCGTTGAGTCATGTAGCGTCGCCAATCTCTCACGCCGATTGGTCACGGGCGAAGAGTAGCGATAGGTGAGACTCGAACCCACAACCTTTCGATTGTGAGACGAGCATCTTACCCCTAGACCACTCGTCCCCTCCCCGGAGACGGACGGGGCACTAAGAGTATTTCCCCTAGACGGATGGGGAACTAAGAGTATATACTGATTATTGAGAGTGGTCCTGTCTGCACCCCAGTCACGACCGGAGATGCAGCGCAGGAGATTAAGACGTACTACGCACTGCTGTTTAATGTAGGAGATATGAGGGCCAAAATAAAGTCCTCTGTCGAGGATAATTCCGAAATATTTGAAGGAGGTTTGGAGGAGAATAATTTGATCGCAATAGCGGAGCGGCATGTGGGGTGGAGTACATCTGGGGAGCCGAGAAAAGAGCATGGTGGCCGATTTGGTGGGAGAGATTTGTAGCCCCCAGAGGGAGCACCATGAATCAATGTGATTCATGGCGAATTGTACGAAATGGTTTGCTGTATCCGCTGAGGGGTGGGTGCATCAGATGGCCAAATCATCGGCGTATATGGAATATTTTAGGCAGGGAGAGATTAGGGGAAGTTGGTCTAATGCATCGTTGATCATAATGGGGAAGAGTGTTGGGGATAAGACGCTGCCTTGCGGGACGCCTTGATCGAGAGTGTGTGGGTGGGAATATATGTTGCCGCAGCGGACGACGAAGGAACGATTGTCAAGAAAGTTAGCGATGAAGGTGGCCATTCTGCCCTTGATACCAATTCGGTGTAATTTAATGAGAAGGGCAGAAATGTGTACTTTATTGAACGCGGATTGTAGATCTAAAAAAGAGCGATGGTTTCGGATTTTGTCGCAAAACCATGCTGAATTGAGTCAATAATTTCGATCAGGTTGTCAGTGATGCTCCGCCTTGGCCGAAAGCCGCTTTGGAAAGGGAATATAATGTTGTTGTTTTCAAGATAGACTGATTCGTCCATTGACCATGCGCTCAAAAATTTTACAAGCACAACTAGTGAGAGAGATAGGACGATAGCTAGATGGGTGGTGTCAAGGTTTGGAAGGCTTAGGGATAGGGATGATAGTATTAGTCGACCAAGATGGTGGGAAACTGCCGTCAGTCCATAGTTGATTTAGTGCCGAGAGGAGGTTGTCTTTACTGGAGTCAGAGAGATTTTGAAAGAAGAGGTATGTCAACCGATCAGGTCCAACAGCCCTATTGGATACCTTTGAGAGGGATAAATTTAGTTCATAGAGGGAAAGGGGGCGTTGTAGGGTTCAGAGTTGTCGGAGCCGAAGTGACAAGTGGCAAGAGTGTCGCGAAGGAATGAGGTGGTGTGCTGTGAGTATTGAGTGTTGGAAGAGATGTCAGAGTAATAAGTGGCGAAGTGCTCCGCGACGGCTCTGGGTTCTGTGATGCGGCGTTGGTTAATTGCCAGTTGTGGAATTCGCGGTGTGGGGCTCTGCCATTGGAGAAGGAGCGAATTTGGGTCCAGATTTGGGAGATGGGGGTAAATCGGTTGATCGTGTTGTAATACATTTGCCAGCTGTGTTTTTTTAGCCGAACTGATAATTTGCTGACAGCGTAGCTCTGCGTCGCGGGCTTCTACCATGTTTTGTACGATGTGTTTTTTGCGAAATTTACCCTCAGCCCGCCGCCGTAAGGCGACGGCTCGTTGACACTCGTCGTTCCACCACGGCACGTGTTTACGGTCGGGGGAGCGACGAATTTTGGGTACATGTTTTTCTGCCGCGAGTAGTATTGTATTAAGGAATGCCGAAATTGGGGGGGGGTGAGACTGGGGCGGGATGAGGTTGTCAATTCCTTGGGATAAGGATGGCCATTTCGCTTTGCGAACGTTCCAGTTTGGTATGAATGACCGATCCCTAGACTGGGCTGAGCGTTCGAGTGTGACATGGATGTGGAAGTGATCGCTGAAGAGGGGGTCGGGTTGAACGTGCCAAGAGAAGAGGGGTGCGATGGACGCTGAATTTAGGGAGAGGTCAATGGCAGACGGACGGAGCGGGGCGACGTCTGTGTTGTGTGTGGGTGTTTGGTCGTTTAAAAAGACCATGTTGTGGGTGTTGAGAAGTGTTTCAATGTGATGTCCGCGCGGAGTTGTGGTGTGACAACCCCATGCCTGGTGGTGGGAGTTAAGGTTGCCCAGCACCAGACAGGGGTGTGGTAGGAGATCGAAGAAATTAGTCATAGAAGCTGAGGATAGTGCATGCGTAGGGGGAAGATAAAGAGAGAGTATAGTGAGCTCTAGTTGTGCAATTTTGACAGATACTGCAACACAATTTAGGTCATTGGGAATGGTGATGGGGCGATGAAGAAGAGTGTTCGAGACGAATAAGGCTACCCTGCCGCCGCGGGGTGTATAATTTATGTTGTGGATATAGAGGGTATAGCCAAAGATATTACAATTATATTGATCATTGTCGCGCTATCGGGTCTCCTGATCGGCGGCAATCAATGGTTTACTTTTTAGGATATATTCCTTGAATTCTGTCAAATTGGATATGAGTGACCTAGTATTCCATTGGAGCAAGAATTCAGTGGTGGGTGCCTGCATTAGTGATGTTGGTGCTCACGCCCCCGCAAGCGTGTGTGTGACGGGGAGGGTGTGGCGGGGTGGTCCGTTTCGTAGGGGTCTGACGACTCTGGGTGAGGATGAGGGGAGCTCTGGATCCCCGGGGGGTTCTGACTCGGGGGCCGGGAGAGGGGGCCGACCCGGGAGGTCAGAGGGTGAGGCGGGGAGAACAGGGGCGGCCCTGAGGGGGCGGTGTTGAAGATGACCGCGCCTTGGTGGGCGGGCGACCTGATGGCGGTGGTGGGGACGGGTGTCGGGGTAACCCGCGATGGGAGCGGGGCGCGTGGCCGGCGGTGGGACGGCCTGGTGACGGTGGGGGGGAGTCAGAAGGGTCCTCTATGGGAGCAGGGCGCGTGGCCGGCGACGGGGAGGTGGGGAGGAGAGGGAAGGGTCGAACTCGGACGGTCCGGGCGGCAGGGACGTGGGCGAGTCGCCGCCTCTGCTGGGGTCGGCCACAGAGGGGCCAACCGGGGCCGGGTCCATACGGCTGGTGGGGCGTGGTCGGAGTGCCTCGCTGAGCAGCGTGGCGGCGTTGCTGCCTTTCCTTTTCCTCCAACCAGGCCGGGCATCGGGGGACGAGGCAGGGTGTGGTCCCTGGCACGCTGAGCAGCTGGGCCCGTCACTTGAGCAGGTGTCTGTAGGGTGCCCTTCAGCACATTGGCCACATACTGGAGCTTGGACACGACACACCCTGCTGTGATTCTCGTACCGCTAGCAGTAGTCGCAGCGGTCGGCGGCGGGGTCCAGGGGCATAGGGCGACCCTAGGTACCCTGCCATGATATGGTCGGGCGGAGATATTGTCCTAAAGCCCAGCTTTAAGACAGGGCCCGGGCGGGGCCGACGTCCGAGGTGGACCACCTCACACACCCCTTGCGGTTTGAGCTCCGCGAGAAGCACCTCTTCGGTCAGCTCCGCGAGCTCAGGGGCATAAGCTGTCACATACGTGAGGTTTAACCGGTCGGTCAGCTCCACGGTGGTTTCTTCTCCCGAGAACCTGCCTACCCTCAGCAGGGCTCGGGCCTGTGTGGCCTCCCTCACCCGCACCAGCAGGGATCCTGATCGGAGAAATTTGGCGGACACAATTCCTCCGGTCCAGTCATCTAACTCCTTCGCGATAGCGAAAGGGGAGGTACGAGCCCACGAGCCCTCCTCCCTTGTTAGGAGGAGGAAGGACGCACCTTTCGGAGGGTCCCGGGGAGGGGGCAGGTGGGCTCCAGGCCAGGGTCGGCGTCCTCCGCCTTCCGAGGGGGCGGGGGGCTCCCGGACATACCGGGGCGGGGTGCTTACCCCAGAGGGGAGTGGGGAGGAGTGTGTGTGTGGAGGGAAGGGCGCCCTGAAGGGGTACAGACAAGAAAGACACCATGAAGGGGTGTTACAAGGAGAAGGGTGAAAAGAACTGACGTGGAAAGGGGGAGAGAGACAAAGAGTTTGGAGGGATGTGATTAGCCGAGCAGAGGCGGGCGCAGTCCGCAGTCCGAAGACCGCTAGCCCGATCCTTTAAACCAGAAAGGTACCTCTGTTCGGCTCTAGCCTATTGGATGGGATGTTAAAAAGACAGTCGAGGCCGGCCGCCGGTACAATTCGATTTCCCGACGGCGCCCGAGAGCGCCGCTGTTCCGAATGGGATTGGGAAGAGCTGCGCCGGCTAATCCGGCGAGTAGCCAACTAGTGGCGGCAGCCGGCTAGTCCGGCTGACAACCAACTTGTGGCCCGGGTGTCTGACATCACCCGGGGGGGCGAGCTTCCGTAGATGCCCTGGGAAGGACACCTACGAGACAGCTGGGTGGGCGGGAGGGGAACTTGAACGACGTGCAGCTTCTTTGCTTGATCTCCGGTATACCGGAGATTGCTATAGCAATACCAAGTCTTATCAAGCCTCCGACCTCCTTGGGGCCATTGCGACCGACTACGGGCCTTTATGAACACCTTCGGGCCATTGCGAACGCCTACGGCCTTTGCGAATGCTTCCGTCCCTCACGAACGTGTACGGGCCATCACGAATGTATGCGGGCCCTTGCGGGAGTCTACGGGCCCTTACAAGCGTCTACTTACCCCTTACTGAATACTGAATCGACGTACTATCCAATAAAGATATGACATTCTGCATCTAGGTGCATGCTGAGGCGGTCTACATTCCTTGCTTAGGAATGCAGTGTCATGTTTACCTATCGTTTGAGATAGGAGGAAATGCAACGATCCGGATCCCAATAGCGATATTTTAAATTTGATTTTGTTAAGGCCCTTTTCGAAATAAAGTAGCGAAATCCGGGGACTTTAGAATTTGCGGAGGTAGTCCGAGCCCCATAAGCAAAATCCTCCCCATCCTTGGACTATTCCTGGGTACGTCCCTGATGATGTAATAAGAGTGAATATCGCAGGCGGCTTTTCCCCTAATTAACGATTTATCGGCAAGCAATTCAGTAATCATAATGCCACCAACTCATCGATGATGGATGTGGTAGGATGATAAACATCTATAAATTGTCTCTGACCTTTCAAGGTTCCTCTAGGTAGATAATTGAACTTGACGTCAGATGAACTTTGTGAGACAAGGAGTAATTATTGGGCTAATAAACACGCTCGGGCTGAATTAGGCATCTAATTTTATCCCTGGGAACTAAGAAAATGGCGTATTCAAGCACTATTCATGAACTTTCTAAGCTGACGTGAACCCTTCAGCCTCACCTATACCCTTACCTTCAAGATACAACACAAATTGCACATGCTTGGTATTCTAGGATATTAAGAAAAACTGCAGTGAACATATTCAGCGTGTATCTGCTTCTGCTGCTGCACAAACAATGACCGAAGTTAAGACTTTGACGTGTTGCAAAAAAGTGATCCTAGAGGTTATCCAGTGATCCAGAAAAGTGCGAATTGGGTATTAATCGTGAACCGGTGACGCGTAAAACGCTGGCAGTCTTCGCATTTTCTAGCTTTCTTCGTTTGGACATGCTCTAGAGGGTTGCAACACCACACTGGACTGGCGAAGGCTGTGAAATGTCGTTCACCGGTGATCGTTAACCAGCGCAGGAATTCGATAATTTGCTATCTTCGGTGTTCCCGTGGGAGGGGAGGGTGGGGGGTTTCCAAACTCCCGGATTTTCGTAAATAGCACGTAAGCAGAGGAGATTAGCCAACCTAAATCTGGCACACACCCGCGGGCATTCATTGCGGAACTTTTGACGTAAACGATGTTGTCAGGTCAGGTCAGGTCACCGACCTGCGACATTCTTCTGGAACCTGTCTCGACGGATTTCCGCAGATTTCATACTTTTCACGTTTGAACTCAAATAGACGGTGAGCCATGCATGGTACGCTAATGTAATAAATGTCACCGTGTTTCTCACATTTCAAGTCCACTGAGGAACTGGCTGATTGTCCAGCATTCACGAGCCCCTCAGCAGATCAGGTCGTCACATAGGAGCAATATGGGGCTTTTGTTTTTGGGTCCGAAGCGCATAACTTGCGAACCAAGGGCGTAAAAATGAACGCTGAGGTTGAATTTAGCACCAAATAAAACCCTATGAACAATTTAGATGACCTTTGGTGCACTGTATTGAACTATTAACTCGTACTGCCCTTTTTTAACTTTGCTGACCAGGGTTCGGTACCTTCGCCCTACCAAAAGCGTAGGGAACGCCGCCCTTAGTGGATGTATGCACATTTATATACATATATTTAGCTATTTCAGCTTGTATTGCCTTCTCTGTGCATATTTCAAATGTCCTAACCGAGTCATGGTTTCTTGGTCGAGTTGAGAAATCGAAGTAGCAAGCTATTCATGCATCATTATTATTAATATTATTAAGGTTTGTACGACATCGGTGCGATTCGAATTTCAAGATTGATCCCATAATTTCCAATATATTTGTACTGAGAATAACCAATATGGTTCAGGCGTTAATAATAATACTATGTATGAGCTATATCATTCATTTCATTTCTCAACTCAATCAAGAAATGAAAACAGGCGTCCGAAACTTGAAAGATACACTGAGAAGCTATTGCAAGCTGAAATAGCTATGGCCTTGAATCATACATGTATTAATGAGCAATACTGTCAACGTACACCAATACACACACACACACACACACACACACACATATATATATATATATATATATATATATATATATATATATATATATATATATATATATATATATATATATATATATAATTTATATATATATATATATATATATATATATATATATATATATATATATATATATATATATATATATATATATATATATATATATATATATATATATATATATATAGAATATAGATGTATATATTGTGGATATATTAAAAACTAACTTGATCTTCAAGACCCAGGAAGGACTCAATGTTAGAAAAAAATGTAAATATATATTGTGACGTTTCGGCCATAGGCCATTGTCAGGCAATCGCCTATATGATTGTTTGACAATGGCCTATGGCCGAAACGTCACAATATATATTTACAATCTTTTTAACATTGAGTCGTTCCTGGATCTTGACGATCAAGTTAGCTTTTAATATACATATACATATATATACATATATATATATATATATATATATATATATATATATATATATATATATATATATATATATTTATATATAAATATGTATATGTATATATATACATATATATATATATATATATATATATATATATATATATATATATATATATATATATATATATATATATATATACTATATATATATCCATACCTGAGTGTCAAGGAAGAGTAATATATTTCCATTGAAAATCGACAGTAGACATTTGAATTTGAAAACCCAAATTTATGGTTCTGATGCTTCGCTATGCCTTTGCTCAGGTTCCAGGCAAGATGTCTTGAGCCACAGTCTTGAGCCAATCGATTTTTTTTGTCGCCGTAGTCGCCCCTCCGAGGAAATGTACCCTGCCATGAATACTCATGGATTCGTCCCTGTGTGGCCTCAACAAATCTCACTGTGATTGGAAATATTACATCATCACAGCACAATGACTACGCTACGTTGGGCTGAGCCTGTTCCCCCTCCCAGACAAATTGAACCACGCATTTTTTTCGTCGGCATGGTCCTTCGCATGTTGTAAAAAGTGTGTGCCAAGAGATCACTGGCAGCACAATGCGCGTGGCACAATGTGGTTGTCGGATTGTGTCATCCTCATTGTGCTGCCAGTAACTATAATTGTGCTGCCAGTGATCTTCATTGTGCCGTCAGTGATCTTCATTGTGCTGCCAGTGGTCCTAATCGTAATGCCAGTGAGCCTCATTGTGCCAGGAGGGATCCTCATTGCAATCAGTAAGAATCAACATGTTGGAGAGCATAGCTGTGAATGAAGAAAGGAAGGAGCGATAGTTGGATTGTGTGGCTCATTAGCACACATTGTCCACAAGGTACGCACGACAATAGACGGGTCGAGCTTCGCACTAGCCACTCTTAGTACCCACATTACTACTCGAGTATCACAATTATTTCCTTCTCACCTGGCCGACCTGCGTACGTAAGCATGGAGTCGTTCCATGCGATTGCTCAAGCAAAAGAAGCGCTGTGCTTCTTTGCCTTCCGTAAAGATTCCTTGCCTTGTACCCTTCCGTAGTGGCGCACATTGCTCAATATCATGAGATTATTAGCTCATTTGCGAAACAAATTGTGGAGATTTCCTGCAACATGGGCAAATTTGTATGCTGTGTTTTCCTAACGTGTTCTGCTTACACAATGAATGGGTTCGCCATTGGTTCCATCATTGCACACCGAAGTGACCGATATCGGTCAAACGTATCAGGTCAAACGGTGCCAGTAGCGCTGCCAAATGTGCTGCCAAATGTGCTGCCAAGTGCGCAGCCGGTGCTGGTTCCGCCGACGGCGGCGAGGCGTACTCGGAAGCCCGACCATTGTCGACCTCGGACTGTTTGCCGCTGGCATACCGTGCCGACGCCGGAGCAGCGTGGGACCGCGCCGAGATAACACGTCGGCCCTCAAATAGCCGGCTGTTTACAGCCGGCAACGGGAATGGAACGCCGAGCTTACACTGAGCCATGCGGTGGGTGGGTGGACCCGCCAGAAAACCTTGGACGGGTCTTCAAACACCGCTGCAGGTGGGGCACGTGGCGCGCCCGGCCAGCAGAGCTCCCTTTCCACTGATTGGAAACGGAAACGGCCGAGGAAAGTGAACGCCGCAGTTGTTTGTTCTCGGATCGTTGACACTGCTTCATTGATTGAGATAATTCGAGATGGGTGTTGACTCAGCCTTTAGGGCCTTCTTGTTAAATAATGTCATCGTAAATGAAACCTTCGGAGCTGAGTATCTCAGGGTGAAAATTTGTCCGTAGTGTATCCCTTCAGTACGGTAACTTGGATAGTTACCGAACCATGGAAGGCCCACCGCACAAAGTGACATGCACAAGATATGTTCATCACATGCACCGGGTGTAGCGGTCTTAAAACATGCATTAACAAATGCCCTCTCACATACACACACAAACACACACACACACACAAAAACCACATATATTCACACGCACCCACGAATAAACACGCACACACACGAACCCACACACATATTCATACACGCACTCACCCACACACACACCCATTCACAGGATACACGCACACCCACTCACACACAAACATAAAACCCACACATCCATGCACACGCACACACGCATAAGCACACACTCTCTCTCTCTCACACACACACACACACACACACACACACACACACATCCTAATCGTAACGTCAACATACAGAGAAGCGTTCCAGCATATCTAAAGTTACTCCTCAGTTCCAGCATATCTAAAGTTACTATTTCTAAAGTTACTATTGATTAGCCAATGGTCTCAATACCCTTTGTCTCCGTGTGTCCCTTGTGTACATCTTAAGTGTGCAAGTGATATCATTGGCATCGTGATGGTGATGAACCCTGCGGGCGTGTCAACATTCCCAGACGTTGACAGCCTTTCACGAACCTTCCAGTTGAAGTACCGGTACCGATCAGCTCCGTTGGCGGGTTGAGCCGACTTCCAAAGCGGGGCCAAACAGAGGTGCATAGCCGGCCTAGTCTTTGGCAAACTTCGACAAGCTGAGGAATGCTGGCGTGTTTATTAGAAAGTAAAAGCTGTTGAGCAGAGGGGGGTGGGGAAGTGCTCCGCGTTCTCTTCGATGAAAAATATTTCCTTTCGGTTGAACACAAATATAAATATACGTTGGCTGTATTCAGTGAGGGTATTTATGATGCCCCAAGTAGGGGCCAAATGACTGCGTCCGCTTTCTTCCAAGGTAAGAGATGTGGCATGACAGGATTGCCTGAATCCGCTAGTGATCAACTCAGATCAAGCGTGTAGTGTACAGCCAGTCTTCACTCCCACTCCTCTAACCACACCGCTTCACCCTCCTCCCGCTGTGTGTGCGCATCACAGAAGCGGCGCTTAGTTAGTTAGTTATTGTAGTTTAGGGGCGCATCGATTGCATAGGTCATAAAGCGCCCATAATTCAGTCAATTAGACGTAGAGGCACTTACACGTCAGATCAAGCAACAAGTTATAAGTGACGATGCCACATCTGTCCTAGGGTAAAACTAACCACGTATGCAGCAGCACGTTAGTAACCAGCGTAAATCACGGATAATTTAAGTTCTAAGAGGAATTTAAAAAGTTGTCCGGGGTGAACGATGTCAGACTCATCTCCTAATACTTCCCGAAGCGAGACAGAGGAACTTCCAGAGTGACGTCCCCGTTCGTGGGCAAGCCGGGGACATGAGATTAAAATGTGTCGCATTGACATTGGCGCGGTGCATCTCGGGCACAGCGGCGCCTCGTCACCACCCAGAAGATACCGGTGCGTCGCATAGGTATGTCGAAGCGGCGCTTAGAGGGCCGAAAGGTGAGCCTGCTGTCAAGTAGAAGGGACATCGATGGGATTCACATTTGGAGCCTTATCTGCTAACTCAGACATGGGTAGTCTCGTGACAGATGTCCTTGAACATGCTGGCGTGAGTCAAAATATTTACTGCCGGTACGTGGACAATATTTTTGTTGGTGTCAAGGACGAAATACACCTGGGGAAACTATATACATTTTTTTTGTAAAGAAAAAATCAATGCTGAAATAAAAAATGAAATATTTAAAGTTCGAGTTTACAACTGTGTGATATCTGCTGCTGTTTCGAATATGCTGCTTGCCGATATCTGTTGCTGTTAACAGCTGTTAACAACTGTCCCTGGAAGTCGCCTGCGGCATAATGACGTCACACCATTTGGCTGCGCAGACTTTGCAAACTTTGTTTGTGCTCATCCATCACGGGTGGACCATTCGATGCCAGGCTTGGCAAATAGCTGAACGGCTGTGTGGTGCTCTTAGTTGCGTCATCAAATGATCCGGGGTGGTAGAACTTTCGGCGTGTCGCGTTCTGAACCACATTCTTCTGAGACGATTTATTGGTAAACACACACGACAGGATATTTAAACAAGCATTGCGTTGGTGATGATAATACGATTATTAAGCAACCTTGAACAAAGGTTAAGGTGCATGTTCATTTTTTTGCACGAACGGCGGTCTTAATGTGTGTTCCGTACGAACTTTCCGTGCCTGTTACTGTTAGTGACAAGCAATACAACTGAATAGCTGCTTGACTTATTATTCATGCCGGTGTTCGTAATGCTGAGAGCAATGAAGATGTGAGCTAATTTGACTATTTGGTTCACCAATACTATCATTTGAGATGCCTATGCCTGAAGTAGCATGTATATTTAAATTGGTGATGTCAACCTTTAGAAGTCGTTAAACTCAACTTTTCACCACGTTTTCTAGCCCTCAGCCTGTTCTTGCACCAGATGTCGTCCCAGCCCTACGAATACAATGCATTCAATAAACGACAATCAAGAGACGCCTTAAAGTGCAAGAAGTTCCATTCATTTTGACATCAAGCCATGAGTACCATGAGTACATGGGTACCTGTTCAAGATAATTGCCGAGGTTTAAAAGAAATTCGAAACTCCATGCGAAAGTCTATCCCCGAACCCGCATCCATACAAACATCTCAGCTTATGCTTATTTCCCAAGAGTTTCCGTTCGTTTGGATTAAATAGAATGGCTAGTAGCGCATTTGTTCACTTCACACAGGAACAGGAAATTAATGCCGCTCCGAGACAGAATGCGTGTGCCCCTCTGACTGACGTGACGGTGTGATGTCCAGGCTGAGAAGACACGACACCACCTGCTATCTGGGACCGCTCCGAGACAGACCGTGTGTGCCCCTCTGACTGACGTGACGGTGTGATGTCCAGGCTGAGAAGACACGACACCACCTGCTATCTGGGACCGCTCCGAGACAGACCGTGTGTGCCCCTCTGACTGACGTGACGGTGTGATGTCCAGGCTGAGAAGACACGATACCACCTGCTATCTGGGACCGCTCCGAGACAGAATGCGTGTGCTCCTCTGACTGACGTAACGGTGTGATGTCCAGGATGAGAAGACACGACACCACCTGCTATCTGGGACCGCTCCGAGACAATGAGAAGAAGACCACGCTATGGGACCCTCCGAGACAGACCGTGTGTGCCCCTCTGACTGACGTGACGGTGTGATGTCCAGGCTGAGAAGACACGACACCACCTGCTGTCTGGGGCCAGGTGCAGGAGACAGACGCCACCTGTTACCTGGGACGCTCGCGTTGCCGTCGCCTCGGCCACCAGCGAGCGACCGTCGGCTGGGCGGCGGCAGATCCGCTTCGGCTGCAGGTTTGAGCCGGCGGGCTGGTGGCAGAGGTCACGCTCGCCCGTGATGGATGGGCACGGCATGTGGCGGACGTGACGCTCTTTCACCTGCACGTGGCACGGCATGCTGATCTGGTAGTCCGGTCGTTGCCGGAAAACTGATAGGCTGCAGATCGGAGGCTGAGTTCCTCTGCACTGGACCGGTTTTGAACAGGGGTGTGGCTTCGCAACACGAGTTGAGAGCAACATGCTTCTTTGATTGAGCCGTGGATTTGCACACGAAAAGTCAGCTGGGCTCCCGGCGGGAAACTCTTTCTGGCGCTGAATATTTCAGAAATGTCCGAGTTTTCCTTTCTTAATCAGTGCTTTTGCAATTTCCACCTCAGCATTGCTACAGGACGCAGTTGCACATCCTGGGGGAGGTGGGGTAGCCAATATAGCTATGTTGGTCGGGAGTGCTTCCGACCGGCCATCCTACCCCACACTGCCGATTGGTATGTACCAGGGTGACGCGGGTGTCAATGACCTGACACCCAACTGTGTCATGTGTGACGGCCGGCCGGCCAGTGGCGTCAAGACCGGACGTGCCGGCTGGCACCGGCCAAATTCCTGAGATCGCCCAGAGCTCGGATCCCAGGATACGTGGAAGTCAAATGCATTGAAAAGGGGGGGGGGTGCAAAACTATCTTCGTTACAGCGTCCTTTTTAATGCCGCAGAAGAGCTATCTTTCCTTTGCCACCAAAAAAAAAACACTTGTAGCTGGACCTCATCATCCTTCCCAATAGCAGGCATTAAGCATCTTATCGCTGAACGTCAACTCGTACGATTTGTGATCGAAGACCAGCCTCAGTGTCTGCAGGCGAGATCGTTACCCTAACCGACCGAGTTCGGGCATCTCGATCAGCCGTGTGAAGTCGTCTCGACTGAGCAGGCGACATAGACCTCGGCGTGAGATCCAATTACAGGGGAGGAGGCCGGAAGCGTGCGCTGAACCTGATGCGAGCCTTGCCGGGAAGTGATCGGAGCTCAGAAGTGGCAAGCGGTCGAGATGCTCGCCACATTGTGTGTCTGGTGCACGGGTGCCGCAGACGAAGCGAGCCAACTAGCCGGACGTTTTGTTCTTGATCACGTCGACTATCCATGGGACTCATCTGTCTCCTCTGGATATTGGAGCGGGGACTTTTCGCACGACAGATGCATGAAACATTGCATTCCTGAGCATGGTCAACTTTCTAGTGTTTTGTTGCTTTGTGCTCTGACTAGCTGAATCATTACGTCCTGGGCGAACTAGTCCTCTGAAGCGTCGCCATATACACGGGTGTTGGGAACCGGTGAACATTTTCCCACTAGGTGTGAGAGCTCAGGTGATGTTTTCCTTGCACGAGCACCAGCAATCACGAAGAAACTGGAGCTGAATTTTCAAAACCCTGGTAGTGATCGACAAATTTAGACTGTGTCCGCCGGTGGCTTGCAGCACTGAAAGCTCCATTTTTTACTTAGCTTCCAGAACAGCCACTTATGTGTGAAAGAAACGACGTGTGGTGCATGCAACTCACTCAGACAAGTCACGTTCAATAGAGAGCAAATGTGGTGTTTAATAAGATCGCTTACACGAGGATAAATTATCCGGAGTGCGTATTTTGATTTCCTAGCGAGCGATTTCAATCGACAGCGGTTCTGCCGTGCGACTGGAATACAAAGCGATCGCACGAGCAATATCACAACTTAAACCACTGCGCGAGCTGCGAACTTTCCAGACTAAACTAGGAGAGGTCATTCCAGCCGCCAGCAACGACCAGTTCATGGTGCCAATTTCGCCGCCAACTTTGTCCACGTGAACTACGCGGCCCACCCGTGAGCCACTAACTACAGGTCTGGCAGTGCTGCAGGCAGCCGAGATTTGGCGCGCTTCGCCCGTGTCCCTGGCGCCGTCCTGACGCCAAGGTCAGGCAGCGGTGGCAGCAAATGTCCCTGAAGATCGTTCCAGTCAAAACAAGATATTGTGGCCGACAGCGTGGGTCGCACGAGGCATCATTGATGCGTTCCGGTCGGTCCAAGTCCCACACTGCTCTGCAGTTGATCCTCATGCACCCATTATGTACCGACAGAAAGAGAAATATAGATAGAGAAAGATAGATAGATAGATAGATAGACAGGTTATATATATATATATATATACAGATATATATGTATAGAGAGAGATATATATGTATAGAGAGAGAGAGAGAGAGAGAGAGAGAGAGAGAGAGAGAGAGAGAGAGAGAGAGAGAGAGAGAGAGAGAGAGAGAGAGAGAGAGAGAGAGAGAGAGAGAGAGAGAGAGAGAGAGAGAGAGAGAGAGAGAGAGAGAGAGAAAGATAAATACAAAAAAGATAGAAAGCGAAATAGAAATAAAGGGAAAAGAGAAAGAGGAAGAGAAAGAGAAATAGAAAGAGAAAGAGAAAGAGAAAGAGAGAGAGAGCAAGAGAAAGAGGAAGAGAAAGAGGAAGAGGAAGAGAAAGAGGAAGAGGAAGAGGAAGAGAAAGAGGAAGAGAATGAGAATGAGAATGAGAAAGAGAAAGAGAAAGAGAAAGAGAAGGAGAAGGAAAGGGAAAGGGAAAGGGAAAGAGAAAGAGACAGAGAAAGATAAATATACAAACAGAGGCAGAGACAGAGACGGAGACAGAGCAAAGATAAGACGTGTCCGACGTCCCCATTACAGGTAATTCTTGGAAACAATATGTGCGCCCGGGTCTGAATGATGAGGACGAACGCTTGGTCACGGTCTGATACTTCCACGTTTGAGATTGATGAGGTTGATGAGCGGTAGTTGAGGTAGATGGCATCGATTGCCTTCCCGGTAAAGCCAGCCTTCTGTCGTCCGCGGAGCTGTCGTATAACTCGGCTTCCTAACTGCCCTGATTGTACGCAAGGGGGACGTAAGGTTGCGGACAGCGCTCTGTTTCCGGTAATTGCATTTGTTGCCGCGTGAATAAAACATTCCGCAGCCGCTATTGCCACGTTCCATGACGCAGCATGCAGGGGACCCTTTTCTGACGTCAGTTGCACAGAAATGACACACGGCTTTAGTTATTTAGCTTTGATGCCGGCCTTCGTCCTTCAGCCATGCGCCATTACGTAAGCCGTGTTGCCGAAGTTCAACTCGCTTCCAGTCAGGATACTGACTGGGCGAGCATGCTGAATAAGTATGCTGAGTCTGTATGTTGACTGGGCGAATATACTGAGTCAGTATGCTGAGTCAGTGCGCTGAGTCTGTACACTGACTGGGCGAGTACACTGAGTCAGTATTCTGACCGGGCGAAGCAACAGTAGATGCGCAGGTGCAATTCATTGTTGTTTCTGGTGGGTAGGGACGGGGACGCGAAAATGGTTTGATTGTTTGCCATTTTTTGGCCCCACGCCGCACAAGCGTGCGATTTTCTCGAAGCCTAGGAAGCCTGATGAGAGCATCTGCCCTGCCCATCCCCTTGGCTGCACGACCGAGTAGGGTTATCGACAGTGTGTGTGTGCTTACGTGGATGCATACGTGCATGTGTGCACACACGCACAAACGCGCGTCAGCGTGCAGGCATGCACACACACACACACACACACACACACATACACACACACACACATAAACATAAACACACACAAATACATGCGTAATGCATGTATGCATGTCCACGCAAACAGCTTCCTTGTTGGCAATTCCCTGCAAAAGCTCATGGCATTTAAAATATAGGTGCCAAAAAGGGTACAGAAATTCTTAGGTCATTTATTTCCAATCAACTCCGTACGGTTAATGGCAAGATCGGAAAAATGATGGGAACATGCTGTACACCCTCCCAAAGATTATATCCAAGTCTTTAGTCACGGTGTGTGTGTCGGGAGCTCGCCGAGAATAGTCACGGTGTGTGTTTCGGGAGATCGCCGGGCATAGTCACGGTGTGTGTGTCGGGATGTCCCCGAGCATAGTCACGGTGTGTATGTGTCGGGAGCTCGCCGAGCATAGCCACGGTGTGTGTGTGTTCGGGAGCTCGCCGAGCATAGTCACGGTGTGTGTGTGTGTCGGGAGCTCGCTGGGCATAGTCACGGTGTGTGTGTGTGTCGGGAGCTCGCCGGGCATAGTCACGGTGTGTGTGTCGGGATATCCCCGAGCATAGTCACGGTGTGTGTGTGTCGGGAGATCGCCGAGCATAGTCACGGTGTGTGTGTCGGGATGTCCCCGAGCATAGTCACGGTGTGTGTGTCGGGATGTCCCCGAGCATAGTCACGGTGTGTGTGTCGGGATGTCCCCGAGCATAGTCACGGTGTGTGTGTCGGGAGCTCGCCGAGCATAGTCACGGTGTGTGTGTGTCGGGATGTCCCCGAGCATAGTCACGGTGTGTGTGTCGGGAGATCGCCGAGCATAGTCACGGTGTGTGTGTCGGGATATCCCCGAGCATAGTCACGGTGTGTGTGTGTCGGGAGCTCGCCGAGAATAGTCACGGTGTGTGTGGGGGAGCTCGCCGGGCATAGTCACGGCGTGTGTGTCGGGAGGTCCCCAAGCATAGTCACGGTGTGTGTGTCGGGATGTCCCCGAGCATAGTCACGGTGTGTGTGTCGGGATGTTCCCGAGCATAGTCACGGTGTGTGTGTCGGGATGTCCCCGAGCATAGTCACGGTGTGTGTGTGTCGGGAGGTCCCCGAGCATAGTCACGGTGTGTGTGTGTCGGGATGTTCCAGAGCATAGTCACGGTGTGTGTGTCGGGATGTCCCCAAGCATAGTCACGGTGTGTGTGTCGGGAGCTCGCCGGGCATAGTCACGGTGTGTGTGTGTCGGGAGGTCCCCGAGCATAGTCACGGTGTGTGTGTCGGGAGCTCGCCGGGCATAGTCACGGTGTGTGTGTGTCGGGAGCTCGCCGGGCATAGTCACGGTGTGTGTCGGGATGTCCCCGGGCATAGTCACGGTGTGTGTGTCGGGAGATCGCCGGGCATAGTCACGGTGTGTGTGTCGGGATGTCCCCGAGCATAGTCACGGTGTGTGTGTCGGGATGTCCCCGAGCATAGTCACGGTGTGTGTGTCGGGATGTCCCCGAGCATAGTCACGGTGTGTGTGTCGGGATGTCCCCGAGCATAGTCACGGTGTGTGTGTCGGGAGCTCGCCGGGCATAGTCACGGTGTGTGTGTCGGGAGATCGCCGAGCATAGTCACGGTGTGTGTGTCGGGAGGTCCCCGAGCATAGTCACGGTGTGTGTGTCGGGAGGTCCCCGAGCATAGTCACGGTGTGTGTGTCGGGAGCTCGCCGGGCATAGTCACGGTGTGTGTGTCGGGAGATCGCCGGGCATAGTCACGGTGTGTGTGTCGGGAGGTCCCCGAGCATAGTCACGGTGTGTGTGTCGGGATGTCCCCGAGCATAGTCACGGTGCGTGTGTGTCGGGATGTCCCCGAGCATAGTCACGGTGTGTGTGTCGGGAGCTCGCCGGGCATAGTCACGGTGTGTGTGTCGGGAGATCGCCGAGCATAGTCACGGTGTGTGTGTCGGGAGGTCCCCGAGCATAGTCACGGTGTGTGTGTCGGGATGTCCCCGAGCATAGTCACGGTGTGTGTGTCGGGATGTCCCCGAGCATAGTCACGGTGTGTGTGTCGGGAGCTCGCCGGGCATAGTCACGGTGTGTGTGTCGGGAGATCGCCGGGCATAGTCACGGTGTGTGTGTCGGGATGTCCCCGAGCATAGTCACGGTGTGTGTGTCGGGATGTCCCCGAGCATAGTCACGGTGTGTGTGTCGGGAGGTCCCCGAGCATAGTCACGGTGTGTGTGTCGGGATGTCCCCGAGCATAGTCACGGTGTGTGTGTCGGGATGTCCCCGAGCATAGTCACGGTGTGTGTGTCGGGATGTCCCCGAGCATAGTCACGGTGTGTGTGTCGGGAGCTCGCCGGGCATAGTCACGGTGTGTGTGTCGGGAGCTCGCCGAGCATAGTCACGGTGTGTGTGTGTCGGGAGCTCGCCGGGCATAGTCACGGTGTGTGTGTCGGGAGCTCGCCGGGCTATCGGCGGGGGGATCGGCGGGGCCCAGCTGCCGCCAGCCAACTGATTTGATCAGCTGACTGCCGGCGAACATTAGCTCCAGCTTCACCTACCCACCGGTGCGGGAGTGCACTGACCGGCGGGGCGGGGCCGGTACGCCATCCCGCGGGATGGGACAGACGCCGCCGCTATCGCCGCTCACCTGCTTCCATTAATTTACCAAGAACAAGAGCGAACTATTCGCTTCTTCTTCGTTCGGTCGTAGTGCTATATTTAAGTACCCCCTTGCACACAAGGCTCAAGGACAGGCAGGGGAAGTTGAGGTAAGTTGAGCCAATTTTTACTTGAAAGGGCCTTAAGCGCATGTGGTGAGACAAATTGATCAGTTGTGTACATATTCTGAAAGAGTATGTAAGAAGTAGGTATGAAAATATGTAAGAAACAATTGCAAGGGCAGCAATTGACCTCCCTCGGAATAATTGTGCCCCAGTACCACCCGGTTGTAGCCAATATGTTATTCCACAAATATCTTCAGGCCTGCTGGTCACACGGCACCACACACCTACACAGTATGAAACCCACACTCTCCAACTGGCCCTCTTCCCACCAGTACTCCCCGTTTGAATGAGGTGATACTCGCCAGCCTTCGCCTCGGACACACCAGCTTATCACACAATTATATTTGTCATCGATCACGTTGGCCCACGATTTGCACCACATGCCGAGTTCCCATCACTGTCGCCCACGCTTTACTCACATGTCCGGCATATGCTCCTCGTCGCCGCGCTATTCCCCACTATTTCAACTGCAACCATATGTAGATATCTCTCCGGGCACTCCTCGGGAATGACCACCCGGCACTCCTCGAGCTACTCCTCCGCATTTTACACGATACCAAACTTTCCGAACTGATTTGATTTCTCTGTCACACGCTACCCGGCTCAACCTGATTTGATGTGAAGTTGAAGGATACATGACACGCGTTGCACCCTGTGTTAGCTGTATGACTGCGTTACACACATCTTCCTCTCCGTCGTCGAAAAACGCATACATATAGGATATTTTACACTAGGTAGGAAGAGACCGATCCGATTTGGCAAAAGCGGACGGTTCTCCTAATAAATTGCGCTTGGTTTTTTACCTACGGGTTTTCCAAGCTGCTTGGTTTTTCCCCTTCTCAAGTTTTTCTAAGTTTTAACTCAAACATACATCTACACATACAAGGTCGGGCCCGACGCCTACGATTCGCCCTGGGCATCGGGCATCTGCTTCGTTTCAGGTCGCGGGTGGGCAGTGGAGCCTCTCCGCAGGCGAAGAAACTGTCCACCCTCCAAATGCCCTTCTGATTGTCGTGTATGTATGTATGTATGTCCGTGTATGAACCTGTATGCTATGTATGTATCGGCCCCTTACGCCACGTTCTTTGTTTGCCGGCGTCTCATCTTTCCTCTCTTGCTTCTTTGATATAACCGGATGCCACATAAGCCGGATTAACGTAACCCTTTCCTTAACGTAGCAAATATCTGGCGGATGGCACTTTGCCTCTGCTAAAGATGAAAATATATATATACATATATATATATATATATATATATATATATATATATATATATATATATTTTCTCCTGTGTAGCCGAGGGCGGCGGAGATAAGAAGGCCAACAGTACTTTTATAGCTGTTGTTGTGTCCCTCAAAATCTCTACGAGCGCTCACGAACACTCACGGGCCGCTACGAACGTCCTCGGATCGCTATGAACGTTGCACCCTTACGAACGTCCACGGGCCCTAATGGACGTCTGAGGACAATTGCGGTCGTCTACGGATTTCTACGAACATCTACGGGCCCCTACGAAGCCTACGGGTCCTTAAGGAAGTGTACTGACCCTTGCGAATGTGTACGGGCCATGGCGAATGTGTGAGGGCCCTTGCGATAATATACGATAGTTCCTTAAAGCGTTTACTTATCTCATACTGAATCGACGCCTTTTCCAATGAAGTTTTGGCATCCTGCATCTAGATGCATGCTTGGGCGTTCTGCATTCCTGGTTTATAACTGTGCCATGTTTACATACAATTGGGGGGGGGGGAGAGGATCGGAGGATCCGGGTCACAATGGGAATGCAAAAAGAGAAAATTGCATCATTCTAATAAAATACGGTTTTGAAATAAAGTGGCCGGAATCCCGGAACTTTCGAGAACGTCCAACAAAAATTGTTGGGGTTGGGTCTACATTGCTGTTCGCCCGTGTCTGGGTTAGCTCATCTTTTTGACACTTTCATTGGCGATAAATACTGAGGCCATAAATACATAAATATACTATATTGAAATAACTTGGTTGGCGATACACCGGAATGTTGACCAGCATGTTGGTTGACGAAAGTCAAATTTAATGTCGGCCGCCAGGGCCGAGTGACAGGCACGGATGCCTACATATCCCTCTCTCCTCCATTGTGGCCACTTATTTCCCACTGGGTGCAGCAACCTTGATGAAGACGTGGAGGATGCAGCCATGGGGCCGAAGCCACGCCAGTGTACGAAGCCGAAACTATCGAATGCAAGATGTTCTGAAAGGGGTGTATTTGCTGTACAATGCATTTTCCATTGTATGTTATAGAGAAATCAAGTCATAATACCAACCGACTGTCCTCTCAGCTACTTACCAGTATAAGACACTATTAGGTGGTTGGGGTGGGTCTTTTTACCAGGCTTATGGTATCTTCCATTTACAGACTTAACTGGATGGGCTCTTGTGTCTCTTATTAAGTCTAAACGCTTTATAACTTTATATAGGGTGTACCTAGCAGTGGATTCAGCACCTTCCTTCGGGATGTGATACTGATGAGATTGGCTATGGTAGCACAATGGGTATGATTCGAGGAGTTTGTAATTGTTGAGTGTGTTATGCAATAGCAAGTGAATGGTGCTAGATAGGCTGGGATATATAGCTCCCCAGGAACTTGAGATAAGGGATTGATTGGTGTGAGCATATGTACAATTCTAGTACCTTTTCTAGATAGGCTTAACCCAGATGGGTCCCTGTGGCTCTTATTAAGCCTTAACACTTTGACTTTATGACTTTATGACTTTATAACTTTAGGTGCGCTGGACGGCCAAAGACAAGAGGCCGGTTATATGGCTCCAGGGCACGGGGGCCTGGACAAGGTGGGTCGAAAACCCGTGAACCAGCTGTAAATGGACTGTCCTGGCTGGCCGCGGAGTGATATTCTTGTGGCGTCCAATTTCGGCGAAAGTGCAGGCATTAAAATAGAGATGAAGCACAACCAATTTCCGCAATTCGGTGCATTCCATTAAAGGTGTAACTACTTGCACCATATTCGGCAGCCGCACCCGATTTTGGACGTACGACCTTCAATTTCAAGTTAGCGCCTTGCAAATCAGTCCTCTGCAGCTGATGTTCGCTATGCTCGTATCGAAAATGGCCTTCTCAGCCGAATTTGGTGCATGCACACCTGAGCACACCATGCCATATTGTTGGAACACAATTGGTCCGGCGAGGAAGGAGCGGCTTGTCACAGTCCGTTCTCTTTCGCAGGTTGTCCGCTCGTTGTATGCCATACACGATAATTCAATAATTCAACACGATAATTCAACGCGTGATCTTCTATCACATTTTCATCAGCCCTTGTCTTGCGGGATGTTTCCAGGGCGCTCTGTTCACGAGAAAGGAGGGGAATGGGGCAGTCGGTGCGATCTCCATGATCTTTGGAACCAAGAGAAATGGAGGAAAAAATCCGAAGAACAATAGAAAAAGTAAGTGAGAGATATAGTTAGTTCTTTGAGATAGCAAGGGTCACATAGTTGACATGCTAGGTCAGGTCAAGTAGGTCGATGTTCCAGATTTTTCTCAACTGCAACCGCCGAAATGTAGTCTGTCGCGGGTGTCCTTACGCGCCATCTGATCTGAATTATTGCATATCTACAGCTGCAACTGCATTATGCATGTGCGTGCGACGTGAATTGCCATGTTCTCAGCGTACTTCGGCAGTGTCATCAGGAGACCCGTCAACTGGTGCATCCGGTGTCTGATGTGGCGGGTCCACTCGCTCACATGCACATGCAGCTGTGCTGAACGCCAGAGCAACAGCACGGTCCGCGCCCGGTCGCACCGCCAGCCGCCGATGCCAGAGGCAGCGGCCCGCGCTCACAGAGCTGGTGACAGCCCGTGGCGCCACCTTCGGAGTGGCCGACGCGACGTCAGCGCCTCCATGCGGAGGAATATCAACCAGAGCACGAGGTGGAATACCGACATGCACTACGTTAGCCTGTGACCCTCCCATCGAGCTTAGCGTAAACAGACAACCAGGCTGGTCGGAGGGGAGGGTAGTTGTGTTCGCAGCTGAATGAGCGACCGTGACTCTGGGCGAAGGGGCACGCGTCGCGGTCGCTGCTCGCCACTGAGTCAGTGTTAACGGCATGGGTTTAGAAATTGGGGGGGGACAAACCAGGGACGCGGTAAGTTTTGACAGGATAGAGGGGTAGCCCAGTCTTACCCCCCCCTTGATAATCACGATGGGGGCCAAAAGGGCCCCTAAAAAATTGGCCCCTAAAAATTACGCTGGGGGTCCAAAAGATCTGGTCGGGCTACTGAAAATCGTACTGGGCTCCCAAAAAGTTGAACCGGGGTTCATGAAAATCACGCTGGGGCTACAAAAAGTTCGCGCCTGGGCCATGAAAATCACGTTGAGGGCCAAAAAACTCGTGCCAGGTTCTTGAAAATCGCGACGAGGACCCCAAGAGGTCGGGCTGGGACCCTTGAAAATCACTCCGAGTCTGGCGGTACCAAAGAGTCGCGCCCGGTCCTCTGAAAATCACGCTAGGGGCTCGACAGGTCGAACCAGGGCCTAAGAGTCTCATCGGGACCACCCAAGAAAATGAAGCCGGGAAAACGAGATAAAAAGTATTGACGTGGAAAATCACTCCGGGGCCTCACAAATAGCTCCAAAAGCCCCCAAAACGTGTTGGGCCACCAAAAACGTGTCGAGGCCACTAAAACACGCAATAGGATCCCAACAAATGAAGACGGGACCCAAGAATTGCACTTAGACCAAAAAAAGTCGCGTCGCTGCCGTTGAAAGTCACACTGGGTGCCCAAAATGTCCCGCCGGAGCTCAAAAAGTCGAAGCCGGCTTTCAAAATATAAATCCTACACGGAACGTCACTCTGCGGCTAGAACAATTGCGTGAAAAACCCTAAAAAACACTGGTGGCTCAGTTGGTTAGAGCGCTGGCCTGCTCTGGTCTCCCCTGTCCTGGCAACGCAGGGTTCGAGTCGCTTCGCGCGCTCGTATTTAGCCCCCGGCTGGGAGGGTCAGTTGGCAGCTGGCCCGATAAGGCCGGGGACGAGCTACCGGGCGGCCGTGTCGGTGCATTGACGGCACGCTAAACTTTCGGTCAAAATTATGCCATTGAACTGGAATTAATGGATCGGGTGGTGGGGCCAGGGTTCACGCAACAAGCCCTGCTTAGCAATAGGACCCTGGTTCATAAAGCCACCCCAACAAGAACTCGGATAATTATTTTTTTTAAGCATCGGGCCCCGGAAAAGAAGCGTGCTGGGGCACGACAAAGATGCACCGGGAGCCCCGAGAATCGTACCGGGGCCTACAAATATCGCGCATAAGATGTATTGTGTACACGTGCACGAACGTTGACGTGGTAAAGACGTTGAACGTGAACGTGAACGTTTTGGTAAACAAGAACAAAAATCCGGTAACTTAGAAACGGTGGAGGTAGGCTGTGCTCCTACACAGGAAATTATGTTGTCATTAATTATATTTTTTTTAATGGACCCCTTTGACAAATAGTGGTCGAAATCCGGTGCTTTTAACCAAGAATAGTGGGAGAATGGGCACCCTCCAAATCCGTTTGACCCCTCCCCTGATGCAATTCCTAGGTACGCCACTGGGGGAGGGGGGGGGGGCTGACGCCGAAAACCGAAAGTTGCCCCGCCTCCCAAAACCGGTGGGCTAGATCCGCCAGTGAGCGCAGATGTACGTATGGCAATTGTACGTAAGCGCAGATGTACGTAAGGCTAATGTACGTAAGCGCAAATGTTCGTATGGCAAATGTACGTATGCGCAAATGTACGTGAGCGCAAATGTACGTAAGCGCAAAAGTACGTAAGCGCAAATGTATGTAAGCGCAAATATACGTATGCGCAAAAGTACGTATGCGTAAGCGCAAATGTACGTAAGCGCAAATGTACGTACACGCTAATGTACGTATGCGTAAATGTACGTAATTGCAAATGTGCGTAAGGGCAAAAGTATGTCAGCGCAAATGTACGTATACAAATATGGACGTAACCGCAAAAGTACGTATGGCAGATGCACGTCAGCTCAGATATATCACAGCACAAAAGTGCGTATGGCAAATGTACTGATGACAGATATACGTAGTAGCAAATGTGCGTATGACAAGGGTACGTAAGCGAATGTATGTAAGCGCAAAGGTACGTATGACATATCTACCTAACCAAATGTGCGTAAACGCAAAGGTACGCATGTGTAAATGTACGTACATTTGCGCATACGTACATTTCCGCTTTCGTACTTTTGCACGTACGTACATTTGCGCTTACATACATTTGCGCTTACGTACATTTGCGCTTACGTACTTTTGCGCATACGTACATTTACTCTTACGTACCTTTGCGCATACGTACTTTTGCGCATACGTACATTTGCGCTTACGAACTTTTGCGCATGCGTATATTTTCGCTTACGTACATTTGCACATACGTACTTTTCCGCATACGTACATTTGCGCTTACGTACTATTACGTACTTTTCCGCATACGTACATTTGCGCTTACGTACTTTTTGTGCAACGTACATTTGCGTTTACGTACATTTGCGCATACGTACTTTTGCGCTTACGTACATTTGCGCTTACGTATATTTGCGCTTACGTACATTTGCGCATATGTACATTTGCTATACGTACATTTGCGCTTACGTACATTAGCCATATACGTACATCTGCGCTTACGTACAATTGTCATATGTACATCTGCACTTACGTACATTTGCTTTCGTACATTTGCTTACGTACATCTGCCATACGTACATTTTCCTTACGTACATTTGTCCTAGAATCTTTAGAGCCCGGTGGGCATGGAAGGCCGCTAAAAGAAGGACGCGTTGCGGTTCGTTGGAGTTTGGCTCCAGACGATAGGATAGAGGAAAGCCACCGCCCGGTAATGTGTTCTCCTCCGTTCCCTGCACGTGGGCACGGATTTGGCAACTTTTCTGAGGATGTAAGGACAGGCTTGGCATCCCGTAAACCCCGAGGCTGAAGTGATAGGACCGGCAAGGACAGAGAAACGATCAGTGGACGTGCCCAGCGTGGTGGGCACTCGTGCCCCCCCCGCTTTTACACGTAGGTCGCACGTTCCAACGGGCGAGTCCCGGCGAGGCATCGACCGAAATAAGGTTACGTAGGTGGCTGGTGGATATCGGGGTACAAATATAGGTAAGTCCTCAGAGCTAGTAAACGAGTTCCATTGCAAAACCAGAGCAAATTGGTGGACCAAACAATTAATCACTTAATGAGAAGAGAGTGGATGGGACGAGCGAATGTGGGTAGATGAGGGTGCAGCATCCCGCTTCCCAGCCACTTGGGACACCGATGGTGGCAAAATATCGAAGTCCTGCCTCGGCTCACACCGAAGAAATCTGCAAAATACTACGCCTTGCGTCAATTGGCCCTTACGAACGTCTAAGAGTCCTGATCGGAACGCCTACGGAGCCTAAGGTTTCATCGGTTGTGTTTTATGTCTGAGCGTAGAACGATGACTAACAATCTCATATCGGAAAATTCCAAAATTTGCCAATTTGCAGCCAAAGCCACGTTCCGGGATGGTCGGACTGATCTGCAGGCATGCAAATCGGTCCGGCCATCTAGGAGCATGGTTTTGGATGCAAATAGGCAACCCTTAGAATTGGCTGATGTTGATTGTTAAGCATAGCATCGTACCAGGCTTAAATATTCAAAAACCCCGATGAAATCGCATACGCTAAATCGATTCGTGAAGGCTTGAGGAACATCAGTCCGACCATCTCAGAACAGTTTTGGCCGCAAATAGGCAAATTTTCGAATTGGCCGACCTAGGATTGTTAGACATCTTTCCACGCTTAGACGTACAAACACCGATGAAATCGCGTACGTTGAACCTGTTAGTGAAGGTTTCATCAAAATCTGACCAGCCATCTCTGGGCACATGGCTTGTCTGCAAGAGGGAAATCTAAAAACTGATCGATTTAAAATTGGTTGGCTATTGGTTTTACGACACGTCGACCGTTGAGCCATATAGCGTCGCCACTCTCTCACGCCGATTGGTCGCGGGCGAAGAGTAGCGACAGGTGAGACTCGAACCCACAATCTTTCGATTGTGAGACGAGCATCTTACCCCTAGACCACCCGTCCCCATTTAAAATTGTTATATAACGTTTCTGACTTAGATAGTCCAAAGCGCATATGAAATCGTATACACTGGATCGATTAGTAAAAGTTTCATTCAAACCGGCCCAGCCGTCTCTGAGCATGGTTTTGGCTGCAATGGGGAAATACACAAATTGTCCGATTTCAGATTGTTAGGTATTGTTCCAGGCGTAGATATTATAAGGCACTAATGAAATCGCATACTGTGAATCGATTGGTGAAGGTTTAATTTAAATCGGTCCGGCCATCGAGTACGGCTTCGACTGCATGTTTTACCTGCAATCGAGTCTACGTGCACCACTGCACAGACATATTTAAGATTGTTAGCATTGTTTTCACCTTAGACATTCAAAAGTGCTGATGAAATCGCATCCTCCGAATCCTTTCGTCAAAGTTTCATGCTGACCCGTGCAGCCATCTGAAGGTATAGCTTTGGTCACAATATTTGGCTGTAAAGTACACTCACCACGAATTATCATTTTGCGGCAGACCCACCGCATTTCTTACAGTTATGGTGCATATGGCAGTCGTATACAGATGGTCGTGATGGATTGTGTCAGGATTATGTTCTACAGTCATTTAGTTTCGTTCCAAGGTAATTACAACGGTGTTTTTGTAGCTGTTTGCAAAAAAATTACTTCGCATTACTGGGAGAATATTAGAAACTTATATATCTTATTCAGAAAGTATTTCAAACTGAAATAATCTACAAATTTAGGTGACTGATGCATTGTTGATATATGGAAAGTGTGAGCGGTAATACTTGAAGATTACCTTACCTATGTAGGTACCTACCTAGGTACCTTGCTGCTGAATCGTGAATTACTATAATGTGTACTCGGAAGTAGTTAATACAGTTTTTCCCCCATGGTCAGCAGAGTGGGAAACTTACTTTCCGGGTTGGGAGTCGGAGTGCAAACCGGTATCTTCCGGAGTACATTTTCATAGACATTTTGTATGCATGGAATCTGTTTACCAGTAACCGACCAGAAAAACCTAACTCAGACCTACATAATATGCATAAGTAATATCATTCTCATTTTTGGTCAGATGAAATGTCAAAACATAGGAACAAGGAAGTGAACAATGGATGGCACCGCCCGGCAGTGACTCGTAATAATCAGCACTGTTTCGTTTCTCATAACTCACAGGAGCAATGTGCTTTCCTTTCACTTTTGGCTCAGTACAAGGCTAGCCATATGAAAAACAAACAAAAATACTTCACACTTCACCCTCAGCTCAGAGCTCATACCTACCTACGCAGCCAATTTCCCACGTAATATGAACGCAACTGCGCTACCGCACACGCCACAGTTGGATGTGATCAAAGCAAAGGATCAGTCGAGGTCTTCTGTTTACAGTATGACACTATTAACCACGTGTTCAGAGTTGCTAATGGTTATGACGTCATAAAAATTACCTTACATTGATTGGTTGACGGACAGATTTTGTAACAGAAAACGCTAACGCAGCCAATTCTGATCGGTGCCCTCCGGGCCTCTGGAGAACGTCTCTTAAAACTGTCAAACTTTCCCACTATAGGGTGGCAGAAACAGCTTTTCCGAGACGCGGCTCCAAAGCCGGAGAACAGTGTACTCAGTGCACATGCGCATCTTTTTGCAAGTTGTAGTCAGCGTGTTGTTGTCGGCAATTGAGGTTGAGATTTGAGGAAATTTAGGTTCAGCAATCGGTGGCTGAGAGCTGACTGCTACAAAAAAAGTGGTTAGAGTGGTGACCGTAAGTGGAATAACCGGTGTTTTTTGGGTGTATTTCTGTGTTGGTTTTTATTCATATCTTTGTTCCCACATTTCAATTTGTGTCGGAGTACATGTGTAGCCCATCCTATCCAGTATGAACCCGGAGTGCAGAAATGTTTTCAGAGATAGAATCTCTTAAGAAGTGCCTTAATTCCCACCCTGATGGTCAGGCTGTGGCCACTGCCAAATTGTGCTTGATCATGCATTTTAAAGGAAAACTGAAACAACACCAAGCTGTGATGCCTGTTGGCAGAGGGAACAAGAGTAGGTAGTGGAAGAGGGGTGGTACCCGAACACTCCGTTTCCTGAACACCTACCTTTAGACGTCTTCCATGTCACGTTCAGCATGTAAATAACAAAAAGATGGAGGTATTCATGAAGAATGAACCCTTCTCTACCCAATATGAAGATCTGGTCACATAGTTCTACTGATTCTCTGTATGGAGCTAGCGAACACAGCAGTCACCATTTTCAGGCTTCCCAGAGCAGTCGGTTTAAGAAAATCGTAAGGAAGTGACCTATTTTTTGGGCAATTATACAGGTATTTCCTAGCAGATACTAATAACTTGTACCACAACAGCTACAGTGAAATCTTGTGATTGCGTGGAACCATGTTTTATTTGGCTGAAGTATATTAAACACTGTCTTTATCGGGTTAGAAAAACATTCAGCAAACAGCACAGGCAAACTTCCCTGTGTTTCCCCAAACCGAACAGTGATGTTCATAATACTGTAAGTGTAGTTGCACCTGCTAAAATGAGTGTGCTGAATTCTGAACACAGACTTAATTAGCATTTTAATCCCAGGATTTAAGAATTTTAAAGGTTACACTTGGCAGGGGTGGGTCCAGTGATTATCATTGGGGAGGGACCACATTTCCTCAGAGGGGTCTTCAGCAGAAAACTTTGCTAATTGGGGGAGGGGTACACTGGAGCATACTGAAGGGGTACTTTTTGTCCCCAAGAGGGAGCATTTTTCTCTGAAATGCATTTTGTGACTAACAAATCTTGGTCAGAAAATTCCATAGAAACCTAAAAACCAACTCATCATGAAATAAAACATTTCTGTGGGAGATATATTCCATTCATTGAAGTGTTCGGGAAACTAGACACCTGGTGTTCGTAATCCTACACAACCACATTTTCGCATTCAGAATATGGCACCCCACTACAAAATAGTTCTGTTTTAAAGTTGCTCTTTGTGAGTGGTTAGAGGATTTTAATCAAAAGGAACTATATGAATATGGATCGCTTGTTCATTTCTGCATTCAGTAAACACTGTACAATTACTGGTTTGGCCATGCAGATCAGCAGCAGTAGAACTATTTGTTGCATGATGTCTTAAGTGTTTGGCAACCCCCTCTTCCCCTATCTACCTACATCCAATGAGGCTTATGGGGTGGATTTGTGCTTTAAGGTGTCTTATGAATTCTTGGAATTTATCATTCCAATACAATGCTTATGAATGTGACTAAGTCATAAAGTGTTTAGACTTAATAAAAGCCACAAGGGCCCATCCAGTTAAGTCTGTAAATGGAAGATACCATAAGCCTGGTAAAAGGCCCACCCCAATCATCACCACATTCTGAGGAAACCATCCACCAACATCCTGCACATCTATCAATGCCTATCTACCATAGCTATCCAGCCCTATTCCCATGATTACTCCCAACACATGTGGATTGAATGCCTTACGAATAATTTTCAAACTGCATCCATCCCTGCTTAAAGTGGTCTGTGCCATGCACACTTATTTAGCATATATCTCACCCCATCAGCATTAAAATAATGATTTATTGGTAGGTGTGAGATGTCGAAACGAGTACTGCAGGATGTCGAATCTGCCATGGAAGTAATGTTATTTATAATCGTGTAAGTTATGCAAATCCAGCTTTGAGATAACTCCGCACATATGACTTCCCGTTTTGCATGTTTTGAAATGCATCTTATCTGGATATACCGATATAAATGATAACGATGCAAACACTTATGCTTTAAACTGGTATTATATGATATAGTGCATCACAGGTAATCTCTTCACCTGAAATTTCCCTATGGGATGTTCTTTATCACGATCTCAGATCCGTTATGGTGAGCAAAATTATGATGCTTGTGAATGGGATACAATTAGAAACGAGGCATACAGACTTCACAAACATGCACCAATAAGCACGATGGCAATACTTCTTTGGGAAGGGTGTCGATTCAGTGTTCATTAAGTGGTATATTCCACCCTATTTCACTAATAATTTATCACTGCACCCCATCCATCACTGATTATAACTCAAAAACAAGATTTTCCTGTCTAAAGGGTTTGTCCGTCCTACCTTCAAGTACATTCAATGAGGAACTCCCCACAACATTACCAGGCAGCCTATTCCATTGATCAACAACCCTTTGACTGAAGACCTGTTGTTGCTTAACTGTCATACACCTCAATTTGTCTAACCTGAATTGATGACACTATGTGATACTCTAAATTGAAGAGCATCATTCACATTGACCTGATCTAGTCCTTTAACAATTTTGTACATTTAAATCATATCCCCCTTAATCTCCTATATTTGAGTGAGTACATATATAATGCTATGAGCCTTTCTCCATATTCTAAGTTACATATTCCACTGATGAGCCTAGTGGCTTTGTGCTGCACTCTTTCTAACATATCTAGGTATCTTTTTTAGGCAGGGGCTCCATGCATGTACATAATATTCCAAGTGGGGTTGCACATATGCTAAGTACATTTTGTTCATGACTTCCTTGCTCTTATATCTCACACTCCTATTAATGAGTACAGCATTCTGAGTGCCCTGTTCCCAGCTGAGATACATTGTTTTTTTTCTGCTTTAAGGTCTTTTGAAACCAACACATGTAAGTCTCTTTCCTCTGCAATAACATCCAGTTCCCTCCCTCCCATTGTATATCTGAAAGTCTCACCTCCAGACCCCAGATGCATAACCTTATACTATGCAACTATGCAAATATTAGTCTTGGGTTGTGTAACATAGCATGATATCTAGATTCTAGTGATAACAATCTTCAGAAAATTTGCCAGGTATGACCTACTAAACAACAGTCCCATTAGCTGAGCTTTAGCTTCTTATAAATCCATGGAGCATATTGTCACTAAGCACCTACATGTATGCCATGCAACTACCTGCTCTTTGAACACCATTTAGGTTTTAGGGCTGGCAGATCTGCTGTCGTTCAACTGCTGTTAGTTTATGGTGAGGTTGCTAGACATGTGAATGAGGAGGGGGAGGTCTACAGATGCGATGCTGTTTGACTACAGTAAGATATTCAATGTAGTCTCCATAGTATGATTGAAAAACTGTACAGCCTTGGAATTGATAAGTGTCTCCTGCAAGTTTCATTTCCAAACCTATGAATCACTGATGGAGTGTGTGTGTGGGGGTAGGTGGTGGGGTTGGGGGGGGGTGCATTGCAGTTGGCATCTCCTTGTTCCGGTGGTTATTGGTTTTACGACACGTCGACTGTTGAGTCATTTAGCGTCGCCAATCTCTCACGCCGATTGGCCGCGGGCTAAGAGTAGCGACAGGCGAGACTCGAACCCACAATCTTTCGATTGTGAGATGGGCAACTTACCCCTAGACTACTCATCCCCGGCATCTCCAGGCATCTTGTTCGTTGACGTCTATTCCCCATTGGCCAACCTGACGTGTGTTTGTTAGTTTCGGCCTTCGCATGAGACGCAGGCCGCCGGCAATGGCCGTAGACGTTCAAACAATACCAGCCAAACATGCTTCAGATTAGTGCGCCGGATTCCCCACCCCCTGGGAGCAGGGTTGCGTGGAGGGGGGGGGGAGATATCTGGTTCATTTTCACGGGCGTTTGGAGCCATGCATAACACCTTGAATGGTGACCCATTCGTCTGCGCCAGACAACGCGAACCAGGCTCGATTAAATCGATCAAACCGAGGCTCTCGTGCATTGCTGTCTGGGTGGTGCGTTTGCTCCCCGTCAGATTCTGGGGCCGCGGTAGCTCAGTTGGTAGAGCGTCGGACTCTTGATCGCAAGATTGTGGGTTCGAATATCACAACCGACGGCATTTACCGAGTCCACCCGCGACCAATCGGCGTGAGAGGTCGGTGACGCTATGTAACCTAGCGGTTGAATGCGTCGTAAAAGAACCGAAGGTTCTTCCTCTTCCTTGTCAGATTCGGACGAGTCTATGGCACCGGTGTGAAGTTGGGCCATCCGCTGCAGACATCACGGCCGAGTGTCTGTCCCTCCCAGACCGGTCCGACCGTGACCGTGTCGACCCTGCCGAACTACGTCGGTTGCAGCCGGTCATGTCTTCGCACTGTGATCCCCTCTGCTTTCGCCATTGGTATTTGGGTTAGCTGGTGCCCTCCGCCACGCCTAGCCCACCGAACCTGGTGTCGAGAGGGGGGGGATATTTTGAGGCGAATCGGATCGTAAAGGCTATTTGCGCCGCATTTAAAGCGAGTGCGTTTTGCAAGCAAAGTGCAGGCATAAAGTGTATATTTACGTTAAGTGAGTTTTACGTTATAGCGCATGTGGCTATTTGGGTGCTGAAGGCGGAAGCTGAGTGGGGGACATTTCCCTGATGTCTAAATGGTTTGACATGTGAAAAGTAAGGCGTGGGGCAGTCCATCCACCAGCCTCATTGACTCCTACACTCATAAATGTGCTATTATTATTGAATTGCAAACCAGGAAATAAGAACCAAAAGAACTTGTGGATGCCTTTATCAAATTATAATCAGAGTGGTTCGGTCACTAGTCAAACAGCATTGGTCAACCTTTCAATCTTATGTAGGGTAATGTCCTGTATGTGTAATGTGTAATGTCCCAGGTGGCAACATTCCAGGATGGGATTTTCCAGGCTTTGCTTCTCCGGAGGGATATCACGCTTAAAAACTCTGCTTTACTGTCGTCAAGCAAGCCATGGTCGTGCGTTCTGTGAACAGGAATTGCCCACCGTCCGGATTATACGGCCTTGCCGTTTGGTAGCATTGTTCCGCCCACGGTGACGGCAGCGGTGCTGCTGTGCGTTCAGTGGGAGCGCCCTCCGTTCTGTCATTGTGTGCAACCAACCGTGTGCCGGAAGCGGGCTACTTCCGGCACACCCACCGATGACGAGCGGTGCCAATTTGCTCCCCCGGTTCCGATGTCGCTGGTTTCGGTGCCACTCATTCTAATCGGCTTGCTGGAATGCCTCTCCGCTGTTGGCTTTATATGCAGAATTTGTGTGGCGCGTGTCAGCGCCATATTCACCCGACTGTGGCACGTTCCATGCCCAAGTTGTCAACTGACCGGCACTGAGTTCAAAATATATGCTGCTGTTTTCAGTTGCAGGCCATATTCTCTGAAGCTCGTACGCCACGGAAATCACGCTTGCTAGGCGGGACGAAGACAGAGGGTCCTAATATGACCTGGTTGTAACATTCCCCGCTTCACTCGATATCTTTTTTTTCTGTCGCGCAATGCTCTTAAAGTACTGCCTCTACCACAGTCTAAGTTATATTTTCTGGTGCAGTTCGGCAAGCCATTTCGTCTTTACGAAAGCCATGTGTAAGTTCGAGGCGATGACAATGTGTAAGTTCGACAAGGGCGGAGGAGTTGCAGCTAAGAAACCAATACATTTCCATCGAATATGGAGTTGAAATGTTGATCCACCAGTAAGAACTACAACATAAATCAAGTTCTTAGGTTAAGCTTCTAGGATGTAATTGTTGCGACTTAACCATCGCCGTTTACTTGTTTACTTTTTATGCCAAGGCAGAACATACAGAATGCAGAATGCAGAGCATATTTGCCACAACATAAAACCACCAGGGGCTCATCGTAGTTTGGCATGTTAAACACCGCGGAACAAGGCGCCAACTGCGGCCCGATTCCCCAGAGACCTGGATGCGGTGCTGGTACATGACGCTGAAACAAATCAAAGCGTAGCGCAACCAGAACATGGCACCGGCGCGAACACTGAGAACCCGACGAACAAGCGAGGAGACCGGGAGATGAAAAGTCCGACGGGAACACATCGCCGGCGAGAGTATGAAGGACAGAGGATGCATGAACCGCCGCGAGCGTCAGAAGATCGGCAAAATATAAGGAGACCCAGCGTAGTATGAGGCGAGAGACACGATCATCGCTGTTGTGAGGACACCGATGTACGTGAGGATATCGATACCGAAACAGAACAAAACAAACGGCTCATACGTGACGGTACATAGCATTTTCCTTCGCATAGTGTGCATCTAGCTTAGTTTTCAAGGAATGCAGCGATAGAGAACTCATGACACTAAAAGGGCAACCTTTTTCAATGATCAGCCATGTGCAGACTGAATTGCTACTGCCTTAGCGGTGTTCGTGCCTTTTTTCCTGATCCTATATATAGGACTTCTACCTACATTGTTTGAGAACTGGATGAATGTATTGACGTTCAGTGTGTCAACTCCGTGGATGCGTTTGTACGCTTGGAGCAAGTCACCTTCTGAGTCTTCTATACTTCAATGAAAATAACTTGAGTCCATGTAGCCACCGCTTGGCGAAACGCTTCAAAAATGATGCGCGGCTCTCCTCTGGATGGGTGCAATATAACGCACATGGGTTGACGCACCCTAAAACCCCAATAATCATCATCATCTCTCCTCTGGACGTTGTCTATTGATATCTGATCTCCTCTGGACATTGTCTATTGATCTCTGATCTCCTCTGAGCATTATCTATTGATCTCAGATCTCCTTTGGACATTATCTATTGATCTCGGATCTCCTCTGGACATTATCTATTGATCCCAGATCTCCTCTGGACATTATCTATTGATATCTGATCTCTGGACGTTGTCTATAGATGTCTTATCTCCTCTGGACATTGTCTATTGATCTCCAATCTTGGGGTAAAAAGCTCGCACACAGTATTGCACGTAGTATATGTGTGGTCCAGCTTAGGAGAAGTACAGTTTCATTTTTCCTGTCCTGTTTTTGTACGACACATTTATATTTTTGATGCCCAGCATTCTCAGATACCTTTTCCGAGCTACTCGGCACTGCCCTCCAACTTTGGATCACAAGTATCACTACTAATCTTTTTCTTCCAGGATTTCCTCAGGATTTTTCCTCCAAATTTCGTATCGATATTGTCTCTTATTCGATGATGTTGATATTGGCTGTTACTCGATATCGTCGATACAGTCTGTCACCACCCGTCTGTGGCCGGCGCCGTGTTACCTGCACTTCACCCGTGGTGATGACGTAACGGAGAGCTCTCATGCTATCGCACCATTCGTCATCGTCACGACGCAGTGGCATTTCCCGATTACAAACACTAAAGTCACGCTGACAAATACTCGTAGGCCAAAGGCCGTGTGGAGCGTGGAATGTCGTGTGGAGGCAAATATCAGCGGATCTTGTCCCTCCGATTTTGGTAGTGTGGACGTCAGCAGTGGTGACCCTCCACACCCCACGTACTTACCCCAAGGTTCTACGATTGGAGAAGATGTGACAAAACTGGCGAGAGGAAAAGTTTATGCTTCAAAGGTAATCATTGGTACTCCTTGGTCAGTCCGCATAAGCAAAGATGTATCTGGAAACCGTTTAGTCAGAAAAATAAATAAAAAGCATTGTCAGGGATAATACGAAAAGGAAGTGCAAAGTTAAGAACAGCAAAGTTAGCCCTGGCCAAAGTGAAAAATATAACCGTTTTCATATTGATATGGCTGGCTTTGAACCGCGTACTCTCCCACCCACCACGCAGACGAACCCTGTAGAGTTGTTAAGTACTTTGTATAAATATATTCCATTGGTATTTGGCAAACATTCCATAACCAGTCCCCGCACAGTCATCGATGGTGTGTCAAGATGGCACGTGTCGCGATCCATGGTGGTCGGCGGCTTGTTCACGGTCGCCAACACCAGCGCCACCGTACCGATGAAGAAGCCAGACTCAGGGCAAGACGAATTATTCAAACGTAGTCCAGGTGTAGTCCAGAATCCTGAATCCTGGGATCCCTTGGACACCTTTCATGTTTCTGGATTACTAAATGGCGGACTTTTTGGTGCACTCTCCGGATTGTTTGGAACTTGTCATATATTGCATGTAGCAGTGCACTGATCCGTTTGGTAATTATGTACCTATGCACCAGCCGACACAACCAAACCCATCCCAGCCTTATCAAGGCTGTCCCGACCCGCCCCAACCTTATCAAGGCTGACCCAACCCACCCCAACCTTATCAAGGCTGACCCTATCTGCCTCAACCTTATCAAGGCTGACCCAACCCGCCCGAACCTTATCAAGGCTGACCCAACCCGCCCCAACCTTATCAAGGCTGTCCCAAGCCGCCCCAACCTTATGAAGGCTGTACCAACCCGCCCCAACCTTATCAAGGCTGACCCAAGCCGCCCCAACCTTATCAAGGCTGTCCCAAGCCGCCCCAACCTTATGAAGGCTGTACCAACCCGCCCCAACCTTATCAAGGCTGACCCAACCCGCCCCAACCTTATCAAGGCTGTCCCAAGCCGCCCCAACCTTATCAAGACTGTCCCAACCTGCCCCATCCTGCCTTTTCTAACGGCCGGAGGCCGTCAGAAATGGTCATTGGGCCGTCGGACGGGGCCCAAGCCGTACAAGGGTCCCTGCTCTGATGGAGGGGGCCCAAGCCGTTGAAAGACGGTCTCGGGCCTGACAGAGGAGGCCCTGGATCGCTAAGGAGGGCCCCTACGCTGACGGAAAGGACTCCTAGTCGCGGGAGGATCCCGGACCGTTGGAGAGGGTCCAGAGTCGGTATGAAGGGCCCTTGGGCCGATGTGGGTCGAAACCGCACATAGGAGAGCTTGCGTGATAGAGTAGGCCCAAGTTTTTGAAGAAGGGACTCTGGCCGGACGGAGAGAGTCCTGAGTCGTGAAAGAGGATCCCTGAGCCAATGGATGGGTGGCCCGGGTCGGACGTGCAGGGTCACTGGGCCGGCTTTGGCTCACGCTGATGGAGAGTGGCTCAGAGCTGACAGTGGGGCTCAGGCCGATATAGAGGTCCCCGAGCTTCGGAGACGATCCGGGCCGAAGCCGAGGGTTCCCTGTGCTACGTAAATGACCTATAAGCCCATGGAGGGCTCGGGATGTTAAACAGCAGTGACGTTTCCAAGGGATGAAGGGACACACGCCCCTGACGAATCCGATGGAGCCATCCAGGCAACCGTCCTGAGAGGCAGATATATAACCGATGAAAAATGTAAACGGGTCTAACAGCTTGTGTGGAAAGTCCTTTGAGACCTGAAGTCGTCCACCCTGAGGGCGGGCTAGGGCCGTGAATACAAGAGAGCTGGAATGCCCATGCCAGCTGGGCAGAGCAGTCTTGGCTGGAATTGGTCGCCAATAGCTGAGGAATAAACAGGGCGCCTGAGGGCCAAATAAGGCCGGGATGTTCTCTGTGGGATTGAAAGGGCCCAGGTTGAATGAACAGGAGTGCTAAAAGCTGAAGAAGACTAATGAGGGCTCATCTCAGATCTGAAATGCTCCCGAGATGATAGCTGGACAGGACTATTGAGGACTGTGATGGGCCCATAAAAGCAGGAGAGAGCCTTGAGGGATGAAGAAAATCTCGTCATGGGAGTCAGGGAGGACTAGACTGGGATTCTTCTGAGGTTGAGAGCGACCCCTAATGGATGAACAAGGTTACCTCAGATATTAGAAATACATTAGCTGACGATTGATGTGAGGAATACCGAGGGCCAGCCTCAGGGGTAGAATGTTCTTGAAACTACAAGAGCTGTCGATAACTAGGAAGCGTCCCAAGCAGGGCCCTTGAGGGCCCCTGAGAGCTAACAAAGCCCCCAAGAGCCTACAAAGCCAACAGAGCTTTGAGTCCCTAAGGCTAACCATGGTTGTTAGGAATACTGAGGGCCAGCGTCATACCTAGAAAGCTCTTGAATCTAGAAAGACTGTCAAGGACTAGGAACGGCCCCTGGCGACTGGAAAGAACCACTGACGATTGAAAATTGTCACCAGGCGCTAAAGAGAATTGGATTGGGTTGTCCAAGAAGCTTAGAAGGGGTCTCTATGAGGAGAACAGGCCCCACCGAAATCCGAAGTGAGTCCCTTAGGGCTAGCGATGGTTGTGTGGGATACTGAGAGCAAGTTTCCAAGCTAGAATGCTCTTGCTAGCCCGAAAGATTGTCGAGGACTGAGGAGGTCCCCTGATGACCAGAGCGGACCGGACTGTGATGCTTCTGAGGCTTAGGAGGAACACTGAGTGATGAACGAAGCCACCTAAGAGCTAACGAGAGTTCCGAGAGCTGGCGATATTTTCTAGAAATTGTGCGGCTGCAGGTAATTGCAGGATTCCTCTGAAAGCTAAACATGTTTGTCGATGACTGGAAATGGTCCATGAAAGTTTGAGAGGGCTCCTGACGGATGAATAGGTCCTGTGATAGCCAGATAGGACTGAACTGACATGTTCCTGAGCTGTGGGATGGGTACCTGAGGGAACGAGGGACCCTGAGAGCTAAGAGAGTCCTTGAGAACTGGCGATCGGTGCGAGGAATACTGGAATACTGGCGTGAATACTACGGAGCACCACGGGACGGAGTACCACGGGACGGAGTACCACGGGACGGAGTACCACGGGACGGAGTACCACGGGACGGAGTACCACGGGACGGAGTACCACGGGACGGAGTACCACGGGACGGAGTACTACGGGACGGAGTACCACGGGACGGAGTACCACGGGACGGAGTACCACGGGACGGAGTACCACGGGACGGAGTACCACGGGACGGAGTACCACGGGACGGAGCACCACGGGACGGAGCACCACGGGACGGAGTACCACGGGACGGAGTACCACGGGACGGAGTACCACGGGACGGAGTACCACGGGACGGAGTACCACGGAACGGAGCACCACGGGACGGAGTAGCATGGGACAGAGCACCACGGGACGGATAGCATGGGTGGCTCCAGGAGGGGAGGGGGGTAATCCGTCATTGCTCCCCGGCAGGGGGAGCACCTTGCATTACCATTTGTTATGCTTGCTGTCAAAAACCACTAAATATCGACCAGAAATGGTATGTTGTGCCGAGTTATGGCGTAAACAGTGCAGTTGAAACTATTGCAGCCCAGCATATTTACACGAGTCGATATATGCAAATTTGCATGCCTCGGTACAGTTGTAAATGCCGACGGCAGCCAGCATTTACCCTGGCAATGGGCACGTCTCCGTGGCAACCTGGAGAGGACGCAAAGTCGGCCCGACTGAAGCCGAGCATCGCTCCGGCTCGGCGAACGTGCAACGAAAAACACCAGACGTGTTTCGATGTGGCTGGCTGTGCTTCTGTTGGTTTGCCGTTCCCGCATGGGGTCCGTCAGCATGCAACACCAGTGGCACCATCGGCTAACTTGGGTGGCGTATTTAGCTGGCACGACGCGTGTCATGAAAAGCTCGGTTCGTCAGAGTCGCACTAATTGGTGGTGTCAACACCTGGGTTTGATTGCCACAGCGACCGTGCGTGCCTTTGCCCGTGCCCTGCATGGCCCTGTACAGGTCTCCCCGGTAGGATCCCTTGCATGGTCCTGTGTAGGATTCCCCGGTAGGATCCCTTGTATGATCCTGTACAGTTTGCCCCAGTAGGATCTCTTGCATGGTCCTGTACAGGTTGTCTCGGTAGGATCTCCTTGCATGGTCCTGTGCAGGTTTCACCGGTAGGATTTCTTGCGTGGCCCTGTGCAGGTATCCTGTATGATTGTGTTTCAGTTTCCGTGTAGGATCTCGCACGGCAGTGTTCTGCTCGATGTGCAGGACAATCCTACAGGACATTTTCGCTCGGGTTTGCCTGTTTCACCAGCAATACCTACCATGTCTATGCCACACAGAGGGTGTATTGTATGTGCCTGTGTCCAGGCATGCTTCTTTCTGAGTAATACGGTCGTCGAGCGAGCTCGTCGAGAACGTAGCAGATGGCATGCTTTGAAAGATGGATGCTGCGGTGTTGTAACCTCTCTGTTTCCATTTGCACCGAATCTGACGAATCGTGCATATAAACGATGGACAGAATCGATTGCGGTGGTGAAAGGACCCCTTGGAAACCACTGATGTATCAACAGCCTTAGTTGATCTGGGGTTTGAGAGCCACTCTGGCCCACAGTGCGCTGCTCCCCGGACCGTCAGGGCGACGTGTAGTTCGGCATGTGGCCGCCAGGGCGGCGCTTATTGAGATGAGCCGTCTGCGCCGGTCGCCGGCGACCTTGTGCCGGTTGACGCTCGTGAGGCAGGCGGTGGGGCGAACCGGGGCCGAGAGCAGTGCTGAGTGGTTTCGGGCAAGGTGTTGCGGCGCGGGGAGACTACCGTCTGGCACCCGAATGGCGCGGGGAGACTACCGTCCGACATTGAACGGCCTCGTCGTCTGCTGGTTTGTGGTTACGGCACATGTCCACCTATGTATCTCGATTACGTTCAATTAAATCGACTATCCGGCTGAATTTGGTTCTGTCCGGCCTCCTGTAGCGCCGGTATAGCCAAATGCTTTTAGACTATGTTACAAAACTTCTAACGACTGGAGCTGAAGCGTCAATGCTGTCTGTCGATACCCGGTGTGCCAGGGGACGAGTGGTCTAGGGGTAAGGTGCTCGTCTCACAATCGAAAGATTGTGGGTTCGAGTCTCACCTGTCGCTACTCTTCGCCCGCGACCAATCTGCGTGAGAGATTGGCGACGCTATATGGCTCAACGGTCGACGTGTCGTAAAACCAATAACCAACCAACCGGTGCGCCACTGAGGTGGACTAGATGCAGTCACTACACCTGTGTAGGTCATTAAAGCTGTGCTGCAACCGTTGTTTATGTATGCTTTGATTATATCGACTGGACCTTCCCTTCCTGTGAGCTGTCCTGACGGGCGTCAGTGCTGCCTGCTGTCGTGTGTGCCGGCTGGACCTTCCCTCCCTGTGTGCTGTCCGGACGGGCGTCAGTGCGGCATGCTGTCGTGTGTGCCGGCTGGACCTTCCCTCCCTGTGTGCTGTCCGGACGGGCGTCAGTGCGGCATGCTGTCGTGTGTGCCGGCTGGACCTTCCCTTCCTGTGTGCTGTCCGGACGGGCGTCAGTGCTGCCTGCTGTCGTGTGTGCCGGCTGGACCTTCCCTTCCTGTGTGCTGTCCGGACGGGCGTCAGTGCGGCATGCTGTCGTGTGTGCCGGCTGGACACTCCCTCACCGTGTGCTGTCCGGACGGGCGTCAGTGCGGCGTGCTGTCGTGTGTTCCGGCTGGACCTTCCCTTGCTGTGAGCTGTCCTGACGGCGTCAGTGCGGCATGCTGTCGTGTGTGCCGGCTGGACCTTCCCTCCCCGTGAGCTGTCCTGACGAGCGTCAGTGCGGCATGCTGTCGTGTGTGCCGGCTGGACCTTCCCTCCCCGTGTGCTGTCCTGACGGGCGTCAGTGCGGCATGCTGTCGTGTGTGCCCGGACCTTCCCCCCCGTGTGCTGCCGGCGTCAGTGCGGCATGCTGTCGTGTGTGCCGGCTGGACCTTCCCTCCCCGTGTGCTGTCCGACGAGCGTCAGTGCGGCATGCTGTCGTGTGTGCCGGCTGGACCTTCCCTTCCTGTGTGCTGTCCGGACGAGCGTCAGTGCGGCATGCTGTCGTGTGTGCCGGCTGGTTGTGTCGGCACACGATCGCACGGACTCCGTTAGCCACGGGGAGTCCGGCCTGTTAATTGATACACAGTGGCCTTTGCTTATTGGGGAGTACATGCCAGCTCCGGTTCGAAGCACAACGGTGTCTGTACGTGACGTATGGCCTATGACTGTGTGACCTAGAAGCGGAATGGTTGACTGGCTGTGTATGTGGCCGTGATGAAGTTCACTGATTATAGGTTGATCCGTTCTGTTGCATGTCAGCATGACTGTGTCAAACCCGACTATCTCAATTGCTACTTTGTGCTGTTGAGCATCGGTGTTGCTAATCTGAGCTTGACAATCAGCATGACCGTTTATCATGTAGACCTTGTGGCAACACCATATGAACTTTCCACGTTGAAATATACTTTCGATTGGTCGGTGGCGTCCGAAACCAGCATTGGGTGCATACCATGGCGCTGCTGGGACAGCATCAGCGATGCCAACATGTATGTAAGCGATGTTGTCGTACATCCAACAATCGAAACCCCTTCATCGGCTTTTTTTATCTAGTCGTGAGATATCATAGAAAAATTGGCAGCTTTTTCTCCAATAACCTGGGATTCGTCGCGTTTGAAAGATAAAGATAAAAGATAACGAGAATAAACAAGTAGAGTTGACCTTGTCAGCTAGTTGTTACTACACTTTGTCGTACAATTATGCAGCGACCACTTTTGCTGTGACCGGGAATGTCGTCACTGGCCTCGACGTAGACTGGTTTTTGTTTTTGTTTGCCCTTTAAGCGTCTCAGAACAGGTGATACAATGACAGACATCGTGCACAGGATAAGAAGCATAGGCCGCTCGTGGATTTGTGGCATCCAAAACATTATCCTCCAGAAAAATTATCTCATTTTTTTCTTCTCATTTGGAGGTTAAATGGTGTTGTTTCACAATGAACCGCTCTGTAATAAAGTGCTCAATATTCACTGGGAAGAGGAAACTGAGATTCTGACCTGGCAGTTCTGAATATAAATATCGCCTCCATATTCGATTACCATTCAATTTTTATCTCCACCTCCAGGATTACAAAGCGGAAATCCAACCCTGATCTTGCATTATTGTGATTGTCAGGTTGTGGCATGGATGCAATTCCTTTTAGTACTTCTATATTAACATGCTCTCTCTATTCATATATAATATATCCTTCTCTCTTTCCATCCTTCTCCCTTTCTCCCTCCATCTTTCTCTCTTTCTCTGTCTCGTTCTCACCTCTCGTTCTCTCTTTCTCTCCTGTCTCTCTCTATTCATCTTAAAATTCCTCGGTGCTTGTGTGTGATTTTCTACATGGTTATTTTGTGTTGTCTCTGAGGCATCCGTCCTGTGTGTGTGCATGCGGGTGTGTATCCATGTGAACATGTTTGCATGTTTCTTGTTATAGATTGGGCTATGGCTTCTTCGTATGTTGATAGGCTTTTTTGTTTCCTTTTTATATGCTGATGCACTACAGCCATGGTCTTGGGAGATTAATGACTTAAATAATGCAAAATCCTGAATATGTCATTCCCTAGTAGCATTGATTTATCAGTCTGCTGCGATTTGGAAGGGGTGCGGCTTAACCGGTGCCTAAAGTGCACTACGGAAACACTTACCTTGCACAAACTTCAGAAATGAGCACTGTAGAGCATCAACTATGCACGAGCTGGATAGGTCATGGTACAGTACAAGAGCGGATTCAAAGGGTTTTTTTTTGGGGGGCTGTGATCCCTCCCACCACTTACTAAGCGAGAAAATGTAATTATCTGTGATGTTCATCAATTTTAGGTAGTCTAGTAGTATTTTAGTATTAGCAGTTGGGCAGTTTTTGGGACAATATTGATGGAAGCACATTCTGATTCCCATATCGCTGCAAATTTCAGGTACTTTTCGGAGACGGTCCATTTGTTTACCCCTGGCGCTCGTCGCTCCTCAAGACCGTTTGCGCCGCCGCACTGCAGATGGTATGTTGGATCAGCTGTGGTTTAGTACAATATTTGCACCACGGACTGCTAAGTCGTCTCTTGGTCAAAGCGTGCAAATCAGTGGCATGCCTTCAGAGCATTTAGATTCCTCATGCCCGACCTTTCACCCGAATAGAAGATTAACATGTTGAATATCGCGAGCCACGTCAATATCTGCTCTGCGTGATGTTTTTTTGTCACGAATTTCCCATGGAACTTGGTTTATTTTATCCTTTCGGCTCTATGGTAGCTAGGAAAGTTTTGTTAACACCCTAAATCAACCCAGTAATTAGTAAGTTCTAGTAACTTGTCCAAATACCTTCACCGCCATGCGCGTCACTATGCTGAAATTCCTGTTTTCTGTTCGTTTCAGACGAAAAAGCAACTGTATGATTTAGAACCTGTTGTCCTAGAGGTTCAGGAGATGCCAAAGAAAGTGATCCTGGATGCCAAGATGAGGAACGTGCTATGGTGCCTGGTCACAACTTGCGGTAAGTGCTCGAAAACCCTCGAGATTAAAACACCATCATCTTGGAATAGGATAGTCAGTCTGCTAGGTGGAAGGTTATGCACCGCATTGCAGTGCGCTCGCAATATGCATTGGATCACGGACTATGTATTTCATAGCATATTCAAAATCCAGATGCTCTAATTGTATAACAAAGCAGATATGCAGCTTAAAACATCTTGTTGTTGCTATATGTAACAGCCGTCAGCCGACTACGCGTACCGGCCGCACGATTAATACAATACAATTCGTGGAGTCCTCCAGCAAATAGAAGAGGGGACAGTGCGAGTGCGCTCCCATTGTGTGCGCACTTGTGTGTGACGACGTGTGTATAGACTGGTGTCTCGCACTGTCCCCTCTCAAATAGAAGAGGGGACAGTGCGAGTGCGCTCCCATTGTGTGCGCACTTGTGTGTGACGACGTGTGTATAGACTTGTGTCTCGCACTGTCCCCTCTCAAATAGAAGAGGGGACAGTGCGAGTGCGCTCCCATTGTGTCCGCACTTGTGTGTGAAGACGTGTGTATAGACTTGTGTCTCGCACTGTCCCCTCTCAAATAGAAGAGGGGACAGTGCGAGTGCGCTCCCATTGTGTGCGCACTTGTGTGTGAAGACGTGTGTATAGACTGGTGTCTGCAGCAGAGTGAATGTGATGTGACCACTGGTGACCCACTGTGGGGCGTTGCAATCTCACAGCGATGGGCTTCGGCAATGCTAGGTTGTGCTTTGCTGGGAAGATTCCGCGATAAGGATTAGTGCGCGGGGAAGCTCTGCGAGTCTACTGTCCTGTACGTGTGGTGAACGAATATTATGAGTGATCCCACAGTTACACTTTTGAGACCACAATAACCTTTTCTCTCAAATAGTTCCTGCGTGTTGTCACCAGTGTTGTGTTTCAATCAGAACTAGATATTGTCTCTGGACGTTGGTTTTTGTCAATGTGCGCGATAATACTCCCTCTCTCGAAGTTTCCCATTCTGCATTCAATGAAATCGTTCTGTAGTGGCGTTTCGGATGCCGGTACGCAGCCCCATATTTGCCATCTGAATTGTGAGCCGGAATCCACGTCTCCATAGCCGGCCAGGGGCACGCAGCTGCTGCCGATACACAATGGTGTGGTGCGTGACACCAATTTTGACAGGTTCCCCAGTCTCTTGATCTGAGGGTGGCTAGTTCTCCCAAGTAGCGACTGAATAAACTGGACATTAATTATTTCAAGCAACGGTCGCCACATGTACTCCAAGGAAAACACTAGCTGCGTGTGGTCGAGTTTTGGTAGTAATCCTACGTTTTGTAGTTCGGTCTGATCATTACCAGACCGTGTGGTCGAGTTTTGGTAGTAATCCTACGTTTTGTAGTTCGGTCTGATCATTACCAGACCGTGTGGTCGAGTTTTGGTAGTAATCCTACGTTTTGTAGTTCGGTCTGATCATTACCAGACCGAAGACAAGTCATGCACGTCTCCATTCTTGCTCGTCTAAGACTAAAGACAAACGTTCTGATGAACAATGCAGTCGTGGGCAGAACAGTTTTTTTTTCATTGACGACGCTGCTCGGGCCAACAGTCGAGTGTGTTCTTGAAGAGACGTTTTGTTTTGCACACACGCAGGCGCACCTTGGCAGCGATGGCTGATAACCTGCACCTGTGCAGGATTGGTGGTCGGCTCGCCACAGCACAGTTGGTTGCGTATCATTCGCCCGATGACAGATCTGGGGTTCGAGTCCCACAATCGGCGGCACTGCCGAAGCCACTCGCTCGGTGGCGGAGTTTGGTGAACGTGCGCTGGCAGTCGACCATGCCGTAGAGCCATTGCCAGCGCCAGGCGCCACTGGGTGTGCGGTACGAGAGGGCACAGCAGACGCGCTGGACGTCCTGCTGCAGGCACGGCATCGGCCACTGCTGTTCGGCAGCCAACGTGCGCATCGACCGCAACTGTGCCTCCTTGTCAGCCCGTATATACCTTGGCTTATTGCATCCAATTTTCACTGACAACAATCAGTAAAAATGCTGTCGAAAAATTGGCACAGTGCACTGAAATTTGTGATACGTGCTCGATATTTGGGAGAGAGCACGGTGCCGCTGACGTCAGTCACTAGTCACTGACGTCTGTGCCGCTGACGTCAGTCACTAGTCACTGACGTCGGTGCCGCTGACGTCAGTCACTAGTCACTGACGGCGGTGCCGCTGACGTCAGTCACTAGTCACTGACGTCGGTGCCGCTGACGTCAGTCACTAGTCACTGACGGCGGTGCCGCTGACGTCAGTCACTAGTCACTGACGTCGGTGCCGCTGACGTCGGTCACTAGTCACTGACGGCGGTGCCGCTGACGTCAGCCACTAGTCACTGACGGCGGTGCCGCTGACGTCAGTCACTAGTCACTGACGTCGGTGCCGCTGACGTCGGTCACTAGTCACTGACGGCCGGGCAGCGAGCCTGTGCTCCGCCGCAGGCACAGGATCAGATCTTATCCCGTGACAGGAAAACTGTGAGCCGGCCGTGACTGTGCTATCCTGGCAAACATCTTATGACAATCAACTGTCGTGCAAGTGCACAGGGTTCAGAAATTGAACTGTATTAGCTATCTTGTCAGCTTCCCATCCCGCGCACTGGTGGGAGCGGGGGCGAAATCCGCCCGCCCCTCCGATTTTTCGTAAATAACTCCCAATTGTACCAGTCGATATACGCAATTTTGCGTACCTGCCTAGAAATGCCCGGCGCGTCGTCTAAAGCAAGAAAAACGAAAATCGGCGGTACATTTTTCAAGTTGGATGCCGTCAAAGTCAAAACATTTCGTAGCGCCAGACCACAAAAATGGGCGCTGATGCGCTTCCGGTATATCGGCAAAAGGAAAGTATTCTTGGCAATACTAGCGACTTGTTTGACGTATATTGTTACACTATAGTTTCAAGGTCATGCTATGTCACCGAGGTCAAGTCAGGTCAAGTTTATGACAGGTCAATGAAGTCAAACTTGGTCAACTGAAAAATTGTCATAAACGCAAATGACTGTCATCTGAATTGTGAGCCGGAATCCACGTCTCCATGGCCGGCCAGGGGCACGCAGCTGCTGCCGATACACAATGGTGTGGTGCGTGACACCAATTTTGACAGGTTCCCCAGTCTCTTGATCTGAGGGTGGCTAGTTCTCCCAAGTAGCGACTGAATAAACTGGACATTAATTATTTCAAGCAACGGACGCCACATGTACTCCAAGGAAAACACTAGCTGCGTGTGGTCGAGTTTTGGTAGTAATCCTACGTTTTGTAGTTCGGTCTGATCATTACCAGACCGTGTGGTCGAGTTTTGGTAGTAATCCTACGTTTTGTAGTTCGGTCTGATCATTACCAGACCGTGTGGTCGAGTTTTGGTAGTAATCCTACGTTTTGTAGTTCGGTCTGATCATTACCAGACCGTGTGGTCGAGTTTTGGTAGTAATCCTACGTTTTGTAGTTCGGTCTGATCAACCAGACCGTTTGGTCGAGTTTTGCAGTAATCCTACGTTTTGTAGTTCGGTCTGATCATTACCAGACCGAAGACAAGTCATGCACGTCTCCATTCTTGCTCGTCTAAGACTAAAGACAAACGTTCTGATGAACAATGCAGTCGTGGGCAGAACAGTTTTCTTTTCATTGACGACGCTGCTCGGGCCAACAGTCGAGTGTGTTCTTGAAGAGACGTCTTGTTTTGCACACACGCAGGCGCACCTTGGCAGCGCTGGCTGATAACCTGCACCTGTGCAGGATTGGTGGTCGGCTCGCCACAGCACAGTTGGTTGCGTATCATTCGCCCGATGACAGATCTCGGGTTCGAGTCCCACAATCGGCGGCACTGCCGAAGCCACTCGCTCGGTGGCGGAGTTTGGTGAACGTGCGCTGGCAGTCGACCATGCCGTAGAGCCATTGCCAGCGCCAGGCGCCACTGGGTGTGCGGTACGAGAGGGCACAGCAGACGCGCTGGACGTCCTGCTGCAGGCACGGCATCGGCCACTGCTGTTCGGCAGCCAACGTGCGCATCGACCGCAACTGTGCCCCCTTGTCAGCCCGTATATACCTTGGCTTGTTGCATCCAATTTTCACTGACAACAATCAGTAAAAATGCTGTCGAAAAATTGGCACAGTGCACTGAAATGTGTGATACGTGCTCGATATTTGGGAGAGAGCACGGTGCCGCTGACGTCGGTCACTAGCCACTGACGTCGGTGCCGCTGACGTCAGTCACTAGTCACTAACGTCGGTGCCGCTGACGTCAGTCACTAGTCACTGACGGCGGTGCCGCTGACGTCGGTCACTAGTCACTGACGGCGGTGCCGCTGACGTCAGTCACTAGTCACTGACGTCGGTGCCGCTGACGTCAGTCACTAGTCACTGACGTCGGTGCCGCTGACGTCAGTCACTAGTCACTGACGGCGGTGCCGCTGACGTCAGTCACTAGTCACTGACGGCGGTGCCGCTGACGTCAGTCACTAGTCACTGACGGCGGTGCCGCTGACGTCAGTCACTAGTCACTGACGGCGGTGCCGCTGACGTCAGTCACTAGTCACTGACGGCGGTGCCGCTGACGTCGGTCACTAGTCACTGACGGCGGTGCCGCTGACGTCGGTCACTAGTCACTGACGGCGGTGCCGCTGACGTCGGTCACTAGTCACTGACGGCCGGGCAGCGAGCCTGTGCTCCGCCGCAGGCACAGGATCAGATCTTATCCCGTGACAGGAAAACTGTGAGCCGGCCGTGACTGTGCTATCCTGGCAAACATCTTATGACAATCAACTGTCGTGCAAGTGCACAGGGTTCAGAAATTGAACTGTATTAGCTATCTTGTCAGCTTCTTATCCCGCGCACTGGTGGGAGCGGGGGCGAAATCCGCCCGCCCCTCCGATTTTTCGTAAATAGCTCCCAATTGTACCAGTCGATATACGCAATTTTGCGTACCTGCCTAGAAATTCCCGGCGCGTCGTCTAAAGCAAGAAAAACGAAAATCGGCGGTACATTTTTCAAGTTGGATGCCGTCAAAGTCAAAACATTTTGTGGCGCCAGACCACAAAAATGGGCGCCGATGCGCTTCCGGTATATCGGAAAAAGGAAAGTATTCTTGGCAATACTAGCGACTTGTTTGACGTATATTGTTATACTATAGTTTCAAGGTCATGCTATGTCACCGAGGTCAAGTCAGGTCAAGTTTATGACAGGTCAATGAAGTCAAACTTGGTCAACTGAAAAATTGTCATAAACGCAAATGACTGTCATGCGATTCATGCCATTTTGCATGTTACTCCCTACACATGCTGAAAATTGCTGTTTTTGTTGTTGTGAACCTAAGCGTTTCCATATTTCATTCATGCTCTTCAGTCCTTTCTTCGTGAAGTCGATTGCGCTGTGCCCCCGACTGATCGGGCGGGCGGCCCGGTTGCGGTAACTGGAACCGGTAACTGACCTGATAAAGTGCTGATGTATAGGTGACCTGAGGTCAAATGCCGCATCTATCATCTGTATTGCATCATTAGTCATGTCCAAAACATCATTGAAGCCAATTTTGGAGCATCTAAGCACAATCGCAGCGATCCATAACAATGTCAAGCCAAGCCACGTAAAACAAGCAAAATGTAACATATTTAACCTCATTTGACCTTGAAGATATTGACCTAAGGTCATGAAACTTGCACACAATAGAGTTCACCACCGTTCCCATCTGCCCTGAAATTTCGTCACCTTCTCAAGCTTTAATAGGAGCCGAGATCTTAGGGGCGGAATCCGCCCCCCCCCCCCTTTCAGTGCGCGTAATTGTCAGGGGCCCTCCAGGGCGTGTGTTAAGCAATTGTAAGGCATCATTGGGAGCGCTGGACACAGGACGGCAGGGGGTGGGTTGCGTGGCTCCTGACCTGCAGGCACAGGAGTGGGCAATATACGAACGTATAATTTTTATTCATTTCTTGAGGTAGGTCGCGAAAGGTTTTCAAGTTATTCAGATATTCTCAAACCCATTAGTTGTAATGTGGATAGAGTGCTGGATAGCAATGAGACATAATTTAATATTTAAGTTAAAACGTTTTGGTATGGTTACCAATATTTCGGCTGAATTAATCAGGGCACATCGTTTCCAAATTGATAATGGCATCAAATCACCAGTTACATGTGCACAAATACGAGCCATGCCCATTACAGAACCGTTCAAGACTATTTATACCTGTGTATGTACCTGTTTATACTACAGGTATAAATACAGAGTCACTGTGTATGTACCTGTGTGTGTGTGTGTACATGACGCGTAAGTGAGTGTGTGAGTGTTTGTGTGTGCGTGTGCATACTTTAATTGGTATCGTTTAACTCCATATTATTAATTAATTCAGGGCATAATTCGAAATTAGATGTATCCTCACATCCACGCCACACATGCGCTGATTTCCGCCCAGACCATTTTGAAAAGAGTGGTTTTTGAGGTAATTTTCTCATTTTGATTGGCAACTTCATTACCTTGACATGACCTAAGCCGCATCCTATGCGTCGAAATGCCACATATAGCATGTCATTACACTCGACTAGAACCGCTGGTGATGCTCACCAGTCACATGTCCTTTTGCTGCAAGTTGCATTTTAATGGAGATCTCGGTTTTTTTAGCAGTCTGACCTATGATCTGACCTGGAAGGTCGGCCAATATGCTGAAGTATGACAATCGGATTTTAATAGTGAGATCTCGCCAAACGCAGCACGCCCTTTCTTGCTTAGTTCGGCTGTCACTCTCCGTATGTATACTAGGGAGCGCAATTATCTCCCCCTCTCCCTGCACGAGGAAGGAAGACAAATTGGCGATCACGGACAAGCATTATCCCCCTTTTGTTGTAGAGCTCCTTTATACCTATATCTGTACAGAGGCGGATTCCGCCCCCTCCCCAAGATATCGGAACATATCAGACATATTTCAAAATAGAATAGCTCAACTGAATTCTACTGTTCTAATCTAAGCGTTGAAATGAAAATTTCAAAATTGTCACAATGGCAAAGTGACATCTGGGGAAATTGATCAAAACAATTTGAGACCTTGTTTGTATTTTACACCGGTAAACTTGTGCATGGTTGGGTATGCATCATCCCTAATTGTCCAAAGCAATATTTGATACCCATATATGCTCATGTAAAACAGCTAATGGTGTAGCCAGGAGCCTAAGGGGGGGTGGGGACATAATTTGTTCTCTGTGGCTGGTGCTTTTTCGCAAGGAAAACCACAAATGCATATTATGTTGTCATTCTTGCATAATATGAATACTCGCTGCGAGGTTTTTCATTAGACGCGTCGCCGGGGAATTATACTAGGGAATTATGTCGAGAGGCCTGAGTGAGTGAGTGAGAATGCTAGTAGAAGTATTGTCCGTCGCAAAAATATCCTGCATTTGCCACTACGTTTGATTTTCTATAATAATTTGCCTTGAATTAACTCTTCCCCCTCATTGATTCGCCGTTGGCAAATGGTCACTCTCCTCGTGCCATTGCTTGCTGTGGTTTTAATGTGGTAGGTCCTGAATACCTGGCATCACCTGCATCCGCCACTAGGAACGCCTCCGGCTCCACCGCCACTTGTGATGCATTACTACCGTTCGTCCCGAATTCACCGCACCCTCCCAACTCTCCGATGGCAACGTAAATGATCCCGTTTTGTGTGAATCGACCACTTGTTGACAATTTTTGTCCATCCCTTTGGATCCGCACTTGGTATGATTAGGCTCAAATAGCCATTTCCGTATGTAAGGAAGGTAGCATGAGGAGTATGCATGTGCTGTTCCTAAGTCTTCGCAAACAACTCCCAATTTTCGCTCCTGGAGCCTCCTTTGATACCGTGACGAAATGAAAATTTTGATGCAAAGTCAAAAAGTTAGGAGAAGTCACTGGATGTCACGCTCCTATCACAAAGCGTTAGGGAACGGCATGCGAAAATCCACGACTTTCGCCTGGAGAAATCGCCAGGCGGAATGGTGTTGATGTACAACAGACCTGCGCTTGTGTGCTTCTTCGCTCTGCCCGTAGTCTTCTGTCGTGTGCGGCACAACTGCTCTGTTCGACCTTAGCAGTCCTAAGACTGTTCACGGAACACACCTTTTCACTCGAGGTCTGTTCTGTTCTGCGCCTGTGTCTCGCAGGTATGACTGACCTGCCAGTCATCCTGTTGTTCGAGGCTATTCCTGTCTCTGTCTCTGTCTCTGTCTCTGTCTCTGTCTCTGTCTCTGTCTCTGTCTCTGTCTCTGTCTCTGTCTCTGTCTCTGTCTCTGTCTCTGTCTCTGTCTTCGTTTCTGTCCTCTCGCGCCCTCGGTAGCTATTCTGTTTGTTCTCGCGCTCTGCCTGGTTGTGTTGTGTTCCCGTGCTCCACGTGGCCGACCCGCACCGTTGTCCCCCCCCCCCCCCTCCACGCCGTGACGCCGCCCTGTTCGCCAAGTTTCAGGTCTGCTGATACTAAGCGTGGGCGGCGGGGGGCCGGCAGAACGCCTCAGGCAAGGTATCGGTGGCCGATGGCGGCCTTTCGACGGGCGCTAATCGCTTGCGAGCCGGCTAACAGTCGCGACGCCGGTGCGGCGCGCGCCGTCGGCGGCCCGTTCCGGTGGCAGTGCGATGGTGACGGGCCGTCTAGCTGTGGCGGGCTGCACGCGGCGCTGGTGGAGAGGCGGGCTGCCGGTGGTGGAGAGGCGTGCTGCCGGTGGTGGAGAGGCGTGCTGCCGGTGGTGGAGAGGCGGGCTGCCGGTGGTGGAGAGGCGGGCTGCCGGTGGTGGAGAGGCGGGCTGCCAGCCGATGGTCCGGCGCTGGCTGGGCGCCGCCGGCGGTGTGGTTGAGGTGGTTTCCGGTGACCGGCACGTTCACCCGCCGGACGGCGGTGGTGGTTGTGGGTGGCGGTTGGCGCCTCGCTGGGTGTGGCTCCCGCCGCTGGGTGTGTGTGTTGGGTGCACGACTACGGCGCTGGGGCGTGCTGCCGACAACGCTGACGGGGCTGCTGAACAGTGGCCGCCAACAGCGTGGTTCATCTCTGGCGTACCTCACCGGCACATCTCTGTCACCTCACTGGCACCTCACTGGTACATCTCTGGAAACTCACTGGTACATCTCTTGCACCTCACCGGCATCTCACTGGCGCATCTCTGGCATACCTCACTGGCACCTCACCGGCCATCTTTTGGCACCTCACTGGTACCCCACCGGCACATATTTGGCATTATGAACACCGAGTATTGACACACCTCTATGTCGTGGCAGGTGCCACGGTCACGGAGGTGGGCAGGGTGTGGGGGGGGAGAGGGAGGACAGGATTGCGTCACAACGCTCTACATGGGCAGGTTGTTTACAGCCTGTGGCGGCCTGTGTGTGGCACCCGACTTCTGGGTGAGACATTGAGTGACGTAACGCGCACTCTCGCGTAGTTGCCTGACGCGGTCGGTGCTGGCTTGCATTTGACACGTTAGGGACATTTGATCAGGTGACAGCACGTTTTGTCACATAGTTACCAGAAGTTGGCCGCCCTTGAGACGCATGCCACCGCCTCACACACCGCGCTGCCACCGTGTGCCCAGTTCATCTATATCACAACCATACACGCGCAACTTGTCTATTGGTGTTTGATATGCACAAGGTACATGCATGGCCGTGCTATATGGAGCACCGGGAAGGAAATAATCTGCATGTGCGTGTCGTAGACCTGGACTTACTGGGTGCTGCTTCGGGCATGAGGTGATCGACTTATTCTGAGAACGCCGACGCCGCCGCCGACGCCGACGCCGACGCAGTCGCCCCGTGCCGCGTGCTCGTGCGTTTCCTGCCGCGATCCCGTCCGGCTCAGTGTAGTACCGGGAGCGCGTGTTGCCCACCCAGGAGCCGGTTTGGACGGCCGTGGTCAGCTGATGACGTGCCACGCCCGCCTCGCGTGCTGTGGCCGCCTCCGGCGGTGCCAGACACCTCACGACGGCGCTGCGATCTGGCGACAGATCTGCGTCGCGGCACGTTCGCTCCGCGCTCTACGCAGCGTCCGCGCAGACGGCGGGCGCCGATAGCGCGGCGGCCGCCGCATATCCAGCCGGTGCGGGGGCGGGGGCCGATCGGCGTGGGCCCAATTGCTGCCGTTGGATGCACGAATCGACAGCGGCCGCCCTGCGTGCCGTCGCCAGACCGTGTCGTGACCGTATCGCTGCACGCGTTATCGTGACCGTGTAATTTCACGCGTTATCGTGGCCGTGTCGTACCTCATCGCATGGCGTCAGATAGCACGCGAGCGATCAGGCTGCTGATCACGACCGGCTGACTGTTGCACAATGTTGACCATCGGCGGAGCTCCCGTTAGGGGCAAGGTCGGCGTGTTATTGGCTGGATCCGTTCGAGACTCCACAGAGATGATGCGATTGCCGCTCCCCTGTAATTGGTGGGGACTGGTGCTTTGAACCCGTGCTTTGGTCACCGTTAGCATTCGGTATGTTATATATATATATATGTATATGTATATATACTTCGTCAAGCGCAAAATGCACTGTGAAACTATTCCCCAGAGGCAAGCTTGTGGTTGCAAACGTTGAACTCTGTGGCACGCACCAAGCAGCACTCGTGATAAGATCGATTTGGCCGCTCTCTTTCCTCTCCCGTGTAATAGTATCGGCGAAAGAGTTTGGCAAAGGTGCCCTCGTTCCGTGCGGGCTGTGTCTGCACTCGGTCCGCCGGCAGCAGTGACTGGTGTTGAGGCCGGAGCCGATGAGCCGGGCCGGAGCCGACCTGCGGGGATGGGCGGCGACGGCTGCCGACAGTCGGCTGGGGCCGGCTGTCAGCGGGCAGTCGGCTGGGGCCGGCTGTCAGAGGGCAGTCGGCTGGGGCCGGCTGCAACGCACGGTTGGCCGCGGCACGTCGGCGGGCGAGCCTTGGCTGCTGCAGCTGCTGCTGAACACTGGTGTGCACTCTGTGTGCCTGCTTTCGTGTCTGTGCTCGGTGCTCACCCGGGACACAAAAGTCAGATCGTCGGCATGGCGTCCGCGGCGCACTGACGTCAAAGTCGAAGTCAAAGTCATGTATTGGGGTGATTCCACGCGGTGGCTGTTCTGCACCCAGACAATGTTGCGTGAGTACATCAGGTAAAGCAAATTGCGTCAGAAACATTTCAGGAGCATACAGCTTATAAAGACTTATCCATATATAGTAAAACTAGCGACTCTGCGCCAATGCACTTATGAACGCAGAGCGACTCGGTGCTTGTCTGGTGGCGTCACGTTCTCCGCGTTTTGCGGGAGGCGATTTAAATCTGCTGGTTTCTCTCAATAATGGGGTACGATCGAGTGCCGCACACGCACGCCAGCGAACAGCCGGTCCTGACACCTGTCGGCAAACTATGGCAGCTCGGCTAAGTGGCGACCTCTCTGGTGCGCTCTGTGAATCTCTGAGTAAGCCGCAACATCTCGGCAGACTTAGCCCGATCACGATTGCGATGGCATCAGTAGTCAGCCAGCGTTCCTGTACATCCAGCACTCAGCTCAGCACTCGGCAGCACTCCAGCTGTACACTTTTGTGGGCGCGTACCCTGTACACTGTTGTGGGCTGTACATTGTTGTGGGCGACTGTACCCAGATCACCGCATCACCGTGCGTTTGCGGCCGTTGCAGCGCTGTTTGGCGGCGTGGGGGCCGACCAGCGGCCGCGGGTCTACACGGACGGACACGACGTGAAGCTGGAGATCGCCGTCAACGGCTCCTTTCAGATGTTCTTCAGGTTAGCTGGCCGAGGCGGCCAGGCGGACGGACGGCTGGCGGGGTGTGGGAGCCCGGGCACAACCGGTGGTCAGGGTGGGGGAGTCCGGGCACAACTGGTGGTCAGGGTGGGGGAGTCCGGGCACAACCGGTGGTCAGGGTGGGGGAGTCCGGGCACAACCGGTGGTCAGGGTGGGGGAGTCCGGGCACAACCGGTGGTCAGGGTGGGGGAGTCCGGGCACAACTGGTGGTCAGGGTGGGGGAGTCCGGGCACAACTGGTGGTCAGGGTGGGGGAGTCCGGGCACAACCGGTGGTCAGGGTGGGGAGTCCGGGCATAACTGGTGGTCAGGGTGGGGAGTCCGGGCACAACTGGTGGTCAGGGTGAGGAAGTCCGGGCATAACTGGTGGTCAGGGAGTCCGGGCACAACTGGTGGTCAGGGTGGGGAATTCCGGGCACAACTGGTGGTCAGGGTGGGGGATTCCGGGCACAACTGGTATTCAGGGTGGGGAGTCCGGGCACAACTGGTGGTCAGGGTGGGGGAGTCCGGGCACAACTGGTGGTCAGGGTGGGGAGTCCGGGCATAACTGGTGGTCAGGGTGTGGGGGTCCGGGCACAACTGGTGGTCAGGGGGGAGTCCGGGCACAACTGGTGGTCAGGGTGGGGAATTCCGGGCACAACTGGTGGTCAGGGGACGCACAACCGGTGGTCAGGGTGGGGGAGTCCGGGCACAACTGGTGGTCAGGGTGGGGAATTCCGGGCACAACTGGTGGTCAGGTGTGGGGAATTCCGGGCACAACCGGTGGTCAGGGTGGGGGAGTCCGGGCACAACTGGTGGTCAGGGTGGGGGAGTCCGGGCACAACTGGTGGTCAGGGTGGGGGAGTCCGGGCACAGCCGGTGGTCAGGGTGAGGAAGTCCGGGCACAACTGGTGGTCAGGGTGGGGCACAACTGGTGGTCAGGGTGGAGTCCGGGCACAACTGGTGGTCAGGGTGGGAGTCCGGGCACAACTGGTGGTCAGGGTGGGGAGTCCGGGCACAACTGGTGGTCAGGGTGGGAGTCCGGGCACAACTGGTGGTCAGGGTGGGGAGTCCGGGCACAACTGGTGGTCAGGGTGGGGGAGTCCGGGCACAACTGGTGGTCAGGGTGGGGAGTCCGGGCACAACTGGTGGTCAGGGTGGGGAGTCCGGGCACAACTGGTGGTCAGGGAGTCCGGGCACAACTGGTGGTCAGGGTGGGGGAGTCCGGGCACAACTGGTGGTCAGGGTGGGGGAGTCCGGGCACAACTGGTGGTCAGGGAGTCCGGGCACAACTGGTGGTCAGGGTGGGGGAGTCCGGGCACAACTGGTGGTCAGGGTGGGGGAGTCCGGGCACAACTGGTGGTCAGGGAGTCCGGGTACAGCCGGTGGTCAGGGTGAGGGGGCATAAGTTACCCTTCTGCTGGTCTCACCACGCGTCGGCGTCACCTGTGCACTCCACCGATTGGAGCCACGACATGGCGCGTCTCACGCACCACATCCTTCCGCTGGTCTTTTGCCATCAGTTCGACCCCTGCGTTACGGCAAAAATAAAACAAAGTGTTAGATATATTCGCAATCGGGACATACTATATTTGATATTTGATCACGATTTTGTTAGGGGTGGTGGCCTTTCGGTGCTTCGTTCAGCTTATCCTTGCAGATATTTAGTCTTTGGGACTAACGCTACGGATAACAATTCTGATGTTGGCAGGGTAGGCGTTTTTGGTCTTCTTGAATTCCGTCTTCGCTTCCAATGCACGAGTACATAGCGACTATTCCTCAAGACAACACGAACCTATGAACGTTGCTGAGTTAAGGGAGTTTACCGTTCTGTGGCATATGCAGTAAATAACTGGGACTGTCATCGGTGGCTGACCGCTGTCTGCTGCCTTGGTCAGTGTGCCGGTGCCTGCTGGCGTCACGGTGGCGTTCCATCTGAGCGACGCGTCCGTGCTGGAGCCGATCCCCAGCATCACACTGCAGAATTACAGCGAGCCGGTCACCGTGCCGCTGATACCCAAGAGTCGCGGCCACTGCACCGTCAACGCCAACTCGACGCTGCCAGAGGACGTGTTCAGGTGATACGCATGTGTATCAGTATCACATATCATGTGTGTGTATATATATATATATATAATGTGACATAAACTGCCTATGCCTGCTACCGTCCAAAGGAGGAAAAGCGCAAGTTCATTACGCGCTCATTGGAAACTACGCCTCTATGTTCACGGTGCATAAATGTGCAATTCAACTAAGGAATGTTGTGATTATCGCCTATATTGATTCAAACCGGTCAGCAGTATAGAGACGAAAATTGCACTCACCCAAACGGGGACATACGCTTTTCTTCCTTTGGACGGCAGCATATTTGTCTGCAGATATATTTGTGATACATGGTTTCTGTATCAATCGGCTATTCGTTGGACAGTTGCTGCACTGGTTCATGAAACAGGTAATTGGCACCACGGATTGAGTATGCCTTTTAACTTGCACGTCGACTTCCCACAGTACGAGCGACGTATACGTACGTGTCAACGTTCTGGAGACTTTCGGCCTAGGCACTTTCAGCTCAGTTGTGGGATGGATATACTTCGCGGCGTGGACCTCGTCCTTTTATCCGCAGATATTCATAAACTGGAAGCGAAAAAGGTACGCATGGTGAATGTCTTTGTCGTGTTATTTTTCATTGCTATGCTTGACTTACCTTTATATATTGTGATTTTAGTTTTTATTTGCTTCCGATGTTATTGAGCGTCGTTTGGTGAATATGTCATTGAACGAAGTAATGCCAACGATTTCTTCCAATCGTGTCTGCTATTGTTTGAATGTCTAGTATTGTTTATCCCATCTTGACCTTGAATCACCCCGGGACAATATGTAGATTCATAAAACGATCAATTCAGCCTTCGCCTAAGTGTACACGGTTTGGGAAATAAGTATATAGAAATGTCAAACCAGGTGAAATAACGTCAGACCAAGCGAGGTCAGGCCATTGGTTGACCATTCATTGTCATGTCGCACGATGTAGATAGCGCTGAAACTGAATTCAGACATTAATTAATTCATGAGGAACACCAATATTGTGTTTGGCTTTGTGTGGAATATGTATGATATTTAACCTAGCCTTATGACATTGACCTGGGACATATTTTAAACTGACATACGCATTGCATTTGCTTTATGATTTTCCGCATGAACAATTACTCCAAATTCATTTTTTCCAGTCAATGCGATTAAAAAACGCGGAAATCTGTATAACTTCAGGTCAGTAACCTTGACCATAATCAAGCTTTCGGGAGAGCATGATTGTTCGTCTTGATGAAAGAACAATATGTCCTGAGGATGGCATTGACGTCTCGCAACTACTCCGAATGGCAGCACTGCAAATTCTCAAACATTACTGTCTTCAACTCGTCCCAGGTCTTTGCCCTTCGATGACCTTGACCTGATATTTGTGCAAGATATGCAAACAGATGCGTAAGAAAGTACTGAAAGTTTGGTGTCTCTGCATATGCTTATTCGTACACAAAATTCGACTCAAGACTTACACGAAATTTGTCCACTCTGAACACGCAAAATCACAAAAAGCCAAGAAGAACGGACGGCGTTATCGGATGTTTATCAGAATAACGTTTTTTCCTTTCACAACTAAACCACGTCCGCTTTTAATTCCGCTGTGCGATTTATAAATTTCGATGGGATAGGCGTCACGGGAGGTTACGAGGTCACGATGTCACGAGTCATGAGGTCACGGGTCTGGGCGCGAATGATCAATTCTGGTCGAAGCGCCCTAAAGCCCAAATAACTAACTAACGAGGTCACGGGTCACGAGGTCATATGCAATAAATCCTAATATTTTTAGGGAATGTTTTTCGTCTTCTTTTTTTTCGTTTTCAAGGATGCATATTGTGCAACACTCTGTTTCATACCAGTGAAATATCCATCGTGAAACCTTCCCATGTTAGTTGACCTAAAAACACTGCCGGAGGCTGTCCTGTAACTCCGAAACCGTTAGTCCGAGTTGAAACTGGTTTAGGCATGTTGAAAGGCCAATACTACTGTTTTAGCCAATTTTTGTCCAAAATAAAATTTAGAGGGTGCAAAATCGGAGAATAATTAGTTCATGTGTCGTGGGATGCGCTATTTGCTTTTATGTCCTACAACTGCCAATGTTTCCAGCGTGGTCGGGCTGAACTTCGATTTCTTGGCCCTGAAATGTGGTGGGATTCACCTTCTACTCGGTGTTCAACTGCGGCCTGTTTTTCTCCTCAGCCATCCAGGTGAGTGCTGTTTGTCCGATTTCCTCATGTCTCCGGAGTTCAATCGCCGGCCTTAGGTATGTACCCAGGCTGCCTCTTGACTGAGAAAAGTTGTGCATACCTGTGACGTTTCCTCCAGACTTGGGGTGCCAAGTTTGGAAGAAACGTCTCAGGTATGCACAACCTTTTGTGCCAACAAATCGAGACGCGTGTCGGTTTTAGCATATTGTTAGCCTCTCGGTGGCGACAGGTCTGTGAGTCCTGGACGCCTATCCCAAACAGGTATGGTGTAAAATGATGTCCCGTTTCGGGTACCAGCCATCTGCTCCGGCCCCAGTGGAAGGTTTGTAAAACGTCTGCCATTGTAGGTGTCCACTGCACCGGCCTGTCACGATTCCGCCACTCGGACTGGTCTGTCGTATTCTACTTCTGGTGTTGGAGTGTAAAATTCTGGCAAAAAAATACCCGAATAGAGTGCAATTTGTGGCTCGTATTCATCATATAGCGAGATGGATGTGTCGAATAAGTGTATGGTTACTGTATGCAAAGCTATTTGCGAACTCCAATGCCACATTTGAGATTGCAACAAGAAAATAACACTTTTTCGGAGTGTGAATATGTTTGGCGCGACAAAAGAGATCCCCTCGTTGTTTTCTCCAGCACCGCCTGACGCCGCCGTGCGCTTGCAGGACATGTACTACGAAGACCACCCGTACGGCCTGATTCCGGTGGCCGTCAACGACGTCGTGTTCGCGCTGCACGCTGTGTTCGCCTGCATAGTCACCATCCTGCAGTGTGTCATCTACGACGTAGGGCATAGGTCATTGGCACGGGCGTCCCTTCTGGACAGTCAGCGACACGTGGCTGCTCGATCCGAGTCGTCTGTCTACACCGTGCGGCGTGACGTGCCGTCTAACCACTCTGCCCATGTCGAAGCGCTGGAGTGTGTGTGTGTGTGTGCGCGCGCGCGCGATTATGGTGTGTGTGGTTTTGCGTAGCTCGAGGTATTGGTTCGTACTGTTGAGTTGTCGCACGTACCGTTCTGCCGCAGGGTGGCACGGTGTTGCTCTCAACACTCGCCACTGCCTTCAGTTAGGGTGTGTGTCGCAGCCCGAGACCCGCAGTTTGATATCGGAGACTCGCAGCTGAATTGTGACGCTGTGCCGAGCGGCGGTGACGATGAATGTAGTGGGTGCGATTTGTTTGCACTCGTTGATATGTGCTGCGGATCACCGTCGAATGGCATCTGGTTGACATTGTTAACTTGGTGAGATGAAGTAGCGTCATGGTGTTGGTCGGGAGCCAGAGGGTAGCTTTCACCAGTCAGCAGCCGCGGGGGGGGGGGTATATGTGACTTGTGAGCGGCCAGGAGGTGATGTCTGTGACCTTGGTCGCCAACCAGGTGACATCTGTCACTTGTCAGCAGCCAGGATGTGACTGTTACGTCTTTGACCTTTGTCAGCAGGCAGGAGGTGACGTCTTTGACCTTGGCCAGCAGCCAGGTGACGTGTGTGACCGTTGTCGACAGCGCGGCGACCAGCGAGTCTCGCTCGCCGCCCGCGGTCTGCTGGTGGCGTTCGTCGCCGTCATAGTCATCACTGCCATCATCACAGCTACAGGCGTGGTCAACTGGCTCTGGTTCCTCTACATGTTCTCCTACGTCAAGCTGGCCATCACCATTGTAAAATACGTGCCGCAGGTCAGTCTACACCTGGCGGCCGGATTCGGAGAGTGGGTTTTGCCGGTAGGTGGTAGCAGTGCAGATTTTCGGACATGTCGGCTGTGTCTCAGTTGGATCTACTAAGCGCATTTGTGGACTTGTTCTATGGATAGACACGTCGTTGAGCATGGTGTGTGTTCCTTGTCGCTTTTTTCGCTGGTACCGTTCCTCGCAGTGTGGTAATGACTCCACAATCGGCGCTACTTGGATCGCCAGGAATTGCTTTGCCATCGTGTGAACCGCAACTGCTCTGAATATTGGCGTGGAAGCACGGAAGTATGCCCAGTAACCATTGGTAGCCCTCATCCAAGCCTTGGTCAATCTTCGCCGTAGTCTTTGCAGCTGCTGCCCTCTCCATGAGCCAAAGTTGGAATTCCCAGGCTATAAACAAACACCGATTTCTATAGCAAGTGATGGTGCCGTGGCCTTGCACCATCGCTGAACAACCTGTAGGAGAGAAGAGGTGATTTTTGACACGCTTGCGAATAGCGCGCACATGCTACGCACGGGTGCCTTTTCAGAAGGGAAGCAAAGCCCCCGATGATACTTTGGGGGCACCTATGCCAGTTGAACCTCGCACTGGGATCAACCATCGTAACTTGGCTGTCTAGGAAAACGGCACTCCCTCGGGTTATCACAGGTGCCCCGATAAGGTGTGTGAAAACATTGATGTGTTTTCGGGGACTCGTAGTCCCCACCATCCATCCCTCCTCCAATTCCTGCATCCATGTCATGCCAGTGTGCCTTTGTGTGTCCTTCATCCAACCCTGTATCAACAACCCCTCCCTTATCACGAGCAAGCAGGCCAGCTTCTCTTGCTCTATCCGTCCATCCAGTTTTACAGGGGTAGTCACGCCCCTCGTCCCGTCTCAGGGGATTGACGGGGTCTTGGAAGTTGAGATTCTCCGCCGCGCGGTGCCAGTTGTGGTGGGGGACCAACACGCCTCTTTGGTCCTGATAGCCTGGGGGCGTGCGGGCCGTAGGACCCCAAACGGACCAAGTGACATGTGGCCTCGGGCCGCCTGGCCTGGGTTTTGGCCTGGTGCCTGCCGGCCCGGCCGGCCGGGATCAAGGGGTGAGCGGCGCTGTTACGCGGCTGGGGTGATCCTCTCTCTCCCTCTCCCGACCGTGCGAAGGCGCCGCCTGCCTGATATAGCTTCACGGACGTCTGACGTCCTCCCGCGTACGGGGTCCTCCCCTGTTCCTCACACGCGGACCAGACCACTCGCCCCCTGATGGAGGCCAAGGGTCAAACGTGACCGTACGTCTCATGGTTCACGAGGACAATGCACGTAAAATAAATCGACACTTTGGGGACGCGAGAACCGCCTCGTCGTTATGGGTATCAGCCAGTCCGCGCATCTTGATTTTCAAATCGACAGACACAGGAAATAAATTGTCATCTCTCTCCCCCTTTCAGCGTAGACGAGGATATGGCCGTCTCGGGTCTGCCACACGCTGCGACAAGTTACGGGATGAGGGCATCGAGATCGAGTTTCGTAATGGAGAGGATGCAAGGAGAGCTTTGGAGCTATTGACCGTTCAACCTGCCACCAGATGGCAGGGCAAAAATTTAAAGATGGCGGCTACATTCGAGATAAACAATACGCGTACCGTATTGCGTGATACTATCTGAGCTTGCTTTAGAGGAACACAGATGGATCCTAATGTACCAAAAGTATCAATTGTGCAAATATCAGAGTATATCGGCGATAAAAAGCGTTGTGCCATTGAGAGGGAAGCCGTACTAGATGCAGGACACATTATTTCTTGTGGTACGATTGGGAAAGAACCGGGCAAGGTTACGGTGCAGGCACTCTGCATAAAATCCAGCCACCTACGCGAGAAGCCCCATGAGCTACATGCTGTGGTGGAGTGGGGGAGATTCAATTACAAAGTATGTACAAATTACAAATTATATTAATTAAGTATACGAATTATGATGGTGGATACCAGTGTTGTGTGACCACTAGCAGGTCAATCAAAATATTACTGTTGCATAGCATTGGTTTTTTTGGTTGGTGTTGTGCTAGCAATACCAAAAGTTCATGAGCTTCCAGCCCCATCATCATGGGTTAGGTTATGGATGTACTTTTCAAGTTCATCACAGGTGTTCTCCTGTAGAGCAGCTCCAGCATTGGGCTGGCTGATCAAAACCTACCTTCCAGACAGACAGTTTCTGATAATGTACTAGACTGAGTTGGGTGCCCCACCCAGTTATATTGAATTTTTTATTCAACTACACAATACAAATTTGAATGATTTTCCACTCCCTTGTTCTTGTGCTGCATATTTTGTATAGATACTTCCTAATCACAACACTGCTGTCATTAAAAAAAACATGCAGCTAAGTTTCATGTGCATTCACTGGTGGTGTATTGTGAAAATTATATTGATGTTTACCCTGTGTTTTGAACTGAATTTCACCCTTATGTGGATCTACACTGCTAAGTTTCCACTGGGAACTTAGGCAGAAAGTATGAGAATCTGGATGATATATCAGTGATGCAGCATCCAGGGACTTGTGCAAATTTCAGTGTAATGAAGCATCAGTCAGCAGTGTGCAATTATACTGGTGCTGGTGCACATCATCAAGGCGTCTGTCATGCTTTTCATTCGGGCAGACATCCAAGCCTCAGACATTTTAGAACACTGACATAAAGAGGCCTTGACAAGGCATATCAGCACCAATGCATATTTGTAAGCTGATGCAGACAATACATTAGGAGGCAGATCTACCAATTGTATTATGGCAGGGGGCACTTTTTAAGGAGAGGATTCATGTATCCAGAGGGAGCACATTTTCTACCTTTCAGGGATTCTCTCAGCAGAGAAACACTTTGAGTGGGGGTGGGTGCACTCAAGCATCCTGAGGGGCAGCCCTTTTCACTCAAAGAGAGACCGTGTGTCTGGTGTGGCTGTGGCACACATGGCCCAAGGATCCACCACTATAATGCATATTTGTGCACTGATGAGTACCAAGGAGCACCAATGCTCATTAATGGCTGATGCCTTGGTGTGCACCAATTTTCTGTTCTGGTCATCCTTCACATCCAGAAGTTACTTCCTCGTTTCTTTCTGCTAAATTAACTTGCATGCCTTTCCAATCTGACCTGTTGTTGAAAAACAAGTGCACAGCAGTAATTGTTGTTCAGCACGTTTGTGAGGAATATAATATATAAAGCATATGTAGGGTCTACAATTGTTTGAAATTTCGGTAAGCCACATCCGTTATCTGATGGTCTTCTTCTGGATATAAAGATCAGCATGTGATTCTCCAAAGAAATGGAAGAAGTTTCTAGGGAAACTTCAACAAGTCCAGTCCATATATTTGTTCTCCAATTTGTGCTCAGGGGCTTCTTCTATATAAATACCAAATAACTTTTAACACATCCATTATGTGCACATGATTTACATACCAACAATGCCTCAAGGTTGTTTAATTTTAGCTTCTGCATTACATGCTAAATTGTATATGTAGATAGGCAATTTATAATTCTGTGTATGAAAGCAATATGGTTGAATTACATGCTGGGAACACCAATAATTATATGAAGCCTTCACCCATACCAGTGCCTTGATGGTTGATGGGTGCCTTGATGCCACCCATACCAGAAAGGATATAATCATTCTTCTTGAAGTGTTTGCTGCATACCTTCATGTGCCTTGATGCTTTCTTGCCCATTTTTAGAATGTTGTGCCACTTTTTCGAGAGTAATTTATCTCTCGGGAAGCGATGGAAGCTGACTTCAGGTTCCCTCCTGTGTAATGATTTGCATTGTGGAAAACAACAATACGCATTGGACTTGCTCACCTTATCCACTTGATCCATTATGTTCACAACTTTGCAAGAACCCTCACACTCTGAAACTTCAAGGACCTGAAATAGTATGCGTAACCTCAGTGCTAGCCATTTCCATGTATGCAAATTGTTTCTGGTAGCGCGCCAGATTTGTCACACTTTTATCTGCCAACAGTAGTTCAACGTGTCTGCCAACAGGTGGCAACCCTTTCGCCTTGAACGGTCAATATAAATTCACTTATAGAGCATACGTAACCCAGATGGCACTAGATACCTTACCACTCCAGTTAAAGTGTATACTTCATACTTCCATTTAAGGTGCATCCGACCATATCGTCACCGACCGTTTTCGATTCGATCCGAGACCGCTGGGCGCTGACTCACAGTAGCCAGCTGACGGAGACCATCCGCTGCATCACTAAATGCGGATTAGCCAGCAGGCACGTGTGACACCACGCTGTCCGTCTAATCACGGCTGGCCGTGGACCGGCGTCAGGCCACTTTATCGTATCTCGACTGATACCGCTGATCCTGCAGATAACACGATGCCCTTCTGTTGGGTAGCCAAGCCACGCCGATATATATATATATATATATATATATATATATATATATATATATATATATATATATATATATAAACCGGGAAAGTTGGTGTTTTGTCCGGGTGTCGGCATTAGCCTACTCTTGTCTAATAGCACCGGGTCTTTACCGTGCGGACAAGGAGGTAATTGTCCACAATGCCTATCACGCCGAATGCCGCGTGTTAGTTGTAGTGATTACTAACAGCATGCTTTCATGCAGGGTTCTGTGTGGGGTTAGTGCGGTGTTTTGTAATTCGGTTCATCTACGTCCGTTGTACCTCTGGGTAGTCGTTTTGCGTTGTGAATTGCCAGGCAAGTCGGCTCATCGAAGTCCTATGGCACCTCTGGGTAAGGTTTTATGTTACACTATTTTTTAAAGCAAGCCGGCTCAGCTATGTCCGATGGCACCATTTATTTGGAATGGGAAAGCGAATCGTCTCTGTTCGTCCAATGCCATTCGTGAATGTCTGTTTACGTGATTCCTACGAGTGTATGCGCTGACATGCAGTGCGCGGCGGGGCGCGTGTTGAAGTGCGTGTTGGTGGTGTGGTGTTTACACTGCTCCCATTAGTTTGGTGTTTGTTTGTTTGTTAGTTTGGTGTGCAGATAGCCAAATAGTAATTGGAGGAATTATGGGTGTTTGTCACCCAGAAGCCATCAAAGCGAGAGGGTGATGCCCTCTTTTTGGCAGAAGGCCTCAGGCGGTTGTCTATGAGCGTCAAAGCTATTACGATCTAGCAGGGTGTGGCCTATGCTTAATGTGGTGTCGCAGGTGTCGCAGTGAGGTGTTGTATATTGGTCGTCCTCTAGTTGAAGCTGTGTTAGTTTTGTGCACCAAGTTCGAAGTCTAGCTTCCTTTTGGCGGTGTGATTGGTTTGATGTGTTCCATGTGCCTGGCGTTGGTTTGATGTTGTGGGTGTGGTTGGAGCGGTGAGGTGTAGGGTTGCGTTGTGTTCACGTGTTCTGGTGCTGTCTACGTATGTGGCGTTGTAAGAGTGTTTAGCAATCGTCTACCGAATATTCCATGTTGGTATAAGTGGTCAATGTTAAGGCTTGCTTTGCCAGCCTGTCTACTGGCTCGCTTCCTGGATTGTTAACGTGGCCCGGAATCCAGAGGAAGGAATAGTTGTTTACGTTGTAGGCGACGGCTTATTGGATTCGATCAATAACTGGATGTGGGCAGTCGTGTGTTGCTAATTGACTCAAGGACTGACTTGGAATCTGAACAAATTACTGCGTTTCTCGTTTTGCTCCATTTTAGAATGGAGATAGCTGCCAGAATGGCCAGTGCTTTAGCGGTGTCGATGGAAAAGTACATCGTTACCGTTTGAGTAATGATGAAGACAGCCGCAACCAAGGGGGGGCACATACCGTGACTGTCGGTGCGCCACGTATTGGTCTTCTGCCACCGACTTGCTGATGAGTGGAATGCCACTTGAACCGTGCTTTGCTGTCTCAAAATTCTTCATCTTCATTAAGTGCATGTTGTGTGTGCCTCACCGGCGGTTGGTAGGGTGGTCATATGTCAGGATAACCCCCGTCGGTGTGGCACTGTGAGGTCCTTCATGCTAAAAAAACAAATGACAGGCCTTTGACCGATTAACTTAGCTCTCATCTAGCACACAGCATGCATTCTTGCCATTGTCCTGATTCGTTTTGTCTTTTATTCGCATTCCTTGTCATCGCTTTTCTGCACATTTCGTGTAAACTCATGAAGTACTTCTGACATGTTTGTTACAGGCGCAATATAGCCGAAGCAGCTGACGCGCCCCGAACTGTCAGTTACACACCACTTCTCTGAGAAATTCAATTTCGTGTAATGTATTCTCTTCATTGGCTCACTGTTCCACACGTAATGAGGTCGGGTCTGTCCTAGTACCTCTTTCCAAATGTAGCGACCTTTTTCAAGTTTCTTCGACCGACTTTGGTGCGCATCTCCCCCTTCGATTTGCGACGTTGTGGGCGCCGTACAGCCGATGCACTTGATGCTCTCCGAAACTCCAAGAACCAACTAACCGGCTTATCACGAGGCGGCGTATGTGGCGTGCTGAGAACACAGGGTCCAAAGCTGCACCACTGAACTTGACTGAAGGATCGCTGGGCTTTCAGATCAAGGCTGGCAGAAAGCCGACTCAAACTGCATTTGGCTATCCCGATGCTTGGAGCTGGTTTTAGCTGATTAGTCCGAGCATACGTCGACCAAAATCACAATCTGCTGATGGTTTCGTGGAATTGGTGCGCGTCATTTCGTGCCCCTCGCTTGGCGCCTAGCAAGAATAACGGCAATGCATCAAAACGGTGCAGAAATATAGCATTGTTTCGAGCGTTGCTGAAGACGAAGCGAGTCTTCGGCCGGCCTAGCTGGATCGTTTTCTACAGGCCTGTGACTTTGCGAATACGTGCCCAAGGATCACGGAATAACCATCATCATTCGTTAAATTTCATATGTCAGTTTACTTGGTTTGGGCCTGTCCGTCTTTCCCCGTGGTATTTTATGTTCGACCATGTCTATGGCTTTAGCCCGCGCCGTCTCCGGGGGTCGTTATCGACCCCCCCCCTAAGGTTTTCCGCGGATAGCGAAAGAACGGCGCGCGGCAGCGCGCCGAAATTTGGTATACCTTTTCCGACATCAATTTCGCATATTGTACAAAAAATTGAAGTAAGGTCATCTAAGGTCAACGAGTTAGTCAAGGTCAAGTGAGGCCACCTCCAAAAACATTCAACCAGTCCTCACTCTTTAACGGATAAAGATATTTTAATGAAACTTTTAGCGTTTGCTTATCTTTAGGGACGCAACAAAACGCACCAGGGAATTTTTTTCCGTTTTTGATTACTTAATAATTTTGCATATTTGCCCATTAGAGTTAAAATCGAAGATTCTGGCTAAAGTAAGCATTTTTATTGGAGAAAGTTGAGTTCGAACAACGTGTTTCGGTCAGCTCTACCCATTAGAGGAGGAAAATTAAAGAAAACTTGAAAACTGAAAATTTTGAAATTAAAAAAAAAAAAATATAATTTTGATTTTTGGGTGGCCAAAAATTGTATGGCCCTGGTCGATTTCGCTTTCATTTTCTGAGTCCAAATAATTTTTTTCTTCAAATATCCCCCAAAATGAACTCCCCAGAGCCAAAAACATGATGTAAGTCATGAAAACCTAGGCCCCTTAGAGACGTCACTTTTGGGGGGGAATTTGTGTTGGGTGGGTGGTGTCTGGCCCTAATCGTCGAGCGCTTTCCGATGACACCTCTTTCGTTTTCGTGCGACGCTTAGTTTGAAGATTAGACGGGGTCCCTATCGCCCCTCCCCCCCTCGAGACGGGGTGTGAGGATATGACCGGATAGACGGGGAGGATTAACGCTTTTGTGCATTTTTCCGCAGTACATTGCGCATGAATATAAGGTTTTCGGGGACATCAAGGCCACGTCAAAGGGTCCATAATCAGCGTAGATTGCCGTTTTCAATTCGCATGGTCCCGACCCTCCACAACTGCAATATTAGGCCGAGTTGTGTGGCTTGTGCTATTACTCCGAGCACTCCCCTTTGGCAGGTTGTCCCAGTGCAAATTGACGTCACTTTGTCCTGTTCAAGGAAAGACATATAAATCCGGAGGAACTCCGCACGTTGCCATTATATAAAATAAAAACATTAACATCACGATTTATCGCGGATTTACACAAGGTTCAATGTTCGTTTCTGGTGTTGAATGTACTTACGTCAGTCGACACTGCGTTCGATCTTTTTGTTTACCGATACACATCGATTATACTGCCGAATTGTATGCCATTCTTCAAGCCCTCTATTATATACAGGAAGACCGGTCCATAAAGCACTTGGTTTTCACAAACTCCCTGAGCAGTCTCTGGACATTGAAAGCCTTCAACCACCCCCGGGGCCCCCCGCCCCCCCCCTCTCCCACCCCAATAAACCCTTTTTTTTTAAAATATTTTTTTTCCAATCCCCTTTTTTATTCCCTTCTTTTCTTTTTTCCCCTTTCTTCCCCCTTGCCCCCCCTTTTTTTTTATATTTTCTTTTTTCCTTTTCTTTCTTTCCTTTCCCTTTTTTTTTTTTTTTTTTTTTTCCTCCCCCCCCCCTCCCTTTCCTTCCCTCTTCCCCCCCCCCCCCCCCTCCCCTTTCCCTCCCCCCCCCCCCCCCCCCCCCCCCCCCCCCCCCCCCCCCCCCCCCCCCCCCCCCCCCCCCCCCCCCCCCCCCCCCCCCCCCCCCCCCCCCCCCCCCCCCCCCCCCCCCCTCTTCCCCCCCCCCTTTCCTTCCCCCCCTCCCTTCCCCTTTGCTTTTCTTTTGGGGGGTGGGGGGGGGGGGGGGGGGGGGGTTGGCTCCCGGGGGGCGGGTTTGTTGTGTTGGGGTGGGGGGGGGGGGGGTTTTGGGTTTGGGGGGGTTTGGTTTGGGGCTAGGTCAAGTTGCCCTACCCCCCCCCCCCCCTTTCTCTGATAATTTAAAATTTTTTTTTTTTTTTTTTTTTTTTTTTTTTTTTTTTTTTTTTTTTTTTTTTTTTTTTTTTGGGTAGGGGGGGTTTTTTTTTATTTTTTTTTTTTTTTTTTTTTTTATAATTTTGGGGGGGGGGGGGGGGAAGGGGGGGGTGAGGGAAGGGGGGATTTTTTTTTTTTTTTTTTTTTGTTTCTTTTTTTTCTTTTATTTATTATTGTTTTTTTTTTTTTTTTTTTTTTTTTTTTTTTTTTTTTTTCCCTTCTTTTTTTGTTTGGGTGGGGGTTGGGGGGTTGATAAAACTTTTTTTTTTTTTTTTTTCTTTTTTATTTTTATTTTTTTGTTTTTTTTTGTTTTTTGGTTCTTCCCTCCTTTTTTTTTTTTTTTCCTTTTTTTTGGGGAGAGTTTTTTGGTATTTAGGGGGGGGGGTTTGGGGTGGTTTTCTTTTTTTAGTGGTTTGGGGGGGGGGGGGGGGGGGGGGGGGGAGGGGGCCTTTTTTTCTTTTGTTTGGGGGGGGGGTGGGTTTTTTTTTTGTTTTTTTTTTCGGGGTTGCTTGGCCAAAAAAGGGGTGGGGGGGGGGGGGGGGGGGGGGGGGGGGGGGGGGGGGGGGGGGGGGGGTGGGGGGGGGGGGGGGGGGGGTGGTTTTTTTTTTTTTTTTTTTTTTTTATTGGGGGGGTTGTTTTTATTTTTTTTGGGGATTCCCCCCCGCCCCCCCGGTTCCAAATCCCGGGGGGCCCAGGGCCCTTTTTGGGCGGGGGGGGGGTCCCTTTTTTTGGGGGCCGGGGGGCCCTTTTCGGGCCGGCCCCCGAAAGGGCGCGCCGGGGTAATAGACTTGTCCTCAGGATTATCCGAGTCGTTAAATCCTTACATGCCATCGACAGAAATATCGTGTTCTGCTGGATTCCCAGCCATGTCGGATTTGCCGGAAATGAAGCTGCTGACGTAACTGCCAATCACGCTATCAGCAATGGCCCCACAGTTCATTACGGCTCCCTCCAAGAGACCTATATCCTACTATATTGTCAAGTATACGGTCAAAATAGTAACGAGCCTGGAACTCGTAGTGTAGCAATCTGAGGGTTCTAAAGTCGGCACTAGGACTGTAGCGGTCCTCACACCGTACCGAAAGACTGGAGGAAGTAATGTTCTGCCGATTGAGGATAGGTCATACCTTAGCCACACATGGCTACATACTGACTGGTGGTGACCAACCTGCATGCCCACATTGCTCTGGCCTGCTTACTGTGAATCATTTTTGGTAGGTTGCTTACGGTTGGAACCACTATGACACCAGATTTCAGGACGGCAAAACGTCGACACTTCTTTGCGTACGCTAATAGACAACGACTCTGAGGTCGTGGCGTTTGTGAACATTTTTACCTTCCTTCAACAAGCACGCTTTGATGTGATATGCCGCCACTCGTGATGATTAATAACTGGCTGCTATAGCAGCATCGCATATTGTTTATAATACAGTTATGGATGCAAAATGACCCTGGTAGTCGACGTGCCCCTAAACTCCAATTCATCATCATTATTTCTGCTTTGGTTGCTTGTTCAGACAATAATCGTGCCCTTTTTGTCGTGCTCCCTGTCCGTAAAGTCAGGCGCGCCGTCAGTGTTTCTCCTGGGCTCTGGTGACTTCTGATCTTGCCGAGATGCTAGCCGCGGTAGCGTGCAGCTGATATTTGTGACAGCTCTGCACGCCAATGAGGTCTGGATGTGAGACTGCAACTGAGACTGGCTGCCTTCCCAGGCCTACCTCAACTACCGACGCAAGAGCACCGACGGCTGGGCCATCGGCAACGTATTGCTGGACTTCACCGGCGGCTCGCTGAGCATCCTGCAGATGTTCGTCGACGCCTACAACTATGGTGCGCACTCTGCCCTGCTCGACCACAACCCCCACCCCCTGGTATCACATTTGAGCACAGCTGCTGACGTTGCTAACCCGGCTACCCGGACAGGAATCGCTTCCCTCGGCATCACGATCCTCCGCAGCTGCTGACGGTGCAAGCGCAGCTACCTATACGGGAGTCACCTCGGAATGATAATTGCCAGCAGCTACCCATATCAGGTTACGTTTGCCGGGCTCCTGTTTTGTAGTAGAAGGGTAAATCTTAAAGTGGTGTAGTTTTTATTTCGCAGTTGCGTAATGCTACCGGGTGAGCATTTGTGTCGTGATAAATGGATCATTCGCGTGAGCAGCGTTCATCTTCATGTCCAAATGTAACCCAATCGCACGATGATTGAGGTACCTCCGTAAAATAGCATGCGACGATTTGTGTGTGTAGCGTGCCACTGATCGTGAACACCATACAAAATTAATCTGAGCTGGTTGTGGAACTGGCACTGGCTTACGTTGATGGCATTAATGCAGCCGCAACGAAACGAGGATATTAGTTGGTTTCATCACGAATGTACGGTATCGGTAGAAGTTGTTGATTGGCTTTAGTTGGAAAGTTTTCTGAGTGGTTTCAACGGGATGCTCAACTAAATGAGCACAAGTGCATTGTCACGCGCGCCTCCAAGCATAACTCTGTGTGTGTAATTCTGCGACGTGTGACTGAAATGGTCGTGTGTTGAGGTACATGCATGCCCCATGTAGGTTCATCCGGTCTCTCCACCCCATCCCCGGCCTCCAAATCGATAGTCGCTGTGCTCCAATGCTACTTGAAGCAGTGAGAAATTATTCGTGAACTAGGGTGGAATATACCGCTTTCTGAAAACTGAATCGACATCCCTCCCAATGGATTATCCACATCATGATTCATGATGAGTCGCTATGAAGGCTTTACATCTAATTTCTAGCAGTCTCTTGTTGATAAGTATCATGCTGATACTCTCCATTGCGGATTGTGATGCACAAACATCTGTTAGCACAATTCCAGGTAAGATGATTACCTATGATGTGGTTTGTTATACAATATCAGTTGATATATATATAGGTATTTTGTATCGTTATCGCTAAAATAGCTACCCCTAAACTAGGTATCTCAACACAAATGTAAAGGGTGCCCATAGGAGTAGGCTGTTGGATAAAAATTTTGTTTGAAGAACTTACAAGTTATGTTAAGTGACATCGTTTTCGTGGTCAATTTCGACATCCTATTGTACTCGTTTCGACATCTCACACCTAACGAAAAACCATTATTTTTAACACCGACTTGAAGGCTCGCCGGACGCCCGACCCGCGTGGTTCACACGACTGCGGGGTTTTCTGCCCGCCTCGAACCAGTTCATCTGTGTCGTGTCTTTCCGACCTCCTCGACTGTCGCCACCATGAGCCGTGCAGACCCGAGTCTGAAGTGATCCGAATCCGTCCCACCTGTGTCGCAGGGGGGACACAGGTGAATCCGTCCCACCTGTCTGAGCTTATCGCAATATCACCACCCAGATTTGATGGGATTAAGCTTACACACGTGATTACAGCTAGCCTACTTTGGTGGCCTTTCATATCTTGAGACTGTATCATGCCCTCCATCCTATTTGCATGAGCTTTGGCAGGCACGTGACGTTTGTTGGGAAATCTCCGCTCAACAGCTCCTCGTGTGAGCAGATTTCAGACACGATTGCGTAAGTCATGGGCATCGTGCGGTTTTGTCGACAATCCGGGATCTTTCCGCCTTGCCCCGCGTCTGCGTTTATTCCCAAGTGAATGTGCTGAGCCAAACGTTCAAGTTCGTCCGTATAATTGAGCCGACTGGGGAACTTGGCCGGCAGGCAGTGGTCCTGTCATCGCTGACGGACGCAAAATTGTCCAACTATGTGCACTGTTGTTAGTTTGCATTGCTACTAGTATGTGGTATTTATTGATTTGTTGTTTGGAATCTAGGACTTGCCGAGTGGTGAGACCATGTTCACGACTGTTGATACGTGGTCAATGTGTTCTTGTGGTTGCCTCGCACCCAGTGCCGTGTGGTCCACATTCCACTGTCGTCTGCCATTGTCTTTGGAACCAGTTCAGATGGTTAGGTAATATTAGTAATGTCGGATGGTAGGTATGTACCAGATCAGCAAAAAAAGGTGAAATTCGACATCACTGGTCAAGTACTAAAGGAGGGTGATCCATATGACCCCCACGCCCACCAACCCAGCCAACTCTGTGGTGAAGGTCGAGTACGTTTGGCGAAGAGAGCGAGTGTACATGCAGAACTGACAGGATATTTCGTTTTCCAGACGACTGGTCTTCCATTTTTGGAAATCCCACCAAATTCGGGCTGGGGCTGTTCTCGGTCCTGTTCGACTTGGTGTTCATGTTCCAGCACTACTGCCTTTACTCGTGAGTCCAGAGCGGCACGTGCGGCTGGGCGTTCCGTCGTCAGCGGCACCTCGCACGACGACCACGCTCGTGGGCGTTGTGTGATTGCGTCAGTCATGTGGTCTACTGCTCAGCTTACCACTGCTTGCTATCGTTGCCTGATCGCCGAGTATGCTGGGGCCGGTGACAGTGCTATCGTCGTCATCGTTATCAGTTGCCCATTGTTATCCTCTGCGGTTGTTACGTGCTTTGCTTCCAAGTGCCTCCTTCGGTGTGTTTGGTAATTGGATTTGTGTTCGAAGTTCCCTCGACACATAAATCACGTGTCGTTGGAGTGCTACACGTGTGTCATATCGTACAGCTGTCTGGGGGCTCGTGTGTACCGACGTCGGACGAATTCATCCCCGAATGTTTGTCCTTTCTGTCCGTGGGTGCGGCTTCTTAGTTAGTTATTTGGGTTTTAGGGCGCCTCGACCAAAAGTAGGTGCGGCTTCAACGGGCCGTTCTTCACCGGGGTGCATTTTGCTGTGCGGACAGGTACGCCGCTTGGATTGCCTACCTGTCGAGCCTGATCCTTGCTGCTGGGCCTGGCCATGTATTACCAGTCCAGTGAAGGTCGTCGATCCTCCACACCAACACCAGCTGGCCGTACATGACCACTTCAGTGAGGGTCTCTGAGCCTCCATGCGAACACCAGCTGGCCATACATGACCACTCCAGTGAAGGTCTCCGATCCTCCACACCAACACCAGCTGGTCGCTTCAGTAGCAGGCACCGCTGCTCCTGGTTGGCACGTGCAGACCAAGTACCGCACCCCTCGTTTCCTAGCTACATCGATAGTTAAATCGTTAAGTCATCAGTTAGAAACAGATGGGATTGCTATCGTGCAGCGACGAATAATTGTTTGGAAGCAAGTTCACTGGCTAGTGAACAATTATCCGTCGGATGCTGGGTATTGGGCATGGCTGAATATGTCCAGGACGATATTCCAAATCTGCCTCTGATATTTGTCATTGCCCCTCATTATGCTGGGTCCAAAATACGAATAGTGCCACTCAATATTAAAGTGCAATGTCGGCACCCTTGCTGTTTGGTTTGTGGTTCCTTGCGTGTTCATTGGTCCGTTCTGCGGCACGCTGTCTGGTCTGTGTTCTGTGGCGTGCTGTCTGGTCTGTGTGCTGCGGCGTGCTGTCTGGTCTGTGTGCTGCGCCGTGCTGTCTGGTCTGTGTTCTGTGGCGTGCCGTCTGGTCTGTGTTCTGTGCTGTGGTTCGCGCTTAGTGGTGGTGGTGTCGTTGCAGCGGCAGCAGACCCTACTTCCCGATGGAAGAGCGGCCGGGTGGTGCCGCATTTTTGCCGCCTGTATAGGTAAGTTGTTCACTATTCAGCACAACTGTTGCCGGCTCCCCGTCTGACTGGTAGCCACTAGTTGTTCACTGACTGTCAGCACAACTGTTGCCGTGCTCCCGGCTGTCTGACTTGCCTGTAGCCGTGTTCCCGGCTGTCTGACTAGTCTGTAGCCGTGCTTCTGGCTGTCTGACTGGCCTTAGCCGTGCTCCCGGCGTCTGACTTGTCTGTAGCCTTGCTCCCGGCTGTCTGACTAGTCTGTAGCCGTGCTCCAGGCTGTCTGACTAGTCTGTAGCTGTGCTCTCGGTTGTATGGCTGGCCTGTAGCCGTGCTCCTGACTGACTAGTCTGTAGCCGTGCTCCCGGCTGTCTAACTGGTCTGTAGCCGTGCTCCCGGCTGTATGACTAGTCTGTAGCCGTGCTCCCGGCTGTCTGACTGGTCTGTAGCCGCGCTCCAGGCTGTCTGACTGGTCTGTAGCCGTGTTCCCGGCTGTCTGACTAGTCTGTAGCCGTGCTCTCGGCTGTCTGACTGGTCTGTAGCAGTGCTCCCGGATGTCTGACTGGTCTGTAGCCGCGCTCCAGGCTGTCTGACTGGTCTGTAGCCGTGTCCCCGGCTGTCTGACTGGTCTGTAGCCGTGTTCCCGGCTGTCTGACTGGTCTGTAGCCGTGCTCCCTGCTGTCTGACTGGTCTGTAGCCGTGTTCCCGGCTGTCTGCCTGGTCGGTAGCCGTCCTCTCGGCTGTCTGACTGGTCTGTAGTCGTGTTCCCGGCTGTCTGACTGGTCTGTAGCCGTGTTCTCGGCTGTCTGACTGGTCTGTAGCCGTGCTCCCTGCTGTCTGACTGGTCTGTAGCCGTGCTCCAGGATGTCTGACTGGTCTGTAGCCGTGCTCCAGGCTGTCTGACTGGTATGTGTTAATGATGAAGCGCCAACTTCAGTATGTGTTCGGCTACCGAGTATTTACAGATATTTTTAGCATGCAGTTCTATTAAGTGTCTTCAGAGAGTTCTGTTTTTATACATTAACTTAGTCCGAGTTCTTGTTGGAGTAGCTTTATGGACAATTGCTTTTGTTGCTAAGTAGCGCTTGTTGCGTGGTGCACCCTGATCCCACCTTGCGATCCGATAATTCCGGTTCAACAGCATAATTTTGACTGCGAGTTTAACGTGTCGTCAATGCACCGAAACGGCCGCGCCAGTACCTCGTCCCCGGCCTTGTCGGGCCAGTAAAAAACTGACCCTCTCAGTCGGGGCGAGATGCGAGCGCGTGAGGCGACTCGCGCCCTGCCGTGCCAGGACAGGGGAGACCAATGCAGGCAGCCAGCACCCTAGCTAACTGAGCTGCCGATGCGGGAAAGCCGCGTTGCTCGGATGATACGCTGGTATGCGCTTAAATGTCACTTCTGCTTAAATATTTCTGAGACGTATAAGCCAAGTTTTAAATGAGTGAAGTGTCTACGCCAAAGCACGTAAGACCAAAGTAGAACCTTGGAAATTTCATGCAAGATTTCTGTGAATCATGACAGGATCGGTGGAAAACGAGTGTTTGAGCCAGAGTTGATGCATATATCAGCGTTATGTGGGTGCCATGATTATGTCACCAATGGAAAGTCCGCTTAGTTGGCATGGTCGAGTGGGCACCATGAGACCTGGCTCACGATTTACAGTGTTTCGGGCAAGATTAAAAACGAGCGTAGTCGTCCGTGGAGTTCCCGACACTTGGAGAGCTCATCCTCCTCCCCCCCCTCCCCCAACCTCTCACGCCATGAATTTGGCTTCCAGTCCCAAATAGCTCAATGTTTTAGCGTGTACACTGTGGGACTGATCCCCCATGCGTGTGGACATCCCAATCAATACGCATGTCGGCCTTGTCATTCATTTAGGTAAAACTGTATAATCCTTATGTAGTTATGACGCGAAGTCCATCCAAGGACATACGGCCCTTGGGTGAACCTCGCAGCTCGGAGCTTGGGTATTCGCTGACGATATTCAAGAGGGAAAATGCAATCATCTCGTATGTTTAACTTTCAATTACGAAATGTATTACATATAATAGAGTGTAAGAACTATATCGTAAAAAGCTGAATGGTCGATGGGTCGATCCGCGAACGCCGGCTTTCCGAGTTAATCTGAGGAGTACTATTGTGTCGCACTGGTCGGTCCGATACGAACCCATGCCATGAGTATCTGATGATCATAGTTGTGTGTGTGTGTGTGTTGCTATCCACGGTCCTCAGACGGCCGGCAGCGGATCGGCGCCGCCTTCCTGCTTCTGCCGAGCCGCGTACCGCTCCGGCGTGTTTGTCGCCTGCGGCCCGGCCGCCACGGTGTCGAGTTGTGGGGCCTTTGGTGCGAGGCCACTCCCAGAAGGAAACAATGGCCACTCCCACTCTGCCATCTTTTCAATAGCAATTTTGGCATTTATCGCTTCTGTTAAACACCAAAAATGTAGAAGCAAAGTATCGCTAACATTCATACGAGCTCATGTTATATAATGTATGCAGTCAGACTTTCAACTGTTCATAATTTGTAAATTAGCGGGATACCTGCAGAGGACGGGGCCAAATTATGCACGCGCTATTACTTTTCATAATATTCCTTGGTATTTTCCACTGTTAGCACCATCTCAGCGAAGAGCGATTTCCTACCCCGGCACCCCGGCGCACGGCCGACTGTGGCGCAGCGGGTTGTCGCGCCGTCTGACACGGCTCGTGTGTTGCAGCGCGTCATCGTCGTCGGAGCCTGCCGTGACGGCGGCGGCAGCCGGCGGCGCTGTCGAATCCTACCGCAAGCTCTAGGACAAGTCGTAGCGTCCTCCGGCGCCGCACTGCCGCCGCGCCTCTGATCAGAGTACACACGGACCTGTCTGGTGGGCGACACGTGGCCGGCGGCGTGTGTCGGCTCCCACCTGGCACGCCGCTCTGTGGGGTGGCAGGCGCGGCCGAGGTGCCGCTTCGACAGGACAGCGGCCGGGCGTCGGACAGGACAGCGGCCGGGCGCCGTGTCGGCCGGCTGTCGGACAGGACAGCGGCCGGGCGTCACAGGAGCGGCCGGGCCGTCCGGCTGACAGGACAGCGGCCGGGCGCGGACAGGAGCGGCCGGCTGCGGACGGGCTGCTGTGTCGTCAGGCGTCAGGCGGGTAATTGTTGGTGGGTGCCGCTTATTTTTGACAGGCTTCCAGAGGATCAAATCTATAGCGGATCGTTGGGTGCATCGATCTAACGGGGCGGTTCGATAGTTGTGTGTGGACTGCGAAGGCCATGTAGAATATAATGTATTGAGGGGAATTTATTGCGTGTGCTACCAGAAGCATGGAACTGGAAGTTGTTGAAGATATATATATCTGGCATGACAATGCACCGTTGTGCCTGCTCAATGGCAGCCAATGTTTGGACTTATGTTTTCTAGATGGTTGCCCACAGTTTGGACCCTTGTTGCCCATATGGTTGCCTACTGACGGAAACGGGCCGTGGACACGGCTGATGTCGCCGGCCCGACCGATTGTTGGTCGGGTGCTGGTCTGGGCCGTGTCACACTCGGGTCGTATTCTGGTCAGATCCACGCCAGATCATGGTGACCAGCGAGCCGGGTTCTGGCCACATGCTGACCAGATCCCATGGGCGCAAAATGGTCCAGGCAGTCGACGCGCCCTAAAGTGCCGCCATGCCACCACTGACCAGATCGCAGTCCAGTTCTGGTCAGATCCCGGCCGGATCTCAGCTGGATCGCGATCAGGCCCCGGACATGACCCGGTCAATATGCCGGTGGGGTTTGGGTCTGATCCCGCCCGGTCCGTGACCAATATCGGTGTCGGCGTTGTGGGCCGCGCTAACTGCCGATGGAAATACGGGTCTGACCGTACGCGTCGCTTCTTGCCTGACCATTGAACGGTTTAGGTTGCATGTTTCGTAATCCGATAGTCAGATAATAGCAAATGGCATTATTTTTCCATCTTCGAGAGGCTTTTGAGACGAGCATCTTACCCCTAGACCAATCTAGGGGACGAGTGGTCTAGGGGTAAGATGCTCGTCTCACAATCGAAAGATTGTGGGTTCGAGTCTCACCTGTCGCTACTCTTCGCCCGCGACCAATCGGCGTGAGAGATTGGCGACGCTATATGACTCAACGGTCGACGTGTCGTACAACCAATAACCAACCAAGAGGCTTTTGTTTGCAGTGAGTTATCCTTGGTACCAAGGTGGCCGACCACACTCAGCATTCCTCCCAAGGGCAGTAGGCTTGTGTTTAACCCACCATTGACGGAGGAGGCGGTTTTCACCCATACCCTGGCGAATTTTCGCGATATCTCCACCACCGGCACAGTTATCGAGCTAAGCTTTGAATTACCTTATCCACATCAATTATGCACATTTCGACAAAATAGAAAGGTTCAGTTCGCCATGGGTCAGCCGAAATCATGTCTAGGAAACTGCTATCGTGACATTTTTGATACCTGGTCACACAGAACATTAAAAAGAAATTGTAGTTCAATATTGTTTTTGTTTTTTTATCCGAGTTCTTGCTGGGGTGGCTTTATGAATCAGGGTCCTATTGCTAAGCAGAGCTTGTTGCGTGAATCCTGGCCCCACCATCCGATCCATGAATTCCAGTTCCACGGCATTTTGGACCCTGTCTTACTGTAAATGCCATATAATATATATATATATATATATATATATAAGTTATGTATGTATGTATGTATGTACAGCATAAACCTTTGCGTGTGAGTGTCAAATTTCAAGTTCATATCTCAGAAGATGACCGAGTTGTGACCCCCAAATGCCACGAGTTGTCGGCGCAGGTGGTCGGGCGTCCGGTTCCGGCTCGGTTCACCGGTGACCTTGGGGAAAATATCCCCGAATAACGGCTTTCGTACCGCACGCGTAGCTCAATTACATCATGTTTACAAAGCCTCTGCCATGTGCTGTTTTATCCGATGTGACTATCATGGTGACCAAGGAAGGTATCTTGTTTAGTCGGCCTTCACGTGTGACCTTATTTATGGCATCACACGAAACACTTCACATGGTCACAGGGCACATAGGTCATACGGCATGGGACCATCGATTGTTGTTTGAGCTGTTCAAATCAGCCCAACAACTTCTGAGATGCCAATTTTCGTAGCTTTGTTTGATGCTGACCTGTGACGTTTAGAAACAAATATGAAAATGTATGCTGCCATGCATTGCGCTTAACTAAGAGTCATCCTTTTGACAGACCTGCCCCCCCCCCCCCTCCCCCCCGTGCTGTTGCATTGAGTGGCACACTGTATGGTGATCAGGAAGAGTAGCCCGTTTAGCTGTTTGCCGTTGACTTGTGATTTTACTTTTTACCTGAAACAAAGCAGCGCCCGAGTTGGAACGGCGTAAAGCAATCGATTGTCGTTGGAATCGTTAAAATCGACTCGGTGGTTTCGGAGATAGCCAGGGGGCTAAAGCACCCCACACCCCAGCCCGTCAGTTGCGTGCCATTGGAAGCCAGTCAATGCTGATCCATTGTGCGGATCCCATAACGTTTACGTAAAATACTCCTGTGGAGATCTTCCAGTTCCATGCAACAAGAACGAGAACTATAATGATTTGTGGACCTTGCAGAGAGCCAGCGTGGTTGGTCAGTTTTGGGTGCAACGTTTGTTTGTTTGCCGTTAATCGGTGCTGTTAACCGAATGGCATACATGTACTTGATGTCAGTGTTCGAGATATGTCAGAGCGAATTCAGTGTAATCGCACGTGATCGATGTTTCTCTGTGCTGATGCGGACACGTCACTGCGGTTATCTCCAAGTCGTGTCTTGGACACCGTGTGTGGCGCAAAAGGCCATAGCCTGATCAAGTCTGTCCGAGAGCGAAAGAGTATTGTGCCTTCCAAATGTTCGCTGCGACTGCCAGTTAAACAAGCACGTGGTTAGCCTGTTCTTACGATGGGCGATGTGCTGAATATGCAAGGCTTGATAAGCACGCAATTACATGCCATGGAATTGCGTGTTTTTGCTTTCCCGTGTGATTTGCTGTAAGACGGGGTTTTGTTATATGCTTACACCATTTATGCATGGTAGGTTTATACTGATAAATTGTGATTTAGAGTCATTCGTAAGTCGACAAAATCGTTTCCTCCACCGCAGCATGCTGGTGCTGTGTGGCGCGAACTCTGATTGCGCTGCTGCTATGCTTGGTGTACTTTGTCTGTTTAATCGTGTTTTGCAGTATGTATGTGTATCAGTAATTTATGTGGTAATGTACGCTAGTGCCATCATTGGTGCCAAGAGTCTGTGATCTGCTCACTACGAAGTGATTCACCCACGTACTGGTGGCTTCCGACGAATATATGACTATGACGTATGCTGCACTGTTTCGTCGGCCCCTGGCTGGAGCTGGCGGCGTGTCCCCCTGTGTCCAGTATCTGCTCTGGCGGTGGCGGCAGACTTTCCGACGCCTTTGTGAGGCCTTGCGACGGGCCACAACGGGGCTCCTTGCGGATGCGCGCATCGTTTAAGATTTCTTGCGAGTTGCGTTAGTCGTGCACTGACCACCGAGCGAGTTTTGTCAGTCGTGCACAGACCACCGAGCGAGTTTTGTCAGTCGTGCACCGACCACCGAGCGAGTTTTGTCAGTCGTGCACCGACCACCGAGCGAGTTTTGTCAGTCGTGCACCGACCACCGAGCGAGTTTTGTCAGTCGTGCACTGACCACCGAGCGAGTTTTGTCAGTCGTGCACCGACCACCGAGCGAGTCGGTTGTCCGCTCTCCTCTTCCTACCCCTGCTACCTCTGCTTACCCCAGCCCGACCCGAAGATGGTGAGTGCCAAACATTTGTCGAGGTCTTCTTCATCCTCTTCTATCTCTATAGCCTCGTCTGCATCTGCTCGTCTGGCATAATCTACATTTACCTCATGAAAGGTTTGTCGCAGGCTCGGCACAACGTCCCACGACGAGGGGGAGGGGCTCTGTACGTTCGGAATTCAGACAATGTTTTCATGACTTCTGATCTTTTGTATGCAATATCAATGATCAGTGCAGAGGGCTGGAAGAAGTCATATCCCTTCATGCCAGTTGTCAGGCTAGAAATGGCCGGGCGCCCCGCCACGGTGGTCTCAGAAAGACAAGCTAACGTTGGAGTACCTACTGGGGACTCGTGTGCCAGTTTAAAATGGGGAAATGGGAAAAACCTTATTGGAGAAATTCCCACTTATCACACTGCCGGTTGTCGTAATTATCACTATTTTGTCTGTCTCTGTTGATGCAGAAAACCGGTGTTTTTCTTAATGTTAGCATTAACCCACGCAAGATCCGGTGTGAGTGGGTAGGGTTGTTACCACCCCACCATGGGGTTTTTGCAGCATAAATGTTTCGCGCTGATGTTTTTGGTATATTATGGGGCACTCATTGTGAGTCTTTTGAGATATACTTGTTTGTTTTTACCTGATGCAGTGTTCTTGTTATGATGTTTTTTATAGGAACAATACTCCGAGCATTTCGGCACCCCGCATAGGTAATTAAGTAAGAAGCGTTTTTCATCCAGCATATTACAGAAATGGCTGGATAAAATGCAACAAAACCTCGCACGAATCTGCGGTCATTCATTGTGGAACTTTTGGTTTGATGTTAGGTCAGGTCACTAACCTGAAACGATTCTTCTTGAGCATGTCTGAACGGATTTCTACAGATTTCGCTTTTCATGTTCGGACCGAACACACTTATGGAATACACATCACCGTCTCCCACAGTACATTCTAAGTCCAGCGAGGGGTCGCATGGTCCTATAGCTTTCACGTGCTCCTGTACAGGTTAGGTCAAGTCACGCAGGGTCCAAGTGGGATTTTGGTTTTTGGAACCCAAAAACAATTTACAGCCCTGTGGGGCACACATGAACGCCGAATCAGAATTCAGCATCCACAATTATCCTAGAGCCAGCTTTGACCTAACCAAAGGTCGCCCAAGCTATGTTACAGGGTAATTGTATTTGTTGAATTCAACTTCGGCGTTCAGTGGTACCCTCCAGGACCTAACATTATGCGATTGAGACCCGAAAACCCGAATCCCTTATTGCCCCTGCGTGATTTGATCTAACCCGCACAGGAGCCCCAGAATGTCATAGGACCATACGACCCGTCAATGGACTTCCAATTGAATGGAAAAGGACGGTGATATGCATTTCATAAGGGTATCATGCACAGTTTGCCGTCTATTTTTGGGTCAAAACTTAGAGTACGAAATCTGCCGGAATCTGCCGAAATCCGCCGGGGCAGGTTCCCGATAGGTGACCGGCCGGCGGGCTGCCCACCGCCGGCCGGTCGGTCTCCTTTGCACCCCCGCAGTTCCTGTATTTGGGAACGGATTTCAATTTGTATGTTGCATAGGATGCGCGATGCGCATTGGATTCGATTAGTGTTGTATTGCATAGGATGCCAATTTGTAAGAAAGTCACAAGATATCATTACCATGATGAGACGTAGAGCAGGATAGGTAGGCGCATTCCCCCCTCCGGTGCGCGTGTTAACAACACACCCCTTTTCCCTCTGCTGGGTCATCTAAGGTTGCAAAACCGACACCGCCTCGGTAGCTGAGTTGGTTAGGGCGCCGGTCTGTATTGGTCTCCCCTATCCTGGCAAGGTATGGTTCGAGTGGCTTCACGCGCTCGCATAGCCCCCGGCTGGGAGGGCCAGTTGGCCAGTTGGCAGCTGGCCCGATAAGGCCGGGTCGCGGCACGGTGGCGGCCGTGTCGATTCATTCGACGGTGTCGGTCACAATCCTGCCGTAGAAAATTCACGGATCGAGTGGCGGAGTCAGAGTTCACACAACAAGCTCTGTTGAGCACAGTACCCTGGTCCATGAAGCCACCCAGCAAGAAATCTGGCAAAATTTCATATCTTAAATGCCGAAGTCCTGAGCCGGTTAAGCACTGCCCAGTAGCGACATTTCGTCACCTGCGCCAGTGCGGGGTGATGTTGCCTCTAGAGCACGTCCTTCCTACTTATCTAAGCGCAAAAATCCGCGCACCCGGTGACCCCTTCTCAAAGCTCATTGCGAAATAAACAAGAGAACATTTTAACTGCCATGATGTAAAGATCAGGTCAGGTAACCTAAGGTCACGATGTTGCGGGGTGAAGATCCGAACAATTAAAAATCAAAGCTAGCGAATGTATTCGCTAGCTTTGATTCATTGAGCGAATATATTCGCTCAATGCCAACTCGGCCATGTGTGTACAATTTTCGACTAAAATTATCTTCCTTCAGCCTAGTAAGTCGCTGAGCATAACCACGTACCTACCGTAATCTGACGAAAATGCCGAAGGATATAACTCCGTGGTCGTTGATCTGATCGACTTCAAACTGGCGCAGCTCACATCCGAGTAATTGATAACCCTGTAGACGTATTCATGTCAAACTATAAGGCGTACGATGTGATTTACGTTTTTACCGGCCCATCTGTCGAGGAGCGCCTCAAACATTCTTGATTGGAGCACATTTGCGATGACAGCAGCGATTGGACGACTCATTTCAAGCGATACATGATCTAACAGCACATTCTCGTCTCAGAAGACATTCGAACAGCAGCGATGACCTCGGAAATCCCCGCATGCCCCAAAACAACGAGCTGTAACGTCGCGAGCCGGATTTGTCGCTCAGTAACGGAGCTAGAGTGGTGTACTTGCACGTGCCACAGGGAGGGACTGACCGATGCCTCCGCCCTCCCTGTCACCGTGTCTCAAGGTTCGGCACGTTTCGACTCAGGAATGACTCAGAGGTGGTTAATTCCATGTCAGTTTGGCTCTGCACCAGCATAAGCGTACCATCCGTGAAATACAGCAATACCTATTTTGTTTTGGTTAGTTAGTTAGTTACTGGGGTTGCAGGGCGCATCGACTGCAGTGGTCATGCAGGGCCCATCTATTGGATTTTGAGAATGGATGTCCATACATAGCACATTTTCAAATGTTAAATGGCTTTGCCTATTATCTGACTGCAGAATGCGGGCTTACATGTCAACCCGCGCTCTGCATGCCCATACTATACCATGTATGGTATGAGCATTTCAGCAAACGACATTACCATTTAGTGATCAATTTTTGGGTCGTTTCAAATTTCGCCTGCCTCATAAGTAGGCATAAAATATTATTAGGTTCTGAAAACGTAACTAGGTATCAACATTTCTATTTTATAGTGGGAGCACCTGCTGTAGCGAACGAATTACATCCAAAAGATTCTCCACAGAAGTTGAATATTTAGCTTTGTTGACCATTCGCCTGGATTTGGATAAGCACACGCCAAGGGCATGTAATCCTGGAAATATTTTAAATTTATCCGTAAGTTAGGCTTACAATGAAGCGTGACATTTACTCCGTGCACCGTGCTATGTCCCAAAATGACGTTTTTTCTAATTAGCGTAACTGATAGATTATTAGCTTCATTACATTTTGATTATGACTTATGTTGCTCGGTTGGGTTACTTTTCAATAGACTACATTCGGCTTGGCTAGGTTAGACTATGCTTTAGTTAGGTGAATATACGTTCCCTCCGGTCGATTTTTATTTCGATAGGTTCGCGTGTTTTAATATGAGCAGCTTTATTCCAAATACAGTCAATTTAGCAGCCATGACTTCTTCTCGTTCAGAGGTGATAGGTGCTGAAAGTGTCCCCTATTCGATGAATTAATATATTATAAAATGCTGAAAAGTGCTAATGTAGGCTTTGTAGTTTAGGAATATGGGGGTAATTGAAGTTCGTGAGTCATGAATACCATATAATCCGCCAAATGACATGCAGTCCCTGTTGCCTGGAAAGTGTGACAAGTAGTTACCTAGGTGGATATATTCTTGTATTCGAAATCGAGGGCAGAAAGTCTGCAGAAATTCTGCAGGGAGCAAATTCAATTGCTTTCCAAAATCCAAAATTGTGGATTAAGCGTTGGAAAACATGCTCCCGCCCCGAAATACTTGCAGGACACATCATGCTTTTTTAAATACTGCTGGGGACATGCCCTTTTGTTCCCACATGAGAATAGAATAGGCCCAGGGCACAGCACATACGTACTCATCGCATCGGTCGTGTCCATAAAGCTACCAATAAAGGCATCAACCGAAATGAAGCACTTTTAGCGAGTTCCCAGAACGGAAGCTGTTACGCACGTGATCACGTTCAAGTTGGCCCGCACCTGGGCGTTTCGTGACCACATAATCGATTACAACCTGAGTGGAACAAGCGCATCACATCATGTGCAGGGCTTTGTTCGCTGCACAGGAAGAGCTGAGTGTCAGCGCGACGTGTCTGAATGATCTCAATAGCCATGGGATCAGAGATATGGGAGCTTCACGCTTTGCTGCAGTACGCAGTGATGCTGTGAAGGTGTTCCGGTGTGGTTGTGATTCATAATACAGGTGTATTCTAGGGCCTCACGTGGTAAGATGCGAGACATGCCTTATCGTGATAACCAGCGGATTCTGGTCAAAGGCATGCACTGAGGGAGGAGGAGGCCGACCTATCGACATGTGGAAAGGTGTTGACATTACTTCAGAGTTTCTTGGCGTAAAACATGTCTGTCGGTTCTACTTCTTGTAGTGGGCGTGGCAAATATCCTGAGGACACATGTAGGGGCTTAGCTTTGTAGGCTTTTAGGAAGCACTTCCCCCACCACCACCACCACAATGTTGGTTTTTTCCCTCCCAATAATATCAATGTTAACATGGGACTCTGTGGTATGCCCCCTCTCCTCAATCTATGTGGCCCTGCGCCCATTGTCTTCAAGCATTATGCCCCTCCCCAATAACTTTCAGAAGCCTACACACATGTGCAGATTTCACTATGCACACATGTGCAGATTTCACGGCTTGACTTTCCTGCTGCGAAAATGTCACGACTAGATCCTTGCATAAAAGTTAGTTTCATACACATGAAATTTAACTCAGGAGGAGCCCAGGGGTATAGTTCTGTATGCTCTTGGGAGGGAACTCCCCACCTCCAACCCAATATTGTCTTTGCACCCCCCCCCACAAAAAAAAAACGTTTAACATGAGACCCAATGTGGCATGCCCACAATCCATTTGGGCCCACCCATTGCTTTCATCTAGTGTGTGCTCCCAATAATGTTCAGAAACCCGACGCCTATGTAAGAGCCTACCTTGAAATCACGCCCCACTCAGGTGTAGGTACCGGCATGACACCGCAACTACGTCGGTTTAAAATGCAGGCTGAGGTGCACCAAATTACATCATTCGGCGTGAATGCGAGGCGGAAAATTAGATTAGGCCCATTGGTGACCGTGTAACGCACCATACCCGATATATAACGTCGCGTATCGAAGATACCAAGCATCGCTGCAGATTCCGGGTACGTCGGGGGGGGGGTCCGGACCCTCTGGTCTGGTACCATGACAATGTTAGCCTGCCATTTTCTCTATCAATTTCAATGTTCATTATTAGTATATGTATATCGGATCCTTGTTTGCTTATTTTTATTTATTTATTTATTTCACGATACATGCCCTCCAAGTATAGTGGCTGTTATGGACAGTCTGGGTTGCTTATTGCTTATTGGGTAGCTCACGACACACTTTATGCACATTCACGGCTAATGGCGCCGCCCGCACTGCTTCGCCGGTGGGCAGCGGAATTGGGAAATGTCCCTAGCGGTGCGAGTGTTGAACCCAGGACCCTGGTACCCAGAGCTCAACACCTTAACCACTCGGCCACCCCCCGCCCCATGTTTCCTGACCCGAACCCTCCTCGGTTTGGGCGTAGAGATCCCGAGCCTTGATGCCAAGGGACCTTTCCGTTGGCGTACCCGGTCCCGGCTGCCCCACAGGGTGAATAATCACTGGGTGGGCAGATTTGCTTGTAAGGGAACCTCTAATATAATAGCCATGGGAAATTCGACGAGATGGAAAAATGACACAGCTGAGTCGTGTGAACAATGAGCTGCTGAGAGACTAAGGATGACTTGAGATAACTAGATATTTTCGTGGAAAATTCCCCGCCAGTTAGGATGCTTATAAAAGTTTCAAACCAAACGCCAAGCGGGCCCAACCAAGTAGATAAGCATCATTATTTTTAGCAAACAAACCAAGCGGGTGGACAAGCCTTCCCGAAAACGACCTCATACGAAAAAAAATACCTTTGTTGCGTTCTTATGGCAAATAGGAAAAAAAACACCGCGTGCCTTCGGTGCTCGGCATACCTGTTTTTATTGCTAAGAAAGATTGAATTACAGACTTTGATTGTCATATTTCCAATGTGTCATGCAAACATTCATGGCTTTTGAATCAATTTGACCTTGTCACCACATACCTTGGCCCAAAATAATTCCCTGGGTGCGCCACTGATCATTTCCCAGATCACTGATCACTGATTATCCCCCTGTCGTGTTGGAGCCCATCGCTGTAAGCCATATAGGCAGAGATATACAACTGAATGTACAGACTTTCGACCGCACTACATTGTGGCTTATTTGCGGACCATGCTCATTGCCCGCCCAAACATTGTCGATGACATCACTTCCTTGATGTTTTTCCAATTCAGTATTAAGATGCTTCGTCCCTGGAATTTTCCTCCCCTTGGCCTTAGGTCCGTACTGCACGAGTCTCACGGTCGATGAAGTCTCGACAATATCAGGGGGCTTTCCGGGGCGGAATATTCGGGCGCAAATTCGGCATCCGTGCGGAGTCTGTCAGCAGGTTTTATAAATGCATCTGGCGCTGGCGACACCCCTGCAGACCCGAGAGCGCAGCCGCCATGGCAACGCCAGCACTGCTGACGCTCCTGGCGCTGACCACCGGAACGGCACATGTACTGACCCAGCAGACCTCCAGTGAGTACCAGTCATTGGCACAGCACTGCTGACACTCCTGGCGCTGTCCACCGGAACGGCACATGTACTGACCCAGCAGACCTCAAGTGAGTACCCATCATTGGCACAGCACTGCTGACACTCCTCCCGACCGATGTTTCTATCTCACAGGCTTTATGGACTTTATTCACCATGAGTTTGATGAAGCGTATTTTGAAACATATCTTTCACACAAATATTGGCCTATCAATAGAAGCTTAACGTAACTGCCAGACAGTGGCGTCGCCACGAAATTATTTCAGGGGGGCAATGTTGATAGGGGGCCTCCTGCTCCCCGAAAGGGGGCCTCCACTGTGTTTTAGGGCCTCCTATTGCTTTTTAGGCTCTTAGTATGGTTCCCGAATGGGAACATGATTTCATATTGATGTCTTGTTTGTTCTTGCCATGGTGCATCATTTACGCAAAACGCGATAGCAAGAATCGTTTTTTTTTTCGCTGAGAACTGAACCATACCAGGGTATAAATAAGCAAATGTGGATAAATACGTCAGTGCCAACACAAACCAATATCTTCATGCTTTATCGACGAGAAGAATCTTCCCGCTGGTCTCTAGATTGTAGCGAGCTGGTGGGGCTCGTGCTGATATCTTAAAGATATCTCACATTGATCAACCCACTTCTATGTCCACCAAGTTTAACTGAATATAGCTAGGTTCATCACTACTGTTAGGCATTCCCACCAGCTTGATCTCATAAACAAGCTTAAACGATCATTTATCAGTCCTAGGACGACAATTTCGCGAAGGTGACAACGAGAAGTGGATTGAATTGGTTTTCTGATCGTCATCTTAGGGATTTATTTATTTTTTATAACATTTGGTGCTGGCTGCAAGGCACTTGGCACAGAAGCTAAAATAATAAATCCCCGCGAATAAATTCACGGCAAGAAACAAGCATTGAACAAGGATGCATCAATGGCAATGCAAAAATGTAACAATGACAATGCATAAACAATGCAAAACATTCGAATTCCACGCCGTCACGCCCATGGTTATCGCTGTGCTGTACCATTTTGTAAATTATGTCGTTGAGAGGGTATTGAAGCTGGGAAGCTCTAATCATGCAGGCTGTAATCACAGAAGACAACTTTGTAGGAAGAAAATACATTTAAAAACATCATTCCTCCCATTTAATATGGGGCATCGGTGTTGTTTTGTATGCTTGTGAGGGGGAATTTGCCCCCGCAATGTTGGCTTTGCTCCATGGGCCTAAGTTTCTGAAAATTATTGGGGGACCAGTGACGCACCTATATTTGCGTCAAGGGAAGGGGCAAACGTATTTGGAGGGGGTCCACCTACTCAATAAAGTCTTCCGATTTCGACCACTATTTTGTCAAAGGGGACCTTTTTAAATACAATAATTAGTGATCAACTGAATTATCCTGTGGATGGGCCTAATCTGCCACTATCGTTTCTGATTCGTCGGATTTCAACCCTAGCTCCCCACCATGTTCGAATGTATTCTTTTGGTATCCCTTGATAAGTCACCTCGCACTGCTGAAATTACACCTACACAAATCACTTTAAAATGTAAAATTTCCCAATTTCAGACATTCCAGTTCATAGTGCCCGGTCGCCACGACGCCAACGTTAGTGCACGTGCACACCCATCTTGCGCATTCGGCGCATTCGCCACACTTCGTGCGATGCTACGGATTCTGCTGGGCCTCCTACGCTTTGCTAATTGCTGCCACATGATAGACTTGCGCCATATCTGACGTGATAAAATGCTTCGTGTAGGCGTTCGCTGCGAAAATTCGATTAATTAAATTCGATCATTAGTTTCCTACTTCCCATATTTTATGGTGAAGAAATGCGGCTGAGCTTTGATGCACCTCATATCTTTGATTACACATGCTTCCAGGTTGGCTACTGAACCGAGGCCCTGCCTGAGTGCACTTCTTTGGACCCCTTTCGTATTTCTTCGTCTACGGATGTGTCTTAGGGCTCCAATCCATTTTTGTTAGAGGCCGAACGCATTTTCGAAACCCCCGCTCGTTTTAGGGTTTTGTTGCTTATTTTTGCGCAACGAAGATTTTTTTGTTGTCGGGGCGCTTTCAAAGATCTCGATGTGTTTACTTAGTGCCCGGCATTTTTGTTCGTTTTGGGACCATGTTGCTTTTTGCGGCCCCAGTCTCTTTTAAGGCCCTTGTGCGGTCGCATGGCCCCTGTGTGCCTTAAGAGCTTCCGGTGTTTTTTGCTTGCTTTTTTTTAGAGTTCCCGGTATATATATTTATGGCTGCAACGCATGTTTTCGGGCCCTGTCGCTTTTTGCGAGACTACGCTTTGGAGGGCCAGTTGTATTTTCGGTCCCCGTTGTGCTCTTAAGGTCCCGCTGTGTTTATTTGGGCTTTCTGACGCACATTTGTGGGGCCCCAGTACGATTTTGGGGCTTCGGTGCAATTTTATGGGTCCAAGCCCGACTTATCGCGCCCAGGCGCGTGGTTCCGGGACCCAACGCCAGTTACCTGGGTTCAACGCGATTTTTGTGGGTCTCTTCTGAATTTTCTTTAAATTCCGAATCCCGGCCTGATTTTTCGAGTCCCTGGCGCCATGTTTTTGTATCTCACCTCGATTTTCTTCGAGCTCCGGTATGTTTTTCGATGCCGTACGCGATTTGTCAAGGCATCTGATGATATGCTCGGTGCTCCAGAACCATTGTCCTGACCCGGACTTTTTTGGGGAATCCCTCCTTATTTTGGAGGGCTCCGGCTTTATTTTTCGGATACCGATGCGACTTTGGGGGTCACACGGTGCCTATGTGGGGCCCTAGACGCCAATTGTTGGCAGCTCAGACATGAATTTTTTATGCACAGACCAAATTTTTGGTACTACCGACGGGAATTGTGGGTCCGAGCGCGATATTTGGTGGAACCGGTTCAAGTTTGCGGGGCGCGTTGTACTTAGCTGTGGCCCCAACGCGATCTTGGCGGTTCCTGTTGCAGATTTTCGTGCCTCGGAGCGAGTTTTCTGGGGCCCGCCGTATTTACTTGGAGCCCCTACGCGAATTCTGGTGGACCGACGCGAATTTTTGTGGCCCCAGCGCGACTTTTGGGGGCCTCGGCTCGATTCTTGGGAGCATATCCCTCTTAGGAGGGAGGGGGCATTTGCCCCTTTGATATGTCACTGCGGCCACCGAAGGACTTTTTTTTCAGCCGATGGCACCTTTCGGAGTATAAATGCCCTCCGGGTAATTTTTTCCAGACCTGTTCTTAATTTTCCGGTGCTGGGGTCGATTCGATCGAGTCTCGGTGTGAACTTTTGAACATCGAGTTCTATTTTTTAAAGGTCCTTATGTGCTATTTTTAGGTCCTGGTACGATTCTTCGGTCTCCAGGTGCGATTTTTTTCGGTGCACTGACACGCTTTTTTCCAGTGCCCAACGGGTTTTGGGGGGGACTTTGACCCGATTTTTTGGGGCGCAGAGTGACATTCCGGTTTATAATTGATTTTTGGGGCAGCTGCAACCTTTGGGGTCCAGGCGCGACCTTTTTGGTCCCCAGTGAGATTTTCAAGGGCTGCGACGCGACTTTTTTAGTCCAATGTAATCTTTTGTGTCCCGACGTCATTTGCTTGGATCCATAGCGCGAGTTTTACCGACCTCGACACTTTGTGGGGGTCCAATACGTGTTGGATGCTTTTGGTGTCATTGTTGGGACCCCAGAGTGATTATCCATGTCCGGATTGTTTTTCGTTGCCCCGGCTTCATTTGTGTCCCAATGATACTGTTGGGGAACGGTACGACCTATCGTGCCCCAAGCGTGATTTGCATGGTCCGGGCGTGAATTTTTGGTACCCCTAGGCTCAGCGTGATTTTCAGGGGCCCCGGCCGGATCTTTTGGGCCCATATCATGATTTTCAAGTACCCCGGCACGACTCCTGCCATTGCAGGGGCTTCTTGCAAATTATAGACCTCCTCTTGCGTCTTAGGGGCCTCGTCTCATTTCCTGGAGCCTCTTTACCGGTGTTGGACGTCTCCTCGTGCCTCCTACCCTCCTCCATATTCAATGGTCCTCTCCCGTTTTGGAGACCCTCCTCCCACATCCTGGGGCCCCTTTAACATGGCATGGGGCTTCCTCTCATGTTCCAGGGGCATCCTCTGCCAAATTAGGGGCCTCCTGTCATGCCTCGTGGGCCTCCTCCTTTGTCCTCGCAAAGCTTACCCGTCTTGAGGGGATCTTCTATTTTGGAAACCTCGCCTCCTTCCATACCTGCTACCTACCACTCCCATCTTAAAGGCCTTCTCTCATTTCCTGGGAATTCCTTCCGGTCGTCGGGGCCTCATTCGGCTCTGGAGACCTCCTACCCCATCTCGAGGGACTCTCTCGAGTCGGGCAGGGGCCTCCTTTTCTCTTCTAGAGGCTTTTGTTTTCAAATTATGGGCCTCCTCTCACGTCTTCGGGGCCTCCTGTTCTGCGTTTTGATTCTATCTTTGCCCATTTTAAGGGTGGCCTGTTATCTCCTGGTGGACTCCTGTTCTCTCTCAGGTGTCTCCTCTTCCAAATTACAAGCAACCTTTCCTATCTCAGTTACCTTGTCATTTCCTGAGGACATTCTTACCCGTCTTGAAGCGTTCTTTCTCGCCTGGGAGCCATCCCTCTTATCTAATTGCCATTCTCTCCTATTTTAGGGGCTTCCTCGTTCATCATAGGGTCTCATTTCCAATCTTATATCGTCCTCTTCCGAATTAGGTGCTTCCTGCCACTTTCCTGGATCATCCTTTTCTATCTTGGTGGAACCTAACCCGCTTTTGGGACTGCTTTTGCGTCTCCGAAACCTCTTCTCATATCCACTGGCTTTCTCTTCCGTCTTAGGGCCTCCTCTCATTTTCTGAGGTCTCCCTTCCCGTATTGGGGCCTCCTTTGCAATCATGGGGCCTCCTTTGCAATCCTCGGGCCTCCTTTGCAATCCTGAGGCCTCCTTTGCAATCCTGGGGCCTCCTTTGCAATCCTGGGGGCCTCCTTTGCAATCCTGGGGCCTCCTTTGCAATCCTGGGGCCTCCTTTTCAATCCTGGGGGCCTCCTTTGTAATCTTGGAGGCCTCCTTTGCAATCCTGGGGGCCTCCTTTGCATTCCTGGGGGCCTCCTTTGCAATCCTGGAGTCCTCCATTGTAATACTGGGGGCCTCCTTTGCAATCCTGGGGCCTCCTTTGCAATCCTGGGGGCCTCCTTTGTAATCCTGGGGGCCTCCTTTGCAATCCTGGGGCCTCCTTTGCAATCCTGGGGGCCTCCTTTGTAATCCTGGGGGCCTCCTTTGCAATCCTGGGGGCCTCCTTTGCATTCCTGGTGGGCCTCCTTTGCAATCCTGGGGGCCTCCTTTGCAATCCTGGGGCCTCCTTTGCAATCCTGGGGGGCCTCCTTTGCAATCCTGGGGCCTCCTTTGCAATCCTGGGGGCCTCCTTTGCAATCCTGGGGGCCTCCTTTGCAATCCTGGAGGCCTCCTTTGCAATCCTGGGGGCCTCCTTTGCAATCCTGGGGGCCTCCTTTGCATTCCTGGGGGCCTCCGTGCCAATTGTTGGCACTCTCTTGATTTCTGGGGCCTCCTATCCTCTCCTAGGTGACTCCTTCTTCAAATTAGGGGCCTCCTCTCACGTCTTGGAGGCCTCCTCTCATGTCTCGTCGGCCTCCTTGCTCACTATTTTCCTGTGCATTTCCGGATAGGGGCCTCCTCAAATTTCAGGGGGGCGGCGCCCCCCCCAGTCTCACGGCAGGGGGGGGGCGACTGCCCCCTCTGCCCCCCCCCCCCACCCCGGTGGCGACGCCCTTGCTGCCAGAGAAAGTCGAATCTAGCCCTGTTATTATCAGGCAGCCTAATTATTCTAAGACCGTAATAGCTGGGCTGGAGAAAGGACGTGGTTTAACAGTATGGAAAGACGCTCCTGTAACGCACACCTACAGATAAATAAACGCAATGGGCAGCTCGCGTACGGCGTATGAGCCAGAAAGGCATCGATCGGTAGCCTGGTGGATTTTGTACGCGACCCAGCACATATTCTGGTCCAGATACTGTTTAATGTGATTGTTTGACGAACAATGCGGAACAACTCGCGCTGGGGCTAGTCCACTTTTACCCTTTTCTGTCCATTTTTAGGCTGGGGTGGGTGGAAGCACTGATTTTAGCCAACATTCTATCAAGTTGTCAAACGCGGGGTTTGTCCTTGGCCTGACATGACCCATGACCTATGCTTTACAGTGCCCTAAAATTACTTTTCATTACCTGGGCGGACGAAGACCGAAGTTGCTTATGAATAGTGAAACGTGGTAAGAAAATTCAGGATAGCCACTCAAGGATGAAAAGCTATAGTATGTCTTTCACTTCAGTCACCTGTATTTCACATTATTTATTAGTAATGACAATCATGACTGCCCACACTTTCTATCTGCAAAAATGAAAATATCAGGCACGGAGGGAAGAATATATATGCATTAACTGTGAATGTCGAGGTTATATAGTACTTTATTTTGCACTGATAATTTAAATGGAGCTTGAGATGTCATTACATCCGCAAAGCACCGGCGAACAACCCGACAAAGACTAAAAGTGTAACTCTGTCGCAGGTTAGGAAGCGTTTGCAATCAAATTATGAAGATCCTCTACTTTTGCGAAAATTATACCTTTGACCTGACCTGGAGGGCTGCGTGTCACTTTCACGTACAAAAATCGGACGTAAACTGAAATCTTCTCCCACCCCACACGCTCGTTTTCGTTTGGTCTCCCTAGCACGTCTCGCTCCAAAACGCTACGAGCGAGGATGGGAAAATGCCGCACACGGGCAAGGGTTAATAATCGCTGCGGGAAAGTCGGCAGAGTACCGAACACAAAAGACGACTCCCGTTATACCAACTACTTCACGCATAACATGATGATGGAGCGACAACCGCTCTCAGACCATTCTGGGCCGCGGTAAGTAGGTATCAGGGAGCAACCAACTTGTCGATCTGGTGCCATCAAAGTTATTCAGGATGCAGCTGATCACCTTAGCCTGCCGCGTATGAGCTGGGTAAGGCGATTAGCTTTAATGGGAGCATTAGTCGACGGAGTCTGCAGGTCGGTGGCTGCAGGTCGTACATTCACCCAACCGTGTCCGCCCAAGGCCATCTGCCAGGATGGGATTTCCAAGAGGCTATTGAAAGTTTGCAGTACAGCTGAAGGCGATATAGATAATTAAATATATATATATATATATATATATATATATATATATATATATATATATATATATATATATATATATATATATATATATATATATATATTGATCGTTGTAAACAGGTTCAAGACAGGGTACATACGGTGGGAACAAAATCAGGCTTGAAAACCCGTCTCCGAACTATGCATGTTAGCGACGCAGGGAAAATGTAATTGGCAAGCTGATATAGCTTATAGTTCATATCATAGCATATTTCTTGATTTTCGGCCATGCTGAGATCGTTAGAGGTCATGATAGGTCAACCCAGTGACATGACCATTGTCTTGGATAATTTCTTCCAACAGTACCTACCATTGAAACAAAATGTTTGCATCTGCTTGATATCCGAAAATTATACGGTCAGGTCAGGTCAGGTCAGGCCTTGTCAAGTGTGTTTGAGTTTTAATGCTCAGGGTACATCATACCTCGTGACCTGATCTTAGGTCACGCTGAAGCAGTATATAGATTGATAAGCGATAACTTCAGCCTTCACCAAGTGAACACTGCAATGAAAGTAAGTCCATGTAGAGGTCAAATAAGGTCAGGTCATCTCAGGTCATTGGTGGGCCGGCTCTAATGTCATGTCGCAGGACTTAGATAGCAACGAAACCGAATTCAAACATGAATTCACGAGGAACAACAATATTTGGTATGGCTTTGTGTGGAACCTGCATATTTGACCTGACCTTATGGCCTTCGACCTTTGGCATATTTTTTAAAACCAAAATGCGCATGGCATTTGCTTGATCATTTTCTGTATGGAAAACAAATTATGTATCAGATGGTATTGTGCATACCATACATGGTACCTGACCTGACCTGATATCATTCACCTTTCACAAGTGGCGTACCTAGGATTTGCGTCACGGGAAGGAGGCGGGGGCAAACGGATCTGGAGTGGGTCCAATCCACCATCATTTGTAAAAGTCACCGTGCTTCGGTCACTATTTTTTCCTCAAAATAATTATTTTCGGACGCAATTTCTTACGTGGCCCGACAATATTTTGGGGGGCTTTTGACACAATTTCAATGGCCAGAGGGACCCTTTTCAATGGCCCCTTGTTGGGGCCAGCATGATTTTCAGTGGTCCGGGTGACTTTTTGGGACACCCAGTGATTTTTATTCAGGAGACCGGCGATATTTTATGCGGGCCCACGATGTGATTTTCATGAGCTCCGATTCGAATTTTTAGGGCCCCAGTGTGATCTTCAGGGCCTCGACCGGACCTTTTGGAGCCCCAGCGTGGTTCCCCGGGACTCGGGACCCCGGCGTGACTTTTTGGGGGCATTAGCGTGATTTTCAGGGGCCCCGGAGCGATTCTTGGGGGCCACAGCGGGATCTTCAGGGGCCCACGTCATATTTTGGGGCCCCAGTGATATTTTCAGGGGCATCGGGCAGGTGTCCTGGCGTTCCAGCGTTATTTCCATGGACCCCGACACCACTTTTTGGGGTCCCAGCATGATTTTCAGGGGACCCGGGCCGACATCTTTAGTCTTCAGCATGATCAGGCGCCACGGCGCTACTTTTTGGACCCCCAGTGTGATTTTCAGGGGCCCGGCGAGATGTTTTGGGGCCCAGCGTGATTTTCATGGGACCGGCGCGACTTTTTCGGCCCCCAATGTGATTTTTGGGGGCCTCGGTGCGATTTTTGAGCTCTCGGTGATTTTTAGGGACCCCAGGCACATTTTTTTCAAACCCCTGCGTGATTCTTGGGGTCCCACAACCTCCCAGTGGAACAATTGTACCCTTAGCTCCCCTTCGGTACCCTATTGCATTTCACACCTTTAAAACCGGAATGCTTATCACATGCCATCGATGATTTTCGGCGTCAAGAATTATCCCAAATTCAATTTTCCGCAATTGTTGCAATGAAGAAAACGAGGAGATTCGCCTCACATCAGGACAGTAACCACGATCTTCATTAATATTTCGAGAAAGCAGGGTTCTTCGTCTTGATGAGAGACCAGCATGATCCGAGTTTCGTGTTGATAAGTTGTAACTACTCCGAATGGAACGTTACTCTCCTTGATCCGTACCATGCCTTTGAAGACCTAGACATGAAATTTGCACACGGCCAGGGGCGTCGATATGTATCCTTTTGTGGGGGTCATGGCCCCACCAATGTTGATCTTGCCCCCCCCATGTTGATTTGGGCCCCCCCCATAACCTATGCTATTTTATGCTGATGAGAAAGCTAAAGGGAAAAAAATGAAAAACACCATGCTAAGTAGAAACATTGATGTTAACCAGCACATTTTGTACTGAAAAGAAACAGATTTGGATTAGATAGTGGACTGACCCTCCACCTTTTGCTGAAAAAAATGTAAAATTGTGTGCAAAAACAAATAAAATAGCTGGATTTCCCTCCACTGTGGAAGTACAGCTTACATCATAAAATGTTGAGATTAGCGATGCTGATGCATTTTAAACCAGATTATCTAAAAAAAAATATACTAAGCAACTAAACAACAATTACACGGTCATACTGATGTTTGTACACACCACCAATGGCAAAACCACATGCATATGGAGCTTGAACATGATTAATTCCATTCTCAATTTCCAGTCTTTGTTAAACTTGCATACAAATCATGGTTATCATTGAGATTGTGGATATATAAACTAGAATTATCTTCAGCAACCTACCCATCACACCATCAGCTTGATATTTACCAAGGTACCTACCTACATGCCCAATGGCAATGTGCATGCATTCAATATTGATATGGGGCAACCCAATCTCAAACTGAACCAACAAAAGCCACGTGTGAGCCAATCTGCCAGCCTATGAATACATGAGAGAAAAGTCAGCAAGAAGCCGTATAGACACCTCATTATAATTGATATTCCTGAAGAAAGCAATGGGTATTAAGCTGTGGCCACACATGACTCCCGAAACAAACCTTATAGTCATACAAGACCAGTGTCTGGTAGCGAGCATTATGCCACCCACGATACTATTACCTAAGAAGGTACACCAAAGTTCGCCTTCAAGCTTTGGTGACGTCATAGTTTTTTCTCTTATATTGCAGAAATTGGTAGCATCAGGCGTGTTTCAATTTCACTGCGCATGAGACAGTTAAAACATTTGTCAATTTTCAATTTTCAAATTTAAAGAACCTAACCCAGCCAAACCTAACCTATCATAAGTTGCTGTTGAATACAAAATGATTGGTAAATTTGCAGTTTAAGGTGGCTTTTTTTCCTTGAATTTTTCTTCAGAATACCATGTTCATGACGGTGACTAAGATGATGGGACAACTTATTTTCGGTGCAAATTCATTTTATTTGAATTTGAGAGAAAAAAAATTGACAAAATTTCAAACTTAAAAACCTAAACCAACCTACCCTAACCAAACCTAACCCATTTGTTTGCTTTATGGTGACAAATGTGTAAAAACTTTTCTTGTTTGGTTGGTTGGTTATTTGGGCTCACGCCGCATTCACTGCGTTGGTCATACAGCGCCCATACAACTTGTATTGTTCCCACCTTAAAGCACAATAATACCAAAAAGTTTCCCCCAAACATTTACAAACATGTTCACAAAAAAAAAAAATATTGAAAAGCAACTTAGGTTAGGTTAGGCTGGGTTAGGTTTCTTTTTTAAGGTTGAGAATTTTCAGAAAATAAATTAATTGACATTTGTTTTTTTGTCTCAAAAGATAGGTCAGGCTAGGTTAGGTTAGGTTTTGTTGCATTAAAAAAAAACACATTTATGTTTATGCTATGTTACCGAACTGAAAGCCCTTTTTGGCATCATTTTGCTCACAACCTGAAAAGTAAGCATTTGCACAGAAAATAGGTGGGTCCAGTCATCTTAGTCACATTCATAAACATGGTATTCTGCAGAAAAATTAAAAAGAAAAAAAAGAAAAAAGAACACCCTAAACTGCAAAGTTACCAAATAATTCGCAATTTTGTGGGGAAACTTTTTTGGAAAAGTTTTGAAAAGTTTTCAAACTTGAAAAGCCTAAACTAACCTAACTTAACCAAACCTAACCCATTTGTTTGCTATATGGAGGTAAATGTGTGTAAAAACTTGTCTTGTTACCACCTTAAAGCACAATAATACCGGTTTGGCTAGGTCAGGCTAGTTTAGTTGTTTAACTTGGAAAGAAAATTCAAAAAAAATTCTAAAATTAAATTAAATCGGAAATTTTCCTTCAAAACCAGTTGACGTTAGGTTCGATTAGGTTGGGTTCGGTTGTTCCATTTATAAAATTTTCCGAATATATATTGCTTAATTTTTGTTTCTAATTTTTTTCTCCAAAGGGAGGTTAGGATATGCTAGATTAGGTTATGTTGGTTATGGTTATTAGGCTATGGTATGGATTCACTAATGAGTGGATCCGTACCATTCCCACTGGAGTCTAAAAGCTACATCATTGCCTTACTTCTATAACGTATATCACAAGAACCCATCTCGATTCTACTGCTCACTCAGGACACCATATAAGTCAATTAATGAAAGTGTTACTTCATTACCTGCATTGCTAATGTAAACAGAAAGAAGTCATTTGAACCATATGCAAATGGAGCAGCACCTTCACAGTGCTGCTCCATCCACATCCAATTCCAACCCTGACCAAACTTCCGGAGCGCATCCGTCTCCAAAGCAGCCTGCGGAAGAAGCTATGTATTGCAGCAAAAGTACTATGATCTGAATTCCATGGTATCCCTGTTGCCTAATAGTCCATCCTTGCCTATCCATGTAGATGTTTGACTTTCCTCAAACTGTCTGGAAAACTTGGGAGTTGAAATCACTTGTGAGTGATGAAGTAGATGAGTTATTCCTGTATACTAATGCTGCATAATTGCATGGCACAGTGGCGTGCCGAGTGGGGAGGGGACATTGTGGGCAGTTTCCTTCCTGACAGGTTGTGGGACCCCCAAGAATCGCGTCGAGCTCCGGAAAAAATTGCGCCAGTCTCCTTAAAAATCCAGTTTAGGCCCCCAATAATCGTACCGGGGCCCCGAAAAATCACATTGGGGGCTAAGAAGTCGCGCAGGGAATCCTGAAAAGGACGCTGGGGCCTCAAACGTTCCCACCTGGGCCCCTGAAAATCACGCTGGGGGCTCAAAAGAGTCGTGCTGGAGTTCAAGAAAATCACGACGGAGGCCACAAACGGCCGGGCCCGTGGCCCCAGAAAGTCACGCTGAACCTAGGGGTACCAATAATTATCGTGCCTGACAATTATCGTACCTGACAATCACGCTAGGGGCATGACATGTCGCACCGGGGCTCCAAGTCTCATTGTGATCACCCAGCAAATGAAGCCGGGGCAACGAAAAACAGTCCCGACATGGAAAATCACTGGGTCCAAATAACCGCTCAAAAAGCCCACAAAACGTGTTGGGCCCCCAAAAGCGTGTCCTAGCCACTAAAGCTTGCGCTTGAGATCCGAACAAGTGACCACGAGCACCCCAAATATCGCGCTCGGGACCCAAAATTCCGTCGGTAATCCCAAAATTTAATGTGGGTAATCCAAAGCGTACCAAGTTTTGCAAAAAGCGACAGGGCATTAAAATATGCGCTGCAGTTCGAAATAAACACACCGGGAGCGCTAAATAAAAACATAACGGAGGCCCTCGAGGCACACCAGGGTCATGAGACCACAAGGGGCCTCAAAAACAGGCTGGGCCCTCAAAAAGGGAATTGATCATAAACAAGGAACAAACAGACCGGGCACTAAATAAACCCATCGGCGTCTTCGAAAACGCGCCGATGCCTCAAAAATATCATCGGTGTATAAAACAGCAACAAAGCTGTAAAAAAGAGCCCGGTCTCAAACATGTGCCGAGCCCCTAACACAAATTGGCTGGAAGCCCTAAAACACATCCATAGAAGAAAAACGCAACGGGTAAAAAAAAGGAACACCTAGCTAGGGTCACGGCTCGGTAGCCAATGTGGGAGCTTATTTAACCAAAGAGATGAGGTGCATCAAAGGTCAGTGTGTCTCCGGATTTCTTAATCACGAGAAAATGTGGGAAGAAGAGAACTAATACATCGAATTGAATTGATCGTTTTTTTTCCAGTGAGCCGCATTACCAAGCATTCCACATGTCAAATGTGGCACAAGACTATCACGTGACAGTAATTATCGAAACGTGGGAGACCGAGCAGAAACCGGAGAAGCGCACGTACAGTGGCGAATGCGTCGACTGCACAAGGCGGGTGTACACGTGCACGAACGTTGGCGTTTTGGCGAACGAGCGTTATTAATTGGAATGCCTGGTATTGGCAAATTTTATATTTTGGAGCGATTTGTTCAGGTGTAATTTTAGCAGTGTGAGGTGACTTTTCAAGGGATACCAAAATAAAAACCTTCAAACAGGATGGGGAGGAGTTAGGGTTGAAATCCGGTGATTCAGAAATAATGGTGGTAGATTTGGCCCCCTCCACAGGACAGTTAATTTGGTCACTAATTATTATATAACAAAAATATAAAGAACCACCTTTGAATTTTTTTTGCTGGAAATCCGGGGACTTTTTTAACGGGGGTAGGTGGGCATCTTCCAAATCAGTTTGCCTCCTCTCGCAAATCCTAGGTACGCCACTGCCATGGCATGACATAATTTGACCTGTTGATAGCTATAATCCGCCGCAATGGACGGTGTACTCCGCGGCCCCGGTCCGCCACAGTGGACGGTGTGCTCCGCAGCCCCGGTCCGTTACAATGGACGGTGTACTCCACGGCCCTGATCCGCCATAGTGGTTGGCTTGCTCGGCGACCCTGATTCACCACAGTAGATGATGCACTCCGCGGTCCTGATCCGCCACAGTGGATGCTATGCTTCGCGGCCCTGGTCCGTCATAGTAGGTGTGCCCCACGGCCCCGGTTCACCACAGTGCACGGTGTACTTCGCGACCCTGGTTTTCCACAGTTGATGTACTCCGCGGCCCTGGTCCGCCACAGTGGACGATGTGTTCCGCGGCTCCGGTCCGTTACGGTGAACCATGTGCTCCGCGGCACCGGTTCCCCAGAGTGGATGGTGTGCTTCGCGGCTCTGGTCCGCCATAGTAGAAGGTGTGCTCCACAGCCCGGGTCCGCCACAGTGGACGGTGTGCTCTGCGACCCTGGCCCGCTACAGTGGACGTCAGGGTTGAACAAACCGGGTTTTCCTGGATTTTGCCATCCATAGCATTATCCTCTTCACAAAATTATCCTCCATGTTGTTTCCTCCACGTGTTTTCAATTTGGACGTCTGATGGTGTTGTTCGACAATTAATTGCCCCGTGGTAAAGTGCTCAAGATTCACCTGAAGCTTCAAAGTGAGATTCTGATGCCAAGGTTTGAGGGAAAATATCCTCTCCGTATTCCATCACTGAGAAATTGTCCTCTCCTCATCCAGGATTGCAAAGTATAAATCCAACCCTGGTAGACGGTGCGTTCTCCACGGCCCTGGTCAGTCAGTGAACGGTGTGTCGGTGTACGGTGTAAATCACGGCTTTGCATGATCTTTCCGAGCAGTTCGTGTGCATTAGATGTCACTTTCTCCGCATTCTACCGTTCACCTTACCATTAATATGTACCAATGTCACCCATGCATTAATATTTCCCAATTCGTCACAGCCATTGAATCTGATTGAGACACAGCTGCTCTTGTTGTGCATTTCGATCGATGGACATTGATGCCATCAGAAAAGCAAATTTTGTCAGCAGCGAGACTGACTTACTTCCACTAGGGTAATGATTACAGGTACTGACAGCAGCGTGGCCAGAAATGCTTTTGGGTGCGGCACCCTTCTGGCCTTATTCGTGTCCCTCGCACCTATATGAAGACTCCTTACGTCTGCCATGTGTTTCTAGTGTCCGACATTTTGCACCTCTTTATATTTGCTCTTTATCTTTATATGCTTCATTTTGCTTTGTAAAATAAGGTCCGGAAACACGAAGTCGAATGTCGGATCATGTGTGTACTACTTCGGTGGCTCTAAAACCGAATTAAAATTTGAATTAACAAGGAACAGTAGCATTCGGCATAAGACGACATTGCGGCCGCAAAGTCGCCAAGGCAGCGGACGCGCACAAAAATCCCAACTCCACACACAACATGGCAGTGTAGAATATCCATAATACTTGACCTGACCTAACACCATTGACCTTGTCACATATTTGAAAGCAGAATCTCTAAGAGCAGTACAACACATGTGGACATACAAACTTAGCATAGCAGTCATAGCATGCGACTACAGTGTCATACAGTGGACTCGCCCGTACCCAATGGCCAGCCAAGAGCAAGAGTAGGACACACTGGGTACATGCCTTTCCGGTCACGGCCAAGGAGTCCGAAGAGGTCAGCCCAGGAGATTCCCAGAAGTGCCATCCGACGGTTTTAAATGAATGTGTCGGCTCGAATGGTTTCTTTGCTAGAGTCTGAACTAAAAAGCACAACACTTCGGAAAGTAGGAATAATGTCAGAATTCAAAACAGTTTTCAAATCGGTCGAATTGGAATGGGACCCGCACCAGGTGTGTCGCTTATATATATCATTCTTATATCATGTTCTGCACGAAAAGTTTTCCCCTTACTACGATAAGAAGAGACAATTTGACCTGACCTCCGTTTAGTAACCTGGACCTTGATTGAAATTTTGGGAAAGCAGTTATTTGATTTGATGAAAGACCAGTATGATCTGGATTTGGTGCTGCTATGCTGCAATTACTGCGAATGGTGGCATTTGGCAGATTTTGGAATATTATCCTCCTTGGTCCATCCCAAGTCAATTTCAAGGGGAATTAGAAATAAAATTGGTGAATGAGGTCAAGAAGGCAAATATGGTGGGGTCCAAGCGCCACCAAAGCTATAGAAAAATCCGCACTACCTTTTGGAAGGAAAGGATTACAAGTACTAACAGGGTTGCAGTGAAAATGCTCCTGTTGCGACACACCTGGTGCGGGTCCCAATCCAATTCGACCGATTTGAAAACTGTTTTGAATTCTGACATTATTCCTACTTTCCGAAGTGTTGTGCTTTTTAGTTCAGACTCTAGCAAAGAAACCATTTGAGCCGACACATTCATTTCAAAACCGTCGGATGGCACTTCTGGGAATCTCCTGGGCTGACCTCTTCGGACTCCTTGGCCGTGACCGGAAAGGCATGTACCCAGTGTGTCCTACTCTTGCTCTTGGCTGCGCCATTGGGTACGGGCGAGTCCACTGTATGACACTGTAGTCGCATGCTATGACTGCTATGCTAAGTTTGTATGTCCACATGTGCTGTGTACTGCTCTTTTGCTTATGTGACTTCACCTGTTACTGGGCGATTTTGCTCGTTGGCGAGGATGCTGAGTAAACATAAGCATACACATCGTCAAATAAAAAAATCAGAATTATTGAGGTCTGAAAATATAGTGGGCGAAATCCGATGAGTTTTTGGATGGGGGGGGGGGGGTTAAATACGTTGGCACTTCGCCCCCCCCCCCAAATGTTTTTCAAAAATCGACACCCCTGCACACGGCATATGCAAAGCATGTGTGCAAGAGGGTACTACAAGTTTCGTGGCTCTGCATGTGCTCATTTGGCCGCTATTCCGAAGAAAAAAAAACTGAGGGAGAGGCTCCCGAGAGCATCCAGCTGCTCGGCGAGGGTTAAAGGTTCAAAAGTGACGGACCAGATCGAGTCGGGGCGGGTTCCTTAGATAAACTTCCACGATATACACATAACACTGGAGTATATTCGCTGATTCGTAATTGTAATGGAGCAGCTTTGCTTCTTTCTACGCATTTTTCGTCCTCTTCCCCAGCTGTACTTGATATGTTTGCAGGGCTTTGCAGTCTTCAATACTTATATTTCAGAATTTCATTTTTACATGATCACCGTAGATGAGATTCAATGCATGTGAGATGAAGCATTCGTATGTTCAGGAGCGTAGGATCCTTAAAAACAGCAATGGATGAATCAGAGCACTTCTCGGGATCATTTACAGGGGGCTAGTTGCCCAGGGGCAAGACGCCCGTATTCCAACCGAAAGGCTGTGGGTTCGAGTCCCATCTGCCACTACTCTTCGCCCGCTACCAATCGACGCGACAGATTGGTGATGCTGTCTGACCCAGTAGTCGACGAGTCGCAAAACCAACAACCACCACCACCACCACCGGAACCATTCGCTACAGTCAACCACCATTGTCTGCAAGTTAAATCCCAGAAAACGAAAGGAACAGCGACCCCTGTACCCTTATAACTCGGGTACCCATGAGATGCAAAACAAAACCGGCATGGCCATTGGCCACATTTGAAGCCAATGGTCAATGGCCATTGGTTTCAAATGGAGTTGCAGGCTCGCCTCCCAAAAACCACAAACATGTCACAATAGACAACCCTGAATGTCTCTAGCAATACGTCTCTCTCTCTCTCTCTGTCTCTGTCTCTCTGTCTGTCTGTCTGTCTGTCTGTATCTCTCTCTCTCTCTCTCTCTATCTCGCTCTCTCTCTCTCTCTCTCTTTCTATCTGGCTATGTTTCTGGCTCTGCCTCCATGGGCATTGCCAGCCATGTTTTTAATGCGGAAGATAATATTTCGGGAGATTTGTCTACTGAAAGAAAAATGCAAATAAATGCTCAAAACGTCCTCTGCGAACACATCCAGTCAGATTTAATTGACCGGCTGTTACATTACCTATCAGGGATCTCTGGGCAAATTTCAATTCTTACTATGCGCCCTTGTAGCCTTCCTGCTGGGAACAACGGAAAGAGAACAACAGATTTAGGAGTTGATTCGTGGAATGGAATGGATCGCACTTCCATTTTGCATAATCCTTAAAAAGCATCAACCGACTTCATGATAAGCATAGAAGACAGCCATCGGCTGAAATTATTATATCCCGACACGGAGGTTGAAATCGGTCTGAACCTGCTGGATAATAATACTGGTGGGAAAAAATGACTATCCGCTGTCCCAGTTATCTTTGTGAATTTCGGTACTTATGATTGTACAAACATCAACAAGGAGAGTACTCGGTGCCCACACTGTTTATGCGTAAGTTCCAATGTTCAAAAGATGACCAATGAAGAGTTTGGGTACTTAGTTCCCAAATTTGAGTAAATATTGGTTTCAAGGTTCAGGACGAACGAGGAAAAGTTTGCTACCTAAATTGCACCACACAGAAGACATGACATTTGGCTGCCTGGTCGTCATAGATGCTTTCCAAAGCAGCAGCGTTCGTACTTTGTTGGGTGTTGAGAACTTTTCATTGCTTCACTTTCAGTCGAAGGAAAACCGAATAAAAAAACACCACTCATGCGCCTGCACGACTGTAGTCCGTAACCGTCGCCTAAGCGCGTCTACAATTAACACGGACTCGACATCGGTGGGAATGTCTGTCACGCGCAGACCTCCTTTGTGGGCCAGATAACGTTCAGGTATGCGGCTCCATGAGTGAACTCAATGAGTGTTCGGCCCAGGAGTTGTTGTTTTGGGCCTTCGATTCCTTCATGCATGTTTCAGACCAGCTTTGTTGGACCCATGACAGCTGGTTTTCACGACCCTAAATTGTCACCCACCGGTGTGACGCAGTACACCAATACGTGCGCAAGGTGGAGCTTCGACATTCACGCTGGCTCACTATTCGAAGCACCAAAACGAACTGAAAGCTCGCGAGTTCAACACTTGCCAGCATCTGAATTTCCCATCCAGTAGCAATCGACGAGGATCAGCACCTCTATATGCCCTCGTGGAGCCAGTGTATTAAAGCAGAGCCAACTGTTCTGGGCAGTGTGTAACCGACGCAACCGCCTGTTGGCAGGCTGCTCGGAGCTTCGCTGTGCGGCCGGCTACCGATGCCACCTGCAGACTGTGCCGGGCGCCGCCTCCCCGAGCGGCTACCTGGCGCCCAGCCTGGTGCGGGCAGTGTGTCTGCCGGCGCCCACCTGCAGCGTCGACGCGTGCCCGCCGGGCTACCGCTGCCGCCTGGAGGCCGACCCGGCCGCCGAGGCGGCGCAGTACCAACCCGCCCGGCAGCGGCCGGCCTGCCGCCAGGTGACGAGCTGCGCCGACCTCGGCTGCCCGGCCGGCCACGTCTGCCAGGCGGCGGCGCAGTGCGGCGACGGCGCCGCGTCCTGCGTCACGTGTCGACCGGGCACGTTCGCCGTCGGCGTGGTCACACATCACGCGCTGCTGGCTGGCGTCTCCCGCGCCGGCCCTGGAGCTGCCAAACCCCCGCCGGCCCCGGCACCCGGTGTCACGCCGGGCACCGCGAAGCCTCCGCTGCCCGGAGTGTCCGACACGCTGCCCGGCGGTCTCAAGCCACCGGTGCCAGCTGAGGAGCCGACTCAGCCACGAAAAACCTGCCAGGAAGTGGAATGCGGCTATCAGTACAAGTGCGTTCTCACGGACGGAACTCCCACGTGCCGGATCAAAACCTGCGCCGATGTCACGTGTGACAGCAATGCGAAGTGCCGATTGAATGGAATCACTCCCACCTGCGAGCTAAAAATGTGCACAGACATTAAGTGCGAGAGCAACCGAAAATGTGAAATGACTGCAGTTGGTCCGTATTGCAGACCTAAAACGTGCCAAGATTTAACGTGTCAGTCGAAGGAGATGTGTGAACCAGCGGTACCAGGTGCCTATTGCAGACCTAAAACATGCCAAGATTTAACGTGTCAGTCGAAGGAGATGTGTGAACCGGCAGTAGCAGGTGCCTATTGCAGACCTAAAACATGCCAAGATTTAACGTGTCGGTCGAAGGAGATGTGTGAACCAGCAGTAGCAGGTGCCTATTGCAGACCTAAAACATGCCAAGATTTAACGTGTCAGTCGAAGGAGATGTGTGAACCGGCAGTAGCAGGTGCCTATTGCAGACCTAAAACATGCCAAGATTTAACGTGTCAGTCGAAGGAGATGTGTGAACCGGCAGTAGCAGGTGCCTATTGCAGACCTAAAACATGCCAAGACCTGGCGTGTCCGCCATACCAGAAATGCGAGTTGACAGCAGCAGGTGTCTATTGCAGAGCTGAAACATGCGACGACGTTGTATGCGAGCCATCGAAACATGCAAGATGACAGGAGGATTCCCATCATGTAGTCCGAAGACATGTGCAGACGTTTCGTGCGAGCCACACGGAATATGCAGGGTAGTGCAGGGCTTACCAACGTGTGATGTCAAGACATGCGAAGACATCGTATGCGAGTCGAACCTAAAATGCGATATGACCAGTCTTGGTCGAATTGCAAGCCTTTGACATGCGAAGACTTAACGTGTCAGTCGAAGGAGATATGCGAAGCAGCAGAAGAAGGTGCCTATTGCAGACCTAAAACATGCCAAGACCTGGCATGTCCGCCATACAAGAAATGCGAGTTGACAGCAGCAGGTGTCTATTGCAGAGCTGAAACATGCGATGACGTTGTATGCGAGCCATCCGAAACATGCAAGATGACAGGAGGATTCCCATCATGTAGTCCGAAGACATGCGCAGACGTTTCGTGCGAGCCACACGGAATATGCAGGGTAGTACAGGGCTTACCAACGTGTGATGTCAAGACATGCGAAGACATCGTATGTGAGTCGAACCTAAAATGCGAGATGACCAATCTTGGTCCGAATTGCAAGCCGTTGGCATGCGAAGATTTAAGTTGTCAGTCGAAGCAGATATGCGAACCAGGAGTTGCAGGTGCCTATTGCAGACCTAAAACATGCAAAGATTTAGCATGCCAGTCGGAGGAGATATGTGAAGCAGCAGTAGCAGGTGCCTATTGCAGACCTACAACATGCCAAGATTTAACGTGTCGGTCGAAGGAGATGTGTGAACCAGCAGTAGCAGGTGCCTATTGCAGACCTAAAACATGCCAAGATTTAACGTGTCAGTCGAAGGAGATGTGTGAACCGGCAGTGGCAGGTGCCTATTGCAGACCTAAAACATGCCAAGACCTGGCGTGTCCGCCATACCAGAAATGCGAGTTGACAGCAGCAGGTGTCTATTGCAGAGCTGAAACATGCGATGACGTTGTATGTGAACCATCCGAAACATGCAAGATGGCAGGAGAATTCCCATCATGTAGTCCGAAGACATGTGCAGACGTTTCGTGCGAGCCACACGGAATATGCAGGGTAGTACAAGGTTTACCAACGTGTGATGTCAAGACATGCGAAGACATCGTATGTGAGTCGAACCTAAAATGTGAGATGACCAATCTTGGTCCGAATTGCAAGCCTTTGACATGCGAAGACTTAACGTGTCAGTCGAAGGAGATATGCGAAGCAGCAGTGGAAGGTGCCTATTGCAGACCTAAAACATGCCAAGATTTAGTATGTCAGTCGAAGGAGATATGCGAAGCAGCAGAAGAAGGTGCCTATTGCAGACCTAAAACATGCCTAGACCTGGCATGTCCGCCATACAAGAAATGCGAGTTGACAGCAGCAGGTGTCTATTGCAGAGCTGAAACATGCGATGACGTTGTATGCGAGCCATCCGAAACATGCAAGATGACAGGAGGATTCCCATCATGTAGTCCGAAGACATGCGCAGACGTTTCGTGCGAGCCACACGGAATATGCAGGGTAGTACAGGGCTTACCAACGTGTGATGTCAAGACATGCGAAGACATCGTATGCGAGTCGAACCTAAAATGCGAGATGACCAATCTTGGTCCGAATTGCAAGCCTTTGGCATGCGAAGATTTAAGTTGTCAGTCGAAGCAGATATGCGAACCGGGAGTTGCAGGTGCCTATTGCAGACCTAAAACATGCCAAGATTTAGCATGTCAACCGAAGGAGATATGTGAACCAGCAGTAGCAGGTGCCTATTGCAGACCTAAAACATGCCAAGATTTAAAGTGTCGGTTGAAGGAGATATGCGAACCAGCAGTTGCAGGTGCCTATTGCAGACCTAAAACATGCCAAGATATGGCGTGTCCGCCATACCAGAAATGCGAGTTGGCAGCAGCAGGCGCTTATTGCAGAGCTGAAACGTGCGACGACATTGCATGTGAACCGGATCAGAAATGCGATCTGGCGCGCGGGCTGGCATCTTGCGTCGTCAAAACATGCCAAGACATCGCGTGCGCGCCAGACCAGACGTGCCACGTTCTCGGAGCCGTCGCCGCGTGTCGGACGCGCACGTGCGCCGAGACGACGTGCGGCCGCCGGCAGCGGTGCCGCCTGCAGTCGGGCCGGCCGGTGTGCGAGGCCCGCGCCGGCTGCGACTCGCTGTCGTGCGGCGGCGCCACCGTCTGCCGGCTGGTGGCCGGCGACGCGCGGTGTGTGGCGCCCACGTCGTGCCGGGCCGTCCGCTGCGCCGCCACCGAGCGCTGCCGACTGACGGCGGGCGCGCCGCGCTGCGTGCCGCGCCGCACGTGCGCCGGCGTCCGGTGCGCCGGCCGGCGGCAGTGCCGGGTGCGCGCCGGCGCCGCAGAGTGCGCCGAGTCGGCCGCCACGTGCGCCGCGATGGCCTGCGACGAGTACTGCACGGACACCGGCGGCGGCGCCCACTGCGAGAAGCCGCGCACGTGCGACGACGTGGCGTGCCCGGCCGACCAGCGCTGCATGCTGGCCGACGACGGGCCCATGTGCGTTCGGCCGACCTGCGCCGACCTGCGCTGCGCCGCCGGCGAGCGGTGCCGGCTGATGAAGGGGCACCCGCGCTGCGGGCCGCCCGAGGCGACCGAGGCGGGTCGCGTCGCCCTGCGACGGCGTCGAGTGCGACACGGGCAAGGAGTGCGAGGTGCTGGGCGGCCGCGGCCGCTGCGTCACCGTCACCAGGTGCTCAGACCTGCGCTGCCGCTACGACCAGGTGTGCCAGGTGCGCAACGGCCGGCCGCGCTGCACCGTGCGCCGCTCCTGCGACGGCGTCGCCTGCGACGCCGGCAAGGTGTGCCAGCTGATCGGCCGGCTGCCGCGCTGCGTCGACACGCCCAGCTGCGCCGACCTGACGTGCAGCTCCAACGACCGCTGCGTGCTGCTCAGTGGCGTGCCCACGTGCATGCACGTGCCCATCTGCTACAAGAAGCGGTGCCCGTCGCGCCAGGAGTGCCGCATCGTCGAGGGCGCGCAGACGTGCGTGCCGAAGCCCACGTGCAAGACCATCAGCTGCAGCACGGGCCGCGTGTGCCGCGAGTACTTCGGCTCGGCCAAGTGCGTGACGGCCACCACGTGCGCCAACACCAAGTGCCGCTACGACCAGAAGTGCATCTTGGAGCGGCACACGGCGCGCTGCGTGTCGGTGACGGGCGCGCGCTGCGACCGAGAGTCCGACTGCGACCCGGGCCTGTCGTGCGACACGGTCGCCGGCGTCGCCATCTGCGTGAAGCTGGCCACCTGCGAGGGCGTCGCCTGCCACGCCGGCCAGAAGTGCGCCGTGCTGTCCGGCACGCCCAGCTGCCTGCCGTCCTGCGAGGCGGCCAACTGCGCCGGCCGGCTGTGCAAGGTGTACGTCGACCGCGCCGTGTGCGTCGACTGCCTGCTGTCGTGCCCGCCGCGCCACGTGTGCCGCAACATCGACCCCGCCTCCATCTCGGACATATACGTGCCCGCCTCCACCAAGGTGCCGCGCTGCGTGATCGAGTGAACGGCGACGGTGGCGCCACCACGCCCGTGGCCCGACGGTGGCGCCGCCACAACACGATCGACGGTGGCGCCGCCACGTTCGGTGGTGGCTTGTAGTGCGAACACGGATCCCAAGACAGATGATGATGGTCCTGAGCTGAAAAAGACCACAGAGGCAACAGGGAAGGGCAGCGCAGGGTGTCGCCCATGGTGTACAGTTGCACTTCATAACTACTGTTCCGTTCCGGGCCTTAACTAACCATGACTTCCGAGGCAGACGCCGAAGTGTCGCCACCACGGGACGTCACTACCCTCAGATTTGTATCTGGAGAGCAGCCTGAGGTGATGTCCGGGTTTCGTCATGAAAAAGTAATGCAGACACGGCTTCACATTACAATACATAAGACGAGCTTCTTAAACAGTCGAGGGCCCCGGTCACGCTTACTGCGCTAGTAAGCGTTTCCGGATGCTGAATGAAAGTAAGGACCGCACTGGCCATTGTAGGCGACTGCATGCCCAGACATGCCGATAACATCACAGGCTTTACGTGATGGTTTCATTCACACAACGTTCATGAACAAAGCATTGTATTTGGAGTAAATAGAAGGGCGGGACTAAACGGGATTAGTTCCGGGACGGGACTAATCCCGTTCAGAGGTGTTTTATGTTTGTGAGGGGCAGGTGCCCTCTCAATGTTCGCTCTGCCCCCCCAAGTAATTTCGGCTTTTAATATGGGGTCCTATGGAGTGTGCCCCCTCCCCATTCATTTCGGTCCACCCATTGCCTTCATGCATGATGCCCCAAACAGTTCCTAGAAATCAACACCCGAGGTCCCGTTCACCCTGTGCCACTCTCCGGTGAACGCCTGATCCTGTTTCCCGGTGCGTCGCCTGTGGGCACCGTATACCGAAAACGAACTGCACACGTGGATAGACGTGCTCGTATCTGCGTACGGTACCCGAGAATGTCTGTGGATATAAGTAGTGTGAAACAGACGAAAACCTGGGTCGAAACTTTCGGCAGAGCGGCCAACAGTGGTGGCCCAGCAACGTATGCCAGTGATACCACTCCGTACACGGAAGAAAACGCACAACTTGTATTGTGGTGATGAACAAAAACGCGTGCACTGCCATTAAAGGCACGTACGGTAAGTGCCATTCAGCGACATCCACCCACGCCAACGAATAACATCTTCACTGGCCAGTGACGAACCTACGCAGAAGTCCCATCCAGTGTCATCGAATGTCACCGTCATGTCCAGCGTCATGTTCACCGGCCTGAACGTCTCGCCAGTGACAGCACCAACATTTCTCACCGGCTTAACCCTACGAACTGACGTCACCTCTCACTATCGATGCCGGCGATCTCGGTTATCAGTGGCCGCCTGGCTCGTCCCCTCACTCGACCGTAGCTCCAAATCGTTCCCGGCCTCCTGGTTCCTTTATTAGACCTCGATCCCCGACCGTCCCTCATACGCCCGCAGTTCCCCGGCCGTCCCTCACTGACCGGCAGACACTCGGCCGTCCCTCACTCCCCGGCAGCCACTCGGCCGTTCCTCACTCCCCGGCAGACACTCGGCCGTCCCTCACTAACCGGTCGACTTCTGGCCGTGCCTCAGCGGTCAGTCGGCAGTTGCTCTCTGGTCGGCAGTCCCCGGCCGTCCCCACTCCCCGGCCGTCCCCCACTCCCCGGCAGACACTCGGCCGTCCCTCACTAACCGGTCGACTTCTGGCCGTGCCTCAGCGGTCAGTCGGCAGTTGCTCTCTGGTCGGCAGTCCCCCGGCCGTCCCCCACTCCCCGGCAGACACTCGGCCGTCCCTCACTAACCGGTCGACTTCTGGCCGTGCCTCAGCGGTCAGTCGGCAGTTGCTCTCTGGTCGGCAGTCCCCCGGCCGTCCCCCACTCCCCGACACGGCAGCTACTAACCGGTCGACGCCGTCCCCCGTTAATTAAAACTCCCCCGCCCTTCCCCCCCCCCCGACAGACACTCGGCCGTCCCTCACTAACCGGTCGACTTCTGGCCGTGCCTCAGCGGTCAGTCGGCAGTTGCTCTCTGGTCGGCAGTGCCCCGGCCGTCCCTGACTGGTCAGCCGACTCCCGACTGTCGCCGGAGGCGGTGACCAGCTGCGTGCCATCCCGCAGCGGACGGAACAGGTCGACACAGTGAGCGGCCGCCGGCCGATCGGCGGGCCGCACGGCCGAGCACACCGTGTAGATCTCGACGAACGGCCGGTACTGGGTCATCACGGCGGCCGAGTACTGCGGCACCGGCGGCGGCACGCCTGCAGACACAGCCCGGCACACGTACACACAGCCCGGTACACGTCCGCATCGGTACACGGCACACCCGCCACAGGATCAGAGCCGACTCGAGGGCTGCGTAAACAGCTGAGGGGCGTCATATCCTAATGAGTGTACAAGAAGAGTTGGACGCGTGGAAGCTGGCGAGCGGGCCAGCTGGAAGGTGCACTGGTTAACAGAGGATGCTGTAGGAACGACCATACACCCCACACGAATGAACGTGGAAAATGAAGGATTTCAAAAAACGTGAACGGATCTGAGTATGTACACCACGGCGGCAGTGCGCACTCGCTTCTCAGGTCAGCTCGTTGCAGCAAGCGGCCGGCTGCGTGCACGCAGTGCGTGCGCTTTACGTGCACGCAAGACACTAGGCTGGGCATGGCGCAGGTCACCGCCTCTTGAACAAACACAAATCACACTGCCACACAGGGTCACTCACCCATTTTAGAATCATAGAAGGACGCATCGACATCAGAGTCGTCGTCCAGTGCGTCGCTATCGCTGCTCATGTCAGGCAGGTCAGAGGCGTGCGGCATTTCCAGGGCAAACATCTCCCTGGAGGAGACACAGCGGCTGCAGTCATCTCCCTGAATGGAGGCAGTTACAACGGCATTCAACCTGCAGGGATGCAGGCCGCAGCGATCTACGTCAATGCGACGAGGAGATGGTAGCCATCTTCACATGCGAGACAGCGGGTCGCAGCTGCTCAATCGGTAGGGCGTTCGACTCTTGATGGTGGTTCAAATCAAAGGATTGGCGAAGAATACCAAACCCAAAACTTTTAATTTTAAAAAAGGCATTTTTCCCCTAAACCCTTCGTCCCATCGTCGACTTGATTCAAATCAAACGTCGGCGGGATGGACGAGCGCACCCTTGACCAACCGGCGTGAGAAGCTGGCGAAACTATGTGGCCTAACAATCGAATGCGTCGTACACAAGCACAATGTTCTTCCACATCAGACACATAAGCTGCAGTCATCTCCCAGCACGAGACAGAGGTTACAGTCATCTCCCTTCACGAAACACGGGCTGTAGTCTGCACGAGTCACACAGGCCGCCGACTCACCACAGCGTCAGCGTGCCCCACCACCAGCCGCCGACTCACCACAGCGTCAGCGCGTACGCGTAGACGTCGGTCTTGTGCGAGACCGGCTGGTCGTGCACGGCCTCGGGCGCCGACCACGGCTCGGTGCCGACGTAGTGCTGGCCGCGGCCGCTGACCGCCAGCCGCTCGTCCAGCGGCAGCGACACGCCGAAGTCGCACAGCTTGGCCACGCCGAACTCGCCGAACACCAGCACGTTGGCCGACTTGAGGTCGCCGTGCAGCAGGCGCTGCTCGGTGTGCAGGTAGTGCAGCGCCGCCGCCACGTCGTGGCCCACCTGCGGCCGCGCGCCGCCACGTCACATCCGGCACGGACGCTGTCCGCTCGTGCCACGGCCGCCACCGTGTGCATCGGGTGCAGCGACAACAAGCCGGGATGATGATAACCTCGGGTTGCTGCAGCTATACCTTTCGGATCCATGGCTAACACAAACAAAGAAATTCCTCATCGCACTACCGTTGTTTGTTATTTAGGCTGAAGGACGATTCGACCAGTCTTTGAGCATTCGCGCCCCCCATCATCTCTAGTATTAGATTGACAGGATATCTGAATATATTCGGTAAGGTTCCAGCGGGCTGGGTTGGGTTGGGTCGGGTCGGGTCGGGTCGGGTCGGGTCGGGTCGGGTAGGGTCGGGTAGGGTCGGGTCGGGTCGGGTCGGGTCGGGTCGGGTCGGGTCGGGTCGGGTCGGGTCGGGTCGGGTCGGGTCGGGTCGGGTCGGGTCGGGTCGGTCTGGTGAAGTCTAGCCGGATCAAGATCAAGTGAGATCAGGTCAGATTGATCCTGACTCATCCTGCATCAACTCCTCCGAGGGCGTTTGGGGCCGCCATGTACTCAACTATATCTAATACTAGCGGGGGAGCCTGAGCAGATCTACTCTCGTGTGCATGCGAAAAAGTTCACATCAGGGATTCGACAGGGCCAACCGTCGCACATACGAAAGCACTCGAGACAGTTGTGGCTTCGTTGGTACGGCTCTGGGGCGCTTCAAGCGCGACGATTAAGCAGCGCCCATAACAATTTGTATTCCATGAAAGGGTTTGACGGCACCTTGCGTCCGAACACAGCGTGCCGCACAACCAGCAGTGATCCAGCGGTTAGTTGTCGCGAATTTGCCAGAAGAGGGCAGTTGCTGCCGACTCACAATTCCTGCCAAAGGCAGATGTTGCCAGATCCCGTGAGCAGCACACACGAGTGGTGAGCGGTCCCGTGAGCGGTCCAGCTAAATGTCCCCGATAGTTCGTCGTCTCCAACTGCGCTTTTTGCCGTCGCATAGCTACCACAGCGCAACCTATCAACTCAGGCAGCTGCCTGTCCGCACCAGGCGGCGGTACCCAGCCCTACAGGGGCTTCAGCCGACCCAGCCCGACATAGCTACCACAGCGCATCCTATCAACTCAGGCAGCTGCCTGTCCGCACCAGGCGGCGGTACCCAGCCCGACAGGGGCTTCAGCCGACCCAGCCCGACACGACGACACACCCACCGTGGCGATCTGCCGCAGTGGGAACGGGCCGGCGCCGTCGCCGTCGCCGCCAACGTCGGCGCGGGCCTCCACCAGGTCCTGCAGCGACGCCGAGGCGGCCTCCATCAGCAGCGCGACGGTGCCGGCGGCCTGGCCGGCCGCCACGCCGCGGAACCCCACCACGTTGGGGTGGCGCAGCCGGCGCAGCAGGGCGGCCTCGCGCGCCAGCCGCTGCTCGTGCGCCGGCTGCACCTGCACGCGCCGGCTGAGCCGCTTCACCGCCCACGGCGAGCGGTAGCAGGAGCGCTGCGGCGACGACCGCTCCAGCAGCGACACGGTGATGCCTGCCGTGCACAGCGGACGGTGGCGCCGCTGACACGCGGCCCGGCGCCAGGGCACCGTTCTCACTCAGCGAGGTCAACGTTCAATGTAGTTGACAAATGACAGATCAGAACACTTCTTCAAGTCTGGACATATTTTTGGGACGAAATATTGTTCATAACTTACTAAGATAGCTATGAAGTCCACGGAATTGGACAACAAAAAGGATATCTTGTTTGCCCCCTCCCCATGACCACAATAAACAATTCAATTATGGCTTAATAGTCCACCAGTGTGTCAGCTTATTAGAAAAGAAGCTGATGCCTAATTTTATCGAATCCACAATGGCCAATTGCATTTGATAAAAACACGGTAGAGACTTCTCAGACCTGATGCAGGATACATGCATAAGCCTATGAGGCAATGCCATCCATACAGCATGCTGTACGAGAAAATACATCCAATATGTGGCTGGCACCCAGCCTGCATGTGCAGCAATGTTGACTAGACATAACCAGGATACAATGGCATGGACTGGTGCATCCAAGTGGATATCAAAACATGATGTAGTGGGTGCACGAGTGTGAGTCAATGCATGCATGTATGCAGTACTGATGGCTGTCTGCAGCCTAGTCAGTGGTGCGAAGTGTATGAAATACATGCACGTTGCATGCATGTTTTGGCATGCAAGAATAGATTGCACTGGTATGGTTAGATGCTCAAAATATATCAGACTGGTGGTATTTGGTGCACAGGAGACCCTACCATGCCTTGGTGCACCTCATTAAGATAAATACCATCACTTGCATGCTGGGCTGGCACATGTAACAAAATAGCATACAAACCTGTGCCATAACCTATAACTTTAAGCATTGGTGATTCTGGTATCACAAATTCATTCCATTGCCCTGGTGTCCCTCTTGAAATATGCTCCCTTGTCTTTGCAGGAGTCTTGAAACCATCATTGTTTGACATTTTAAAAGCAGCCTGTGGATTAAAATATTACACATAACATCAGAATCAGCAACAGATGGAAAATTAGGAGGTGAATATAACCTGCTGCAGTATCCTGGAGTTATTTTTTTTTCTTTTATTTAGTGGAGATTAGCAGGCAAAAATGCTAAAATATGGCATGCAAACAATTTAGCAATAACAGGACAAATTGAAGGAAAAAATGTTTCAGCTTCAGTGCCATTTTGGTGGCAGAAGCAGGACAGGATGGGAGTGGAACATTACTCATGATATTGGGATGTATGAATGCAGAATATTTCCTGCTGATTCATATTTTCCACCCAAAAATGAATAATGCAGAATGCTGCCTCCCTGTAAAATTAAACACCCAACAAGTGTTGATCTAGTCTGATGGCTGTAATATGATCCAACTATGGTTGACATACCAATAAACCCATAAAACACCACAAAACATTAACAACTATGTGAATTATGCATACAATGTGAATAACCACTGGGTGTGCAAATTGGTAAAAGAAAGGTAAATTGCATTTTTTTTAATGAAGAAAAGGTCACATCTGCTAAGGACAATGTCACAATTCTGGGATGGAGGGCAAAAGGGGAAACCAGGAACTCACTAGCTGGATGGAAAAACCAAAGGGCTGGTGCAAAATTTTTGCAAAGTCAACATGTCAAAAAGGTCATTGTTTATAAACATTGTGTGTAAATAAAATATATATACGACCTTCAATATACCAGGAGGTGCTGAGTTGACATCAAAAGTAAAGATAAGGGTTGTACTTTCTGCATTTCAAGTGTCTTTTTGCACGCTTTTTTCCGCCTGATTATTTCAATTGTTTAAACTTGAGCTTTTTTAATCACTCCTGATGATGGCCCCTGGCCAAAACATTGAGCAATAAAGTACAACCCTTATCATTACTTTTGATGTCAACTCAGCACCTCCTGGTATATTGAAGGTCATATATATATTTTATTTACACACAATGTCTAAAACCCAGGAGCATCTAAGAGTCATTCTTCGTTATATTAAACATTGTTTATAAAGACAGGGTTTGAAACTTATAATTTCCCCCAAGTAATATCAACATTTTGAGGAATGAATCAATGCTATTTTGTATTCTATGATTCAGCATCTGTGGCCATGTTTAGGATGAGCAAGCATCAGTAGGTACAGGTTTTGTGATCAATCATACATATCCATAGATTATTTATTGACTATTTGTATTTCAGGGTGCATAAACTGCTGGTGGTTATGTAGCACCCATCCATATGCACAAGTTTTATGCCATCCAACATCCATAGGCTAAAGGCATGTTTACATGTGGCAGAATTCTGGCTGAATCTTGTAGTTTGCAGAGTCTGACATCAGCATGTTTATGACATTGGCAGCAAAAATTGGCAGGCAGTGGCAGAAAGTAGCAGGCACTGGCAGATTGCAACATATAGCTGCAGACACTGACATCACTTCATTATGCCAACATCATACTGGCAGGATGACATCACTATCCAATGCACCATCTTGTTTGTTTACTGCACAATAACTATGCACTGTAGTACCTACCTACTACCTAATTGACTCAAACAGCATAACTCAGGATATTACCAAAGCATATTGAGCTGGTGGTACTTAGTACATAGATAGTGTTAATTCACTGGTATTTTGTAATAGCTTACAATGGCTCATGTATGCTGACAGTGATTACTTTTTCTGTTTTTTTTTAGAGGACATGGCAGTGAGGCTGCAATAAATAAGGGAACAGAGAACATGATCTTGCTGTTACCTTCCCAGCTGAAATGCTATTACTGCACTTTAAGGTAATAATGAGACAAATTTTACATACATTTTACCTCCATGAAGCATACAGAGATTAGGATTGGCTAGGTTCAGTTAGGTTGGGCTTTTGTTGTAAGTTTGAGAAAAAATACACAATTTTTGGGGAATTTTTTTGAAATTTGTCTTCTTCAAAAATAGTCCAGGATGTTATGCTGCTAGGTTTTTCAGTTGAATTTTTTCAGGAAAAAAATGTTTGGAAATTTTCCATTAAAATGGTTTCTTGCATGAAAAGTTAGGCTACATTAGGTTAGGTTAGGTTATGTTACAACTTTTTTTTCTTTTGAACATTACTTTTTATGCAGCATTACCCAATTCTAAGCCTCTTTTTTGGTGTTATATTGCCTCCTAACTAAAAAAAAACAATATCTCGATTAGGAGATGGGTAACTTAGCGCTAGACTACTCGTCCCCTACGCGCCGCCGGAGGACAACTTGAAATTCAATTTGTCCGCCGCGACCGTCGCCGACGTCGAACAAAGCTACTATATCAGAAGCTCTATGGCCGCATTGCGATCGCTAATACATTGCGTAACGAAATCCATTTATGCTTTGACGTCAGGGATGCGGACGGTTCGGTTCGATTCTGCTGGATTCTGCTGGGTTCGGCACAGTTCTGCAAGAATGGTGTCCAAAATTTTGGAGACCATTCTTCTTACTCGTATGGAAGAATATTGCAAACTGCGTCCAATCAAGTTCGCTTCAAGAAAGGCGTTGGAACGGACTCCTGCATATATCTACTCTAGGAAGTAGGAAGTGCCAGATTTGTACAAGACTTTGAACGGTATCGCGTTTATGCGAATCATTGATGCAAGCAAAGCTTTCAATCACATTGAATATTCAAGGCTATTTGATGCAATTCTCGACACAGGGACACACATGCAGCATCATGAGATACTGGTACACCAACCAAAACATGTGTGTCAGATGGGGTGCTATCATGTCAGACAAATTCCATGTATCCAACCAACAATTGGTTTGTAGGGGGGGCCCCCCCCCCCGGGCTTATCTTTTTTTTTTTTTAAAATTTTTTTTTAAATTTTTTTTTTCCCTTTGTTTTTTTTTTTTTTTTTTATATATTTTTAAAATTTATTATTTTTTACGGGGCTTTGGTTTTTGGTGGTTTTTTGTTTAAGAACGGGCCGGGGGGGGGGGGGGCCCGTTTTTTGGTGGTGGGTTTTTTTTTTTTTGGGGGCCCCCAAAAAAAAAAGGGGGGCCGGGTTGGGGGGCGGGCCCAAGTTAAACCCCCTCCCTTTTTTTTTTTTTTTTTTGGGCGCCCTTTCTTCCCCCCCCCCTTTCCCCTGCCCGGGCTTAGGGTTTTGTTGGGGTGGGCCCCCCCCCGCCCGGCGGGCCCCCGCCCCGGGCCCGGGCGGGGGCCCAGCAATTTTTGGGTGGGGGGGGGTGTCCCCTTCCCCCCTGGTTGCGCTACTGATCCAATTGGATCAAACAGGTGGCAGCTTATCGCCCTGATTGTATAATTTACATATGAATGACTTTATTTAGCTGAATAAATTCAGTGTTGAATGTTGGATTGGAGACACAAAGATTAATCGCCTGATGTGTACTGATGATATCGTTATCATTTCCTCGTCTTTTTCTGATCTAGAACGCTTACTTCAGGTATGTGAACATTTTGTAAGAGCCAGTTCCGTGCTATTCAATGCCAAGAAGTCTGTGATTCTGGCATGTAGATTTCAGTATCTGAAAGATGTTACTTTGCCACATTTGTGCCCCAGTGAGCATGCCGACAGTAGCCCGACGTCGGCCCGATGTTCCGCCCTTGCCGGACCGCTGTCGGGACGCTAGCAGCCCGCTGTAAGCTGGGGAGTGACATGTCTGACATCGGCCCGACGTCGGCTGGCCGCTATTGCTATGCTGAACTCAACCCAACATATTTTTATATGCAAAGTCAGCTTGCCGATGTCGGACCGAGAACGGCCCGATGTCGGCATGCCGCTTACGAGATGCCGAACTCGCATCGATACATGCCGACAGCGGGCAGACATCGGCATGTTTACTGGGGCATTCACGATGTGCCTTTAGGGCAGGTTGCAAATGTGAAATATCTGGGTCACGTGATAGAATGCAGTAGGTCGATGATTTGGATATTGAAAGGCAGTGCAAGTGCACACAGCTCAAAATATTTATGTGACAGTTCGTCATCAAGAAGCCGAAATACTGACAGACCGGTCGGGTCACCGTTTGTGACGTGCCATGAAATGGACTTGAGACTTGTGACGTGCCATGAAATGGACTTGAGACTTGTGACGTGCCATGAAGTGGACTTGAGACTTGTGACGTGCCATGAAGTGGACTTGAGACTTGTGACGTGCCATGAAGTGGACTTGAGACTTGTGACATGCCATGAAGTGGACTTGAGACTTGTGACATGCCATGAAGTGGACTTGAGACTTGTGACATGCCATGAAGTGGACTTGAGACTTGTGACGTGTCATGAAGTGGACTTGAGACTTGTGACGTGTCATGAAGTGGACTTGAGACTTGTGACGTGTCATGAAGTGGACTTGAGACTTGTGACGTGTCATGAAGTGGACTTGAGACTTGTGACGTGCCATGAAGTGGACTTGAGACTTGTGACGTGTCATGAAGTGGACTTGAGACTTGTGACGTGCCATGAAGTGGACTTGAGACTTGTGACGTGCCATGAAGTGGACTTGAGACTTGTGACGTGTCATGAAGTGGACTTGAGACTTGTGACGTGTCATGAAGTGGACTTGAGACTTGTGACATGCCATGAAGTGGACTTGAGACTTGTGACGTGCCATGAAGTGGACTTGAGACTTGTGACGTGTCATGAAGTGGACTTGAGACTTGTGACGTGCCATGAAGTGGACTTGAGACTTGTGACGTGTCATGAAGTGGACTTGAGACTTGTGACGTGCCATGAAGTGGACTTGAGACTTGTGACGTGCCATGAAGTGGACTTGAGACTTGTGACGTGCCATGAAGTGGACTTGAGACTTGTGACGTGCCATGAAGTGGACTTGAGACTTGTGACATGCCATGAAGTGGACTTGAGACTTGTGACATGCCATGAAGTGGACTTGAGACTTGTGACATGCCAGAAGTGGACTTGAGACTTGTGACGTGCATGAAGTGGACTTGAGACTTGTGACATGCCATGAAGTGGACTTGAGACTTGTGACGTGTCATGAAGTGGACTTGAGACTTGTAACGTGTCATGAAGTGGACTTGAGACTTGTGACATGCCATGAAGTGGACTTGAGACTTGTGACGTGCCATGAAGTGGACTTGAGACTTGTGACGTGCCATGAAGTGGACTTGAGACTTGTGACGTGTCATGAAGTGGACTTGAGACTTGTGACGTGCCATGAAGTGGACTTGAGACTTGTGACGTGTCATGAAGTGGACTTGAGACTTGTGACATGCCATGAAGTGGACTTGAGACTTGTGACGTGCCATGAAGTGGACTTGAGACTTGTGACGTGTCATGAAGTGGACTTGAGACTTGTGACATGCCATGAAGTGGACTTGAGACTTGTGACGTGTCATGAAGTGGACTTGAGACTTGTGACGTGCCATGAAGTGGACTTGAGACTTGTGACGTGTCATGAAGTGGACTTGAGACTTGTGACATGCCATGAAGTGGACTTGAGACTTGTGACGTGCCATGAAGTGGACTTGAGACTTGTGACGTGTCATGAAGTGGACTTGAGACTTGTGACGTGCCATGAAGTGGACTTGAGACTTGTGACGTGTCATGAAGTGGACTTGAGACTTGTGACGTGTCATGAAGTGGACTTGAGACTTGTGACGTGCCATGAAGTGGACTTGAGACTTGTGACGTGTCATGAAGTGGACTTGAGACTTGTGACGTCATGAAGTGGACTTGAGACTTGTGACGCCATGAAGTGGACTTGAGACTTGTGACGTGTCATGAAGTGGACTTGAGACTTGTGACATGTCATGAAGTGGACTTGAGACTTGTGACGTGCCATGAAGTGGACTTGAGACTTGTGACGTGTCATGAAGTGGACTTGAGACTTGTGACGTGCCATGAAGTGGACTTGAGACTTGTGACGTGCCATGAAGTGGACTTGAGACTTGTGACGTGCCATGAAGTGGACTTGAGACTTGTGACGTGTCATGAAGTGGACTTGAGACTTGTGACGTGTCATGAAGTGGACTTGAGACTTGTGACGTGCCATGAAGTGGACTTGAGACTCAGGACATTTATAGAGGACTTTGTGGTCCGAGGTAAGCGTTATATGTCACGCTTATGGGTTAGACCTGAGATTGTTAAGTGAGCAAGAAGTAAACTATGACTTTAAATATACCACGTCACCCGACACGAAGTCATTCACGCTCCCTTGTATCGCCCGTTCGTCCACTGTATCGCGTCACCATGATGCAGCATCAGCATCAGCATCCTACGTGCGACCCTTCAGCGCCCTTCATCATCCTACGTGTGACTGGCCGGAATACAACATTGAAAGTCAGCCTAATAATGTCGATGACCCTGGTCGGCCTGGCTCAGTCCAGGACACCACATCACCGCCCCCCCCCCCTACACACACACACTTCCGCCTCAAGTGTCATTTCCGGAAGGTTGTTGAGAAATCGTTTATGATATGTCACGTTGAGATAATTTACCAAGGGATTCGTGAATTCTCCGGCTAGCATACAGAAAGCCCAGATAATATACATGATATATGCCACAAAAACTTGGTATACGTCAGGAATATGTAAATTTGGCGAGCAATTAGCTGCGTTGAAATGCACATGGGATATCTTGTACGTTGTGCCTTGCCCATTGCCTTCATGGATTGTGCCCTCCCAATAATGTTCAGAAGCCTACACACATGCTTTGGAAGATGGCGATTCCAGCACTAGCATCACTTGATGCTATTAATCAATTGTCCCTTCATTAAGGAAGAGACAAATCGTTTACCGTTTTGTGATGCACAGTACTTTGACGAAATCTCACAGACGGGCAAGATTATTGTAATCAAATATGTGACTTTGTTAAAACTTTATAAGCGCATCAAATGTATAATTTTTTAATCCGTTGGTAAACATAGGAACTGCGGGGTACAAAGTTGACACCAACTGGCCGCAAGCCGCCCGGAGGCCGGCCACCCGGCCTCCGGGCGTTCAAAGTTACAAAAGTTTTCGTCGGCGCGGCTGTGCGGTGGGCTCTTAACGTTATTTTCCCCTGAAGGCATTAACCTAAGTTCATGGCATTTATGCTGCAGTAAGTTCACTACGGTGATAATTTACCCTCCAAACGTTGTGCTCCTGCCTTCAGTAGCTTCCGAGATCTTAGTGAGTCGTTGCACCTCCCCCCCCACCCCACACTCCGGTGGGCGTTGTGTGATGTGTTATATGAGTTATGTGAGATATCCTTCGGCACACTTGTTAAGGGCAGATCAGATAGGCATGCAAGCCCACTCGTTGGGCACTGGTGGATCCAGGGGAACTGAGGCATGCGCCCTTCTCCTCGCTCCCCCCCCATAGAGATATGGCCCCTGTAAGACTCGGGAGTGCCATCTCCCCGCACTCAACGAATATTTCAGCCGATGACACTCCTCAGACAAGAAAAGGCGTCCCTCTCCGGAAAAAGGTGCCCCTCCAGAACCAAGTGCCCCACCCAACTGATCAAGATTCTAGATTCGCCCCTGTCGTCGAGCACGCCACGGGTCACGGCGGGATTGGCCGCGATCAGGTGGGTCCGGCCCCTAGCGACCCCACCTGGGAGCGACGCCCATACCCCTGATGCAATATATGTGACGACACCGATGAGAGAAGCAGGCGAATCCATGCACCCACCAGCGGCAGCGCGTGTTCCTCTCGCCTGATCATTTCCCCGACTGCGACCGACCTGTGGTCAATGGATAAAACCGCTAGTTCAATCTGCTGTCGCTGGAGGCCGCTGGTGCGGCAGCGGGCAGTCCGCTCGCCGCGTGCGCCTGCTGAACACACGAACACACGCCGGCCGCCAGTGACGGCGATGGCGCGCTCTGGGCAGGTGGCCGTCGGCGAGGCGGCGTGCCGCGCCGAGGCAGTGCTGGCGCGCTGCCGCAGTCTGCACGTGCCGCCGCGCAGACTGCGCGGTCTGGCCGCGTACGGCCGGCTGTGCGTGGCTGCGACGGCGCCGTCCGGCCGCCGGCTGACGCGCTGGCTGCTGTGGCCGCTGCTGGTGGCGGTGCTGGCTGTGGTCTACCACCTCCAGCTGCACACCGTCGCCGGACTGTCCAGACTGGTGTTCATGATGGAGGGCATCAGCGACCACGCCGAGCAGGTGAGACGCACGGCCTCGGCGCTCCTGGCGACCGTATTGACACCACTGGTGACCGTATCGATACTACTGGTGACCGTGTCGACACCACTGGTGACCGTATCGATACCACTGGTGACCGTACGACACCACTGGTGACCGTATCGACACCACTGGTGACCGTATCGACACCACTGGTGACCGTATCGACACCACTGGTGACCGTATCGACACCACTGGTGACCGTATCGACACCACTGGTGACCGTATCGACACCACTGGTGACCGTATTGACACCACTGGTGACCGTATCGACACCACTGGTGACTTTATCGACACCACTGGTGACCGTGTCGACACCACTGGTGACCGTGTCGACACCACTGGTGACCGTATCGACACCACTGGTGACCGTATCGACACCACTGGTGACCTTATCGACACCACTGGTGACCGTGTCGACACCACTGGTGACCGCATCGACACCACTGGTGACCGTATCGACACCACTGGTGACCGTATCGACACCACTGGTGACCGTACGACACCACTGGTGACCGTGCTGACACCACCGGTGGCCTGCCCTCATATCAACGCTGAATGGACCAACGTACCGTATGAGTGTCCGGTGACTGTCCTCATATCAGCTCTGAATAGACCAGCGTACCACAGAGTGTCCGTGCAAATGCGGCGCCCGTGTATTGTACTGTCTGTCAGTTATATTGTACTACAATGGCGATGGTGTGACGAACACAGTACGTGGAGGAGGTCTTTGGAGGAAAGTAATGTCATGGGCCAAATAGTCAATTAAGGTTCTGTCACACGTGGTCAGGTCATTTCAGGTCATTGATTGGCCATCCAATGCCATGTCGTACGTCTTAGATGGCGCTGAAACCGAATTCAAACTTTGGTCATGATTTCACGAATTTTCAGAATTGGGAGAGTATTCATTTTTAGGGCAAGAGGTCGGACCTCTCTTCGAAGCAACATCCTCGATTCGATTCAGGCTGGGCCCCGACAATATTTTTCGAAAAGTTCCACCCCTGCGTTGATGGATGCGAGCAAATGCTAAGCCAATTCGGCGAGTTTGCACATATACCAACCATGGATACGAGAAATCAAGCTGTATTTCGGGTGCGCCTCTGTGACAAAGACACCAGAACAATTCCACAAGTTTTCCACCTGCCTGCTTCAGTAAGGCACTTCGCGCGTTATAGGGCACCGACGTACCGTTTTTAACGCCTTCTCTGAAACCAGGCGAGAAACTGCGCCCTGTCTGCGTCCTGAAGAGCTTCTTCTTTTGTCGTTGTGTATTTAGGCATTTCCAAATAGTTGTAATTAGTGCATTAGATATCACGTGAATGACCCTGTGTCATCTCTCCAGCTTATTGCTTGTCCTGGGCTTGATGTCCATTTGTAAATACAGAGAGTTGCATATATGCTCGCTGGTATTATGTTCGCTCTAACTACTCTCATTATGGGCGTGTTGACAACGCAGTCGCCCTAAAATAACCAACCAACACTCGTTAAGGTGTTTAAGGTGTTCCAAGTTGTCAGTTCGCTGGAATTGTACTCGCTCCGGTAGACTTACCCGCAGTGCGCAGACTTCTCATGGGAAAATATACTCACCATCTGCCCGCGCATGGTGAGTATCGGTGCACATTTACGGCTCTAAACTTGGCATATCAGTTAAGCGCCACTATTTACGTCCGGTTAAGCAAAACAAACACGCTTATGCCTATGCATAAGATATATAGTGCTGCACATCTTGCCTCGACGATTTGGAAGGATACCGGACGGGGGTGTCACTTTATCTTCTATGCCAAGGGGGACCACTGGTCCCTTTAATCACAGATTTCCCCCCCCCCCCCAATCATCAATGACCCCCCAATCAGGTTGAAGCTTAACCGTTGAAGCTTATCGACGTGCATTATATACAAATGGTCTTCGGGTCAGCTTTGGTCATCAAAAAGGTTATTTAGTCCCCCCAACCAATTTCTTAAAGTGACACCCATGACACTAGGCCATCTTCGCAGAGGTCGGGGTGCATCCAAGATATTATCGTCTTCATTTCCCCGCGAAAGTTCACCATGTCACCAAGTGGAACATTTGTTTTCGACGTAAATATCCAAAGAGCAGAGCGCATGTAATACTTTTAATTATAGCATAAACTGGTTCCTGTATTTTATTAACAGCATTATATTCCTAATCTTCTCAGTGGAAACATTCTATTCCTTATTTTTTAGATAAAAATACAGGTCTCAGGTTTCAAAACAGCACGAACACATCAGCAAATGCATCCAACTATAACAGGAAAATAATAGTCATACGTTCTACATAACGATATGACAACGAAAAAACGTCCAAAGACCAGATACGTGAGGAACTGCATGCATTTTCGACAGCTATACTGAGGGGAACAATTGCTGATGCTATATTTTCTGCCACGATTTACAGTATTGCTCTGAGGACCTCTGTCTTCTACCCACCTTTCTAACAACTTCTATCAAAGCTCTCCCTTTCCGTGGCCGCTGACAAAGCACAAATCGATGTGCACTTCAACCAAAATGTTGCACACTAGATCACACGATTCATGCGAGCCTTCCACGCAAAAGCGATTTGCGGATACATAGCTAGCACATAGTAGCGTGAGTAGCACGTAGCTATCGTTCACACCAGAGGTCATTGCATGACTAATGGAAAGTCGATCCGGTATGTGCGGCAGTGACGAGTTTAGGTGGAACGTGCACTGTGTTCTGCGATGTTAGCGCATTCGCCAACCGGCTGCCGAACCTTCAGCGACACAAGCCCCTTTCCTCCGTGGAGCTGTCGTCCGGGTTTTGGGGCAGGAGTCTGCTCTGCCCTCCAATGTGCTGCTCAGGGCGACGTACTGGATAGTGTGCCATACAGCCGTACGACGTACTGGATAGTGTGCCATACAGCCGTAGACGTACTGGATAGTGTGCCATACAGCCGTACGACGTACTGGATAGTGTGCCATACAGCCGTACGACGTACTGGATAGTGTGCCATACAGCCGTACGACGTACTGGATAGTGTGCCATCCAGCCGTACGACGTACTGGATAGTGTGCCATACAGCCGTACGACGTACTGGATAGTGTGCCATACAGCCGTACGACGTACTGGATAGTGTGCCATGGAGTTGAAATCCCGTTGAGTGTGGAGTGTTTGGACGGATGCGTTTCAAGGGCAGTTCCGACCAGTCCATTACAGGGACGAGTAGTCCAGGGGTAAGTTGCCCGTCTCACAACCAAAAGATTGTGGGTTCGAGCCTCACCTGTCGCTAATCTTCGACCGCGACCAATCGGCGTGAGAGATTGGCGACGCTACATGACCCAACGATCGACGTGTCGTCAAACCAGTAACCTTGACTAGTCCATAACGGGAAAATATTGACAATGACGCCGATTGGCGTCGCTGCCGGAGGTCTTGTGTTCCTCCTATTCTTACGAGGGCAATATTCCGAACCATGGGTGCTGTTTTGTACGCTTTTCAGGTGAGCAAGTGTCCCCTCAGTGTTGGCTTTGCCCGTCCGCCAACTTTACACATAGCGTCAACTGATTCGAGATTATACTGGGAAGGATAGCCGTGACTGCTTGTCTGACATGTGGTACTCTACTGGTACCGCCTCTGCTGGTGGCTGCTTGTCTGCCGTGTGGTGTTCTCCTGGAGCTGCCTCTGCCGGTGGCTGCTTGTCTCCGTGTGGTGTTCTCCTGGTTCCGCCTCTGCCGGTGGCTGCTTGTCTGCCGTGTGGTGTTCTCCTGGAGCCGCCTCTGCCGGTGGCTGTTTGTCTGCCGTGTGGTGTTCTCCCAGAGCCGCCTCTGCCGGTGGCTGCTTGTCTGCCGTGTAGTGTTCTCCTGGAGCCGCCTCTGCCGGTGGCTGCTTGTCTGCCGTATGGCACTCTACTGGTGCCGCCTCTGCCGCTGTCCAATTTGCCCTGATCGAGGCGTCGTGCGTGAGTCGCCAGCAGAAGGTCGCCGTCACCAGTCGCCACAGTGTACCGGTGGGAGGCGACGCATGCCGTCGGCACTTGCACTGACGGGTGTATAGGTCGTCCGCTGCATACTGACCAAGTCCGAGGCTGCTAAGCATGGACCCATTGTCGCATTTATGCTGGTAGATGTACCACTCTGGAATATCTGGGAGTTAGATAACCACATCCCGCTGTCTACGGCGGTTTTCATCCGCATCATCGTCAAGCTTATTTATGCTTGTTACCCTTCTCGTGGTGCATTGGAATTTAACTGATCTAATCGCCCATTGCTACCATCCACCATTACTGTAGCCACTGCCCCAGCTCGTCTGCCCCTGCTCACCACCTAAGCGCCACTACCACCCGCCCGCCAGCCATAGCCCCCACTGTTCATCACCCAGGCGTCATTGCCATCTACTCCGCCTGCTATAGTCCACTGTCTGCCAACCATGCGCCATTACCATCTACTCCGCCAGCCATAGCCCACTGTCTACCACCCAGGCGCCATTACCATCTATTCCGCCTGTCATAGTTCACCCTAGGCGTCAGCGCCATTTACCATATATTCCGCCTGTCATAGCCCACTGTCTACCACCCAGGCGTCATTACCATCTACTCCGCCAGCCATAGTCCACTGTCTACCACCCAGCTGCCATTACCATCTATTCCGCCTGTCGTAGCCCACTATCTACAACTCAGGCGTCATTACCATCTACTCCGCCAGCCATAGCCCACTGTCCATCACCCAGGCACCATTACCATCTACTCCGCCTGTCATAGCCCACTGTCTACCACCCAGGCGTCATTACCATATATTCCGCCTGTCATAGCCCACTGTCTACAACCCAGGCGTCATTACCATCTACTCCGCCAGCCATAGCCCACTGTTTACCACCCAGGCGTCATTACCATCTATTCCGCCTGTCATAGCCCACTGTCTACCACCCAGGCGTCATTACCATCTACTCCGCCTGTCATAGCCCACTGTCCATCACCCTGACGCCATTACCATCTACTCCGCCAGCCATAGCCCACTGTCCACCACCCAGGCGCCATTACCATCTACTCCGCCCGTCATAGCCCACTGTCTACCACCCAGACGCCATTACCATCTATTTCGCCTGTCATAGCCCACTGTCTACCACCCAGGCGTCATTACCATCTATTCCGCCTGTCATAGCCCACTGTCTACCACCCAGGTGTCATTGCCATCTACTCCGCCTGCTAAAGCCCACTGTCTGCCACCCAGGCGCCATTACCATCTACTCCGCCAGCCATAGCCCACTGTCTACCACCCAGGCGCCATTACCATCTATTCCGCCTGCCATAGCCCACTGTCTACCACCCAGGCGTCCTTACCATATATTCCGCCTGTCATAGCCCACTGTCCACCACCCAGGCGTCATTACCATCTACTTCGCCAGCCATAGCCCACTGTCTACCACCAAAGCATCATTGCCATCTACTCCGCCCGTCATAGCCCACTGTCTACCACCCAGACGCCATTACCATCTATTTCGCCTGTCATAGCCCACTGTCTACCACCCAGGCGTCATTACCATCTATTCCGCCAGTCATAGCCCACTGTCTACCACCCAGACGCCATTACCATCTACTCCGCCCGTCATAGCCCACTTCCTACCACCAAGGCGCCATTACCATCTATTCCGCCTGTCATAGCCCACTGTCTACCACCCAGACGCCATTACCATCTACTCCGCCCGTCATAGCCCACTTTCTACCACCAAGGCGCCATTGCCATCTATTCCGCCTGTCATAGCCCACTGTCTACCACCAAAGCGTCATTGCCATCTACTCCGCCCGTCATAGCCCACTGTCTACCACCCAGACGCCATTACCATCTATTTCGCCTGTCATAGCCCACTGTCTACCACCCTGGCGTCATTACCATCTACTCCGCCTGCCATAGCCCACTGTCTACCACCCAGGCGTCATTACCATCTATTCCGCCAGTCATAGACCACTGTCTACCACCCAGACGCCATTACCATCTACTCCGCCCGTCAAAGCCCACGTTCTACCACCAAGGCGCCATTACCATATATTCCGCCTGTCATAGCCCACTGTCTGCCACCCAGGCGCAATTACCATCTACTCCGCCTGCCTTAGCCCACTGCCCTCTACCTAGGTGCCATAACCATATAGTCATGCCTGTAATAGCCGACCACCCACCACCCATGCGCCATTACCATACAGCCATACATGTTATGGGCCACCACTCACCACCCAGGTCCATCCCCGTGTACCTCGCATGTACTGTGTACATGCGATATGTCGGTATGTCGCATGTACACGGACATTATGCGACGTAATGTACATGATACATGCCATCTACCGTGTACATACCGTGTACTGTGTACTTCTCCCACCACTCACCACCTTGGCACCATTACTATCCACCTCGTCAGACATGGCCCACTGCCCTCTAGCTAGGCGCCATTGCCACATAGTCATGCCTGTAATAGCCGACCACCCTCCACATAGGCACCATTGCCATCTACTCCGCCTGTCATTGCCTACAGCTCACCGCCCAGGCGCCATAATCAGCAGCCTTGCCTAAGAAGTGATGTATTGTGCTTCTTCTGCAGTGCAGAAATGCGACAGCTTCGCCGTTCCATGTGCGAATCCATGCTCTCTTTGAGGAGAGTGGTGTAAGAATTCGTCGGGTGATGCGCATACAGAAGCTAGCCGTACAGCACTGGAATCTAGTATCCCCTGTAGTTGACCTATCACTAACAGCGATGCGCAAGGATGATGTAGCATCTGACTTTTCCACATGAAAGCACTGGAGCACTTGGAAACATATCAAGGATATACACCAATATTTACCGATGGATCCAAAACCAGCACTGGAGCAGGATGTGCTTTCGTATGTGGCACTCCCGCTACCCGCCAGGGACCACATATCTGGTATCTCATCGCACATGAATGCTAAGTGGCAGGGGAGTTGGAACGCACAGTCCAACAATAAGTTGCATTCAATAAAGCCACACCTTGGAGACTGGTCATCATGCTATCTTAGATCCAGGAGTGACGAGGTGACTATGTAGACTGCGAACCGGCCACACACACTCTACTCACCAATACCTCCTCTGCGGGAAAGAGAGACCTACAAGTGCCCCCGCTGTCTGGAAGAGAGACCTACAAGTGCCCCCGCTGTCTGGAAGAGAGACCTACAATGGCCTGTCTGGAAGAGAGACCTACAAGTGCCCCCGCTGTCTGGAAGAGAGACCTACAAGTGCCCCAAACCGCTGTCTGGAAGAGAGACCTACAAGTGCCCCCGCTGTCTGGAAGAGAGACCTACAAGTGCCCCCGCTGTCTGGAAGAGAGACCTACAAGTGCCCCCGCTGTCTGGAAGAGAGACCTACAAGTGCCCCCGCTGTCTGGAAGAGAGACCTACAAGTGCCCCCGCTGTCTGGAAGCCCTCACGGTACGACATGTGCTTTTCTCGTGCCAATACTTTTCAAAGGAGCGAAGGCTGTTCTTCGGAAATAGGAGCGGACATTTGACGTATCGTGACATTCTAGCAGATGACTCGGAAATAATTCATTCCGGTAACATATTCCGGTACCTAAGAGCGATAGGATTTCGTTCCATATACTCACCTCAGTATCACTATAGGATTTTGGCATGCTAAATGAACGTTATGGGCGATAAATGATCACATTTGTGGTCGAGGCGCTCTAAAACCCGAATAACTAACTAACTAAATTAAGCTCAAGAACGCTCCATTAATCGGTGAGTGGTGAAGTAAAGCTGTGAGAAATGTAACTTTGAATATGTTTGGTAAGTATGAACAGTCAACGAAGGTTTGAAGTTTAAGCACCACGCTTTGTTAAGGGAGATACACCTGAGATAAAACCTCATTAAGCGTCTGTCACTAATAGCGGAGAGCTCGCCATCTTGAGCTTTTATTTTTGTCACGACATTAACTTGAATTTGTTGATGTTGAAATTGACCATGCGCTGTGCTGACATTTAATCTCTGTTCACATTCCTGTTATGTTTACCACGCTGTTGGATTCAGTTTAGATCCCATTATTCGTTTGGGAAGTGGCGGCTTAAGCACAATGACGCTAACATGTGGTACACAAGCATTTGCACGATGTGCATAGTTGCCGAATTTGACAGAAGCGGATCGATACAAACGCAGTAACGCATACACCAAGTTCAGGTTGCTTGAAATCCCTCTTGGGACAAACATCGGCTTGACTACAATGGCATATTTGATTAGCAGCAATCCGTGTAAGACGCGCTGCAGATGGACTTATTTAAAATCGCGTGGTATGGAAGGGTGGGATTGGTATTTTAACCCACGCCCTGTATGTATACGGCTCAACGTGTCCCACTGGGAGAGGAACATATTGCCCCTGATTTACTCGAAACCCACTGAAAAAAATGAACATACAAACATCGCAAGAAAGCTCTGAATGAGCCTAGCAATAAACACTCAAAGCTTGTCAAAAACGAAAATCCTAGTCCGATATAGCAGCTTTATTGCATCCATCGACATGAGCAAGTAGTAAAAATGTCATGCTTAGATCTTAATTGTGGAATCTAATGCTGCCTGTTCAAGTTGGAAAGTAGATTTTGAAGTTAGCTCACTTTACTTCATCTCTCGCGGTGACCTTTCATGGCACGCACCAACATGTCGATACAACATGCAGAATTGATGTAAAAACAAACACTTCCTCCTCCCCAGTGGTCTGCGAAGCCACAGACACTCAGGAGCTAGAGAAACGGAATTTGCAGGTTGGGTGAACTTCAATGAACTCCCTAACGTAGCATTACCGAGGTCACAGTGATGTAGTCAAGGTCAAGGTCATGTAGTCAAGGAGGTGGGGGCGCAAAAGGAAGCCGCTCGCCCACGGGATGGTCGGAGAAAGCCTCCAAGCAACCGCCTTGAGAGACCCTTTTGGCGGGGAAAGAGGGTGCGAGGGCTCCCTAGGCCGACGAAAGGGGCCCGGGCTGACGACAAGAGTCCAGGCCGACGAAGAGGATCACGAATCGACATAAAATGCCCTCGGGAGAGGAATGTTGGGGGCCCTTGGCTGGGCTAGCGTGAAGGGCTTCCAGATCGACGAAGGGGCCCGAGTCGTTGGAAGGGTCCGCCGGCTAACAGAGAGGGCCCCGAGCCAATATGAGAGGGCCCCGAGCCAATATGTAGGGCTCCTGGGCTAACGGCGGTGCCCAAGCCGAAGCAAGGGCCCTGACCTGATGAAGATAGCTCAAGCGTTTGAAAATGGGCCTGCAGTTGCAAGAAAAGGCCCTGGGTCGTCAAAGAGGGCACCTGAGACGACGGAGGGGGCCTAGTCACCGGAGAGGACCTCGGGCCGTCAGAAATGGCCCTCTGGCCGACGGATGGGGCCCAAGTCGCACAAGGGACACTGACCTGATAGAGGGGCCCAAGCTGCTAAAAATGGGCTTTCGACTTGACAGAGGAGGCCTGGATCGCTAAGGAGGGCCCCTCCGCCGACAGAAAGGACACATAGCATGGGGAGGACCCAAAGCTGACACCAAGGGCCCCTGGGGCGACGGAGAGGACCACAGCCGCATAGGGCCCCTTGCATGATAGAGGAGGTCCAGACTCCGACCGGACGGAGAGTTTTCTGAGCCGTGAAACAGGGTCTCTAAGCCGAAGAAGGGGGCCGGGCCGGAGGTGCAGGACCTCGGGACGGCTTTGGCTCGCGCTGATGAAGAGGGGCTCAGAGCTGACAGCGGGCCTCGGGCCGATAAAGAGGCCCCTGAGCTACGGAGATGATTCGGGCCGAAACGGAGGGTTCCCGTTTCCTCGTAAAGGGCCTCTAAGCCCATGTAGAGACCCCGAGCTGCTAAAAAGCAGTGACGTTTCCAAGGAATGAAGGGTCATCCACCTCCTTGGCGAGTCCGATGGGGTCTCCAAGCGACCACCCTGAGGGACAGTGATATATCGGAGGAAAAAATTAAACGTACCTTGCAGCTTGTGTGGAAAGGACTTTGAGATCTGAAGGCGTCCAGCCTGAGGGCTGGCAAGGATCGTGAATACAAGGGAGGGCCCGCCCGAGAGCCGGAATGCCCATGTCAGCTGGAAAGAGTAGTCTCAGCTGTAATGGGTCCCGAGCTAAGAGAGTCCATGAGAACTGACGAAGGGTGCGAGGAATACTGATGGCCAGCTTCAGAGATGAGATGTCCTTCAGAGCCATAAATGCTGCCGAGGGCTGGGGAGGTCAGCCACCGCCACCTCAGCGGCGGCGGCCGCCCCAACGGCCACAGCCGTCCTAGAGATGACAACTGCCCAAGGAGCTACAGCTGTACCAGTTACCTGACCATTGCTGCTCCAGCACCACGGTCGCTCCAGCAATGACGAAAATGGCAGCCCAGTGATAGCTGTGATGACGGCCGCTCTAGGAGTGCCAGTTGCTTCTCCTTGAACCGGGGTGACACCGGTTAAGCAAAAAGACGAACAAAATATTTTGTGTGATGCTGTGTGTTGGACAAAGCTGGTCAGGCATGTCACTAGTCCTTCCCCTGTCTCCATATCTTGCACTTAGTTTTCCCCACTAGTATCCACGCCTCATCTTGAGGTAATTGGCAGGTTTTGAAAAAGCGCAACAATGTGGGCCTCACCCTCATGAATACCCTTCCGACTAAACTATCTGAACATAGCGGATAATCGAAAGAATCAATTGTATCCATGGAGATGAGTAATCGTATTTTTACCTAAGCTAATAATATTCATGTTGTCATTAGAGGTGTGCTAAGGTCCATTTATATTCCGTATTAGGTTTTCTTTTGTGAGTTGTCGGCAGCTAAACAGTTTGTTTTTATGTTCTTTACCGGACTGTTGGATCTTGATTGAGGTCTTTCATTAGCCACCTACACATAGTACACCTACTCATCTTCCCTCCCCGTTCTCAACACACCGGACGACAGGAGGAAGGGACGGGCGGAGCCGCCCGCTGCTTCATGGACGGCTGACGCCACGTCTGCACGTGGTCTGCCGCACGAGGCCCGAGGCTGCGTCCCGACCTCTGCTTAATCTGGTTGGCCTTGTTTGTACGGGCCACACTCGGATCAGTGGAAACCGGCTCCCGGTTTGGCCTTGGAGCCCCGAAGCGATCCGATACCGATCCTATTATCAACCGCCTCGTGCACGTTCACTCTGTCCAGACACACACATGGACTCTGGAAACTGGTCGGACCGGTCTGTCCGGGCCGACTTCAGCCAGCAGCCAGCAGTCGTAACAATTGTAGGTGACGGCTCCGCCCAATGTACGATAGCCCATCCTGCGATACGACAGCCTGACACTATGCTGCGATGGCACTACTCTAAGTTACGACAGCTCCACTCTGGGGTGTGACAGCCCCAACCTGTGACACGACAGCCCATCCAGTGTACGAAAGCCCCGTCCTGCGGTACGAAAGTCCCATCTGAGGGCACGACAGCCTCACCCTCTGTTACGATGTCACTACTCTAGGGTACGACAGCTGCACTCTAGGGTGTGACAATCCCAACCTGTGATACGACAGCTCCAACCTGGGTACGACGGTCCAGCTGTAGGGTACGACAGCCTCGCCCAAGAGTACAACGACCCAACCTTATAGGGTACGACAGCCCTATCCTGGAGTACGACGGCTCTACTTTCTGGCCCGACGACTCCATGCTGAAGTACGACTGCGCCAGCGACGGCTGTCGCTGCATATTCAACGTCTTACTCCGTGCGTCAACAAGTTACGTCATGCACCTGAAATTGGGCACCGAGTCGGCGAACGTCACCGGCGAAAGTCAGCGCAGCCCGCTCCGCCACTTCTCTTTCGTATGCGCCGACGAGTATGTTTGAGAGAAGGCTCCAAGGAAGGCAAGCTTCGGCAATGTCAATACGAGTGCAAATATTGTAGGCGGGTGGCTTAGTGGGGCAGGGTGTCGGCCACGTCATTTTGATTGAGGGAGAGAGGAAAGGCGATCCCCAAAACCTGCCTGAGACGCAGGCTAGAAAGCAAAATAGAAGAAATTTCATTAACTTATCGGGTTTGCATTGCCACCGATACGGATCAGTTTTCATATGCTACAGTGAGGCATTGCAAAATAATGACTTGTGTCCGAATTTCAACAAAACTGAATTCAATTTGCCTTTGGCTAACAAATTACACATCCTGATGGGCGCGAGTGGGAGCAGGCTAGAGCCATCCTCTCATTACATCATTGGGTACGGCAATTATGCCAGAGTGCGCTGCTCGAAACGCCCTTAAACTGAAATAACCAGAGTACGTTGCCCTCAGGCAGAGGTAGAGACCCGGGAGAGGGGTGTTAGGACCCTCCCGGGGTTCGAAGGACCATCATTGATCCCTCCCTATAAAATTTTAATCTACACGAAAATCAACCTAAATGCAAGGCAAATAGGAGAGGCTGAGACAACTTCGAAACCGATGTCTCATGCATTATAGGTTCGATTTCTTTGACTGTGAGAGGACAAATCTTGCTGCTGGACCTCCCCCCCCCCCGCCCTGAAATCTCAAGAGGTCTCCAGCTATGCCCTCCAGTATTACATTTCAAAGCTAAGGGCGGAAATGAGCTCGCTATGGTCAGATGCACCTTCGTCCTTCACAACAGAAATTACATAAATCCGAACTCTTGACGTGCACGCCACGTGACTTCAATTTAGAAAGCAACGCAATACGTAGCTATTCAAAGGACTCTGTTGCTATTTCGTGCCTTTCTGATTGAAGCCTTCAGGACGCACCAACTCATTCTACGTCACATGGCCAAATTGCTCACGCGGATTTGTGGCGACGGTGAGAAGCGACAAGACCATCCACAAGTTGAGAGACCAGCAGTCTTTCCGTTGAGAGACCAGCAGTCTTTCCGTTGAGAGACCAGCAGTCTTTCCGTTGAGAGACCAGCACTCCACCTTTGAACTACAGTCTTTCCGTTGAGAGACCAGCAGTCTTTCCGTTGAGAGACCAGCAGTCTTTCCGTTGAACCAGCAGTCTTTCCGTTGAGAGACCAGCACTCCACCTTTGAACTACAGTCTTTCCGTTGAGAGACCAGCAGTCTTTCCGTTGAGAGACCAGCAGTCTTTCCGTTGAGAGACCAGCAGTCTTTCCGTTGAGAGACCAGCACTCCACCTTTGAACTACAGTCTTTCCGTTGAGAGACCAGCAGTCTTTCCGTTGAGAGACCAGCAGTCTTTCCGTTGAGAGACCAGCAGTCTTTCCGTTGAGAGACCAGCACTCCACCTTTGAACTACAGTCTTTCCGTTGAGAGACCAGCAGTCTTTCCGTTGAGAGACCAGCAGTCTTTCCGTTGAGAGACCAGCAGTCTTTCCGTTGAGAGACCAGCACTCTTTCCGTTGAGAGACCAGCAGTCTTTCCGTTGAGAGACCAGCACTCTTTCCGTTGAGAGACCAGCAGTCTTTCCGTTGAGAGACCAGCAGTCTTTCCGTTGAGAGACCAGCACTCCACCTTTGAACTACAGTCTTTCCGTTGAGAGACCAGCACTCCACCTTTGAACTACAGTCTTTCCGTTGAGAGACCAGCACTCCACCTTTGAACTACAGTCTTTCCGTTGAGAGACCAGCAGTCTTTCCGTTGAGAGACCAGCACTCCACCTTTGAACTACAGTCTTTCCGTTGAGAGACCAGCAGTCTTTCCGTTGAGAGACCAGCACTCCACCTTTGAACTACAGTCTTTCCGTTGAGAGACCAGCAGTCTTTCCGTTGAGAGACCAGCACTCCACCTTTGAACTAACTTCTCTCCTTTTCGTGTCGCTTTTCACTCGCGTATTTCCAACACATGATACAGTTAATGAAAAGGCGAGGTCATGTCACGGCACAACCTTGGTCAATATATCCGACGGGCCACGTGCGCCATGCACGACCAACCCGTTTTGCGGTAGTGCCTGCTTGGTGCGGCAGAGCCCACCCGGTGCGGCAGAGCCCACCCGGTGCGACAGTGCCCACCCTGTGCGGCAGAGCCCACCCGGTGCGGCAGAGCCCATCCTGTGCGGCAGAGCCCACCCGGTGCGGCAGTGCCCACCCGGTACGGCACTGTGCCCGCTCGATGCGGCAGAGCCCACCCGGTACGGCAGAGCCCACCCGGTGCGGCAGAGCCCACCCGGTGCGGCAGAGCCCACCCTGTGCGGCAGAGCCCACCCTGTGCGGCAGAGCCCACCCGGTGCGGCAGTGCCCGCCTGGTACGGCAGTGTCCGCCTGGTGCGGCACTGTGCCGCCTGGTGCGGCAGTGTCCGCCTGGTGCGGCACTGTGCCGCCTGGTACGGCAGTGTCCGCTTGGTGCTGCACTTGCGATCGGGCGATCTAGATAATCCATCGACTTTCGGTTCATCTCGCCTCGGTCCCACTTAAAAAAGAAACATTTGCAAATAATTTGTGAAACCAACTCGCTGGGCACCTCTCGCCGAACACCACTCTGTCTCCTCACCAACATGCCTGCAGGCCAGTTACGCTCAACGCGTCCTGTCCCACGTTCCCGTGCCTGTGTTGCTGCTCGGATGCCGGGCGTGTGCATGCACATTACCCACTGCCTCTGGCTGCTCAGTGTTCGACGAATAATGGGCGCGGTGCATCAAGACGCAGCCTCACATTGGCGACCCCGCTGACCTTCGCTGGCCTGCACTGCTGCAGACGAAACCCGGTGCAGCGTTCACACTGACGGCTCTCAGTTCCGAGACCCTGGGTCTCTGACGATCCCCAGTCCCGAGCCCCTGGATCTGTGGAGGGTCCGGCCGTGCCGGGCTGTGCGGTGGCGGTGCGGGCTTCCGGCTTCCGGCTTCCGGCTTCCGTACGGCGCGCACTGCGCGGTGTCGGGCTGCATTGTCGGCGGCCGTGCGTGCCTCACTGAGCTCGCTGGGCCGTGGGCACTCTCCGGTCGTGCTCTGCCGAATGAGCTAGCCGGGCTTGATTTCCGAGTTTTGGTGGTGTCGGAACTGATGTTCTGTCGGGCTCACCTCTTCGACGGCTCCGAGGTCGCCAACTCTGCTGCGGCCCGTCGCCACCACTGCACGTATTAATATTGGCGAGGCCCGGCCCTTCCGCATCACATACGCCCGTGATACGTCCAGCAGGTCGTGTAGCTAGGAATGGCTGCGAACTTGGGGGTGTGGTGTGACGCTGATGGATGGGTACAGGCACACGGCGCTGCCACTGCCACCGCCGCCGGCGCCTGTCCATTTTCGGGACCCATCCGTGTACCATCCTATAACCCCCCCGCCCACACCCCACCCAATCGCCCAATCGACGTTCTCGGAGCAGCCAGATGCGAACTGGGCCCGGGTAATATCCTGGGAAATGTTTTGTTTGTGATGTTTTCTGAACCGCTGAACGTTTGCGCTGAGTTTCTGCCAACTCAACTGGTCCTTAAGTGTATCCTGCAGTATTCACACGAACCTCTCATTCACGTCCGTCATTCACTCCCTCATCCCCACAGATTCATTCGGTCCAAACTAAAGCCAGGTGGCCCACAATGTATTTCCCTCCAGTGTTACGTAAACATTTGGCGTGCTGTAATTCCCTAGGTCACTGTAGACTCAATTTGTCACACATGCATGTTAATTACCCGTTTGGATGTTCTACCTGTGAATGGCTGGCGTCACCTTCTGACTGCATGATCGGCATCTATTTTAGTTGTTATCCTCAAGACTTGGCCACACTGGACGGTGAAATTTACCGTCGACTTCTGTGCGGCCTTATGACTTGGGTATCATTGGCCAACTTATCTAACCTTTCTCAGTTAGTGCCATGCCTGGACTTAAACATCGAAACTTGCGACGGGGAGCGATATTGATGGGTGGTACTGTCTCGCCCAGTGCCATCTCTCGACCGGCTTGCCATCCTATCCTGCTCTGTTCAATTACCGAGCGCTTACGAAATGCGGAGTCTCCTAGCCAACGCTATAATCACGCGGTCCAGGCTCTCGAGACCAACTGGAGGAAGATGGTGTTCCCTCTTAGGCCGTGGTTGGCCGTTACCGAAGTCTGGTGCCAGACGTCCCTCAGGGCATCGCCACACCACGGTGCCAGCCGATACTGCCACACCGCAGACGTACTTGATCGAGACCCGATCGGGCTTTACTCGTCCTTCCATCCGAAGGCCCATCCGCACCCTAGATCATATGGTCTTTACAGTTACCACTTCGGAACACTTGCCCAGGGGTAACAATGAGGAGATTCTCATCGTCGCGCCTTTTCGTCGTACCCTCCCCCCCCAGGAGAGTGAGGACCAAAGGTGACTCACGGTCGGCGCCGGGGGACATGTCGCACATCGGACAGCTAGCAAGCTGTCTCTCTTGCCTTATCAAAGCTTACTTTGTTTGCTGGTGCCGCCAGACCTGTTACGGGTCGTCCCTGTTCTGCCGTAGTGATATCAGTCTTGGAGCGCCTGGTCCGGACACAACTTTCCGCATTCTTGAACGATTATGAGTTATTTACTGATGCTCAGCACGGATACAGACGTTACCGGTCAGCTGAAACTGCGCTAACAGTCCTCACCGGTCAAATTTACCGAGCAGTTGACAATGGAGAGATAACTATTTTGGTATCCCTCCATTGTCTTCATCCGAATGGTCTGATATAACTTCTACTGGGAAGCTTTTAAAGAACAATTGGAATGCAATTAGCAGACATGCATTTAGCCAGTCCGTGTGAATGTTTTGCCTGATGTATGATAGATGAAATTCACTTGTTCACTTGTTCACTTGTTGAGCAAGACGTTCACTGGTTTTGCTCACATGACTTGCGAACATGAAAAGCCACCGTTGCGGATGTTACGCCAATAACTAATCATGATCTGTATCAGCGTGCGTTTGAACCATCTTGCCATACGCTGTGCCGATATTCATTTCAGAGTCTCATGGAGCTAATTTTTTCCCTGGGAAGAAAAGTACAAAGGAAAGTAAAGGCCTGAAAACACATAGGACCTAATCTGGCGGAATCCGACATCGCTACTTTCCACTGCCGTGTCCGTACCCACCTCCTCGCCTTGCTGTCTCGCCCCAGCTCTGGCACGTCCGTTGTGGGGCTGCCGGAAGCAGAGGTCGGGGATTTCATATATGCATATATATTTACACTTCTGCATATACTAGAGCTTCTTCGCCCTGTGTGTAACTTCGGCCGGCTGGACTATGATGCCACCTGACCTGTGTGACCGTCTGTGGTGCAGCCAGGGTTTCTGACGGGATGTGCCAGGATTCTAGAGCACCAAAAACAGCTGTTTACCAAGCGTATCATTGTATTCTTATGTTCCTGAGGCCCTATTTTCCTCCGTTTCCAAAAAGGTTTAACTACAGGTACTCTGGCACTTCCGGTTGCCATTTCCCAATTTTGGAGATCACTAATTCACTCAGCAAATTTCTGTGGTCAATGAAACCCACATGGAGAGGGTGGCACCAGCCTGACCGGCTGCGTTCCCAGTGACCCCAGCTGACCTGCGGGTGGGGTTTGACAGACAGTGCACGATTGAGTAGGGGATGGTGGCATCATCCTGACCGGCTGCACTCCCAGTGACCCCAGCTGACCTGAGGACTGGGTTTGACCGACAGTGCACGATTGAGGGGGGGGAGGGCATCATCCTGACCGGCTGCACTCCCAGCTGACCTGACGACTGGGTTTGACCGACAGTGCGCGATTGAGTGTGGGGGGTGGCACCAGCCTGACCGGCTGCACCCCCAGTGACCCCAGCTGACCCGTGGGCGGGGTTTGACCGACAGTGCGCGACTGAATGTGTGGGGTGGGTGGTATCAGCCTGACCGGCGGCACCCCCAGTGACCCCAGCTGACCCGTGGGCGTGGTTTGACCGACAGTGCGCGATTGAGTGTGGGGGGTGGCACCAGCCTGACCGGCTGCACCCCCAGTGACCCCAGCTGACCCGTGGGCGGGGTTTGACCGACAGTGCACGATTGAGGTGCCGCACATAGTGGTCGACCTGATGACGGGACCCGTCAACTGCAGCAGGTGCGACTCGGTCCACCAGGTGGATCGGCTCTCCAACATCTCGGCGGAGCACTTCGAGCTCAAGTAAGCACTTCTCACGCATCACGACGCTGTCTGGTGTCCATTGCGCGAGGTCCGGCGCTGAGGACGAATGCGGTGCAGCAATTTGTTTCAAGCCACAGAGGAAGTGCAACTGGGTATTGGAGGTGTGCTTTGAACGTTACGGGTGTGCGTGCCTACACCTGTGCCCTCGAGTTGCATAATCACGAACTGACCCACGATCACGAACTGACCATAATCACGAACGTAAGTCGTCCATAGTGATCAGGCGTGGGAAGCGTTGCCATTCGCCCGTTATTTGAATATAAAACCGAGTATCTCAGAGAAATTGTTCGCTTAAAATTGCTAATACAACATCGTAATTTTGAGAGCACGTCATGCTCCGTAAATAAAAAGAACAGAATCGAAATGTAGCCAAGAACAAAGTGGTCAGGTTCCAAAACGGGGTTGGATGGGGTTGAGCGAATCGGGTACCCCGTTTTAACCTTTGCCAATGGAGTAGCTTCGGGCTTCGTGCTTCGTCCTCACTCGTAAAAACATCACGTGGTTTTGGTGTCGGGATCCCGCATTTGTCCCAATTGTTGAAGAAGCTAGCCTGGTATCTGTTAGGGAAATTGGAATATTGGCGATCACAGGCGGCGGACCGCTTAAGTCCGAGGAGAGCCCAGTCGGAAATGGGGCCTCCCTCACATTCTTCAAAAATTGGAAACTACAAAGAACTGGAACACAGCTCTCTAAATCTGTGTTAGGCGTCCGTAGTTTTGAGCTCCGAATCATCATGGCTGTGGGTAATTGTGAAACGGATTGCTTAGTGTTGATCTTGCCTCGAAGACGTCAGCGGTCACCGAGATACACAAAGTCAAAGTTAGATAATCGGATCTGAAAATATGTTCGGGACGACATTCAAGGTACCGTAAAAATTCAGTTTCGAACCTCCACCCAATAGTCACATGCGGTTAAATCTAGCATTCAACTTTTCTTTCGCTTGAGGTGAAGTCATAACCCCGGCCATGAGTTACGAACGTGATCAAAGCTTTAAATTTACACTTGTTTCTTCAAAATATCGCACCTAGTTGTCACAGTCAAACAAATACAAATTGTGTGATATGTCATGATGTTCTCTACCAATGCTCCAGGTTTCAAGTCAGTGTATGGGGAGGTCATGGAGGTGTATCTGAAGACGTATGTCGGAGTACGCGCTGTGCAGAAATATCCCCTCCGCTCCACCAAGAGGTGTATCCAAAAACGTGCGTTGGAGTATGCACTGTGCAGGAGTGTCCTTCCCGCTCCACCAAGAGGTGTATCCAAGAACGTGCGCGGAAGCACACGCTGTGTAATAGTATCCGTTCCGCTCTACTAGCAGCAGAATAGCGCGCGATTTCAGCTCAATTCAGCAAATCAGCTTGGGAGCTTAATAATACATGAAGCCGAAATATTACCCCAAGCCGTCTGTTCGCGTAAAGGCCTAGGGAAGCGGGCGGGGATGAGCTACCATGACGACGGGTGAACAGTGCAGGATGCAGGGTGTTGCAGCTGCCACTGCTACATACTGCAGCGCGGCCTTGCCATCGGTTCTCATGTTTGTGTATAGCTGACAACCAAGCGTCTCTTCAGTTGGCACCAGACAACTGCTCCCGTTTTGCGTTGCAGGACGAGGTGATTTTCCGCGTCATGTAGCGGTAGCACAGCATATTTAAATTACGCAACCATAGCAACGGATCAATTGAGTGTCTACATAGAGCGCTAGTGTTTTTACTACACGCGATGGTGCGTCCGCTACATGCGATGGTCTTTCCACTACACGCGATGGTCTTTCCACTACACGCGATGGTGCCTCCACTACATGCGACGGTGTTTCCACTACACGCGATCATGTTTCCACTATCGCGTGTGTGAGTGGAGACCGCAGTCGAAGGCAGCGATAGCGAGGGCGTCTGTTCCTTTCCAACATGTGCGCACCTCTACTCTGCCCGGCCCCATCTCACGCGCCGGCCGGCCGGACGACCGACTAACCAGCGGGGGAGCGAGGGGTGCGGCAACTGCAGCGGCGCATTACAGTCCCGACACGTGCCGCGCGCGCACCCCGCGGTACCGTAGCTCACGAACCATAGCACGGGTACCATAGCTCACGAACCATAGCTCGGGTACCATAGCACGGGTACCATAGCTCACGAACCATAGCACGGGTACCATAGCACGGGTACCATAGCTCGGGTACCATAGCTCACGAACCATAGCTCGGGTACCATAGCACGGGTACCATAGCTCGGGTACCATAGCTCACGAACCATAGCTCGGGTACCATAGCACGGGTACCATAGCTCACGAACCATAGCTCGGGTACCATAGCTCCGGGTACCATAGCTCGGGTACCATAGCTCACGAACCATAGCACGGGTACCATAGCTCACGAACCATAGCTCGGGTACCATAGCACGGGTACCATAGCTCGGGTACCATAGCTCACGAACCATAGCACGGGTACCATAGCTCACGAACCATAGCTCGGGTACCATAGCTCGGGTACCATAGCTCGGGTACCATAGCTCACGAACCATAGCACGGGTACCATAGCTCACGAACCATAGCTCGGGTACCATAGCACGGGTACCATAGCTCGGGTACCATAGCTCACGAAATTTCACCGGCATCTACATCCAAACACAACCAGGTGGGCCGGTGCCGCCGTGAGGCGAGCCTGGCGAGGCTGGCCTGACGGACGAGCGCCCAACAGGAAAACCTGCCGACCGGAGTCTGGCTTCGACATTTGTGCGGGGGGTATTCATTCCGAGCTGTGCTCGGAAGGGCGAAGTGTTGATTTCACAGGAAGCCGAATTGAAGATCAGTGTGGGTCCCTGGTGCAAATGGACGGATTTCCAACTGACGCTATATTCGAATGCAAGTTCCACAAGAACGAAGAAAAGGGGTACGAGTGGTCTAGGGGTAAGATGCTCTTCTCGCAATCGGAATATTGTGGGTTCGAATCTCACCTGTCGCTACTCTTCGCCCGCGACCAATCGGCGTGAGAGGTTGGCGACGCTATATGACTCAACGGTCAACGTGTCGTAAAACCAATAACCGACCAAGAACGAAAAAAAGCATTTGGCCGCCATGTTGCTGATCGTCATGTGGACGAAAAATAGCGATAAATTAGCATGGTCCTCAGAGCTACCACCAGGTAGCAATCACATGCTCCTGAAGACGACATGCCACAACCTTCAGTCAGAAGTTGAAGGCTGAAAATGAGGTTTGTCAGCCATTGTATCGTGGTCTACTCCTCTTCAGATTTCTACAGCCCCTGCAACATATTCACCGTCCACATACATCATACCATTCGTGACAATAACTGCATTGCTTGAAACATTCCAAGCATACTCAATTATCCGTGCATGTTGGTGCCGCGGTCACGGTATCTGTGCCTGGACACTGAACAGTCGGCCAATGTGCTAATGAACCAAATCCACGCTTGGCATGTTGAATGCCTCGTCATTGCACATCATTTCGACACATCGGTGGAGGCTCAGCAGGAGCGTGCTGTTGAAAACTGTGCAATCGGTGTTGCCAAACCATTAAAGTTGGTGTTGTAGGAGCCCAACTTGGTGCTGCAGCTGTAATGTCTACATTGCTTCATTATCCACTCACGTTTTGTCACGTGTCGCACTCCAACACAACGATTGAAGTCGTCGGCCAATGTCAATACAGAGCTTGTGTGCTTATTTGGTTGACGAATTAATTCCTGGCCTGGTAGGCACGCCCGCTATGCTATTCGTGTTCGTTGAACGGTTCCTGGGATGCGCCAACGATCTCGTATACATCGGGAGATCGTCGATGTCGTAAATAAGCCTGCTATATTGAAACAGCTGCTGTTTGTTCACGAAATTATTGTTGTTTAGTTCCTTGTTTAGTTTCCTTGTTTGTCCAGCCTCTCGATGATTTCGGCCCTGGTGCTGAACAGACGATTTGTTCTGGTGGGTAATCTGCTGCGGTTCAATGCCGATCAATGAAGTACGGCTTGTTTAATACTGGTGTGTTGTGCACCAAAAGGAATGGATTAAAGCCGACACAGCATCATGGTTTTGTGGGGCATATCCATCCGCCCTGATCACTGTTGTGGATTTTACCAAAATGTGTTTTGGTGAAAATAGATGTCCACACTTTCGTAAGTAGGCATGAAGAATATAAGACGAGGTATGGCTTTTAATATTTACTATCTTCAATCTTTTAACATTAGAGACGTTTTGCAGACTGCTCGGATGCACGGTTCATAGATGTGCAACTAACAAGCCAGCTCACACCTACTGATACTAATGTACTGTTATGTCATCGGATACTGTTGTCGATGTTATTTTATCCAAAACCTATTCAAAAGTTTGATTTTAACTCGTTTCTTTATATGACGTGGAGTTGACCTAGCCTGACTTAAACTCAGGTACGCGTACTGGGGCCGGCCAGTGGTGGTGACGATCCACCCGACCTGACCTAGCCTGACCTGACCTCAGGTACGCGTACTCGGGCCGACCAGTGGTGGTGTCGATCCGCCTGACTTGACCTGGCCTGATCTGACCTCAGGTACGCGTACTCGGGCCGGCCGGTGGTGGTGACGGACGGCACAGCTGACTGGACCGCTCCGCAGGTGTTCTCATTCGCCTTCTTCAAGGAGCTGTATGGCGATGACTCGCCCGTCATCGAAGGCTCGAGTAAAGGCTGTCAGTTCTTCCCGTACAAGTGAGGTCACGCATGATAATTCTTGTGCTGCAGTGGCTGCCGACAGCAACATCGTTAAGCGGGTGTCGCTGAACCTCACTGGTATCATGACTTTCATTGGCAATGCTGATAGTAGATGCATTGCAAATGAAAGCGGTGCATAAAACGTACTATAATTTGTACTTCCAATTTTCTTAAGTTTCCAGCCAGTGGCATAGCCAGCCAGATTTGGTCCAAGGGGTGGGCGAACATCTGAGGAGGCCCCTCTACCGACATAGCCCCCCCCCCCCCTTTTCTGAAACTCCTCGGATTTCGGGCACTTCGTTTTCAAAGGCACTATATATATATGTATATATATATGTATATATATATATATATATATATATATATATATATATATATATACATACATACATACATACAAAAGTGTTCCGCGTGCGGGGGCCAAATTGTATACGTCGAAAAATCAGCAAACCCGTTGGCAGGCCTGGCGTCCGCAATCAAGGTCCCGGTCATCAAACCATGTTGGTCGATCAAGGTCATTCGACCAACAAACCACCGTTGTCAATAGGATCAGGTCTTGACGAGCAGGACAAAATGAAATGAAAGACACGATGCTAATGCGGCTGTCTTACGCCACAGTTTGACAAGGTGAGATGCAAGCTCAAGGAGCTTAATATGCGCATCGGCTGCTGGAAGAAGACTAACCCCAGACACTGCGGATCTCCTCGTGCCGAGGCTGCCCGCGACGCAGCTGGTGAGCCCATGGAGGCCATGTTTCAGTACGTCGCTACCGCTGAGACCGGTCCCAGCAGAGCACATCCCCGTCGGTGAGCGTCGCGAGTCGGCGCGACGGGGCGGTCACTCTCCCGTCTCTCGTCTCAGTCGCGGACCATCACGCGTTCGACGGCACGTTCGGGTGGATCGCGAGCGACGCCCGGCCGCACCCGACGTTGGTGCTGAAGGCTGAGGCTGAGGCTGACAGCATACGACGAGCTGAAGCTCCCCAGCCCACCCGAAGCGGTCTGTCTGCCGGCGTCACCGTCGTCGCCAACTCCGGTGTACAGACCTGGCTGATGGGAGTGCGGGTTCTACACAAGTTGGAACTGCGCGACGAACACCTGACTCGCGTCACCGAACGCATCATCGCGGCGAACGGTCAGGAGACCAATGTGCTGGGCACCGTGCTTGTGAAGCTGTCTGGGGCGCAACGGTTCGAGACGTCCGCCATGGTCTACGTCACCAACTCAACCGACCGTTTCTACCCGAGCAGGACAGCGGCCAACGTCCAGCACACCGGTGCAGGCAGCGGCGCTACTGGACCCAGACGTTCCATTGGTCCATTGGCAGACATTTGCTGGCCCTCACAGCCTTGCCACGTGTTGTCTGACGTGTTCTCCGGGTCCCTGACCAGTCTTGAGCAATGCCGCCCGCCTGGCGCTCAGTGCCACACTTAGCACCACCAGGCGCTTAATGCCACACTTAGCACCGCCAGGCACTGGGTATCCTTGACCGCGCTTTCGCTCTTGCTTGCTATCTTTGGGTCTTCACGAGACAATGCCGCCTCTAACCCCGGCTCGCAACACGCTAGCAGATGGGTGGGGGACCTGGGCAGAGGCTATTTCGGTCCCATTGCGGAACATCTATCTCCGGATAAATTCCTCCCAATCGTACTCCCCAATACCCTGTTGGAGTGATGCACGATTGCTCTGTGGAGGGTTTTTACGCGCTCCGCCGGACTCGTGGACGCTCTTCTGGTGCGGTTGCATCAGGGCCAGACACGTCGCGATGTCGTCAGCCGTCTTCGCCTCTTCGCATCCCACCGAGTCGCACTTGGGAGTAGCTGTCATGTTACCTCAATTCTGATCTTGGTCACGGACTAGGAACATGATCAAAGTGACATTCGGATGCACTTCGACATATGGTGTTGAAAATTGACATTGCGAATGCTCCCAGCTAAAACAGGCAGAGAATATCCACAGTTCGATACCATCGTAAAAGGACAAACCAACCAATCAAACATATCTACTCCATGACCCTATCCTCAATATGTGGCGACTCCGACGCCCCCCCCCCATTGTCTCGAGAGGCATCTTTAACGATACAGCACCTTTTCTGTCAGGCCAGAGGTCCTTTTTCAAAAGTTTGGGTCCTTCCCCATCAGGTCAGGGGCACTTTCTTCTGCTTGGGCCCCGCCGTCACTCCGGGGCTCTTCTATTGGCTTCGGGTCCCCTCCGTTAGCCCAGGGCCCATTCTAACGATCCGGAGCCCCTCTGTTTACCTAGAAGCCATTCACGTTGGCCCAGCCCAGGGCCTTTATCATCTACCCATGGGCACTCCGTTGACTCAGAAATATCTTCATCGGCCCGTGCCCATCTCCTTCAGCCCGGAGCCCTTTTCATCGGTCCAGGGGCCTTGCCCCTTGCCCCTCTGTGCCTACGTCTTGAGAGACCCTTGCGGGCGGGCCCCTCAAGGTGTAACTCCCAGGCGACCGTCTGGAGGATCCCTCGGATCCTCCAACTGTTCTCAGACTTGGGATTTTTAAATAGTCGTGTAATGCTAGGAGCTTTTAATCTGTCCCAGCGATTTACAGTAATGTGGATTGGTGCAGTTTTGTAAACGGCGTAAGACCCCAGCGTCCATCACCTCACTACTGACACAGGGCATGGGCGGTGCAGTGGCGCGAACGGTGTCGGTGGCGCGAACGTGTCGTGGCCCCCCCCCTCGTGGTTGACAACATGGCGTGAGTGGCGAACGTTCGGTGGCGCCAGTCCCCCCCCCTCGTGGTTGACACCGAACATGGGGGGTGCAGTGGCGAAGTCGGTGGCGCCAGTGCCCGCCACCTCGTGGTTGACACCGAACATGGACGGTGCAGTGGCGCGAACAGTGTCGGTGGAGCCAGCGCCCGCCACCTCGTGGTTGACACCGAACATGGACGGTGCAGTGGCGCACTTCGAACATGTGTAAAGTGCGGTGGAGCCAGCGCCCGCCACCTCGTGGTTGACACCGAACATGGACGGTGCAGTGGCGCGAACAGTGTCGGTGGAGCCAGCGCCCGCCACCTCGTGGTTGACACCGAACATGGACGGTGCAGTGGCGCGACCAGTGTTGGTGGAGCCAGCGCTCTGCACGGTAATCCTACCTGCAATAGCTCAGTAACGACCGGTGTGCAGAAGACAGGCAGGTTCGCCGGCTTTCTCCTGTGATCCGTGAGACTGCAATTGCAGACGAGCGACTCCGGTCCGTCGTTCTGGATCCTGTAGAGGATCACGTTGAACTCTGTTGATAGTCGCGTTGGATTCCGCTCTCTCGGACCCTCGGATCACCTCAGCAGTCGCCGGGTACGCCGCACTGCAGTGACTCGTATGTCCGTCGCCGCTCGTGGATCCCGCCGAGTTTCAGCACCGCTGGGCCCGTGCTTCCGTGCGCACGGAACAAAATGCACTCGGCTGTTGTACGCGATCTGGCGAAAATCAGCTGCTCTTCCGACACACACGCTCGTAATCGTAATCGTAGATCTGGAACTGTCGGCACATCTTGACGGGCCCGCAGACCGGCGGATCTGGAACCGTCGGCACATCTTGACGGGCCCGCAGACCGGCGGATCGGAACTGTCGGCACATCTTGACGGGCCCGCACACCACATCTTGACGGGCCCCAGACCGGCGGATCGTAGATCTGGAACTGTCGGCACATCTTGACGGGCCCGCAGACCGGCGGATCTGGAACCGTCGGCACATCTTGACGGGCCCGCAGACCGGCGGATCTGGAACTGTCGGCACATCTTGACGGGCCCGCAGACCGGCGGATCCGTGCGGGTCCAGCACAGTCGCGGGGTTTGTGAGTCCGGTCAGACCGCCGGATCCGCGCGTCGGCGGGTCCCTGGAGCTGGCAGTACCGGTCGAGCCGCTCTCGAACCAATGGGTTGGTGTGTGTGTGTGTGTGTGTGTGTGCACGTACAGCTATGGTCGCCGCGGGGCGTGACACCGGGAACTGGGACGCTCAGTATTGCCTGGCGGCCGTTGGAAGGCCACTGGAGATCACGACGCTGTGAGAAGTCGGGAAAATTGCAGCCGCTGTGTGCGGCGGAGAAAGTTATCGGACTCGGGTTCACTGACTGTGGGACCCTCAATGTTGGGGAATAGCACGTAATGTTGCACATGCTGAGATGGTGTGGATATATATATATATATATATATATATATATATATATATATATATATATATATATATATATATAAATATATGTGTATATGCATGCATGTATGTATGCGTGTTTGTGTGTATGTGTCTGTGTATATACAACCAAAAGTGTATACACGGTATCAACATCGTATAATTAAGCTGAGGCAAGCGCGATTTTTTTCTCATGGTGATTGATGATAGTGGAATGCAATCTCACCATTGATGACTTGGGTCTTCCTAACAATGATAACCTGGTGTGAAACTGTCTGTGATGAGAGCATGTAAAGCTGCACGCTGTCCAAACCGGCTGGTTTTTTATTTCCGCCTGCTCGATAGTCTGAGACGTGACTGGGTGATAGCGTACAAGCTAAACCGGTGGCCGTACTCAGTTTCTGTGTCACTGTTCACAGCCTGTGTATGGCCGTTCACGGTTGGTGTGTGTCACTGTTGACAGTCTATGGCTCAGCATTATGCATGACCACATGCTCTGAGGGCTGTCGGACGTGATCACCCACAAATATGCACACCTCTGATAAGGCGCCGCGGCTGCTCGTGTGTCATGTCCATGGATGCAGACATGGATTCGAGATTGTTGGGGGGGGCGGGCAGAAACATTTTTCATTTTCACCGCTACAGAAGTTTCTTTTTTTGTGAGCGAAAATAGCGACTCTGAGCTCAGATAGAGGGATGTGGTGCGACAGGCCCGAGAGAGTCGTCCCTCACCACGACTAACAAGACACTGTACTGATGTAAGTTCCTGAGGTATAAGCGCGCGCCTGCCTTTGCAATCATGCGACGTCAAATGCTGTCAGTGGCGTAGCCAGGGGGCGAGGGAAAATCCCCCACCCCACCCCACCCCCTCCTGGAGGGTTCGAGGGGGCCCTCAGACGACCGCCTTGAAGGGTGCGCGAAGACCCCCTGGGCCGGCGTCAAGGGCCCTTGAGCCGACGAAATGGGCCCCAGGCTGACGGAAAGGTCCCGGGCCAATGAAGAGGACCCAGAGTCAATGAAGAATGCACTTGGGAAGATGTCTAGGGCCCTTGGCTGGGCCAACGTGAGGGCTCCCAGGTCCACGGAGGGGTCCCGGATCGTTGGAAGGGTCCCTGGCTGACGGGGAGGGCCCCGAGCCAATGTGAAGGGCTTCTGAGCTGACGGCGAGCCCAAGCCAAAGAAAGGACAGAAGAAAGGCTAAGCCAAGAAAGGCCAAAGGCCTCCGTCCTGAATAGGCCCTGGGTTGTCAAAGAGGGCCCCTGAGACGACGGATGGGGGGCTAGTTGCCGGAGAGGACCTCGGGCAGTCAGACCGGGCCCGCTGACCGACGGATGGGGCCCGAGCCGTATTGGGGACCCTGGTATGATGGAGGATCCCACGCTCTTGAAAGAGGGCCTCCGGCCTGACAGAGGAGACCCTGGATCGCTAAGGAGACCCCTACGCCAACAAAGGGGACTAGTACAGGAATGGTTGTTTGTTGCTGCAGCTGTCTGCTGGAGCCGTCTGCCTGTTGCTGCTGGAGCCGTTTGCCGTCTGTGGCTAACTTCACGGACATCATTGGCTGCGCCTCCGGACAGTGTTATCGGACTCATTATAATTGCTTATGAGACAGCTTGACATTGGCATCATACATAATGGTGAAGCATTCTTCATTTATAACAGTGTTGTCACTGACAGGCAGCTTGGAGTCGTGGATGTACAGATGATGGCAAATAGCAACATAATGTGCTCAGGATGTGTATGGTATGCAATGTGCTTGAGTTTCGATGTGAGTTGATGAACGATCTGAGAGTATGAACACGTACATCTGCATGCGATGGTGTGTAAGTTTGCATGTGAATTGGAGTATATATGTACGGAACCACGTTTTTATTTTGTGGTGTATATTGCCTTGTGCAGGCTCAAGTGGTGTTCCGCTTTCACAATATAGCATGACGATTAGTGGTGCAGTCAGGATTGTCTTAAGAAGGGGCCCGGACAAAAAAAGAGCTATGCAAAATAGAATGCTTTTGGCCCTTTTGCGCTTTCGGCAAAAAGTTTTAGTTTCGAGTGGTGAAAATCTAAAATTGATTGTTTCGTCTAGTGTATTTTTGGCTCCTACAGGCTCCCCTTGGCTGGGCCTCTGATGCCGATGATGGTGATGTTGAGGGTGTACGGTGTAGCTAAGTAGGGTGTGTAGAGCATCGTGTACGTTAATGTTTGCAGCAGGTGATTGCGGCTCATGGAGTAAATTTGGTAGGACAAATTTTCCAACAAAAACTTTAAATCTGATTCCACTGCTCCCAATCTCCCTCCAAATTTGAACAACGATAGGGCATTGGCAATGGCCCGACGTACATCATCCGTACGAATAGCCACTTCTGTTGCATGTGAATGCGTTGCTGACCGTTTTCTGAACACATGGTTTGCATTTTTAGGACGAAATTCAACGATCTTGCAGAGGTTTTCTCCATGTCCATGTCCAGGGCCAACATGGAGAAGGGCGAGGAACCGTGGTATATCGGCTGGTAAGACAACCTGCACCGCAAGACGGCCCTAATCATAGTATCCGCACCCCTCACAATCTCTGCTACCATGCTGCACCCGTCCCGGTATCTGTTGCTCCCTTGCACACGATGCACCATCTACTCTACTGCACCCGTCACAATCTCTGCTAACATGCTGCACCTGTCACAGTATCTGTTGCTCCCTTGCACCAGTTACACCTTCTACTCTTCTGCACCCGTCACAATCTCTGCTACCATGCTGTACCCGTCACAATATCCACTGCTTCCTTGCACCCGTTACACCATCGAGTCACAGTTGGACCTGTCCTCAGGTCCAACTGTGACTCGATGGTACCTATCCCCAGGTTCAACTGTGATTATGTGGTACCTGTCCCCAGTTTAAACTGTGACTCTGCGGCATGTACCTGTCCCCAGGTCCAGCTGTGACTCTGCGGCATGTACCTGTCCCCAGGTCCAGCTGTGACTCTGTGGTATGTACCTGTCCCCAGGTCCAACTGTGACTCTGTGGTACTTGTCCCCACGTCCAACTATGACTCAAGGGTACATGTACTTAGTTCCAGCCGTGACTCAATGGTACCTGTCCCCAAGTCCAACTGTGACTCAATAGTACCTGTCCCCAGGTCCAGCTGTGACTCAATGGTATCTGTCCCCAGGTCTAACTATGACTCAAATAGTACCTGTCCCCAGGTCCAGCTGTGACTCAATGGTACATGTCCCCAGATCCAGCTGTGACTCAATAGTACCTGTCCCCAGGTCCAGCTGTGACTGTGGTACCTGTCCCCAGGCCCAGCTGTGGCTGTGGTACCTGTCCTCAGGTCCAGCTGTGACTGTGGTACCTGTCCCCAGGTCCAGCTGTGACTGTGCAGTGCCTGTCCCCAGGTCCAGCTGTGACTCTGCAGTACCTGTCCCCAGGTCCAGCTGTGACTGTGGTACCTGTCCCCAGGTCCAGCTGTGACTCTGCAGTGCCTGTCCCCAGGTCCAGCTGTGACTGTGCAGTGCCTGTCCCCAGGTCCAGCTGTGACTCTGCAGTGCCTGTCCCCAGGTCCAGCTGTGACTCTGCAGTGCCTGTCCCCAGGTCCAGCTGTGACTCAATGGTACCTGTCCCCAGGTCTAACTGTGACTCAAATAGTATCTGTCCTCAGGTGCAGCTCAATAGTGACCCGGTCCCCAGGTCCAGCTGTGACTCTGCAGTGCCTGTCCTCAGGTCCAGTGACTGTGGTACCTGTCCCCAGGTCCAGCTGTGACTCTGCAGTGCCTGTCCCCAGGTCCAGCTGTGACTCAATGGTACCTGTCCCCAGGTCTAACTGTGACTCAAATAGTATCTGTCCCCAGGTCCAGCTGTGACTCAATAGTACCGGTCCCCAGGTCCAACTGTGACTCTGCAGTGCCTGTCCCCAGGTCCAGCTGTGACTCTGCGGTACCTGTCCCCAGGTCCAGCTGTGACTCTGTGGTACCTGTCCTCAGGTCCAGCTGTGACTCTGCGGTGCCTGTCCCCAGGTCCAGCTGTGACTCTGTGGTACCTGTCCCCAGGTCCAGCTGTGACTCTGCGGTGCCTGTCCCCAGGTCCAGCTGTGACTCTGTGGTACCTGTGCTCAGGTTCAAGCTGTGCAAGGTGCCTGTCCCCAGGTCCAGCTGTGACTGAATGGTACCTGTCCCCAGGTCCAACTGTGACTCTGCAGTGCCTGTCCCCAGGTCCAGCTGTGACTCTGCAGTGCCTGTCCTCAGGTCCAGCTGTGACCCTGCAGTACCTGTCCCCATGTCCATCTGTGACTCTGATAGTACCTATCCCCAGGTCCAGCTGTGACTCAATAGTACCTGTCCCCAGGTCCAGCTGTGACTCTGCAGTACCTGTCCCCAGGTCCAGCTGTGACTGTACAGTGCCTGTCCCCAGGTCCAGCTGTGACTGTACAGTGCCTGTCCCCAGGTCCAGCTGTGACTCTGCAGTGCCTGTCCTCAGGTCCAACTGTGACTCTGCGGCCGCTAACGAGCTCCGCCGACATTACCAGCGGCCCTACTTCCTGCCGGCTACGGCCGAGTCGAGTCGGCTCGACTGGATCTTCATGGGCACTCCCGGCTTCGGGGCCCATTTGCACGTCAGTACTAGTCGTCCATAGCTCACAGGCCCTTGCTTCCCCACAAAATCACAAGGCGTGTGCGTGTAATAGCATCGACTCCATGTAACTAATCATAAGCACGACGAAGTTCAAAGATACGACGTCCAAAGGCTCAGAATGTCTTTTTTTTAAACCCATTGCTCAAAAAGTCCCGGAACCAGAATGTCAATATCAAGAAAGAATTCAAATACCAGAACTGGACACAAAAAAAAATATTTGAATGCTCACTCCTGTTGGAAGGTAGTCAAAATTGTGATCAACTACGACAGGACCTTTGCCGTAAATAAGGAAGGCCTGAGTAAGATGGGTAAGCTTGAATATCTGACACAATTGGTACACCTGGTACAATTGAAATAAGTGGTGGTGGATTAGAGCATGAGTGGTTATTTGACCTCGTGTCGAAATGAGGAATAAACTATCTTTCAGCACCCTTCCCCAATGCCCCTTCTGAACTGTTGTGTGGGACATGCCCCCACCCCCAGTCAGTGATCGTTCCCCATTGCCTTATCATAACCTGAGGAGGGACTTGTGTGGTGGCCCCACACATTGCTAATAAGCCCCCCTCTCCCTATTGGTTGATTTTCCTATTAGAGGATCTGTCTCCCCGGTTCTGGACACTTATCTGTAGTTACTATATACTTGGCATTAGTATATACCTGGTTGCATATGCGCTTGTGTACACCTGCCATACATAAATTTGGACATGTGTACATTTGCTCACGTACATTTGCTCATACATACATTTGCACGCGTACTTTGCTCACGCTTATGTACTTATGTCATGCGTACATCGGTCCTTGCGTACATTTGTTGTAAAATCGGGTATATCCGGTGCAGCTTTTTTAATATGTGGGGTATTGTTGCCTGCTCTTTACATGGACCCAATTCTACATCTTTTCTCTTTATCGCTATGGTAGGACGTCAAGCCGTATCGTATCATGGGCGAAAATCGCGTTCGGAAATGTGTAAGCTTCCACACTGCGATTTGAGGGCCTATAATTAGACAATTCCATGCGATTGCAAGGAATACGACTGGTATATTTTTGGTGAACTTGATCAATTGCTATGGAAAAATTGCTTTCTGTCGAGAGTCATGTATTTCTTATGTGGAACAATTATATTTTGCTTACGCCAATTTCAATGTATGTTTAGGTATGCTTGCTAACTCTGAACTTCTGAATTTTATTTCAATTGGCGAACTTTTAAAATGGGGTGCTTTCGCTTTGGCCAGATTCGGCCAGTTTTGGCTATTCTAGACCGAATAAAGCTGGCCAAGGTTAGTTTTTGACCGGGTTTTTGCCAACACTGGTTTTAGCATTCAAAAATAAATCAATCAACTACCCTGGAGACCCATACTTTTGCTTCATTCCGCCCCGCATAATTTTCATCACCCGCATGCGATTATATTGCCTCTCGAGAACTTTTGGATGGCATGTGTAGTTACCTTGGATTATCTTGGATGTACAATGTTTGCTCAAGAGCGCAAAAAGTCCTGGTGGAACGTGTGTAGTTCTCGAGACAATCTCGGAGTTCTGATTAACTTTGATCCCTTTGGAGCACCTCTGTCCGTAATCGTCTCCTCGAATCACTATTGGCTATTTGTGCGGAAATGGGTCACGGCCACCGGTCAACCGAGCAGCTGCTGTTTCCACCAGCTCGACCACGTGAGGAACCCGTCGTGGCAGGCCCAACTGCTGGGAAGAAAGCTGTGGACTCTCGAGCCGCCACCAGAGTGTCGATCAGTCTGCTCCAGTATGCAAACTACGGTCGGCCCTGGAGAAATCAGTAAGTGCTACTCCAGTCTACAGACTACGTTCGCCTCTGGAGAGATTGGTAAGTAGTGTTCCAATCTGCAGACTACGGTCGGCCCTGGGAGATCAGTAAGTGGTGCTCCAGTCTACAGATCACAGTCGTTCCTGAAGAGATCAGTAAGTGATGCCCAAGTCTACAGACTACAGTCGCTTCGGGAGAAATTAGTAAGTGGTCATCATCATCATCATCATCATCATAACGTTTATTGCAATCATCTTACAGTTATGTTGGACATTTTTTTCAGAATGGTGCAAAAGCACTAGGTGATCTGAAAAACATCGTGGCACCTATCTGAAGGTGTGGATTGACACTGGAGCGAAAGATAAACATAAGTACACTCTTCTCAATGGGATATTTTCTTATATGTCCCTTACCGCGGACGCCACAGATCATCTGTGAAGCCACCGCCCAATCCAGCATGGGTCGCGACCCCAATTTAGTGCAACTTTAGGCCATTATTAGCTGGTTAGCAATGTTAGTTCATGTCAAGTATAAAAGTTTCTAATAAAAAGTTGTGAAAATGGCAAGCCACCACCTAACCGTCCTTTCGCTCAATCCGTCCCCATGTAGCAGGATACGAAGCTTGGTTAGTGGTTGGGATTCTGGAGAATTCTGGCAGAGATGTTGTGAAATGTTGTTGAATAGTTTATTTCGGGGGCCAATGTGATTTGGACAATCTAGAATTAGGTGCCGAACATTTTCGTTTTGGCAGCCGTAAGAGCATTCAGGAGATGCACGTGTTTGAATTCGAAATAGATGGGAGTTAGATGAGACATATCAACCCTAAGTTTGGTATGAAGGGAATTTCCTTTCTTTGATCCAAAAGTGTAGAATTTTGGTGGACTGGGCACACCGAATTGCTGCATAATCGCTTTTTTAAGGAGATGTGGGGAGACAGCGTGTGTTTTCGCTTAGGCTGTTCCAAAGACGTCCAGTAGCTGGGAAGAACGATTTTGTAAAGGATGATGTATGGTTTGCAGCTACTGTGTGATGGCTGGCGTTACGAAGTTCCCTACCTACCTCGTGCACACGTGTTTGAGGTATAATAGTACTGATATAGTACGGTTTGTTCTGCTCTGAGTCGCTTAATTTATGATAAAGTATCAGCTTGTGTATGCGTCGTCTGGTATATAGTGAGGTACATCGTAGGTCGAGTCGAATTTTGTCCGTAGATGATCTAAAGAGTGTCGCGGTTACTAGCCGTCCTGCTCTGGCTTGCAGAGTCTCTAGTCGTGTTGCGTCTTGGATCGTAATTTGTCCATCGTAAATAACATCACAGTAGTCAAAGTGAAGTCTGATGTATTTGGTGTATATCTGAGCTAGAATTGGTCTGGGTATATATTTTGCAATAGGGTACAGTGGACCAAGGGCTCTGTTAACTTATTTGCAAATTATGTTTATGTGCTCGTGAAAGTGAAGATCTTGGGACAGGGTAAGTCCAAGATGGGTATGTGTGTCATGTATTGGTATGCTATCGCCTCCAAATATTAGTGTTGGCGGGCTGTGCTGACGTGTGTGTGAAAATGTTGCGAAGCGACTCCCAAAGCGACTGCAGTCTACAGACTACAGTCGCTTCGGGATAAATTAGTAAGTGGTACTCCAGTCTACAAACTGCAGTAGGCCCTAGATAGATCAGTTTCAAAATATTCAGCAGCTTTATTGATAATGTAATCGTGCGTGTGGCGATGGGCGATGAGGACCAGTCTGATGTTCGTCTCCTCTGATGCGACATGCAAGCGAGCCGGCCACCTACCATACCTTATGCCTACCAGATGGGTATCCAGATGCTACCAGATGTGTATCCAGATGCTACCAGATGAATGTCCAGACGTTACCAGATGGGCAGAATCATCATGGGTGAGCATGATTGAGTGAGTCTCATTGGCAAACTTCGTGCTGAAAATGGCGACAGAGGAAAAAAGTGAAGGCACACCAGCGGCACCGCGCGGCAACAGAAGAGATCAAGAAGACTCTATTATCTGAATGACCTGGTAGCATTTGCATGGTGCGGTGCCCACCTCCCACAGGACTGCCACTGAGGTAGAATCCCTCCTCTCGTCTCGAGAGGCGGGTTTCGCCTACGGAAAATCCGCCGACTTCAGGCGGGTGCCGTCGATGTCGCACGATACCCTGCGAGCCAAGAACGCGGATCTGCCCGGCGCACGGTCTGACGCGCGTCTTGCCGTCCGTTGCGTCGGCATCGACTATCTTGGACCGCTCTCGGCGAAGACAGATGGGGCGTCAGAAAAGGCATTGCTGGTTTTTGGCATTCCCACCCACCGCAGTCGTGCGTCTTGAGGCGTTCCACTCGCTCAACACGTACAGCCTCTTGATGTCCTTCAGGAGCTTCACTTCAAAAAGAAAAAAGCCGACAGGAGTGTTCTCCGACAGCGATACCAGTCTGCGCTCTGGAGAAAACCAGCTGTGCCGGCTGATCCGGAGCTGGAACCTGCACGCCTTCTCCGACAACCTCACCACGGAGAACAATACGTGGCACTTGAACCCGGCTGCCGCCAGCTCCATGCACAGCGTCTGGGAGTGGATGACTTTCACAGAACGGTGCTAGACAAGCTTACCATCACTGACAAGGCGCTACTGACTGTCCTCGCGGAGGCTGAAGCTGTGGTCAACGGACCACCCTGTAGTTCACGTATCGACGGAACTGGCGACAAGTTGGCTCTCACGCCCAACAGCCCTCTTCTTGGCCGACCAGTCGGCCGTCATCCACCTAGAATAGTCGGAGACGGTGACACCACTAGCCGGAAGATCCGGCGCCCCACTCAGGCACCGGCAGACCAGTTCTGGAGGCGGCGCAGAGAGTGTGTTTCTGATGTGATCTGCCGACGCAAATGGACACCGGAGACAAGGAATTCTGCGCCTGGCGACCTGGTTCCGCTCGTGGTGGTGTACCCTGCGACCGGTGACCCCTCGGACGCGTGATGGGGGTGCTGTCGGGACCCGACGGCCCGGTTAGATCAGCAAGAGTCTGGACCTGTACTGGCACGGTGCGCCGGCCTGCCAGCAGGCTGTGTCCTCGAAGAGGCTGGGATTCCTGTTCAGGGTATTGAGCGGCAGTGACCTCTCTCCATTCTCTACTGTTCCTGCGGAGGGGAGGATGTTGAAGAAAAAACGACAGGACCATTTTGTATATGTACTCCACGGAATTTCACGAACATTGGCGCGAGATATAACAGTTGGAATATTTTTGTTTGTAAGAAGAATGAGGTCCATGGTAGATTTTCGGAAATAAAGTGGACCGAGTGAACATTGGATTTACTTGGATCCAGTAATCTTAGTCAAATGTTATCGACGCAGGACCTGGCGTTGCTTGGTAGTGCTTGGTAGTACCTGGTAGTACACAACAGCACCTCGACAGCATTTGACAATACTTGGCAGGGCATGGCAGTACCTGACATTACCTGACAGTACCTGGCTGTGCCTGACGGTACCTGGCATTAGCTGGCATTGCTCCACTGTAACCCATTTTGCAAGTGAGCCGCCTCCTGAATATGTAAATCAGTGCTGCGAAACCAGCTGTGATAGCGAATGTATGTAAATATGTAGGTGCAATGCCAATTTCCACGTGTGCTTGCATTTACACACGTGGAAAATGCACAACAATCGATCCTCTGATGCGTCTAAATGAATGGATGATGTCCTGGGCTCCAGCGACCAATAACAGCAGATTGCTGGTGGTGTACACTGTTTCATTGTAAGGTCCAGAGCATCTGTGTCTACAGCTTGTGCAACTGTGACCGTTTTGCTTGATCATAACAGTCATGGGACAAACTCAGGGTTTTACCTACGGTGTTTGAGTTGGGCCAGCCAGCCAATAATATGGATTTCCACTGAATTCCGCCCGCCTTGAAATTCTACTTTTCAGGCACGTCAATTCCAGTATGACTTCGGGAAGGTTAACTGCGGGATTTGCTGCTCCATGGTTAATATGGTGCACGAGACCCTGGAACAATTGCAGTAAAACTGTTCCGCCTTCGTCACGATCTACGTTGTGGATGCTTTGAGCCATGTGTTGATATTTGTGCCAGCCGTCACCACGTGGCGCCACCGTCGATGCGTGCCATGCCACGTATCAGTCGTTTTGGAAGACGACACTCGGCAGCATCGGTGAGCTGTGCTTGACGGACTGCATGTATACAGTGCCAGTGGCGTATTCAGAGTCCACACAATCGGTGCACGCCCAGTGAGACAGAGGGCACGGTCGGCGAAGCAGGGGGCACTTCAGCTGACGAGAGCAGGGGGCTTACTAAGTGTGCCGTCAGCCTTGCCGTAAAATATGGTGCTGCCAACGAAAGTTGAGTACTGATCCAATATCCCTGCATTTGGATATTGGTTCGCTGCAGGTTGCCGCAAGCCGACGCCAATGCTCCAACGAGAGCAGACGTCCAGATTGTCCTCTCTCAACATGGCGTGCCGACCCTCCCCATAATTGGAGCCATCACCGCCATCACTATTGTGTTCCAATTGTCCCGGAGCTGCATGACAGACGCAGTCGATGCGCCCCTGAACTGCACTAACCAATCGTTCCGGACATTGGCAATCGTCGTCACTGCTGTGGTTCAGTCGTTCACGCCGACGACCGAGGGCGCTGTATGACCAACGCAGTCGATGCGCCCGTAAGCCCAAATAACCAACCAACGCCGACGACCGACATCGTCGGCGTCTTTCAATCGCGCCAGACATCAACAGCTGAACTCACTGCTGTTTCAGTTGTTCTGGACACCAACATGTGGTACCACATGACGAAGATAGTGTCCGACAACATCAGCATCACGATCGGCTCCGAGTACGACTGAAGTATACTGGCAGCTCGGGTGTGCGTCCGGATCCTGCTCTCTGGGCTCTGGGCTCTGGGCTCTGGGCTGTGGTCTCTGGGCTGTGGTCTCTGTCAGGGCAGCCCTGGTTTCTCGGCTGAGAGTGATCTCCAGTCGTCTGGACACGGTGACGCATCTGGTCGGCACCCGTACATCTTTAAATCGTGTGCTGATTGGCGTTTTATGACAAACATTTGTGTTACATGCAAGGTATGCATTTCATTGCGGTGTTAACCCAAGCAGAGACTGGCGCAGTGGGAAATGAGCTTGGAGCACTTCATGGTGAGTTTCTGGCGTGCCATTTTCTACTGTCGGCTGATGCTACACCTGGACGAGCGTTGGAACCTGTGTCGCCCCCCCAGGAAGTATGTGATCTCGAATGCGTACTTCGACTAAACACGAGTTATACTCGCATGCAGACACGTAAAGCAAGGTCAAGAAGACTGTCCAATATTTAAACACTCGGTTTGAGTATCCGACGAGGAATCATGTCATATTCAAGTAACGCAATCATATTGAGTCAATATGAGACGAGCAGGATCCACATTTCGTCCCCATTTTGATGTAATGCCGTTAATCGGTTCGCGATTCACAGCTCCAAAATATGCCGAGGATCCGCAATCAATTTTGTCACCGCAGCATTCCAGGCGGCAGGGATACACCCGAAGCAAAATGACTGCCATTGCTTTCACGCCTTCGCCACCGACAATGTGCGAGGCGAACTCACGCTATCATGATTATGATTTCCCTGGCACATCTCGGTAGTGCTGAGGCATGATTTTAGGTCTTCATCTCAACCCAGCAGCTGTGCCATATTCGATCGATCAGAACGTTGTTGCCATACTTTATGTTTCCACTTGAGAAATATTAACCCCGTTCGAAGAGTTCCAACACCTGCTGGACTGAGAAGATTATGCTGTTGCGTATAAAAGAAAATATACGACCTTCAATATACCAGGAGGTGCTGAGTTGACATCAAAAGTAACGATAAAGATTATATTTTATTACTCAACGTTTCGGCCAGGAGCCATCGTCAGGAGTGACGATGGCCCTGACGATGGCCCCTGGCCGAAACGTTGAGTAATAAAGTATAATCTTGATCGTTACTTTTGATGTCAACTCAGCACCTCTTGGTATATTGAAGGTCGTATATTTTCTTTACACGCCAATGTATAAAACCCAGGAGCATCTAAGAGCCATTCTTCGTTGTATTAAACAAGATTATGCTGTGTTCTACCGGGAAGCCGTTCGCCATTCGCTTCTCGTGAAAAGCGTCACGGATGTCCTGCGTAAAGGTCTCACTTTTATCGAATACAGCATCGAGGAATGGCGGTGGCAAGGCACGTTGCTTGGTGTTAAACGTACCTTTGATACAGATATAGATGTGAGGTATCGATATACACCTGCACTCGTGGACCAAAGTGAATGCTTTAGAAAGGAGTTGGCAGGAGGCGCCAAATGAGGGCAGAGGGGACGTGTCCCACTCTCCCCAACCGTCGTGAAGCGTAGCATTATGCCTATGAACGTTGCATGGGACGCGCGAACCCAAGAACAGCCATGTCCCCCTCCCCTATCCAAAGTCCGTGGCGCCGCCGATGCTGGCTGCACAGTTCTAATGTGTGACGCGCTGGAGAGTCAAGTAGCCGACCATCAGTGGTTGCTTTTCATGTGGCTGTTGACCATGTTTTGTTTCACCGCAGTGTAACCTCTGGCGAGTCCTGTGGTGTGGGTTCGTGTGGTCTCCCCGTGAGGTCTCCATAACGCTGAAATGCGGCGACAAACCCCAGGTGTCCGCTGAAGCGACGCACTTCGGTCAGACCCCGTCCGTGTGCGCTCCAGCACTGGCGACAGGCTTTGTGACTGTTTTTTATGTTTCATGCCATCTTGGAATGTCATGTTCAGTTGGTCTTGCTGTGCGGGGTTCAGTTGGATTGGCCTTCCATATATGTGATCGGTGTTTGTCGGCTAGTTTCGCGTGATTTCGGTCCGGGTCGGACCCGCCAGTCTATTGCCATGTGGAAAATAAAAGTAAACAACAATACTGGTGTTCTGGTCGCTTAGCAACAGCCGCCGTGATGATCCAGCCGTCTGGCTGGCTCGGCCCCGGTCAGCGCTCGTCTCCACTCTCTCCTCATCTCCACTCTCTCCTGACCACTCCTGTGAACTAAATGTGCGTCTTTGGATAATTCCGATGAATCCTGGCGACTACGGACGGCAGTTTCCTTTTTGACGCGTTTTCATCGGATGCGTTGTACCGTCCAGATTTTGCTAGATGTTCGTAACTGTTGCAGGGGTAATATAGGATGTTGGCAGCTGGCCAAGGAGAAAACGAATGATTTCAGTCTTGGATTAATGGTTTGAAATGTCAAAAATAATGCATAGCTATCGCATGACTGCTATTCTGACCCGGAAGTTAATCATTGCAGTTTAACTGCATCCTACCTGTATGTAGAATTAATCCTTTTAGTTTCATTTTCCACGAAAAAGCTTCGGATACTTTTGCTAGAATCTGACCTTCTGCCTATCTGTTTTGGCATGCATCGCCTGGTCCAACATGGACTTTGATTCATGTGCGCTGGTGGCGTTGCGGGAGCCTCCAGTGCACGGACTATAGCAACTCTGTCCTGATGAGGAGTAAGGCATTTTATCAGATGCTGATGCCTCCTGCTGGTCTGGGAACTCCTGTGGATCCTCTGGGGTCACCTGTCGGTTTTAGATCCCTGGGTGTGAGCTGTAGGGCCCCTGGCGGCTCACTGGAGCTTTTTGTATTGCGGACCGCCTCCCCCGCATTGGAAGTGCTGGAAAATTATGCCACACTGCGAAGGTGAAGTGGTCTAAGTTAACCCATTTATGCCTGAAAGGTTTTACATGGATTTCGGCCGAGCCACTTTGGATCGGCTGGTTGGTGCTGGCTTTACGATGCACGCAGCAACACAGCGCTATGGTGTCGCCTGCCTCTCACCCTGGCAGGAAGGGCGGCCACCGCGGGGGATCGAGCCCATGCCTCTGGCATACCAGACACTCAGCTTAACCACTGAGCCACCGACGCCACAAGTGTCGCCTGCCTCTCACCCTGGCAGGAAGGGTGGCCACCGCGGGGGTCGAGCCCGTGCCTCTGGCATACCAGACACTCAGCTTAACCACTGAGCCACCGACGCCACAAGCCAATTTGGAACTTCATTAGGGGAGGAGGGGGGGGGGGTTAACCAATATGTTTCGCGAAAATTTCACCAAAATTCCTTGACTGGAAGTGTTGGCAACAGGTACTGCCGCAATCTAAAATATAATTACAATGCATTCCACCACTATGCTCTTTTTAAAATTCATTTATATTTTGTAGCGGCCGTGGCCAAATGTCAGTCGGTTCGTGGGATAAGCTACGCTGGCCGGAAACTTTTTCCGGGAAAATAAGTTACGTGATGGGTTCAAGCGAAGATAATAAAGCATACTAATCAGGTATTTGTCTGAAGGACATTTTACGCCTTTACGGTAAACCGGCTCATGTACGTTCGGCGCACTGTACGCGAACAGCTTTGGGTGGTCAAAAGAGGTCAACCCACTAAGTGCGCAGGCGCCCCCCCTCCCACCTCCCCAGTCAGTCATCGATGGCGCTGCGATTCGGTGAAATCATAGCGCCGATTTGCAAGCGTCGGGTTCCCGCCAGTTTCGGAACTGGGGAGTAGGTCACTTTGACGTCGAGAATGCAAACTACCTTTCTTTCACATAAAGTTTATCCATGTGCATCACAATGCTGTACATTGTAGCATCAGGGAAAGCAGATATTCTCCTGTGGGCTGGGGAAATCCCACACACCACTGTGTGTGGGATGCTTAATGGTTTCTTGCACACTGTTTCCCAAGTGTCGGGAGCCCGGCTACTGTAGAGCAAACCACCAGTAGCGGGTAGATCTTAATGTTGCGGGCTACCATATCTACTGTTCAAAGCACTTCATTAGAACTCCAATGGTTAGGTATAGGCAATGCAACCAAGTCGACTTGGATTCCGATGCAGGTGACTTCGACTAGATCACCATGTTTTGATTACATTGGAAACTATAAGAAATGTACGGTGGAGGCGCACTCAGTTTCCCTACCCGGGACGAGCCACATTGGGCCCCCCTCATCAGCTGAAAACCAGCTGCTGAACGCCGCGTGCATCAGATATTAAGGAAAAGATAGCACGGCATGTTGCACAAGCCTCGTCTCAGGACGTGGCAAGAGAAATGAGTGAAAAAGGCATTTTGGTCACATCTCGACACGTCGCCAGGTTTCCCCGAGGGAACAACTGAGGCGCTATGGAAGGAAATAGTGAGAGGCAAGGGGACTCGGCAATGAGGCTGTACTATGTGTACACAATACATTGGCTGGCTCCTCTGGGTATTTTTGTATTTGGTGGTGCACGACGCACTTTGGGCAATCTGCTAATCGGCGCCGCCCACGCTGTTTCGCCGGTAGGTCGCGGGATTGCGGGAAATGCCCGAGCGGTGCCAGCGTTAAACACTTTGTATCCAGAGTCGGCAACGTTCTAACCACTCGGTCATCCCGCCCAGCCCCTCTGGGTAGGCGGCAGTGGCACAGTCAGGGGGAAAGTGAAAGCCTGACTTCACTACCTGATCGGCCGACCGTCAACACCTGGCGGCCTGCAGCTTCAGTCCACACCTGGTCAAAATAGCCAGCGTTCCGCACACACAAACAGCGAAATGGTAACTCAGCTCGCCTGCAAAATCATGAACCGCCTGTTATCCATTTGGCGGGTAGATGAGTGTGGAATCGAAAAAAAACGTAACGTTGTGTGTCAAGCCTTTTTCATTGTCGCGCAAGAAGCTAAACAGTGCATTGAAGAAAACAGGTATGCATAGCCTATTTCTCGTGAAAAGGATACGTATTCATTCAATTTCATTCACCTTCCGATAATACGCATCGTAAAAGTATCTACTGTGCTGTTATGCGTATTTGCTTTATAAGCGGGGAAACATGTTTCGTCCTACCACCAGTATGCTGCAGAGCCTGTGCTTCGTGGACACCCGATACTTCTGGTGACCGCGTCCGGACCTGTACTGGCGCAGAGCTCCGTGTTTCGTGAACACCCGATGCTTCTAGTGACCGCGTCCGGACCTGTACTGGCGCAGAGCCTCATATTTCGTGGACACCCGATGCTTCTAGTGACCGCGTCCGGACCTGTACCGGACTGACGATGCCCATGGCCGAAGCGTCTCCAAGCTCTTCGGTTCTTCCTGGAGCCACCATCAGCTCCTCTCGTGACAACCAGAAACACCAGGTGTCCACGGGGCCGGGAGCTCTACACCCCAGACCAACTTATCCTAACGCTTTTACAACCGAGAAAAGCGAACAGCAGAGGTTCAATGCGTTCAGCCCCCACCCCCAAAAGGGCAGTCCGATGCGCTACGCCTCACGAAGCCGCTCCACCTTTCTTGAGGAGCAAATCCTGAATCGGCCGTGCCACTGCGCGTCCTTCACAGCATTGCGTCATCGGAGACTGACTGGGGAGGCGAGGGGGCGACTATCGGTGACGTCCACGCCGCACCGGCGGCGGGCGCAATGGCGCGCACGGTCTGCCGTCAGTCACATCGGAGACTGACTGGGGAGGCGAGGGGGCGACTATCGGTGACGTCCACGCCGCACCGGCGGCGGGCGCAATGGCGCGCACGGTCTGCCGTCAGTCACGTCTGTGCGCCGGCCGACCATTGCGGTGGCTGTCGGGCAGCGATAAGCCGGCGTCTGGTGCCGGACCGCGGCGGCTGCCCGGTCTCGATAAGCCAGCGGGCGTCTCCGCCGGCCGCCGGCGTCCAGCTATCGCCGCAGGCACTCGCGGCGCACGGCGGGCGTCGGGCGGCGCTGAGACGACCGACGAGCGGGGGCGGCACGGCCTCCGCTGCTGAGTAGAAGGGGCGGCACGGCCTCCGCTGCTGACCGGAGGGGGCGGCACCGCCTCCGCTGCTGAGTAGAAGGGGCGGCACCGCCTCCGCTGCTGACCGGAGGGGGCGGCACCGCCTCCGCTGCTGAGTAGAAGGGACGGCACCGCCTCCGCTGCTGACCGGAGGGCGGCACCGCCTCCGCTGCTGAGTAGAAGGGACGGCACCGCCTCCGCTGCTGACCGGAGGGCGGCACCGCCTCCGCTGCTGAGTAGAAGGCGGCACCGCCTCCGCTGCTGACCGGAGGGGCGGCACCGCCTCCGCTGCTGACCGGAGGGGGCGGCACCGCCTCCGCTGCTGACCGGAGGGGGCGGCACCGCCTCCGCTGCTGAGTAGAAGGGACGGCACCGCCTCCGCTGCTGACCGGAGTGGGCGGCACCGCCTCCGCTGCTGAGTAGAAGGGGCGGCACGGCCTCCGCTGCTGACCGGAGGGGGCGGCACCGCCTCCGCTGCTGACCGGAGGGGGCGGCACCGCCTCCGCTGCTGAGTAGAAGGGACGGCACCGCCTCGCTGACCGGAGGGGGCGGCACCGCCTCCGCTGCTGAGTAGAAGGGACGGCACCGCCTCCGCTGCTGACCGGAGGGGGCGGCACCGCCTCCGCTGCTGACCGGAGGGGGCGGCACCGCCTCCGCTGCTGAGTAGAAGGGGCGGCACGGCCTCCGCTGCTGACCGGAGGGGGCGGCACCGCCTCCGCTGCTGAGTAGAAGGGGCGGCACGGCCTCCGCTGCTGACCGGAGGGGGCGGTACCGCCTCCGCTGCTGAGTAGAAGGGGCGGCACGGCCTCCGCTGCTGACCGGAGGGGGCGGCACCGCCTCCGCTGCTGACCGGAGGGGGCGGCACCGCCTCCGCTGCTGACCGGAGGGGGCGGCACCGCCTCCGCTGCTGAGTAGAAGGGGCGGCACGGCCTCCGCTGCTGACCGGAGGGGCGGCACGGCCTCCGCTGCTGACCGGAGGGGGCGGCACCGCCTCCGCTGCTGACCGGAGGGGGCGGCACCGCCTCCGCTGCTGAGTAGAAGGGGCGGCACGGCCTCCGCTGCTGACCGGAGGGGGCGGTACCGCCTCCGCTGCTGAGTAGAAGGGGCGGCACGGCCTCCGCTGCTGACCGGAGGGGGCGGCACCGCCTCCGCTGCTGAGTAGAAGGGGCGGCACAGCCTCCGCTGCTGACCGGAGGGGCGGCACGGCCTCCGCTGCTGACCGGAGGGGGCGGCACGGCCTCCGCTGCTGAGTAGAAGGGACGGCACCGCCTCCGCTGCTGACCGGAGGGTGCGGCACGGCCTCCGCTGCTGACCGGAGGGGGCGGCACCGCCTCCGCTGCTGAGTAGAAGGGGCGGCACCCCCCCCCCCCGCTACTGACGAGGGTGGCAGCACGAGCTCTGCCGCTGACGGGAGGGGCAGTACTGCACTCTGACGGTGTGCTCCGGCTCCGCTCAATGCTACGCACGTGTTCATTAGCATGTGCACACACACACCGGAATGTTGAACGATAGCAAGTTAATGGACAATGAATATCGGAGTGCGACCAGAGTGGACCAACACGAATTATCGTATGCGTGAAACGACGTGTATCGTTCATTCGCGTGGTACAGAGGGGATCCGGGACTTATCGTTGGGATGGGGCAGATTTCTTCGAAGGAGCACCTACGGCGAGAGAAAAAAAATCGTTCAGCGGAGTGTGTGAGGGGCGGGGTGCACTCGAGCATACTGAATTATAAAAGGGCGACTTGGGCTAAAAATCCGTTGAGCGAGTGGGTGACTGGAGCCTTCCTGACGGGGTGCCTTTCCAAGCCGAAGGGGCGCCACCTTTCCAGGTGAACAGGGGTAAAGCTTTGTATGCTTTTGGGAGGGCATCCCTTTTCGATGCTGGATTTTCCCTCCCGATAATCTAAGCTTTTGACATGAAGCCCCATGTGGGATGCCCCCAATCTGTTCGGCCCGCCCATTGACTTCATGAATTGTGCCCTCCCAATAATTTTCAGAAACCCACACCTATGCATGGGACACATGCTTCCAGTGTCCCTCTGTATCCGCATCTGGCATGGCATAGTATGACTATATAAAAAAGGAATGCGAACGCAGAATATACCGCTCAATTATCTTGCAAGTGAAGCTGCCTGACTTAGAAACAGCAAAACCCGTCTGTGAGCAACGAAACAGCCCCGTGCGAATGGTAATTGCTCTTTTTCCTTGGGTTCGACAAACTGAACTAGCTACTTTAACACAGTTTGCACCCAGTAAGTGTATTGAGCATATTTCATTTAAAATGTTCTTAGTTTCCTGTATAGTTGTAAAGCTTGGCAAGCTTGGAGGGGGGCATGGCACTTGCCGCCCTGGGTGGGCCAGTGACCACAGCCCGGCCAGCCGCGGGTGGGGAAGACAGCGCCGGTGCCGCCTTGGGTCTGTCAGTGACCACAGCCCAGTCTGCCGCGGGTGGGGAAGACAGCGCAGGTGGGTGCCGCCCTGGGTCTGTCAGTGACAACAGCCCAGCCAGGGGACGAGTGGTCTAGGGGTAAGATGCTCGTCTCACAATCGAAAGGTTGTGGGTTCGAGTCTCACCTGTCGCTACTCTTCGCCCGCGACCAATCGGCGTGAGAGATTGGCGACGCCACATGACTCAACGGTCGACGTGTCGTAAAACCAATAACCAACAGCCCAGCCAGCCGGGGGTGGGGAAGACAGCGCAGATGCCGCCCTGGGCCGGCCAGTGACCACAGCCCGGCCAGCCGCTGGTGGGGAAGACAGCGTAGATGCCGCCCTGGGCCGGCCAGTGACCACAGCCCGGCCAGCCCCGGGTGGGGAAGACAGCGTAGATGCCGCCCTGGGCCGGCCAGTGACCACAGCCCGGCCAGCCCCGGGTGGGGAAGACAGCGCCGCACACTGTGATAACTCGAGGGAAAAACTGGCCATAAATCATTGCTGACAACGTATGCTAGTTACAGGGGCGATTTTGGTCTTAATCGAAAGAGCTTCACATTTCGAACATATGGAGAAGCTCTATTGTCTTAAAGATTGCTTAACCCAGGAATTTCAGAGGTAATCACCTACATGAGTATCTAGTGTACTTTGTGGTAAAAGATCGACGTCCGGTCATGCATAGTGACATCATAATGACGTCATAAGCGAAGTCTACGGGCACTCATGTATTGGATAATTATTAGTTCGCGTTTGCTATGCGAGCATTCTGCACTGTAAATATGACCTAATAATTGCTCCGCAGAATAGATCCAAGATCTCCTTGTCTTAGGTGGCTGAAGTTATTCCAAAATACATCATAAGATATGACACACAGGTAAAATATGAGTCTCTGAAGGCACGTCGAGTCGTGTTCCCGTCGTTAGACGTACCTACCACCCACACATGGCTGATCCTCGACAAGACCCAGTCTCTCCCGGAACTGCTGCTGCAATTCCTTCCTTATTTCTTTCACACGCATCTTGTTTTCTTCGCCAGACACTGCCCACACTGGCCTCTAGGCGGTAGGAAATGTGGAGAACGCACTCAAAGCATCTAATCCAGGCATGCGTAGTTGAGAGACCGAGCTGGCATGGACCCTCGCGGGCAGGTCGAGGCGCGGCAGCAGACAGGTCATTTATCTGATGAGGTGTGCACCCACAAATTGTGCATGCCATGCTGCTGCCGGTGTTGGTCAGAGCGTTCGCCACCTTGCTGTCAATCATGGTGAGTTGAAGATTGTACGCCACTCTGAAAGTGGTACCGTCTGTTGCAGCAACGTAGGTCGGCCTCAGTAGACGTATCTCGGATTTAACACTGTCTCGTTCTTTCCGGGAGGCCTCTGCTGTCTCGCGCTTGTACTGGATCCGCAACGACCGGCAGAAGCGGATTGAAGACGGCGTGGGTTGGTCCAGACTCAAGTACCACCCACTGTTAGTTGCAAAGGCATCAGAGTGGTAAGAACATATTTTTTTCTGCAGCTTCATCGCCGTCTCCCATCTGTTTGTATGCAGCTTGCCCTGTAGCCTCGTGAAATTCCATTTCACGTGAAGCACGGCCGAAGTGCAGGTGCTGGATGACGTCGACTGCTGGTCGGCAGGTGAAGCTGAGTCCGTACGGGCGACAGACGGCAGACATGCCACCAGCCGCTGCGTCGTATGATCCAGGAGAGCCTGTAGAGAGCTGGCGTATGATCCAGGAGAGCTGACGTCTCGGTGAATTGCATGCTGTTGACTGCCGGATAGCACTCTACCTTAGCCTCATGCACCTTTCCATAGGCAGGCAGGATGTCTGTCTTCGCCGCATCATTCTTCACTCGGCGGACCATACGGTAGCCGTGCACAGACAAGTTAGCTGACACACACATTGCCACCACACGGTCTCCCGACACGCGAGCGCGTGTCTCACGCGCTCTGGGTTAGTCAGCTCAGGGTTGGCTCACTTTAGAGCTTCTGAGAGCCCGACGAATCTTGCTGGGCCGATTCGGTTATTCCCCCACCTGTCGCAGCACGAAAGCCGCGTCCTTCATGCCCTCAGCACAAGCAATTTACCTGGCAGCCTCCACGAGCTACAGATAACTGTGCTGTTGAGCAACTCTTGAGGACGCCCGACGCTGAGAACGGGCGCTGAGCTGATCGTAAATTCTACCTGGTCGCCCTCGCGCTCCCTCCACGGCCTCGTCATCAAGGCGGGTCTAAGCTTCATCGTCACTCACGACGTGGTCATCACGCTTCAGGGACACGTAGAACACCTCGTCTCCCGAAAGATAAGTCGTAAACTGGCTTCTGAATTTACTCTGGGTTCGCTCACACTTAACCGACTTTCCTTTTAAGTTATTGGTGATCAAGTCGGTCGCCTTTTTCGTGTCCACAATCGACGACTCACTCGGGAGATAGTCCCGAGGGATTTTCTCCATAACTAACTGCAAACTATACGTAAATGCATGAGCATAATAGTTTCCACGCCCAAAATATTTTGCACTGGTTAACAAGTCTACTAATTCCTCTCTGCTGACAAGTACCTCCATGTTCACTGTACGCAAAATCCAACCACACTGACCAGACCATTACAGGCAAGGACAGCTCCCCTGCCATGGGAAACGCTCTACGCGACCTATCTCGACTTAGTCGCCTCATCAGTTAGTTGATATTTTTTTGCACCGCGATCGCTGGATCAGGCTACCTCGCCAGCCGGCGCGTCGCGGTGTCCGACTGGGGCTTCCCCGTGCCGGCCACCGCATCGCACCGCGACCTGCCGGGATACAATTGATCACTACCGGTGTTAGAGCACATAGGTGCAGCTGAAACTGACGGTACATATAGTTAAAAAATCGCTGATTTCATTGGGATTGGTCTCTAGTTGTCCGCTGTTGTGCGTTTTTTTAAACCTTAATCGAACTTGGAGGTACTAAAAATTTAACGACTGTTGTAATTACTTATTTTTAAATAAAAAGTAAAATATTGTGAATCGTTCTATGCCTTTTGGAATTGCTTAGCGCATTGAGAATGTTCTCAGCTATCATTTCATACCTCACTTGTCCTGGTTTTTAGAATGCATCTTACCTTTATCAGTCGTCAAACTCCGACAAAATGTGTGCAAACGTGCATCGTTTTTTCCACACGTAATGTTGTCCATGTTCATGGACTTGTTACTATATCAAATTTTGTGAAAATTGTCATAAACACTGATCTAGCGTGCGTCAAGCATTTGCTGATGCCATGGCGCCACGGATATGGCATCAAAAAATGGTCGAAAAATGCATTTCTTGCCAGTATTTCCCTTGAGTTATTCACACTGCGCGCCGGTGCCGCCCTGGGTCTGTCAGTGACCACAGCCCGGCCAGCCGCGGGTGGGAAAGACAGCGCCGGTGCCGCCCCGGGTGGGCCAGTTGCCACAGCCCAGCCAGCCGCGGGTGGGGAAGACAGCGCCGGTGCCGCCCTGGGTCGGCCAGTGACCACAGCCCGGCCAGCCGCGGGCTCGCCGTGTGCCGACACGCCACCGCGGGTAAGGCAGCGTCGTGCAGTCAAGGTCGTGGCGTGTGTGAAATGAATTAACCAAATGAACCGCGTCGAAGGCAGCCCCGTGTGCGGCACAAGTGGCACCAGTCCACGACCGGGCGTGCTGCAGCGATCAATCATCAAACGTGTGACGCCAAACGTGAAACGCCATGGCTACACGAATGGTGACCTATGCTTGAAGGTGGCCCAGAATGTCAAAATGAACGTGCCGGCCATAGTTCGGCACGCACCGGTCATAACCGTCGGTGAAACGTCCTGGACTGCGGACACCGCAGCTGCAGGACCAGCTTCGGTGGTGGCAGCACCATTTCGCCCATATTTGACGTCGACTTCGAACACACACTGCACTTCAGTGTATCGACGCAATGCAAGTAAGTCAAGCGTAGTGGCCAATTTACACTGTCCGAACAAGTGCACTACATAGATCAACAAATCTGCATCGGGAGCCGAGGGAACGCGGAGTGTAGGGTGGGGAGGCACTGGGGAATGCCCCTAATGTTAGGAAGACCCATGTCTGGTCGGGAACAGGCGGCGGAAGTACACTCGATCCGGGAAGATTGAGTGCACGCCCTCATCCCGCCGTTCAGCGGATTTGTCACCCAAAGGCGGTCCTCCGAGACGAAAAGTCGTTCCATCACCATGCCCCCCCCCCCCTCCCCCCACTTTCAATTGATTTTCAGCCGGACGCGACCCTTCAGTAACTTTATTTCAGTGGCTCCCTTGTGAGGAAATTCCCCCTCCAAGTTTTGCTTCCTCATGAAATTGTCCGGATCTGCCTCTAAGAAGGGGCAATATGCACCACCTGCGTGTGCCTGAGCGCATCCGCAGTCATATATATATATATATATATATATATATATATATATATATATATATATATATATATATATATATATATATATATATACATGTATATATACATGTATATATATATATATATATATATATATATATATATATATATATATATATATATATATATATATATAAATATATACATATATATATACATGTATATATACATGTATATATATGTATATATATATATATATATATCCATACATGTACATGTTTGTATGTGTGTATGGATCCTGTGTGTGCACGTATGCATTCAGGGGTGTAGGATTACAAGATCAGTTGGGATGGGCTCAGCCTTGTGTCGATCAACCTAGGAAACCCAAAAATACAAATTCCTCCCCGGATTTTGGTCACTATATTTTGCAATCTTGCAACGACAAAAAAAAACGTTAATTTCATAAATAGTATTTTCTTTTTTCCAGTTTTCCGTCAATTTAGACTATCTGGGAACAAAATAACCCGGAAATGGTTAATCGAAAAACTACTACGGAATATGGCGAATCAACTTAGTGCCAAATGGACTTCTTCCCCTTTCGCTTCGCATGGTGCCTAATTTCATTTTTGGTTTTATTATATTTGTATGTCACTTCAAATTTCTGTCCATCAAAGCGAATAAAAACAGTACGGGAAGAACAACATGTAACCATCATAGCAAGTTCCACATTGAGATCAGTGCTAAATGACCAGTGTGATTATCGATTTGAGAAAACTTAAAATGCGATTACTTGTACTATTTAAATTTATCAAAGAAGACAGTCATCACTAATACAAAAAAAATACTTAGAAGAACCGCGAGAATATCGTCACCACTGATTATGAATATTGGGCAATTTTTCACCTACCTAGGTTGAACATAATTAGTATGTCGTACTCGACATTTATGCAGCATTGCTTGAATTTTTCATGGGTTTTACTTCCGAAGTTGGAGGAGGAGGCTCGTTGCCAAATTGGGGAGGGATGGAGCTCTTCCAACTGAGCATGATCCTACACCCCTGCATGCATCTACCTCCGATGTGGGCGCACGACATTCTCGGGAAGGTAATGTCGCTCCTCGGCATTCGCAATCGCAGTAATATCGGTCAAAGTCCTAGGTGTAGCAGTAATGTCACGTCGCAGTCGTGTTGTCGCACAACTGTCGTTCGCAGTTACTGTGGTCGCTCTCCTGTTGTGATACGCTCAGGAAGCCTCATGCGCTCCGACGCTCGGGCTCAGGAAGCCTCACGCGCCCCTGGTGGCGAGAAGCGACACCCACCACACCCCACCGTACGGCACCGCCTGGGAAAGGTGGCGCTGCTGTAGAGGTCCTGCCACGAACTACGAGTGGGCATTGGCCAGTGATCCGGCACTCGCCAGTCACGGGCAATGTGTTGCGAAATCACTTGCATGTGGACGTGGAGAAATAGATGTATTAGCTGTCCGGCTCTTGGTCAATGGTGGAAAGTTCGCAGTATGCCACACATAAGCCAAAATGGCAGGATACATCAACCAATATGGTGCCATGCTCACTCAAGGGCATATATAAACAATGTGCCTGTCGCAAACCTGGTGTAGGCAAAGAAGGCACAAACATCGCGACAATTTTCAGAATAGATGTTGAGATGACGAGAATAGCCACCCCCATAGCGTGGATTCCGAGCCCACTCTGTTCCATAGAGGACTACCCACGAGCCATGAGGATTACAGGCCGATAATTTACAGAGCCATGCTTGAGAATACAAAAGTTCGGATTGCAGAAGCTCGTAAAGTCAAAAGTTCCTGAGACATGCCCGTCCAGAAACAACTCGTGCACGCCCAAAGGTTCAATTATGGGCTGTTATCACAACGTGAACCCTTTGGCTTCGTGAGAGATCTCCAGCTCTGTGTGACTGGTCAACCTCAGACAATCCCGGGCTGAGCGACCACTACACAGTCACAATTAGACTAGTACAGATGCCACCCAACACAACAAATGGTGCAGACCATCTTGGCCCTTGAAAAGAGCGGACTGAACAAAATGCGAGTATCAGGTGGACCTCAACCTCGCGAGTTCAGATAAATGCAAATTCAAAAGCTCAGGGCTATCAGCTCGGCGGTTCAAGACTCGATCCCCATTTTTTTTCTTCAAAAGCCTCGAAAAATGACATCAGCGCCTCGATGAATCCCAAAATGTCAGAGGACAATCTCTGCCCGGCGCCGCGCCCACCAACAGCATAAAAGATGCGTTTGCGAAGCACACCTCTCAGCACACAGACAGTCCGAAAACACTGCCGGTACACAATTCAAACAGCGCGCCAAAATTATTGACAAACCTTTGTATCACAATTCATTAGGTACACCCCTACCGACAGAATATGGAACCTGATGCAGCGCTTTGCATTTTGTAAGCTGTGCAACTTTTGCAGCCGGTGACTAGCACCAGTGATGTGTGGAGAAGCAGCTGGGGACGACCTTCTTATTTCGCCGTTTTGCTTGGCATCGCGATCCCTGTCTGATTTCTACACGCCCGGGCAATGACTAGATACCACAAACTAAGTGCGAACGACGGGCGAATAGATGCACTCCAGCACTCTCCGACAGCTCCGACGTTCTGGGGGCCGTGATGGAAGGAGGGGGCGGGGACCCGGCCCCCTTGGCTGCACCTCTGTCGACAGACCAGACGGCTGGTGTGCTGGGTTGGTGACCAGACGTCGCCCCAGCCACCGGACGCCCGACGGCGCAGACGGGGCCGTGCCGAGGTCTTCCGTCGCGATGAGGAGGCAAAACGACCCTCGTGTCACACCGCACAAACGGCTGCCGTCCGGATCCTGCACGCACTCGGGGCTAAATCCGGTCGGCATCCGGCCGTTGGCAGCGGTCGGGCGCCCGGTGCCGTCATACCTGGCACACCCTGATCCAGGCTAGACCATCTGATCCAGACTATCGCGCCGCCGCCGTACCAGCCGACACCAGGCCGGCGACCGGCGCTGGGGCCGGGCCCGGCGGATATGTCGAGTCTCACCTGGCCGTGCCGAGTCGCACTGGAGTGGCCTCAGCTGTGCCACGCAGGACCAGACCGAACTGGCCGCACGCACATGTCTGAGAGAGGCAGTCCAGTTGTTCCGGAGCACACTTGGGTCGTGACTCAGGTGAGAAACAATTGTCGTTGCCGTCGTTTGTATTTGTATTATTTCTGTAGCAGTCAGCTACGGTTCTCCAGTTAGCCACTTTGGATCCCATGGGTAGATCACGAGTCCTGAAGGATCCTTGGAAAAATTGAGGTCTGAGATCCTGAAAAAGTTCTAGAAACAAATTCGGAGATCTGGCTACTGAAACGAGTGGCGTCGATCCCATTTCTGCATCACTGAATACTCCTTAATAAACTGTCGCCAAGATCTGGGATCCTCAGGCAGACCGACCCTTTGTAACCGGGATCCTTGCAGATCTCACGATACAGCTTGGGTCTGGGTCACTATCGAACAGACACATGATGAAACCATGTTACCCTTGCATGTCATCGTGCTGAGTAGCAATACAACTCGTTATATGATGCTATGCATTTTCGGCAGTTTGAAGCAACATGTGCAAATAGTGTCAGGGATAAATATCAAACTGCAATGCTGAATACCACATAATTATCGTTGAAAAGAACTCTTAGATTTTCCATCCTGCAGGACTTTCGGACACATTTCAGGTAAGATTCTAAACCACGTAACTTCTTGTCCATTTCGGAGAAAAGGGGAAACTAGATTCCGGATCCCGGTGGATCCTTGAACTAACTGGTCAAATTTGGATGCATGCGGAGCACTTGATTCCCTAATGCATGAATTATCATTGAATGCCGGGATCCATTTCTGGAATACTGGAATATAGGACTACAAGGACATGTTTGCTGGTCGCTGTCAGGGGCGAACGATCACACGCTCATGAAATGCAATTGGCATCTAATATCCGCATCACGCGAACATGCAGTGTTGGATCGGCGCCAAACATAGTGAGACGACTACTGTCAGGTGGACTTAGAGTCGGATAGGCATGCACATCATCGCCGTTGCACGTCGATCATGATCACGTGCGACGACGACATGAAACAAACATGCTTCAAAGGTGCATAATGGCATCCAAATCGTGTGATCTAAGGCTTAATACTAACATATGCGTAATTGGTAGAGTGAAGAGGTATTTTCTTCAGTGCCTTGCTATCACGCCATGCTCGGTTCCATCATGCGTGGAAATGCTAGCAATATATTCCACATCGGCGTCAGAACATGTGGTGGGAGCTGAGTCATCTCTTAGAGACAACCGTGCTCACACCACATGTTCACCACAGGCGTTATAACGCATCGCCATCATTAACCCTGCGGCGTCAAACAATGCACTTAATGGGCTTTCATCACTTTTTCGGACATTCCTCGAGGAATGAAACCATAAAACATCACACAATGCATACTACACACATATGGCACCCAAGCGAATAATACGGCATGGGATAATCCAGGAAACTTGGTAACTAACTCCCTGTGAACCAGATACATGGTCACGTTTTGAACAAAAAGTCCTGCATGAAACCTCCTCCGCTAAGCTTCTCTCACGAAGCACAAAGTAAAGTGTACAAAAAGAAAAGGAACAAACTGGACTATGTGGTGCTTACGGCCTTCAGGGGGCCTCAAGCATGCTGCATTGAGTTTCTGCAGTCTGAATAAGGCTCCCTGTAGTTAGAAGGACTATGGAGCCTCCTGCCGTCTGAAATCAGCCTATTGAGCACATATTTTGACAGGAGTATGGGCTGGTCAGTCCCGTTCGTGGCGGCCAAGCGAAGGACATCTTCTGACCGTCCATTCCCGGTGTGCCCCCTTCCACAAGACTACCGTGCAGTGGTAACATAACTGGTGTACGGCCGCAGTTCATGTGAGGTTCTCTCTCTCTCTCTCTCTCTCTCTCTCTCTCTCTCTCTCTCTCTCTCTCTCTCTCTCTCTCTCTCTCTCTCTCTCTCTCTCTCTCGCTCTCGCTCTCGCTCTCGCTCTCGCTCTCGCTCTCGCTCTCGCTCTCTCTCTCTCTCGCTCTCGCTCTCGCTCTCACACTCTCTCTCACACTCTCTCACACTCTCTCTCACACTCTCTCTCACACTCTCCTCACACTCTCTCTCACACTCTCTCTCACACTCTCTCTCACACTCTCTCTCACACTCTCTCTCACACTCTCTCACACTCTCTCTCACACTCTCTCTCACACTCTCTCTCACACTCTCTCTCACATCTCTCTCACACTCTCTCACACTCTCTCTCTACACTCTATCTCACACTCTATCTCACACTCTCTCTCACACTATCTCTCACACTATCTCTCACACTCTCTCTCACACTCTCTCTCACACTCTCTCTCTCTCTCACACTCTCTCTCACACTCTCTTACACTCTCTCTCTCTCTCACTCTCTCTCACACTTTCTCTCACACTCTCTCTCACACTCTCTCTCACACTCTCTCTCTCTCTCTCTCTCTCTCTCTCTCTCTCTCTCTCTCTCTCTCTCTCTCTCTCTCTCTCTCTCTTTATGTCTCTCTCACACACACACTCTCTTTCTCGCGCTCCAATTTTCCGTCCGACTGATGAGTCATTGGCAGCATAATGCCAGCCAGTTTGCATGTGATGATAAGCATTGTTCCTACCGCTGAACACCATCATTCGTTGCTGACCATTGCTGGTGTGGAAAGCCACGCCGATGCGACCTGCCTGCTCGTGCTACGACGAGCCACGTGCGACGAACGACCGCTTCACCAGGTCGACGAACCTCCGCTCGCCACTCGTCCGCCCAAGGTCCGCCGACGCCGACGGCGCGCTCGGCGTCCCGGCGTCGACGCTGGGGCCAGCGTCGGGGGCGACGAGCGCGTTGAAGTTGACGGAGAGGAAGAACTGGGAGTTGCTGGACGCGTAGCGGCGCTGCACGCCGGCACAGTCAAAGTCGACCGTTTCGGTGACACACGTCAGCAGGTGCTGGTCGAACACTTGGTTGACGTTGCAGAAGAAGCTGGCCGACGTCATCACTCTGCCGGGCAGAGGTCGGTTCGGCCTGAGTTGGTGAACACGAGCGCGGAGTGGGCGCACAGTGACGTAGCAACAAGAGGGTGGAGTATGACTATGCTAACTGAACTTTGGATAAGTTCGACAGAACCCATTGGGACATTGCATTGAAAGAATCAACTTCAGAACGCTTTTAATCGCCTCTCTAGCGAGACAATTCCTCCGCGGCTACAGTCGCCTCTGACTATGTCCGCGGACGGTTTAGTTCAGGTCACCACTAGAGATGAAGTTATCGCCAAACGTATATCCGACAAGTGGTACAGATCGGAACATTCTGGCCCATCGTGTACCACAGCACGACAACTCAGAAGTCCCCCGCCAACAACACTGTTCGGTGTATTCATGCAATATGGTAAAACATTTTGTTAAAATAGCATAAAATTCGCAGGCACCAACTGGAGTGGAAAGCGCACCGGATTGCACCAAGACGTAGGCGTGCAGAACGTATTTAAACGCATCGACGATGCGTTTGAGGGACCGGGAGAAGATGGAGACGTAGCTGTACATGCAGGGGCAATTGATGTGGGCTGGATCGCCTCTGAAAACGTCATGTGGTCGTGCAGACGGTTGATAGGTGGAGTGGGTTGGAGATGGAGGAGAAGTTGAAGATGGAGGCGTAGTTGTCCATGGTGTTTGAGGGACTAGGTGAAGATGGAGACGTAGTTGTTCATGGTGTTTGAGGGACTGGGTGAAGATGGAGACGTAGTTGTCCATGGTGTTTGAGGGACTGGGTGAAGACGGAGACGTAGTTGTGCATGCAGGTGGAGAAGTGGTTGTGCAGGCAGGGGTAATCGATGTGGGCCGGACCGCCTCTGAAAGCGTCATGTGGTCGTGCAGACGGCTGATGGTGGAGAGGATAGAAGCGGACACATGTGCGTTCTCGCATGCAGTATAGCGCGTCAGCGAGCTGGGAAGGGTTGGCTGCCACGTGTACTGGCGCCGAAGGAGATGGTGCTCCTCGTGTCCCAGGCGAATGGGATGCCGTTTCTGGATATATGGGATGTGTGTTATGATAATGTAGAGCGATTCGGCCCAGATAACCATCATCTAAGTAGGGAAGGAGCAGTCAATGTGCTGAGTGCGAAGTATGACAAAGGTTTTGAAACCAGGAAACTGAGAACGTTTTTGGGGCGAGGGTGAGTCATTGGGAGTAGAACATCACCAAGTTGGCTGTCAATCGCAGTGCAGCATATTTCAGAGTCACGTAGTAGGCCGAACTGAAGCTGAAGTGTATGCTTTGAAATACCCGAAATTTACGGATCAAACGTGATGACCTGCAACGTTGCACATGCATTGAAGATCCGTATGCCGTTACAGCCCTTGCATTACAGCCATTGCATTATATACATTTAATTACAGTGATTACATTACAGCCATTACACTAGATTCATTACATTACAGTCGTTGCTTTACATACATTACATTACAGCCATTGTATTGCAGCCATTATAATACAGCCATTACATTGTAAACATTACATAACAGTCGTTACATTACAGCCATTAGTGAATCAAGGCTCAAACAAGACTGTACCTGAGGACAGCGTAAAGTGGTTTAATATTTATGGATGATAACTGTTTTTCTACCAAAGACTACACGAGGTTGGTGGCGAAATTATCTTGAAAGTAAATAGCAAACGCTCATAAATAGCGGGTTTCACGTGTGAAAAATATGTGAAATCAATTTGGGCAGGGCAAGGGACAGACCAAGGTAGACGTGAAGAGGTATGAATAGTTGGCTGTCATCCACCGACTTATTCGCTTACTCAAATACAAAGCAATATCTCCGAAAACTGTCAATATGGTTTTAATTTAGCCGGATGTGGAGAAAATCAGATGAAAACTTCTTTCCGATGAGCTTCAGATGTGGAAATGGACAAAACAGATTTTATTGAATGGCCACGTAAAGCTTATGCCCATGAAAGAGAAACGTTCCTTTTCTGCCAGAATACCTATACCATGGCTTGGCATCGAATGAAACTGGCGATTGCAAAACAACCTAAGGCATTTCGTGATGTGAAGGCGAATTTGTTTTTCGTCTAACATTTGCCCTCTTGCAAACATGCACAGCAAATTGTTCAAGTTCAAAGATGCAAAGGCGGTCAAGGAGAATGAAAGCGCTAAGCCCGGCTGCCAATTGCGAGCATGATACTAAATGCATTTTGGCTTGATTGAAACAAAAACAGGCCACTCGATGGTTGGGTCATTAAATATTGGTCGTAGGTTACTTTATGAAGACGAAGATAATTCTTTATGAAGAAGGAATATATTGTGATTACTATCACTGCAGTTTTACAGGATTGCATGTTCCAGGGCTATTGAATGTCGTTTTCTTCATTCAAATCAGCCTACTAGCTTCCGAGCTATGCATTTTTGTATAAGGCTGGCTTGATACAACATTGACCTTCCTGCTCCTCCCCTTCACATGAGCGAGAGACATCTGCGAAGTTGCCCGCATTGCAGATGCCTGTAGAACATGTGAATAACACATACCAATTGGATATTCTGGCTTTCCATTGCAAATAATGATAGTGCATCCATCCGCTTATTCACCACCAAGGTCATCCATTTGACCTTGATCTTACATGGCCGATGAATAAATACCGGCGTTTGCTCACGTGTCTGATGCTCGAAATCACGGCTAAGCACTCCCATTTCACGTTTAGATGGTTCAAATATGAGAATCAATTATCGATATTTCAGCTCTCATCTGGATTGCACTTTATCTTGACCTGCGACCTGGTGTGGCATATTTGATGTAGGGCACCTTCCTATGCAGCATGCTTAATCAGTGCGCAATTATGTCACACCATAAAATACACTTTTGAGTCCAATACGTTGCAGAGAGAGAGAGAGAGAGTGTCGCATAATCCAATACTTCACATCATAAAGCATTGTCATTCCCATCTTGCCACATTAACCTGTGAACTTAATACGGACCCAAATCATAATTATAGAAGTGGTCTCGGATTGCACTCCACGGTGCTATCGATTGCCGTTTGAAATTTTAAAATCGCCCAGCCGTTCTTGAGATAAGCAGGGGGCAATATTTCCTCCTCCCCGGTCAGTGGTGTGCGACTATGGAGCCCGATGAATGCCTTGTTAGTATGTTTATGTATTGTATGATGCTTGTTTTATGCGGCATTGCAACATTTGCCAACGCTCATACTACGGACAGCGAAGACGATCACCTTCCGCCCAAAACACAGACCGAAACCGACCGGCTCCGACTGGCGTCACACCACCACATCCCTGATCTCGGTGACCCACTCGACCTCACCCACCTGCCGCCGTGGCTGACGTGACCTCACCAAGTGTGCCGCCCCGGCGACTGACCTGAAAGGCGAGCGCGTGCTGCCTCTGATCTGGAAAGGTTGCGGCTGGCACACGTGGTAGACGTGGCAGTCGTTACTGGGATCCGAGTAGTAGCCGTACGGCAGGCCTTCGCAGCTGAAACACCGGCACACACGTGGTACACGTAGCGGTCGTTACTGGGGTCCGAGTACGGCAGATCTTCGCAGCTGAAACACCGGCACACACGTGGCACACGTGGCAGTTGTTACTGGGGTCCGAGTAGTAGCCGTACGGCAGGCCTTCGCAGCTGAAACACCGGCACACACGTGGTACACGTAGCGGTCGTTACTGGAGTCCGAGTACGGCAGACCTTCGCAGCTCAAACACCGGCACAGACGCTGCCGTTAATACAGTTGATACGCCCTAAACACAGCCGTACATTTCGTGATACTTGCACAAAAATGAACTTGGTGGCTGCCTTCTCTCCCCACAAACCAACCGTTTCAGAGATTTCTACGTTCTTCATAGTAGTAGTTTAAAAATTTGGGACAATGCTTCTCGAGATAGGGGCACTAGTCTTTTCAACTAGATGGATTATTAACTCCAGTATATTAATACAATATCTTTATACAATTTATCAATACAATGGCGTTATTTCGAATGAAATTCGAGAGATAAAACATATCTCCTGGTATGCATGGATCATTTCACACAGCATGTGTGTGAATCAGCAGACCAGTTGACACAAGCAGAAAGCCACTCAGATTACCAGAAAGCCTCGGGTTGTTTCAGAGCGCGTTGAACTGTTCAGCTCATTTGATGACGTCATAATTTCTCACCCATCACCTCCTGGCCGCAAGTGGTCGGGAGTTCAACAAATTGTGAGATGCGATCTCAAAGCCTTCATCCCAAGTGAAGCTCACTTTCGTCCAAAAGTGTTCGCGCGTCCACACCTCCCTCTGCCCTCCCTGACATTCAGCCACAGCTGCGTCGCTGTGCACTACCTGAAGCTGGTGTCTATCCGGTGCAGAACGTGACTGGCGCCGGCGGCCAGTCCCAGCGGCTCCGGGGAGGCGGTCAGCCGAGCGCTGGTCACCTGCGGGCTGCCCGGTCGGCTGGCCGGCCCTCGGCGGAAGCCGCCGCGCTCCTTCCGGTACCGTCTGAAACGCGTCGGACGTGTCGGACGCCGTCACCGTCGGTATCCGCGGGACACACGTGCGCGCTGAGGTGTCGGTGTTGTCAGGAGGGGTGTGGTGTATACTACGGTGTCGGTGTCGTCGGGAGGGGTGTGGTGTATACTACGGTGTCGGTGTCGTCGGGAGGGGTGTGGTGTACGCTACGGTGTCGGTGTTGTCGGGAGGGGTGCGGTGTATACTACGGTGTCGGTGTCGTCGGGAGGGGTGTGGTGTATACTACGGTGTCGGTGTCGTCGGTCGGGGAGGGGTGTGGTGTATACTACGGTGTCGGTGTTGTCAAGAGAGGTTAATACGGTGTCGGTGTTGTCAGGAGGGGATGTGGTGTATACTACGGTGTCGGTGTTGTCAGGAGGGATGTGGTGTATACTACGGTGTCGGTGTTGTCGGGAGGGGTGTGGTGTATACTACGGTGTCGGTGTTGTCAGGAGGGGTGTGGTGTATACTACGGTGTCGGTGTTGTCAGGAGGGGTGTTAGTGTCGGTGTGGGTGTACACTACGGTGTCGGTGTTGTCAGAGGGTGTATACTACGGTGTCGGTGTCGTCGGGAGGGGTGTGGTGTATACTACGGTGTCGGTGTTGTCGGGAGGGGTGTGGTGTATACTACGGTGTCGGTGTTGTCGGGAGGGGTGTGGTGTATACTACGGTGTCGGTGTTGTCAGGAGGGGTGTGGTGTATACTACGGTGTCGGTGTCGTCGGGAGGGGTGTGGTGTATACTACGGTGTCGGTGTCGTCGGGAGGGGTGTGGTGTATACTACGGTGTCGGTGTTGTCAGGAGGGGTGTGGTGTATACTACGGTGTCGGTGTTGTCAGGAGGGGTGTGGTGTATACTACGGTGTCGGTGTTGTCAGGAGGGGTGTGGTGTATACTACGGTGTCGGTGTTGTCAGGAGGGGTGTGGTGTATACTACGGTGTCGGTGTCGTCGGGAGGGGTGTGGTGTATACTACGGTGTCGGTGTTGTCAGGAGGGGTGCGGTGTATACTACGGTGTCGGTGTCGTCGGGAGGGGTGTGGTGTATACTACGGTGTCGGTGTCGTCGGGAGGGGTGTGGTGTATACTACGGTGTCGGTGTTGTCAGGAGGGGTGTGGTGTATACTACGGTGTCGGTGTTGTCGGGAGGGGTGCGGTGTACGCTACGGTGTCGGTGTCGTCGGGAGGGGTGTGGTGTATACTACGGTGTCGGTGTCGTCGGGAGGGGTGTGGTGTATACTACGGTGTCGGTGTTGTCAGGAGGGGTGCGGTGTATACTACGGTGTCGGTGTCGTCGGGAGGGGTGTGGTGTATACTACGGTGTCGGTGTCGTCAGGAGGGGTGTGGTGTATACTACGGTGTCGGTGTTGTCAGGAGGGGTGCGGTGTACGCTACGGTGTCGGTGTCGTCGGGAGGGGTGCGGTGTATACTACGGTGTCGGTGTCGTCGGGAGGGGTGCGGTGTATACTACGATGGCGGTGTTGTCAGGACGGGTGTGGTGTATACTACGGTGTCGGTGTCGTCGGGAGGGGTGCGGTGTACGCTACGGTGTCGGTGTTGTCAGGAGGGGTGTGGTGTATACTACGGTGTCGGTGTTGTCAGGAGGGATGTGGTGTATACTACGGTGTCGGTGTTGTCAGGAGGGGTGTGGTGTATACTACGATGTCGGTTTGGTCGGAAGGGAAGTTGTGTACACTACGATATCGGTGTCATGATCTACGATCTACGATCTACGATCATAGTGTCATTTGTACACCGGGGCTGAACTTGACACGCCGGTGCTGAACCTGATACACCGGGACTGAACATGACACAGCGGGGCTGAACATGACACAGCGGGGCTGAACATGACACAGCGGGTCTGAACATGACACAGCGGGTCTGAACATGACACAGCGGGGCTGAACATGACACAGCGGGTCTGAACATGACACAGCGGGACTGAACATGACACAGCGGGGCTGAACATGACACAGCGGGGCTGAATATGACACATGACGAAGCGTAACAGACGTCCGATAACTGAATTGATTCAACACGGACACCGCCGCGTCCACTGCGTGTGCTAAATGTTCCAACGCCAGTGCGCAAAGTGACGGCTGGTGCGACGACTCCGCATCTACCACCAGTCACGTCTGGTAACAGGTGATGGCCTGCCACAGTCACGTCTGGTAACAGGTGATGGCCTGCCGGAGTCACGTCTGGTAACAGGTGATGGCCTGCCACAGTCACGTCTGGTAACAGGTGATGGCCTGCCACAGTCACGTCTGGTAACAGGTGATGGTCTACTACAGTCACGTCTGGTAGCAGGTGATGGCCTGCCAGAGTCACGTCTGGTGACGGGTGATGGCCCGCCACCAGTCACGTCTGTTGACACGTCATGGCCTGTCACTGTCACGTTTGGTAATAGGTGATGGTCTATTACAGTCACATCTGGTAACAGGTGATGGTCTACTACAGTCACGTCTGGTAACGGGTGATGGCCCGCCACCAGTCACGTCTGTTGACACGTCATGGCCTGTCACTGTCACGTTTGGTAATAGGTGATGGTCTATTACAGTCACATCTGGTAACAGGTGATGGTCTACTACAGTCACGTCTGGTAACGGGTGATGGCCCGCCACCAGTCACGTCTGTTGACACGTCATGGCCTGTCACTGTCACGTTTGGTAATAGGTGATGGTCTATTACAGTCACATCTGGTAACAGGTGATGGTCTACTACAGTCACGTCTGGTAACGGGTGATGGCCCGCCACCAGTCACGTCTGTTGACACGTCATGGCCTGTCACTGTCACGTTTGGTAATAGGTGATGGTCTATTACAGTCACATCTGGTAACAGGTGATGGTCTACTACAGTCACGTCTGGTAACGGGTGATGGCCCGCCACCAGTCACGTCTGTTGACACGTCATGGCCTGTCACTGTCACGTTTGGTAATAGGTGATGGTCTATTACAGTCACATCTGGTAACAGGTGATGGTCTACTACAGTCACGTCTGGTAACGGGTGATGGCCCGCCACCAGTCACGTCTGTTGACACGTCATGGCCTGTCACTGTCACGTTTGGTAATAGGTGATGGTCTATTACAGTCACATCTGGTAACAGGTGATGGTCTACTACAGTCACGTCTGGTAACGGGTGATGGCCCGCCACCAGTCACGTCTGTTGACACGTCATGGCCTGTCACTGTCACGTTTGGTAATAGGTGATGGTCTATTACAGTCACATCTGGTAACAGGTGATGGTCTACTACAGTCACGTCTGGTAACGGGTGATGGCCCGCCACCAGTCACGTCTGTTGACACGTCATGGCCTGTCACTGTCACGTTTGGTAATAGGTGATGGTCTATTACAGTCACATCTGGTAACAGGTGATGGTCTACTACAGTCACGTCTGGTAACGGGTGATGGCCCGCCACCAGTCACGTCTGTTGACACGTCATGGCCTGTCACTGTCACGTTTGGTAATAGGTGATGGTCTATTACAGTCACATCTGGTAACAGGTGATGGTCTACTACAGTCACGTCTGGTAACGGGTGATGGCCCGCCACCAGTCACGTCTGTTGACACGTCATGGCCTGTCACTGTCACGTATGGTAACAGGTGATGGCCTGCTACAGTCACGTCTGGTAACAGGTGATGGCCTGCTACAGTCACGTCTGGTAACAGGTGATGGCCTGCCACAGTCACGTCTGGTAACAGGTGATGGCCTGCCGGAGTCACGTCTGGTAACAGGTGATGGCCTGCCGGAGTCACGTCTGGTGACAAGTGATGGCCTGCCACAGTCACGTCTGGTGACAGGTGATTGCCTGCTACAGTCACTCCAGTGACAGGTGACGGCTTGTCACAGTCACGTTTGGTGACATGTGATGGCCTGCCAAAGTCACGTCTGTTGACAGGTGATCGCTACCACAGTCACGTCTGGTGACAGGTGACTGACACAGTGACGTCCGGTGACAGGTGATGGCCTGCAACAGTCACGTCCGATGACACATGACGGCCTGTCACGGTAACGTCTTGTGACAGATAACGGCCTGTCACAATCACGTCTGGTGACACATGATGGCCTGCCAGTCACGTCTGGTGACAGGTGATGGCCTGTCACAGCTACGTCTGGTGACAGGTGATGGCCTACCGGAGTCACGTCTGGTGACAGGTGATGGCCTGCCAAAGTGACTGGACTCCGGCCGTGACGGCAGAACCTGCAACTGTGGACCGTAATCTGCTCAAATCGTAAGTCATGATCCAACCTTGGCTATCGACCTCTGTGATGCCGCCTCACATAGAAAGGTACGCCATCGTCAGGTTCCGAGAAGACTCGCGAGCAGCCAGCCTTTACCAATTTGCCTGTTTCATTTATTATATATAACTGGCCAGTGGTCATGCATGTGGCTTATCGCCCTTCAGCAAAAACCAGCTGCTACGTTATCATCCGTCGACGTACCATGATGAATGGTTTGCGTGAAGTTCGCTAACCACAACTACCTCTCGATTATCAGCCTTTATCCTTCTTGATCACGAGATGTGAACAGTAGCAAACGTGTTTATCGGGCAGGAATGTCTGCAGGACATTGGTAAGAGAGGAATGGAGTGGATAAGGCGAGGGCCTGGCGGGAGCCTGGTTAATCGGGGAGATCATTGTTGTGGTAAAGCAAAATAGTTTTTGAATTCGACGTTGTCGTGTCTCGACGAAGACAAAAAAGGCTTCGTCTGGGAAATACCACGGCCATTCCGGGGAATACCTCGATCACCCCTCCCTTCCCTCCACACCAGCCTAGCAATCGCCGTGACGAATTCGTCTGCGATCAAGCAATGAATGGAAGATTAAGCAGATAAGATCGCTATGTCTAATGCGAGCAAATATGTACTACGCTTTCGTTGGATGAACCCAATCACCCAAGGTGCTGTTCTATATTGTCCATTACATACACTTTGTAATCGTTGTCACTGTCCATCCAACTGTGCGGTCAAGTTTCGAACAGCCGCAGCGGTCTATCGCAGTGGCAATCGTGGTCAGCAGCTATCGATGTAGACAGGTAGCACCCGTGAGACAGGTAGCGCCTGTGTGCCAGGTGGCGCCCGTGAGACAAGTGGGGCCCGTTAGACAAGTGGCGCCCGTGAGACAAGTGGCGCCCGTGAGACAGGTGGCGCCCGTGAGACAGGTGGGGCCCATGAGACAAGTGGCGCCCGCGGGACAGGTGGGGCCCATGTGACAAGTGGGGCCCATGAGACAAGTGGCGCCCGTGAGACAAGTGGCGCCCGTGGAACAAGTGGCGCCCGTGAGAGATGTGGCGCCCGTGGGACAAGTGGCGCCCGTGAGACAAGTGACGCCCGTGGGACAAGTGGCGTCCGTGGAACAAGTGGCGCCCGTGAGACAAGTGGCGCCCGTGAGACAAGTGGCGCCCGTGAGACAGGTGGCGGCCGTGAGACAGGTGGCGGTGGGTGCCACTGGGCCCAGCGTCTCGACACCGAAACGTTTCGGACTGCTATTTCGTAACCTGTGACAGAACCTATCCGCTCGCGGTCAATTGGCGCATCAGTGCCGGTAAATGTTCTAAGCGATGGAATGAGTCGGGCGGACCTGACAGTTTGTTTTCAGTTAGCACATATCAGTGCAAAGCAGTGGCCAACAGAACAAAGACACGAGTTGAACAAACAGCTACGAATGCAGTATGCTGCCGTTGACTCGAACAGCATAACGAGTCATCCGTTATTGGTTCCATGGACGGCAACGGTGAACGGTCGGGAAGGTCATGAGACGCCTGCTCGATGATGATAAGACTACCGTATACCACCACAATAGTCTCTGGCTACAAGCGAGCTCAAAGATTGAGCGAGTCCGATGTCATGCATGGACGAAGCACGTTGTTATGAGCGAGTCCAGTGTCGTGCATGGACGAAGCACGTTGTTATGAGCGAGTCCTGTGTCGTGCATATTCAGAGCACGTTCATATGGCCGGCACACATCGACTCACGCGAATACGGAACATTCACAATCTGTTTTGTTTGCTGAAATGTGTGAAATCTCGCCCCTTCAGTCAGAGTTCGATCACCTCTTGAAATGCGTCTTGCTACCAATATCACGCTATATTTCCGGTGATCTCGCAACCATTGTCAAAAGGAAGGGCTATGTGGCGGCAATGTTGGTTGCTGTGGCGCTCCAAACCTGGTGATGCGGCACTTGCAGAGAGAAATGGAGAGAGAGAGAGAGAGAGAGAGAGAGAGAGGGGGAGAGGGGAGAGAGAGAGAGAGAGAGAGAGAGACAGAGACAGAGACAGAGACAGAGACAGAGACAGAGACAGAGACAGAGACAGAGACAGAGACAGAGACAGAGACAGAGACAGAGACAGAGACAGAGACAGAGACAGAGACAGATACAGATACAGATACAGATACAGATACAGAGAGAGACATAGAGATAGAGATAGATATAGATATAGATATAGATATAGATATAGAGATAGAGATAGAGACAGAGACAGAGACAGAGACAGAGACAGAGACTGAGATTGAGATTGAGATTGAGATTGAGATAGAGATAGAGATAGAGATAGAGATAGAGATAGAGATAGAGATAGAGATAGAGATAGAGATAGAGATAGAGATAGAGATAGAGATAGAGAGAGAGAATTAGATTTATATTTATATTTATATTTATATTTATATTTATATTTATATTTATATTTATATTTATATTTATATTTATAGTTATATTTAGATAGATATAGAAATAGAGAGAGATGTAGAGATAGAGATAGAATTAGAGATAGAGATATAGATGTAGACGCTGCTATGTGTGGGCTCCAGCTGCCGCTGCTGCTGTGTGTGGGTTCCAGCTGTCACTGCTGCTGTGTGTGGTCTCCAGCTGTCACTGCTGTGTGTGGGTTCCAGCTGCCGCTGTTGATATGTGTGTGGGCTACAGCTGTCACTGCTGTGTGTAGGGGTTCCAGCTGCCACTGTTGATATGTGTGTGGGCTCCAGCTGCCGCTGCTGGTGTGCGGGGCTTCGTAGCCGCAGCACACACTCAGCACCACTAAAGCCGATTCTCATGTTTCTCGGTGCTCGGTCTTCCCACTGGTGTATCCGACATTCCATGGCTCCAGCACTGGTACGTGCACACGATCACTGAAAGCTAACGTGAGATCGCCAGAAGATAACGTCCGACCACTGAGAGATACCGTGTCCCCCTGCAACAGAAGCCAACGACTCTTCAAAAGTGGGCTGTTGAGCCAGTTCAGTAGAGGCGCGCCTTCACGAGTGCCGCAGCAATCATCACGATCGAGACTTACACAAAGCATCGCCGCATCGTATTTCACAATGGTATCGACAGCCTGCTGTGACACAGCATGTAGCGGAAAAAAAAGAGCAGCTGGTGTCATCGTTATAGTCGTGCGCACCGACTGCACACATGAGAACTGAGTGCGGTCTTGTGCGCAGATCCTGTGGGAATTGAGCGCGGGTCGCAGGTCCTGTGGGAATTGAGCGCGGTTCGCAGGTCCTGTGGGAACTCGGCACAGTGTCATGCAGCGCAGTGGATGCGCTGCGGAAATGTTGTGCACTGAGCCGTGTGTGGGGTCCGATCCTACACACAAGTCGAACACGCGCAAGCAAGCTTCAGGGTATCACAGCAGCTGGTTCAGAACGGTTGGAAATACGTCAGAGGATACAAATCATCCGAAGCAAGGACTTACGATGGCATTGCGCGGAGCTCTGGATACTATGTGCACCGTTATATCGAGATTGTGTAAGGGTGGGATGAAGTATTGAGCCGTTGGCAACCAACATGTCCATAAAGGACATTGTGCATGAAGAGCCCATGAAGCCCATGAAGAACGTAGAGTGATTCGGCACATATTGCAGAAGTTTTGGACAGCGGAAGCAAGCAAGCGTTTCACCACGTACGTAGTCTGCTAATTCATTGGGCGAGCTGTAGTCGGTGGCAGCCCAGGGTGACTAGTCTTTAAAGGGAAGATGCTAAACCTGATGCTAAACATGCCTAGACAAGCTTACAAAGTTAATACAGGCTAAACAGCCCTTGAGACCACACATGTGGTCTAAAGTGTTCGCCTGAGAAATTGTTTTAGCGTGTGGCCTTCCACCTGATTTTGAGATATTATATATACATATATATATATATATATATATATATATATATATATATATATATATATATATATATATATATATATATACATATACGTATACACATACATATACATATACATATATATATATATATATAAATATATATATATATATATATATATATATATATATATATATATATATATATATACACATTTGTCTACATACGGTGTTTTTTTCTGCTCATACTTTGTTAAAAGCTACTGCGGTTTAAACATTTACTAGTCCTTATTGTGTTATCCAGGCTTCGCACTTCCGTTTTGTTTCCATGGTCCGAGTATGATGCGAAGTTTGCAACAACAACAAAAAAAACACTTATGCACGTGAACTTACGCGCCCTGTCTCGGGAGGTCTTCTTACGCCCTCTTGCATACTTGCATAGGGTTCAGCTTTAATTATATCAGATGAATATTATGTACGAACATCACTTTGCGGAAGGATAGCAGGCTGTGAGTAAGTATCTTCCTCGGTACCTTTGCACCTTCTCCATCTTCTCGGCACCTTTGCAGACACGGGTACAAACGACGGTACAATTTTCAGGCCAGTCATGACCTTCATCGTCGAGCTGTAGTGTTAATTTTCTGACTTAATCACAGACTTAACTTTCCATCTGCCCAAAAATATAATGTAATAGGGGATGGATACTGAACAAATTGGAACAGTTCATCTATTCATAACTACCGATTGCTCTAATATCGGACAATGAATTGCAACAAGGCAATAATATGCATCATTCCGAACGCAGAAGTGTCAATGAACCAGCCGCACTGCCTCACGTGTGTCAGCAGCATCGGCACGAGTGTCAGCTGCATCGGCACGGATGTCAGCAGCATCGGCACGTGTGTCAGCAGCATCGGAACGAGTGTCAGCTGCATCGGCACGGATGTCAGCAGCATCGGCACGTGTGTCAGCAGCATCGGCACGAGTGTCAGCAGCATCGGCACAAGTGTCAGCTGCATCGGCACGAGTGTCAGCAGCATCGGCACGAGTGTCAGCAGCATCGGCACAGGTGTCAGCTGCATCGGCACGAGTGTCAGCAGCATCGGCACAGGTGTTAGCAGCATCGGCACGGGTGTCAGCAGCATCGGCACAGGTGTCAGCAGCATCGGCACAGGTGTTAGCAGCATCGGCACGGGTGTCAGCAGCACCGGCACGCGACGCGACCTGCGCCGTCATGTTCGGCGGCACTTCCATGTTCACTTTCCTTACGATATCACGGATTCTTCATTTCAGATGTCCTTCAGACCTCGCAGTTCATCCGCCGCTGTATACTTCCACTTCCCCCTGCCTCACGATGCCCCACAAGTCCTTAGTGGGGCGTAGCTGAAGAGCGTATAGCAGATTTTCTGCGTGCGCGACATAAGGGACGTTGTGTCCCTCCCAATGTTATCGATGGGTAACCGGCATCACAATGTTATCCTCGGTGGAATGTGCCTGGCAAAGACCAGGAGAAGTAACCGCCTTCAGGGTGCGGATCATCCGGAAATGATACCACCTTCAGGGTGCAAATCTGTCAGAAATGACGCCGCCTTCAAGGTGCAGATCATCGAGAAATGATACAAGAATCCTCTCCATACGCCTGCCGCGATAGAACTGGCCGATTATATTGGCAGTGCTTGGACAGATCACAGGACGTGACACTCCCCTAGAGGAGATGGCCACCCACACCATGAGCTAACGAAGATGCTTCCCCACAGGCCAAAACCTCACTTGATCTGCACGTGACCGTCAGGTCAGATTTAATATCCAACGTTTCCAGGCATCTCACTACCAAGGAAATGTAGGACAGCTTGCCATCCATGACGATGTCGGTTTTGTTGACAGTTCTCTCATCACATTCAGGGACCATTTTCCTATTGTCGTTTTCTGTCGCGCCAGTTGTTCACTGGTAAATATTTGGCCTTAGTCCTCATCCGTAGCTTATATCAGTTAAGGAAGAGTATGAAGGCCTCAATCAGCTACTGGTAATTTTTCGAGCATAAGAGAGAGAGAGAAAATATACCCAATAAACCGTGTCCCCTCCTCCCGACTTTCGGGTCTTGTCGCAGTGCCCTGCTGCATATATGTACTAACACGATAGTGCGTGCGTTCAATGGTGACATGCCAGCTCTAAATCTGGCTCAATAACAATTCATGCATTGTTCACGCATCTCAGCACCCACCTTATGAACTGGTTGAGTGTCTCTCCCAGCCGTAGCTCGCCCTTCACGAAGAAATCGTCGTCGACAACGGTGCGGCCCAGCAGCTGGAACTGTTGTGCCGCTGCCCACCTGGCCAGCAGCAGAGCTGGCAACATCGGATGTGTCAGACAGGGCGAGACGGCAGTGCTGAGCCGCTGCCCACCTGGCCGGCAGCAGAGCTGGCAACATCGGATGTGTCAGACAGGGCGAGACGGCAGTGCTGAGCCGCTGCCCACCTGGCCGGCAGCAGAGCTGGCAACATCGGATGTGTCAGACAGGGTGAGACGGCAGTGCTGAGAGCGCCGGGTCAGTCACGGTGCCAGCTACGGTGACTACGGACAGCGGTAGTCAGGTCAGTCACGGTGCCAGCTGCGGAGAGCTGTAGAGTGGGTGGCATGGGATTGGCGGCTATTCCCCAATTTTCCTGGTGCCATGAGAAACTTGTTGATTATGGGAGAATGTGTTCTAAGTATATCGCAGCTTAGCATGGCCGTTCACTTACGCAACTAACTAGCATACATATCTCCAGAAGCTGGATGACATCCTTAAGGAGTGAAAATTCGGCAGGATTAATCAATTTCAGCAGGGTTGTGGAATGGAGCCACATAGAATAGGCAATGTGGATACATTCAGGGTGGTCCAAGCATGTTGCCAGCACATTCTGCCGCTTTGGAAGCCATGGCCGAGATAGCTCCACCCCGAACATGACAGAGACAGAGACATCATTCCGCCGCAAATCGAGGTGGAATCGTCGGATCGCACGGATGATCCTGCTGAACCCAGCCTCTGCAACGTAGCCTCATTGCATCGCATCGCACTGCATGACGTTCTAGTGCATTGCACCGTGCTATGATGTGCACTAGTTCAGTCAATGCGCGCATACGCGAAGGGACTGACTGTTATTTAACTTGTCGAAATCAACGTGACGGAAATCGTTATGTGCATTAATTTGACGAATGGGCATGCGAAAGACGACAAGCTGCATCTCGGCCATCCCAATTCGAACTGAGCTAGAGCCTCAGAGAGCAAGACAGTAAGTTACTTGGCACAAGATGAAAGCAAACTGAACCGGGAAATTCGTATCGTTGTACTGACCGGCCGTCGAAACTCTTCCGGGCTGGAACATTATTCAGTGGTCACGACATTTGCTAGCAATAATCTCATTTCTTCGAAGTACCATTTTCTGATGCAGAGTAATGCATACTACGATGGGGTCCTGATTCGTAGTCTGAACAATTGAAACAAAATATGATCCCAAAAACACGCACTTGCGCGATTATGTCACCGGCCGCCTATATGGCCACCTGTGGTGACATTCCAGCCAGAACTAGGTACTGCCCACCTGAATCTAAACTAGGAACGGTGTAGAGTTGGAGGAAGATAAAAAGTCATCTTATAGTCGTTATTTCCCAAGCATGGGTTAACACCTAAGCACAAAATGTTGGGTTACTGTACCACTCCTAATCCATATTATGCTCAGCAGCTTGATTTCCAGGTGAGCTTAGGCAGCCTGCTTACAGACCAAATTTGCCAGAGGCGCCTAAGGATGTCCATCAAAGGACTAACTTGTGGTCCTGTATGGTAGAACGGTTGAAAAATAAAGATGCGAATGGTGGGAAACGACAACAAAATAAACACCAGCATCAACAATGCCTTATAAAATAGTGCACAAAGATGCCCAAACCACAAACTGAGCAAAATGTAATCGATATACTGTCCCCAAACAAGACATCAGTCGGGGACATCAAGTCATAGAAGGTGTAAGCTCACGTACACAATAACATAGAAGGGTGGTCAACGGGTGAAGAGACTATAATGAAGAAAAGGTAAGTTTGGTGGTGGTCTTTCCTCTTGTGTCCGGCAGGGTGGCCGGATAATGAGCCGGGCTGCTCATCTCCTCAGCAGTGATGTACTACAGGCACAGAAACAGGTGTGGGCGCTCAGGGGCGCGGCCAGCATTATCTCGAGGTGGGACCAAAACAATGAACCAGAGACCGCCTTCGGCGCGAGAAGCGCGCCGAATGCTTCTGGTTTACCACGGTGAAAGTCTCAAAATGCCTTGTTTGATCTAGTGCACTTTTGGCTGCTAAGAGGAGTCGGGTCCTCGCCCCCTCCCTTGGCTGCGCCTCTGCGGCTGCCGGACAGTGTGTGGTCGGAGCACTGCGGCGCACCGTTGGTTGTGGGCAACACGACACGAGCACAGATCGCCAGTTGATAACGGTGATTAGCGTGATCGGCCGATAACGGTGATTCTGCAGTGCACGCGCAATCGTGGCAAGCCAGCGAGACAGCGTTGCCTCACAGTTGTAACGGATTGCGCACCGAGGCGCGAGACAGGCGTGCGATGCTGCACATTTCCAGTTAGCCGTGTCAAAACTATGACCGCCCTGGTAGTGTCGCAAGCCCAGACATGGGATTCGAGTGAGCGGTGACACTGGCAAAAAAAACATGCCGAGGCTTTGAAAACGACTGCGTTGGTTTGACCTAGGTCCGGAGCGTGCGCATTGTGTTGCTGCTGATCACCGCGAAACTAATAAGTTCACGCCATTTATCTCGAAAGGCTAGTGCACCTTGAGCCCCCTATTTAGCTTGGTGACTGTGGCAGATAATCGTTAAGTTAAGCCATGGTCCGCTGTGTACAGATGAACCATTAAGTTAAGCCAAAATGATCACGTATGCAGTAACACGAAATCAACTCAGAAAACCGTTTGGTGCTACCTCGAAAAGCGCTTCTTTCATATTAGAGCAAATGCAGACTTGAAATTCCTGACTGTAGCTTTAACGGTGCGTTATTAATGTATTCTGACTACAGCATGTGATAATCGCATCACAGATTTGATCGGCAAGTGAGCCAAAATGAAAGCAATCCCAGATTCATAATGGGAGTAATTTTTATATAAATACCGATCGAAAATGTTGGGAGCACAGCACAATGTTGCATCCTCTTGCCCATAGTTCTTATCATAGCGTGTTATTTCAGATCTTCACCCAACTCCATGCCTGCTATTTATGTCCTTCCGGACTATTGCTCATTCGATACACTAATCTGAAATTCGTGGGCGTCAAAAACTATGTGCTGTCCAGACCATATTGTCGATCTAATCTCCTCGGATGGGTCAGTGTCTCTCGGGCTGGCTACCATCTAAGCTGACGACCATGGTGACCAATCCACAAACTGACGGAAGCCATGTGGCATGAGTGCCCCCAAACGAACACGAACAAATAATGAGTAGTTCGTTCATATGCTCTCATGGCAGTCTAGAGGCGCGGATTCGGTGCTTGAAATATGTGGCGGTAAAAAACTAGAATGTGGCTTTCGTCCGTGGGTCCGGTCACTCGGCGCGCGAAAAAAAGAACGTCAGTGACCCGATATTACTATTCATACTCTCTATGTTTGTGAATCAGAAATGAGTTTATGCTACTGTTTTACAGCAGCCTTTGTTCATAATGCGTTTTTCTGGAGAAACAAAAACACAGATGCTTCATTTAGAATATTCCATAACAAGTAACAAAGGTAAAAAATATCAGTGCGCACACCACGAGTTCAATGATTGACGATGACATTCAATGATCACGTTAGCCCAGCCAAAGACCCTCGGTATATTCCCGATGGGACTCTCCGTCGACTCGGGGCGCCCTTCACCGACACGGGGCCACTTCCGTCAGCTCGAGGCGCCTTTCGTCGGTCTAGGGGCCATTCGTGTTGGCCCAGGGGGCCTGCAATTGCCCTCTGTACCGGCGCCATGAAGGCTTCGCGAGCCCCTCAAGGCGGTCGCCTGAAGGGTCCATCAGACCCTCCAGGGGTGGCTGACCCCTTCGCCCCCCCCCCCTTGGCTGCGCCACTGACAGTCTCTTCAAGCTGGCACAGATCACAATGGGACAGGAAACTCAGGGAAGCTCATGAGCGTGCGTGTCGCCACGGGTTTTGAATGGAGGGACGAGACGGCTTTCAGGGCGATGTTTGCTACGCGGAACGCCATTGGCAGACAGGATGGACATAACGTTCAATTTGACCAAATTCGGGGACGTTCGCCCGTCCCCCACGGCGGTGACGCTGATGCTCATTGGTGGGACCCAGCGACGGGCGAGACTGATCAAGATATGCCTCTGAGTGCATGGGCCCTCATACTTTAAAATGGCGTTTGCCAGTGATAAGCCATCCAGTCAGCTGACGTTGAGCGGAAGTATATGGGTCAGACATTGAGCAGAGGAACTGCTTTCAATGGCAATGCCCGGATTTCGACGCAGAAAACCGGGCTGAAGCTTTGGCTTTTTTTCAGCTTCGAAAGCAGACCAAGAATGTTGGTGGTGGCATTAACTATTGCTCCAGCTTCGTGGTCCACGAACTACTGTTACATGCGGACTGGCTATCTCTGCACTGGCTGGGGAGCACATTGCAGTGCCAGATTACATCACATGCAACAGCGAAACACGGCTTTCGCGCTACCACACAACAACCAAGCCACGATGTGAAGAACGGCGATGTATTTTTGCACCACAATGTATTTGATGTGATGATGAATTATGACGTCCGAATGTAGGCGAAGTTTGTTTTCAGTTACCTCATTCTCCTGATCCGACGAGCACACATATTCTACATGCTAACTCCGTTTCACTGACAATCTATTCAAATTCAAAAGGTCCGTTTTACCTGACAGCACAACAGCTAGCGCCGTCGTTGCCATGCCGACGGTTGAGTTCCGGCGGGTGGTGACAGCTCCGCCGTCCGACGCCGACGCCGTGAGCGATCCGATGCCGGGAGTTTGAGCTGCCGATGCGGCCGATGCGGCCGACAGTCCTCACAGTCCGGTATCCGGTCGGCCTGGTGTGCGATCCGTTGCCGGGCGAGTTTGAGCTGCTGATGCGGCCGATAGTCCGGTGCCGGGTCGGCGTGGTGCGGGATCGGATCACGGCGAGCTCCAGCCGGTGGTGCTGCGCTGCTGCCGACACCACGCCTCGGCACAGACTGGACTGAACTGGACAGGTGCGGCACCCACGCCGGCCACCCGACCCGACTCCCTTCACCAGACCTGTGCACATTCGCACACGCCAAACGGTGGCGCACGCCAGGATTCACAGCGCGACCATGGCGGTCAGGTTGGCCACCGCGACGGCGTGACACTGTATGGCTACAGGCTACTTGTCATGTGATACCTGCTATCTATGCCGTGGTACCGGTGTCTGTCCTGTAGCACCAGCCACCTGTCCTGTGATACCCGCTATCTGTGCCGTGGTACCGGTGTGTCCTGTACACCAGCCACGTCCGGATACCTGCTATCGTGCCGTTTACCGGTGTCGTCCAGCACCGGCCATGTCAGATACCGGCTATCGTGCCGTGGTACCGGTGTCTGTCCTGTAGCACCGGCCACCTGTCCTGTGATGCCTGCTATCTGTGCCATGGTACCGGTGTCTGTCCTGTAGCACCGGCCACCTGTCCTGTGATACCTGCTATCTGTGCCGTGGTACCGGTGTCTGTCCTGTAGCACCGGCCACCTGTCCTGTGATGCCTGCTATCTGTGCCGTGGTACCGGTGTCTGTCCTGTAGCACCGGCCACCTGTCCTGTGATACCTGCTATCTGTGCCGTGGTACCGGTGTGTCCTGTAGCACCAGCCACCTGTCCTGTGATGCCTGCTATCTGTGCCATGGTACCGGTGTCTGTCCTGTAGCACCGGCCACCTGTCCTGTGATACCCGCTATCTGTGCCGTGGTACCGGTGTGTCCTGTAGCACCAGCCACCTGTCCTGTGATACCTGCTATCTGTGCCGTTGTACCGGTGTCTGTCCTGTAGCACCGGCCACCTGTCATGTGATACCGGCTATCTGTGCCGTGGTACCGGTGTCTGTCCTGTAGCACCGGCCACCTGTCCTGTGATACCTGCTATCTGTGCCGTGGTACCGGTGTCTGTCCTGTAGCACCGGCCACCTGTCCTGTGATGCCTGCTATCTGTGCCGTGGTACCGGTGTCTGTCCTGTAGCACCGGCCACCTGTCCTGTGATGCCTGCTATCTGTGCCGTGGTACCGGTGTCTGTCCTGTAGCACCGGCCACCTGTCCTGTGATACCTGCTATCTGTGCCGTGGTACCGGTGTCTGTCCTGTAGCACCGGCCACCTGTCCTGTGATACCTGCTATCTGTGCCGTGGTACCGGTGTCTGTCCTGTAGCACCGGCCACCTGTCCTGTGATGCCTGCTATCTGTGCCGTGGTAACGGTGTCTGTCCTGAGCACCGGCCACCTGTCCTGTGATACCTGCTATCTGTGCCGTGGTACCGGTGTCTGTCCTGTAGGACCGGCCACCTGTCCTGTGATACCTGCTATCTGTGCCGTGGTACCGGTGTCTGTTCTGTAGCACCGGCCACCTGTCCTGTGATACCTTGTCAGTAGCAACACACTGACCATCTTTAAAAACGGCATAGACAATCATTATCAGACTAGGGGGATTGTTTTTCTGTATTCCATGGAGGGTTGATCAACAGGGAGGAGTTGGGAGTTGGGAGGAGTTTGTAATTGTTGAGTGTGTTATGCAATAGCAAGTGAGTCTCTTATTAAGTCTAAACGCTTTATAACTTTATATAGGGTGTACCTAGCAGTGGATTCAGCACCTTCCTTCGGGATGTGATACTGATGAGATTGTCTATGGTAGCACAATGGGTATGATGGGAGGAGTTTGTAATTGTTCAGTGTATTATGCAATAGCAAGTGAGTCTCTTATTAAGTCTGAACGCTTTATGAATTTGTGTGGGATGTGCCTAGCAGTGGATTCGGCACCTTCCTTCGGGATGTGATGCTGATAAGATTGTCTATGGTGGCACGATGGGTATGATGGGAGGAGCTTGTGATTGTTGAGGGTGTTATGCGGTAGCAAGTGAGTGGTGCTAGATAGGCTGGGATATATAGCTTCCTAGGAACTTTGGATAAGGGATTGATTGGGGTGGGAGTATGTACATTTCTAGTACCTTTTCTAGATAGGCTTAACCCAGATGGGCCCCTGTGGCTCTTATTAAGCCTTAATACTTTATGACTTTATGACCTGCTATCTGTGCCGTGGTACCGGTGGTGTCTGTCCTGTAGCACCGGCCACCTGTCCTGTGATGCCTGCTATCTGTGCCGTGGTACCGGTGTGTCCTGTAGCACCGGCCACCTGTCCTGTGATACCTGCTATCTGTGCCGTGGTACCGGTGTCTGTCCTGTAGCACCGGCCACCTGTCCTGTGATACCTGCTATCTGTGCCGTGGTACCGGTGTCTGTTCTGTAGCACCGGTTACTTGTCCTGTAGCACCGTCCACCTGTCCTGCGTTACCGACTACCGGAGCCGTGGCACCGTCATCTGTTCTGCGGCACTGGCTATTTGCACTGCGACACCGGTCCGCCAACACTGTCTGTGGTTGAGTTCGCCATGGCGTCTCCGCCCAGTAGCAATATTCATACCACGGATTATCGCTGGAGATACCACTGGTGAATGTGAGGATCAGGCCGAACGATAACATAGATCCTTTTATGAGATATTGTGCACTAATTTTACCACAGCCTATTTTCCAAAACTCGACCTGTCGATTCCATCAAAATCTCATCCGATGGTGAGTTCATTACGGCTTTATTTATCCCATGATAATTCCACCCGTCCCTCTGGAAACTTCACTACAGCCTGATTCAGCAGCGGTGGAACAAATGGGTCATCATGGTGCGGTCCCCGCTTCGATGACCTCATCGAGCCTGTTCCCCGCTGTGACTACCTCATCGAACATGTTCCCCGCTATGATGACCCTGTCATGGCCGGTCCCCGCTGTGACGACCTCATCAGCGCCTGATCACTGCTGTGACAACCTCATCAGGGCCTGGTCACTGCTGTGACGACCTCATCAGGGCCTGGTCTCCCATGTGACGACATCATCAGGGCCTGGTCACTGCTGTAACGACCTCATCATCAGGGCCTGATCACTGCTGTGGCAACCTCATCAGGGTCTGGTCACTGCTGTGACGACCTCATCAGGGCCTGGTCACTGCTGTGACGACCTCATCAGGGCCTGGTCACTGCTGTGACGACCTCATCAGGGCCTGGTCTCCCCTGTGACGACATCATCAGGGCCTGGTCACTGCTGTGACGACCTCATCAGGGCCTGATCACTGCTGTGACAACCTCATCAGGGCCTGATCACTGCTGTGACAACCTCATCAGGGCCTGGTCACTGCTGTGACGACCTCATCAGGGCCTGGTCACTGCTGTGACAACCGCATCAGCGCCTGACCTCCCGCCGGTATCCTTTGCGACCACAGCCGAGTCGTGTAGTGGCCACGGCAGTCATGCAGATACGGCTACTGTTCAGACGCGTGCGCCCCAGCCGCCCCAGCCGCCCCAGCCGCCGCCGCCGCCCCAGCCGCAGCAGCCGCCGCCGCCGCCGCCCCAGCCTGCCGCAGCAGCCGCCCCAGCCGCCCCAGCCGCAGCAGCCGCCGCCGCCGCCCCAGCCTGCCGGCAGCAGCCGCCCCAGCCGGCTCGGCGGCCGATGCAGCGACAGAGCGACCACCAAAGCATAGCACGAATGGGATATCCGTACGGATATCCGCTTGGTACGGAAAGCGGCGCGGATTGGATGGGGCTGGTGACGATAAAACGATACGGATTGGACAACGCTTTGGGTATCCAACTTTTACCGTGAAAACAAAAATTGAGCAAATTAATAATATGTCCTTGTGTTTTCCAACCATAACCTTAGCAAATAGAATGCTGAGATTAGCTGCCACTGAAAGTGTTTTTTATAATAAATTATATAATAAATTATATAATATATTATAAATTTAATCAGAGTTCTTGTCGGGGTGGCTTTATGAACCAGGGTCCTATTGCTAAGCAGAGCTTGTTGCGTGAACCCTGGCCCCACCACCCGATCCATGAATTCCAGTTCAACGGCAGAATTTTGACCGAAAGTTTAACGTGCCGTCAATGCATCGGCACGGCCGCCCGGTAGCTCGTCCCCGGCCTTATCGGGCCAGATGCCAACTGACCCTCCCAGCCGGGGGCTAAATGTGAGCGCGCGAAGCGACTCGAACCCTGCGTTGCCAGTACAGGGGAGACCAGAGCAGGCCAGCGCTCTAACCAACTGAGCTACCGGGGCGGCAAAGTGTTTTAATTGTCGGAAGAAATATGTCATGACACCAATCAGCAACTGCATTCTCATGCTCACTCTTCCAGGCACCCTTAATGTCAAGCACATGCTTACGCAGCTTAAGATCGCTGGAGCTGGGTTCATTCCATTGCTCATCAATTTCCAATCATCCCCAAACTTGCATGCAATCCAGATAACTGCCATCACACTATTATCAATGAGCTTGTGTTTACGCTACCTATAATCACATTCAGCAACTGACCCATCGCACCTGTAGCTAGGTATAGGCGCATGCATGCTCCTCATGTAAATATGGTGCATCCTAGTTCCACCCACAGGTCAAATGAACCAAATAGATATGTCAGCGTACGATCCGACGGTAGAACGCAGTCCGCAGTACGCGGTACGATCCGACGGTAGAAGGCAGTCGGCAGTACGCCGTACGATCCGACGGTAGAACGCAGTCGGCAGTACGCGGTATGCATTATATTTGTTGTTGTTCAGGGAAACAACACTACTGGCTACCCTGCCCCTGTGAAATGAACGTGTAGAATGCTACAGCCAGCAAACAAGGTGCGCACACAGGGCTATGATGCTAATGCGCATGAAAAGGAGAGGAGATAAGTAGTGCCGGTTCCTGCACGCCATGGGCGGACAATTATAGTATTTTGTACAATTATCCACCAATGTTGCAAACTAAGTCTTGTCTATGTCTAACACGTGTGTGATGCGTGCTATCCTCACACGTGTGCGTTGCGTGCTGTACTCACACGTGTGTGATGCGTGCTCTCCTTACACGTGTGTGATGCGTGCTGTACTCACACGTGTGTGATGCGTGCTCTCGTCACACGTGTGTGCTGCGTGCTCTCCTCACACGTGTGTGATGCGTACTCTCCTCACACGTGTGTGATGCGTGCTGTACTCACACGTGTGTGATCATGCGTGCTCTCCTCACACGTGTGTGATGCGTGCTCTCGTCACACGTGTGTGATACGTGCTCTCCTCACACGTGTGTGATGCGTGCTCTCGTCACACGTGTGTGCTGCCCCCACACGTGTGTGATACGTGCTCTCGTCACACGTGTGTGATGCGTGCTCTCCTCACACGTGTGTGATGCGTGCTCTCGTCACACGTGTGTGCTGCGTGCTCTCCTCACACGTGTGTGATGCGTACTCTCCTCACACGTGTGTGATGCGTGCTCTCCTCACACGTGTGTGATGCGTGCTCTCGTCACACGTGTGTGCTGCGTGCTCTCCTCACACGTGTGTGATGCGTGCTCTCCTTACTCGTGTGTGATGCGTGCTGTACTCACACGTGTGTGATGCGTGCTCTCCTCACACGTGTGTGATGCGTGCTCTCCTCACACGTGTGTGATGCGTGCTCTCGTCACACGTGTGTGATGCGTGCTCTCCTCACACGTGTGTGATGCGTGCTCTCACACGTGTGTGCTGCATGCTCTCCTCACACGTGTGTGATGCGTACTCTCCTCACACGTGTGATGCGTGCTCTCCTCACACGTGTGTGATGCCAGGCACATGGCATCCGATACGCGGAGGCGCCCCGTCCGCTTATCTGGTGTATTTAGTTTGGATTGCGGGCTAACTGTGCACGTGGTTTGAACTGGGACGGGATATTATCCAGGCATGTCATGTTCCCATGGTCATGCCATGTAATCCGCATCACAGCAGAGAACCTGCTTAGTCATGGCCTCCGCTACACCCGTTATGAGCACCAGCTTTGCTTAAGCTGAGTCTACTCGAGAGCTGATGCCACGGCAGGGCTGGTTAAAACTGCACCGAGGTCATTCGTCAGCATGCGTAATATATATATATATATATATATATATATATATATATATATATATATATATATATATATATACATATATATATGTGTGTGTGTGTGTGTGTGTGTGTGTGTGTGTGTGTGTGTGTGTGTGTGTGTGTGTGTATTAGCTTAGTATAATTATTTATTACCATCAGCCGGCACGCAAGCCTTACGAAACTAGTCGCGTTTCATGATTAGTGCCCTCATGCTTTCCTTCATGCTTTTTATGCTTTTCTTCTACAGAATGTGAAGCGCGACTAGTTGCAACATTCACTGAGGTAGGAATTTATGAACGGTACCAAACCCAGTAACACATGTGTTGATTTCTGAAAATCATTTGGGGGAGGAAAAATCCATGAAGGCAATTGGTAGGCCGAAATGGATTAGGTGGCACACTAAATAGGGTCCAATGTTAAAAGTTGAAATTGTGGGGGACAAGGCCAACAATGAGCGGGAAATTTCCCCCTCAAAAGTATATAAAACAACACCCTTGCTCAGTAATCTCTGGCAACAGATACCAATGCTTGTTTTGTCAGGGACAAATCGCATATTAGACATGTGAGAAAATGGTTCCATTCTCTTCAATAAAACGGCAATCGACATGCTAGATTCAACAGTTAAAATCAGAAAGTTATTCGACATGGATTTAATTATTTGCATGATTCTGTAAGTTGAGGTGCATACCGGAACGACGGTGTATATATTTAAAATGTTCACACATAGCCCGAAATGTGTAGGAAGACACTGGAATAAGCCGCGATTCATCGAACCAACAACCTTAGCGATCTATTGCATGGAATGACCGTGATCATGTTTTCTTCTACAGAATATCGTGGTTCCGATCACCATCGGCAACGGTTGTTTCTCTCACCACCGTGAAATTCTGGAAAAGACCAGCTACAACACAATATTAGCTGAAACAGCAAGGGTACTTCATGTACCCATGCTATTGTTTGCGAAACGATGTTTACCGAAGCGAATTTGAGCAACGTTCTGCACAGCTTTCCGCGGTTACATCATATTAACACGGACACACCTTCGTCGAAAAAAATGTCGCGGCGCATGGAATTGCAATTGGATGGCGCATGGAATTGCGTAGTTCTTGCGCAAATGACGCAAAAACTGCATCCTGCGACCGACCAAAGCAGTTTTTTTGTCGTCGTTCACAAATCTCTGGGCACCGGCTGGACAGTGTGACGTATGTATGTACCAACCCGTTCGGGATTCCGATCCGCTTCGGGTTCGGGCCGGCAGACATGGCATTCAATCGCTTCGGTTCATGCTGTAGGCACGAGAGCAGGAGTGCGAAAAGGCTAGGTGCATATACTGTGCCGATCGGACTAAGTCCGCGCCCAAATAGCTTCCTACTACCATTTGCTTTATCTGGTTCTCATTCCTGACGCATGCGATGTTTTGTATTAGGCCACTTTACTCGTACTCTCTCCCCCTCTCTGTTTTTGTATTTCTTATCTCTCCATTTCTCTTCCTCGGTCTGCCTGTATGCCTGTTTGTATGTCTGCAGAAGCTTTAAGAGGAATGGATGAGTCTGAGGACGAGTGGGGGAGTCTGGAGAGGAATCGAGCAGTCTGGAGATGACCACATGAGGAGCCAGTGGTCACATGAAGAGGTTCAATTGCGTTCAGAACGCATTGTTCCCACCACTACACTGTGCATGCACAAAGCGCAAGGTGCGCTACTGATGACATCGATACCCTTATCCGCTATCGATGACAGGACAGCTCCTTTTCGTCAGTGGACCACAGGAAAGCAAGAGACAAGGGTCCGCCCATTCAACGCGAAGTTAGTATGACTTTCTAATAGGTCCACGATCATAATACGGAATGCGTCAAGGCCGTCGCCGTGACGTTCGCGGGTAATTAGTCAGTGGGAACCGGATTCCCTGTGGCTTAGCGGCAGGCGTTAGCTGCTGTCTCTTCCGTGAGCAGTCGTTTAGATGGCTGTGGCAGTCGGCTGCCAGCGGCGGCCCGCCGACGGCCAAGCGCTTCACCGGACATCATTGTTGCGGCGGAAGCTTAGCCAACGCTTTGTGAAACATGGCGACTTGAACCGCAATGCCCGCGTCCAGCACCAGGTTGTCACACATGGCATTCCGCGTGTCTACACCGGCCTCGTCAAAAGCCGTCGGCTTGACGCGGACGAACGAGTTCTGGTGTGCAACGGCGACGTGCAGTTCGTCCAGCGTTGTTCGTGTGTCGGGGTCCCCACTTGTAGGCGCGGCACTTCACAGTGGGACGCGTGATACGAAGGTTTGCCCAGGCACCAGAACACAGATTCACATATCTGGCTCCAATGGTCGGTACCTGACAACTGAGGAAGTGAGACAACCGCTGCCATGTTGCCTGGCAATCAATTACCATTGTTAGGGCGCATTTTGCTTATTGTACCACGTGTTTATTGATTGTGTCATTCCGCATACACCATTGAATGTAGATGTTGACATGTCTTTCATTGGTTGGTTATTTGAGTTTAAGGTCGCATCGACCGCGTCGTCGGTCATGCAGCGCCCATCATGCCTTTTCGTATTGTTTTTGCATTTTATTTGTCTTTTTCCTGTACAATATATGTTTTTTTTTATTCCTACCATTTATTCCTGAAGGTATTTTTGCCAAAATACCTGCCCAGTAGCATAGCCAGAGGGGGGGCGAAAGGGGCAGCCGACACCGTGGAGGGTCAGAGGCGTCGATGCAAGAGACCCATATACGGGCTATCTGGGCCGATGAAAATGTTCCCGGGCTGAAGGCCCGGGCTGAAAATGTTCCGGCCGATGAAGAGGGCCTGAGTCAACGGAGAGCGGTTTGGAGTGGAATGGGGTCAATGCGGGGTGCCCGCGGTGGTCTCTATTCACGGGGCCACCGCACGTGTGTAGCTTTCGGTACAGAATCTACGTGGGCTGCCTAAATGGGACCAGTACGGGCTGCCAAAGTTGAGCCCCGTTACAGGTTCATTGTGGGCTGTTCGCAATGGCCCCGCATTACGGGGACACCATGCTTCCGATGTGATTTCGGCCGATATCCTCAATCAATCCCCGAACCCTCCAGTTCCTTCTCAGACCCGACTTTCCTCCCATACTTCTTTATATCTTTCCACTCTGCTCTGCTACTCCCAAGACTCTTCCAATTATCAGAGCCCTCAGTTCCTCTCCAGACTCTTCAGTTGGTTAGTTAGTTATTGGAGTTTAGGGGCGCATCGACTGCGTCGGTCATGCAGCGCCCATTCCAGACTCTTCAGTTTCTGTCCAGGCTCTCCATTCCTCCCCAAACTCTTTCAGACTCCCCCTGTCCCACACAGATGCTTGCGTTCATCCCCAGATTCCACATGGTTCAATCCCAGCTTCTTGGATCCATTCCAGACGTTCCTCCCCAGACTCCTCCGTTCCACCTCAGACTTCCTCGTTACTGCCCAGAATCCTGTTTCTCACCGGACGCCTCGACTCTTCTCCAGACCGTCTCCATTCCTCCCCAAGCTCTTCAGTTCTACCCCAGACTCCTCCGATCGTCTCCGGACTCCCCTATCCTTCATCCCGCTCAGTTTCTCTCCATACTCCTCGGTTCTTTCCCTGACTTTGCCATTCCTCTCAGACTCCTTCGTTGAAGCTCATCCGTTCCTCCCCTGACGCCTCTGTTCCACCCCAGACCCCTTCCTGTCTAGACTCCTCGTCCTGTCTGGCCAGACCATGAAATGTCTGGCCAGACTCTGAAGTGTTTGTCCAGGCACTTCAGCTTTACGCCAAATCCCTTCCTTCCTCCGTTCTTGAATCCTTTTGACATTTTCACGTTGGACCGCTTAATTGGACAAAATATACTCTCATTCGAGTATTCCAGGTCCCTGTGTGCGACACGTCGACTTGGAATTCGAACTGCTGAGGAATGTTTCCCGTTTTCCGATTCCTGGCTTAATTTATGCACTGAACAACGTAGAAACGCGTTTAACAAAACATGGCAAGTAAAATAGATAGGTACATTATGGGAGGGGAGTGTCGGTCGATATACTTACACAATGTATAGTTCAGGCCGGGTTCAGGCATGGAGGCGTCGATGGCTCTCGACGACCTGCAGCAAATACTTCTTTTCGGCCTCGTTCTTTGTCAGGGCGGTGTTGAAGTCAGATATCAGTTTGATCCCGCGTTCCGCTCCGTCGTTCCGGACGGTGAGCTTCTGATCCACCGCCAGGTCTCGCTGGTAGGACTCGTCTTTCGTCCACTGGTTGGCGGGGCGATTGATCACGCCACTGACCGTGTGTGGTGTAGCGCGCCTGTTCGCCGGAATGTATCCGGCACTTGGCCGGTGGCCACCGCCACCATCAATTGAGCAAACTCCCGCTAGTCGTGCCGCGCTTCTCCCGCCGCCTTCAGCGTATTCGCCGTCGCCACGCGCCACTCTTCCAGCTGGTCGAGGCGTGAATCCTGGAACACCTCCGCTTCAACAGGGACCATGTGTAGCCATTTGTCTCGGAACCGCTTGAAGAGCGCGATCTTAGGTTCCAACGGCGTTCCCATGGCGGCTTTGAAGGCGGCGGCCAGCACGAGCGCTAGGACGTGGTGATGACATGCCAGGTGGAGTAGTGGCCGGCCGAACGTTTCCTCCAACGCAATGCAACACCCGGACTGGACTCCACTGCTCGACGCAGTCGTGTCAAAGGAGAGCACAACAACTCGCTTCTCCAGCCCCTACTCCACGAGCACCTCCGCCGCCTTGTTTGCCATGGCCTCGCCGGTGCCAGTGAGGAGAGCGGACGTCACCAGTAGCTGGTCATGCGGGAGCTGAAGGCTTGAAACGACGAGTGCGAGGCGGTGGACTCGTCCCGGCTCAACGTCGATGTTCGGCATGGGCAAAACAAGGGCTGCGTTGACGGTTTCCACCTCTTTGATGAACTTCGTCATATAAGTAACTTCCATGTCATATAAGTAGCCAAAATATAATTTATTTCCATAAAAGAGGCAATTATTACGACTCTTATTCAGCACAGCCCTAATCCGTAATGCATGCCTAGCTTATTAGTAATTTTCAAGCCCGTCTGCATATTCCTCACATTTAGTTGTTTTGCAGGAAACGAAGTGCCAGAAGTACTCAGCCGTTGCGGGGACACATCCAATGATGACGTCGAAGAGCCACTCAGCTGAACAATCGCAGGCGCCGACGCTTTCCGCCGCCGTTTCTTCTCCATCTCCACCCGCGCCGCCTCTTGTTCGGCTCGCTTTATCATCCAGTCCGGCTTCTTCGCCAGGTTCTCAACCACCTTGCCCATCACCATCTTTTGCTCTTGTAGAAAAGTTTTTTTGACTCTAGACGAAGTGATAGTCTAGGAAGTATCGTGCGTCGCGATAGCCGGTTTCAAAGGTTCAATGTTCTCTGCACGCTAATGTATTGTGCAGCCAGCTGAGCAAATATACGGTAACACTCACACTTGAGAAAAGACGTACGTACAATATTCTAAGGCCGACAGCAATAATTCCTAGTTCTGAATTTGAAGGCCGAAATCCAGTTATTAATTTGTACACGCGACCGATCGCGCGACAGACCCGCACCGCTCGACAGCCCAGAGAGGTCTGCCCATCGGGGGCAGTTCGGCGGGGACGTGGCGGCCGGCCAACTGCCGTGTCATTTCGTCAGCTACCGCGCGGTCGTCGGCCCGTCACCGCCCCGGAAGCGCTGACCCAGCTCCGGCCGCGGCCAGGCGACGGCGCCTGCCGGCCGGATGCAAAGATACTGGGCGCATTACGGTTACGGGACATCGTAGGTCGGCTGGCTTACGGGGTCACAGCGGTTACAGTTACTGGATAGCATTATAATACTATGCCAGTGTTTAAAACAATACATTTATAGAAACTTTGTTACACTCCCTCCGTTGGCCGACGATGAACGATCCTCCTCAATCGTGATCATCTTCAACGCATCGGGATGGAAGATGTCGAATGGCCTCGATAGCTCTCCCTCCAACATGGCAGCGGACACAAGATTCCCATCAGACTTGCGCAGCTTGGACCTCAGGATGTCCTCGTACTTGGCGATCAACGCAGCCAACTTGCTGGTTGCATGTTTTATGTCATAAAGAGTAGTTCTCTCGATTATTTAGCCATTTGACGTCTGAAATGTTCCAAACATACATTAATTTGGAGTGCAAAAACAGTTTTGTGAAATGTCGACTCTGAGATTCGAACGAAGTGCCAGTCCGCTACATCGGAGAAATTTTGACGCACTTGCAGAACCCCTAAATATTCTTGGCTTCAAATGACATTTTATATTTGGAGTTTCCTCGTCAAACGTCACCAAACAATAGCCAATCCCGTTGAAAAAGTCCTGTTTGAAAGTTGCCCCACATAAAATGAAACGCCCTAACATGTATGTATGTATATATGTATACATATATATATATATATATATATATATATATATATATATATATATATATATATATATATATATATATATATATATATATATATATATATATATATATATATATATATATATATATATATATATATATATGTATATATATATATATATATATATATATATATATATATATATATATATATATATAGGAACGGCGCGTTTTTTTGGGGTGAGGGAAATTTTGTCACAATTTCAAGTACCACTGAGACTTCCCACGTCGTGATTTATTTTTCGCGCCAGATGTGATCTTTGTGGCATCGGCATGACCTTTGGGAGGCAGCATTATTTGCAGGGCCCTCGGATGGCTTTTTTGGGGGACCTCCAGTGTAATTTTTAGGGGTCGGTCAGGTTTTCTTGTGGCCCCATCGTGATTTTGAGGGTCCCGGCCTGACTTCATGGTGATTTCGGTGTCACGGCTGGACTTTTTGGGCTCCCAGTGTGATTCTCAGGGGTCACGGCGCGATCTTTGCGCACCAAGCATGATTTGTATAGGACAGCGCGACTTTTTTGACCCCAGTTAGATTTTCAGAGGCCCTGGCCAGATCTTCTGGGTTTCAGCATGATTTTCATGGACCCGACGCCACTTTTGGGGCATCAGCGTAATTTTCAGGGGCTCCGGTGTGACTTTTTGTGGTCCCCAACGTGATTTTCAAAGACCCGGTCCGACCTCTTGTGTGCCCCAGCATGATTTTCCAGGGCCACGGCGCGACTTTTTGAGGTCCCAATGGGATTTTCGTGGTCTCAGGTGCGACTTTTTCGGACTTCCAGCGTGAATTTCTTACAGGCGCCTGTACAATGTTTTCAAACACCGGCGCGATGTATTGCGGTCCCGCAATCTATTCCTTTTCCCCTCCCATTCTGTGTGACTCTGACTCGAGGACACCAAACCGGAGGGTGCCTTTTTCTTCAAGGAGTGTCTCCGGCTGAAAAATTTGAGGAGGATGAACTCAACCACACTGAAGGGGTGTCTTTTCCTCCCAAAGGACACCTCTGGGTGGGAACAAATTAGGGATGCGCTCGAGCACACTAAAAGGGCGCTTTTACCACACTGAAGGGGTGTCTTTTCCTCCCAAAGGACACCTCTGGGTGGGAACAAATTAGGGATGCGCTCGAGCACACTAAAAGGGCGCTTTTTCTCTTAGAGGATTGCCTCTGAATGAAGAATCCGAGGGGGTGTACTCTTGTCTTCCCGGAGGAGCGCAATTTTTTATCGGCCGGAATGTGCAGCTTTTTCCATGGGGACACATAATCTCAATGCCTGCCCTGTATCCGCCCCTGGCGTCGTCATTCCCCAAGTGGGTACGTGCCTGTGAAATAGGATAATTATATGTTGTTACAAGTCACGGGTAGTACAAAATAAGGTATTCAATAAGCCAAAATGTGTGTGAAAGATTATTCGTCCTCGCCGACATTATCGTAATACGTTAACCTAGTGCAATGTTTTTGGTTGGTTGGTTATTGGTTTGTACGACACGTCGACCGTTGAGTCATATAGCGTCGCCAATCTCTCACGCCGATTTGTCGCGGGCGAAGAGTAGCGACAGGTGAGAATTGAACCCACAACCTTTCGATTGTGAAACGAGCATCTTACCCCTAGACCACTCGTCCCCTACAATGTTTTTGATAACAGAATATTCCAGCTAGGAATATTCGCCTCGTGCTTCGCGGATTGGCTGACACATGTTGGCAGTTTTTGGAAGCACAACCTTTGGGATAGCTATCATGGATGACGTACGCCTAGATTGGAAACTCCACATCGGCGCCTTTGATCTGCGCGTATCAGCGGCACCAACCTGCCACCTAGCGGAGGGAAAGTAAAAATACGTAAACGCAGCCAGTTTTAGGCCGTGCGCCTATGGGAGTTCGGGGTACGCATTTCGTACTGGATTTTTCCCCCAATAGATTCAGCCACCCCAGGAGAATTGCATCTCCCTTTCATGATACAGAATTGATCAAGGAACCTTACATTGCGTGTAAAGAAAATATACGACCTTCAATATACCAGGAGGTGCTGAGTTGACATCAAAAGTATCGGTAAAGATTATACTTTATTACTCAACGTTTCGGCCAGGGGCCATCGTCAGGAGTGATCAAAAAAGCTCAAGCTTACCAATTGAAGAAGAAGAAAAAAAAGCACGCGGGAAAAAAAGCGTGCAAAAAGACACGTGGAATGCAGAAAAGCCTCCTCAGTGGTGCAGACACTCACAGAAACTCCAAACAAGAAACAAACTATGTCAAGAAGGAATCCTCCGAGGAAGCCCGAGCCGATGGTCCATATACATATCGATGCATACACTCACGCACATATATAGACATATATCCAATATAACGTGTAATACATACTATATATAATTTGTTTATGCAATTTTATGTGATATACCAAGACGTCGTTTGCGTGTTTAGTTGCGGCCGTAGATTACGTATATGTAGAGATTCGAGGACCTTCAGATCAGTCTGGAGGTCTGGAGGCGTACGGCCTAAAACCGGCCGCGTTTCCGTGTTTTTTACTTACTCTCCGCTAGGTGGGCTGATACGCAAACAGCTGTTGGTTTCCAATCCCAGGCCCCAGGCGTACATGATCCATGTCAGATTATTCTTGATTTCAAGGAATGCTTCCACGAATACAGGTTCAGGTACATCAGCATTCACTCGTGCCCGGGCACCACGCTGGTGCCCGGCCACACAATCCGTTCCGGTGCGCCCCCGGCGGCCGAAACCTGGCGTGGCAGGCCGCCCGGGAGCGCACCACACCAAACACATACAAATACAAAACAAAACAAGAACATTAAAAAGCCGGCGCCGCACGGCCGCGGCCGCAACGCCGGCTTAAAAGGCTAAAAAAGCTAAGGGGGCATATAAGATGCCGGGCTGGCCGCCCTCTAATTAAAACAAGCAACAAAAACAATTAAAAAAAAAAAAACATAACAACAAACACTACACACAATCATAACAGATAAAAAATAAATGCCACGGCGGCCAAAAGGGCCATAAAAACAGTGGAGCGAGAGACGGCCCGCCCTAAAACAAACAAGTAAAGATGATTTTAAAAAAACACCTCCCACGCCGCGGCCCGTAGAGCGGGCCCGGCGCGGGCACCACACGCCCCAGCCCGGAGCGGCGCGCCAGCACGGTATACAATTGGCGCGCCACCCCGGGGCCCGACCGCAACGCTCGCAGGCGAGCACGCGGCCGGGCCAAAGTCGGGGCGGCAGCACCCAACGCTGCTCCAGTCAGCGCCAGCCGCCGCCGCAACGCCCGAGGGGTAGGTGGGTCCTGGGGAAGGACAAGGAGCCCTCAGGGCGGAGCCATCGAGGGTCCCTCGCCCCCTCCACCCAGGGCCCCGCATGATATGGCGCAACACCCTGCCTATCCGCGGTCGTGACGTACGGCCGCGGGTTGCTGGTACTGGCGGTGCCCGGTGACGTGCTCGATGTACACGTCACGGGACCACCTCAGGGTGTCACTCACCATCAGCTGACGCATCAGTTTCGCATAGAAGCGACTGACACGCAACTGTTTGAGCACGGCCTCATTCCCCCGGTACCAAGTACCGAGGGAGCCCACGACGAAGGCGTGGATCGAGGCCGTTTTGCCCTGCTGGCGGAGCTGCTCCACGAGGGGGGCATACTTCGCCAGCTTCCCGTCGGCGGCGGCACGCAGCGCCGCGGCTCGGTTCTCGAAGGCGATTGTTACATCGACCAACGAGACCTCGTTGCTAGACTCGACCTCGTATTAAAGAACGGGTACACACAAGTTTAGTATATTCTCAGATCTAGTATATACTGTGCCTTGGTGACGTCACAGCTATAATATGCGATATTCTACTAGAATGTGGTGGACATCTGGCGGATTATATAATCCTATAGTAGAATATTCCAAATCCAGCAGATTCCTGGCAATTGGTGATATAGTGCCGCAACCGCGGCAAAAATTTCACGTCCTTCATTTTTCTTATTTTGCTATGATTTTCATTAGAAAAGAGCATATGGTGCTATGGCATGCTTTACTTTCTCCTGTATTCAGCTGACACGAGAAAGCAAAGGATGACATGAAAAAGAGTACAAAGAATGAGAAAGAACGTTGAATTTCATTTAACAGCAGCTTCCTTTTCTGCCGAAGCTCGACGCACGACTGGCCTTGAGGGCCAGCCGGTCGTCATGGCAACGACTTAGGCCCCGCCCTCCGGGAGTCGGCCGGCCGGTTTTGTGTAATGTCCTCGTTTACTGGCAAGGAAACATACTTTTTCTCGGTGATACAAGTAAAAACGATCCGGATTCGTATGTAGAATTCTTCAGGAATTCGCATGGTATCAAATTTACCTATATACAATAAAAATTGTCTGCGTAAAGCCGTGGAAAATATTGGCTATTTTGGCTTGAGACTCACGCAAAGTGCTGCCGATTATCGCCTTGGTTACGTCACAGACCCGGAACAACTTGGCCCCCCCGATCCATGTAGCTATTACGACGCATCGAAGACGATACCGCTTAAAGAAAAAAAAACCTGGTGGCACAGCTGAAGATGTTGCCGGAATCCAAATAGCGAATCAAAAGACCCTATATCTGGAATAGAAGTTTGTAGTGGTCTTTTTTCATTAGTCTCGACAAGGTAAGGTGCATTTTAAAGTTAACAACACTAGCGCAGTATTGCAGTGTACCAGTTAGGCCACAAAAAAGGGGCAGGTCAATCAGCACAGTTTGGTAATGTTAAGTTTTAAACATCCTCATGTTTAAACATCAACATCAGTTTTAAACATCATGTTCTTAAACATTGTATTGTAAACTCAAGGGATTCATAAGGCTTCTTAAAGCACATGTTTTTCCCTTCTTCTCATCATCTTCAGTAAATTTGTGCTTGAGGTGCTTTATATGCTGTAATGATTAATGCTTAATCTGCTCTAAGATTTTCTATGAATTCTTGGAATTTTCAAATGCAAAGTTTATGAAAGTGATTAAGATGATTTCCCCACTAATTTCCTATACAATTGATTATGTTCCACTTGACAAGCACAATAACATCAAGAAGGGGCTTGTTTTTCTGTATTCCAGGGAGGGTTGATTGACAGATTTGGTGGGCAACTGGTTCAGTGTACAAAGTGCAACCAAGAAGGGCCCTTGTGGCTCATAGTTGCACTGATCTTTTATGTCTTTTATGTCTTTAAGAATGGGGCTTGAAGTTGGATAATACAGCATAAAATATAATGGTTAACAGGTAACAAACTGGGTAGCCTTACCTAACCACACTTTTAATGAAAATATACTTTAATAGAACATTTAAACTCTTGATTCAGAAAATGTTCATAAAACACCCAACCAAACCTACCTGCTTACCAAACCAAACCCACCCAATCAAGCCTACCCAAACCTGCTTTTGAGGAAAGTAACATCCCAATTTTTGGTAAATGTTTCTGATTTTTGGTAAATCAAGGTAATTTTGATTCTTTGAATCCTTTTTTGGAAAACTATGTATTTTAACATGAAAATGACAATACAACCACTCATTTTCACTGGAAATGATTACTTTTGACAATTGTTACAATTTTATCTTGACAATTTTCCAACTTCCAACTAAAAATATTGAATATCTATGTATATACATATATATATATATATATATATATATATATATATATATATATATATATATATATATATATATATATATAAAATATATAAAATAGCATTGCAATGAGAATGGCCTGCATTGATGGCATTGCTAGTATGCTAGGAGTTTCAGGTTGGTGTGTTTGTGTGTGTGTGCACATACTTGCATGATTTTTGGATGATTGAGCACTATGGTTTAAAAGAATTCCAGGAAAATCAACTAACTTTGGTGGTAAGTTGTTGCTGCTTTCAATGTGTGAAACATGCAACATTCATTATAAATCTCAGAAAATATTGTAAGGTCAAGATGTCTCTGTAGCTACCTAGGTATGTATTCCAAAAATAATGTTGTTCTCGGCCTTTCAGATTCTTCCTTAAATACTGGATTCGCATCCCATGAAGTCGTGCTGCACTGGATACACCCAGAATGCTCTCCGACATAACGAGCACCAGGAAAAATCTGGAGGATGAAGAGCTCAGTGTAAGACTGGGTAGCAGCTGTAATATTGTGAATTTGGTGTGAAATTGCTTATTCAAGAGCATCTTCAGTATTGTTATTTTTGTTTTTCATCCACTTTGATGATTTCATGTGTCCACTATTCATAATTTGATTGTACCACTTCAGAATATGATCCTGTTGCAGCAAAACCTCACCTGAGAAATGACCATCAAAACCTGCATCCTCCATCTTTTGGTAAATGGGTTATTTGGTATTTGGGTGACTACCTACAATTTAATCACACATTAAATTCTTCACACTCAACTAGCCATGAGATGCACTGGATTAGTGTCACATATTTACCACAAGTTATGTTCATGTTCATGTGATCAAAGTCAAAGTCAAAAGTCATTTATTAAGGCACGCCACATTGTGGAACTGAAATACCTAGTCAATTGATCACATTCCTGCCATCACGTTAGATAAAATTGTAAAAGATAAAGGATAAAATCACATTACAATTTACGGACGGTGCAGCTTCGTAAAATACCGGCTAGAAATTCATTCAGTTGCTCATGACATCAATACAGACAAGCATCTGTATGGTCCATTCCTATTTTTAGTTTGTGGTTGAGGCTATACATGCCGGCTAATTGTGTCGCGTGCTTGACCGGGAAGCGCATTCCACTGGAGAGTGGAGCGGTGAACCCCGCGGGGGGGGTGCTAACCTAGGTGTTGTTTTCAAGGACATGGATGAGGCATATGGTGATTGTATTCCTAAGTTGCATTTCATTTTGTACTATACAGCCATGAACCATGAATCATTTGAATACAACTTTTGCCTTGTGCTTATCTTGGCATGCAACTGTAATCTATACAGCTTTGGAGCTCCCATTCTAACTATATTGAGATTTTCATAGTATGTTTTGCTGTTGAATGGGAAAGTTAAAAGCTATTCCACAATGCTACCTTTACCCATTATGCAAAAATTCCAACTGAACAGCAAGAGCCTTACTCTGATGTTTGCAATGATATAAAGAATTCAAACTCAGCTGCTGTGCCAGAATGTAAACAAATGCACCAGAAAACCAGTCCTCTGGCATCTTGTGGAAGCAACTGTCTATGTGTCAGTGCAGTATTAAGAAATGTCAACTAATAATTGTGTTAAAAGCACTTGCAGTAATCATTGTAATTATTTCACAAACATAATTTAAGTGGAACAATTAAAGTATGACTTTGGATTGGCCACAAATATTTGAACATATTATGTCAACAAAGAGACTGTACGATGGGCTGCCCACGATACACAGTTTGAGAACAATTCTGGTCAGGCAGGTCACTGGTTGCCTAGGTTTGGATTATTTTTAGTTGTAGTAAGCCAATCAAGTGTCCACAACTCATTGCGTCATAGCTCAATAGTTTGGGCAGTTTCGATGCTGCCTAAGTTTGTGTGGTGCACTGGGCAGAGGTGTCTGCTCAGTGACGGATCGCTGCTTCTAAATGTACACTATGTATATGGTTCTGAACGAATTTTTGTCCTGTAATGGCTTGAGGCTTGATGGCTTGAGTGCGAAAATGGCTGACGGGAATAATTTCAACTGATGTCTACATCTTTGATTTGGCCACTGAGAAAGATAAGCGGTCATGAACACCTAAAACCAGGTTAGACAGTGCCTGATGTGCCATACTGGGCGCGCCGCCACTGCGACCATTATTCATCCAGGACGGCTTTTCTGATGCCTCTGAGACGTGACGTTTTTCGCAGTATATGCGCCTCAGTAATTCGCTGTCGTACGTGTGATCATATCAGGATGGCCCAGTCACCTTAGCTTGAAATATTTGATGCCGTGAAAAGCATTATGTCACTTCGTTTAACTGCCATTGGTATTTCTCGGTTTAATTGGCAATGTTATGGGCGTCGTGCGATCATGCAGTCGATGCGCCCTTAACTCCAACAACCAACCAACCATTGGCTTGGTCACCACTTAAGGAATGTAGGAAACCTTGTTCGGTTCCATCTTATGATGCATGGGAAAATGATCGACATGTTTCAGTGTATATTTATTTAAATTTGAGCCTCAGGTCTGCGATAAATTTGGACCTCTGGACAGTGGTTTGGGTCAGGGGAGTATCAAGATGCAGTCTTTGCTACATTTATTCCGCAGATTATGTGGAGTGTGACGTCATATGTCGTCCTTTGTTCATTACTCATGAAATCCGCGCCTAGATTTCGTGGATTCCGTGAGGAACGCGCGGACTGCGATGAGCGGTCCATGTCCTTTCCCGTGGTTTTGTGCAAGATGGCGACGCTCATGACACATGGTGCTCAGGCCATAGTGGAAATTAACAGGTAGTTTTGAGAAGGCGATGCGACTAAGCTGAGTTGACACAAAAGGTCTAATGAATGTTCATGATACCAACTGTGAGGTTCTTCCAAGCTACGTTCGGAGGTTTATGACTGGCAGCACAAATGACTTGCATAACTCATACCCTGCGCGAGAATTACCAGAACGCTCTGCGGCTGCAGCCCATGGAATATGCAACGTCACACACAGTGGAATTCACGGGATAATTGCGGCAAATGACTCACCTTTATTTACCATTAAATAAATGGTCTTCTAAACATGAACATTGTGCAGCCTGCTTGAACTAATAATGGCAGCTTAGTATTTAAGTCTGCTAAAACTGCTTATGCAAGTGTTTCAGGTGTTTGAAGTGTTTCAAATGATTCAAGTGTTTCCAATGTTTCAAGTATTACAAGTGTTTATGATGGTATCAACTTGTGACAGTCAATCTTGGAATACAAAAAAAAATTAAATCAGACATAAAGACCCAAGAAGGCATATCCATAAGTCACAGTTGAGTAACCTGGTTTATTTGCAGTCTGCAGATGGCGTGGTAACCCCTGAGGTGTACTCCAAACTGATGGCCTGCTACCTTCTTGAGAATGATCTGTAAGTACAATGACTATTGTTGATGCGCTTCATCACTGGATTAGCACGAAGTGCGATCCTGAAGCTTTTCTATATATCTTCAGTTAGCCAGTCTGCAAGCCATGGCAAGCTCATCAGGAAGCTGGAGGAAGCTTCCATAATTTGTCATGTGGTGTGAAATTGTACAGCAACAAGCAAGGTGTCTAATGCAGGCTGCTTTAATTTCCCTCCCAGCAAGCCCTCATGGGAACCTGCCATGGCTTACTAGTTGGCGAGCATTTATATCAATATATATGTGATAGTAGTTTGGGCCAATAGTGCTCCAAGCGCCATCTTGTACCCGGCCCAACCGAAGGCATTCTTTTGCCATCTCAGGCAGCATGGTTGGTCTTGACGCCTGCTTCGAGTTTGGTCGTTGCTTGATGCAGTCTGACCCCGGGAAGACTTTTCCCCTGTCCGGCTCTTACCAAGAAGATGGCGGCAACCAGGGCTGTTCGTTGCGCCACGAGATTAACACTGACCGCGACACGGGGTTCACGGCCATGATCTGCCTTTAAGCAGACCCTTCGATTTTGTTCCACGCCCCGGGGAGCGGCCTCGCCTCGTGCCACCGGAACAGTCCTCTGCTCACCGACACCTGGAAATCGAGATAGCACGGCTGTGTGCACAACGTGCTGCGGCGGGCAACCCGAGAGCAGGCGTGTATCCGACTGGCTCGCAAAGCTGCCGAATCATGGAACCTCTTCCGTCTACACAGTTATAGCTCTTTGCGTATGATCAGTTCGCAGAGAGGTCCCCAATTAGATCAGTATTTTTTGACGACGGAGCCCTTCTTTTCTCGTGCAGATTCCCAGATATAAATCCTGATTCGCCTTGGGAAGATTCATCTTTGTCTTCTATTCATTGGTTCGCTTTGTGTGGATCCTACTCGAACAAAATCGTAGCCTTACTTCGTTTGATGTTGCTGGTCTGTTTCAATTACAAGTGGTTTATGCTTACTTAGGCGGGTTGAGGTGGGTAGCATTGATAACCCTCCACCTGCACGAGGACAATCTTGCACACAAAGCCAAATACCAAAATGCAGCTTCGATTTGTGATGTACTCAGTGAGAACTGGCGTCTCATTGCAGGGTTGCGGGTTCGAATCTCACCTGTCGCTACTCTTCGCCCGCGACCAATCGGCGTGAGAGATTGGCGACGCTATATGACTCAACGGTCGACGTGTCGTAAAACCAATAACCGACCGTCTCATTACAGGTGTAGCGCCAAGTTCCTATGGAAGCGCGCGCCGGCGCCAGCGAAGGAAGCTGACGGTCCATTGGCAGCTCTGTGGGCTGTCGGTCAGAAGATGTGGACCAAACAGTTCCCGGCGACCTACGCTGCGCTGCGGCGAGACTGGCCCGAGTACCTGCAGCAGGCCGTCGGCGAGCTTGAGGGTACGTCAGCTGCTCCCTCCAAGGAGCAACTGCAGCAGAGCACTTGGTGGTCTGAGAGTGTGGCCCATCTTTTCTTTGGTGCTGCTCTTATCAGTTTGAGGTTAGCTATCCGATATCACTGAAATTATGAGAGGCAGAGTATGTGCCAAAATCAAAGCACTTTTCCAGCCCCGGGTGTGATCGATCTGGGAGCGGCCTCGTCTTGCACCCGGTACTACTCTGACGTTGAATCTCATGCTGCCCGTCTGCCCGGTCCTCCAGGTGTAATCCGGGAGCGGGCTCTGATGCTGGTATCGCGAGCCTACACGTCCATCACGCTGACGGACCTGACGGCGTTCGTCGGTCTGTCGGTGGAACAGGCGACGCAGCTGGCGACCGAACGGCAGTGGGAGGTGGACGGCAGTCTGGTAGCGCCCCGGCCGCCGGCGCCACCCACGTATGACGGCGCCACCTGTCAGCAGTCGCTGGAGACGCTCACGAAGTACGTGTCTTTCCTGGAGAACTGAGCCGCTGGAGCCGAGGAATTCCGCTCGGCAATGTCTCGCAGGCGCCGAAGCGGCCCAGCGCCGCACGGTTTCGGTCAGCCGTTCGTCGAGCCAGTTTGGAAGCACGCTGAGCGCGAACTGGTTCCGAGTGTGCGGCCGCATGGTGGATCGCTCGACATGAAGCGGCGAGTGTCGGCCTGGCCAGCGATGACGCGGTCCGGAACGGGCCGAGGCGTCGTGCTTCTCGCGTGGTGCGGCCGTGCTGCAGTGACCATCGGTGTGTCTGCTACGGTATGGACGGATTCTGAGCTGGCGACTGCTGGCCGTAGCAGGCAGCGGCGGCTGCGGACGTCACGATGCAGTGGTGCTACTGTTGGCCATCCTTTGCACGACGGACATCATATGAGTGAGAGTTATCTCTGGGGCGTTCTGAAACTGGACAAGTGAGGATCTAACAGCTCTGATGGCTCTCCGGGAAAGGCTTGGTCATTGCAGGTAACGCTGTCCTCGAATCTTTTTTCTTCAAATTATGTCTTGATCAGAAGTACGTTTCAATGTGTACCCGAAACATATTATAACGTATCAATGTTTTATTAATAAAATGGTTTGCTCTCGTACATGGTTGTATAGCTAAGCGTCAATGACGTATGACACGACCAGCTGACTATATGGCTACAGACTGCCGTGGAAAGCTTATCGGGGCACATTTGTATTGCTGTTTCTGCGCGTCGGCGTTTTGCTTCGGTGGCTCGTGGTATATTGTGACAGACCCACGCGGTACTGGGAATCTGGCTAGCCCACTGCCTACTCGACACTATCGAACCCTTATCTCCGCATCCCGTCTGCGCTGACTCGTTCAGCCCAGTTGTTGCGCGGAGTCCGGGGCGCAGCCGTGCTCCAATTTGGACCACTGCTGGTGGGGTCTCATGTCTCCACCTGTTGGCTGCCCGTGTTCAGATAGAGCCCGGGATCTCCGTCCTACGTTCCCATCGTCAGTTCAGCGTCATCCACCACCGGCTGCCACAGACACGCCAGCCTCGTCAACGAATCGTCGGATCAGCGCTCGTCCTCTTCTCTGATGGTTTTGCCTGAGATGCGGGGATCATTGCGCAGCCTCAACTCCAAGGCCTTGTGTTTGATTGGTGCCATCTGTTTGTGCCGTTCCAGCAGTAGCTCCAGCACGTGCAGTCGGAACATGGTGTCGTGGCAGAAAGTGAGGTAAGTTTCCTCTTCTTCCTCGGTGAGGCCAACGTAGCTTTGCTGATACCAGAGCTGGCGCGTCCGTAACGACTCCGTCTGCTCCTCAAACTGCTTTTGCAGCCGGTTCGCCTTGTCGACGAGCCGTTGACGGAAGCTTTGCATACACTCGTCGCGCAACTGGAAGCGATTGGACACAGACATCTCAGACTCTGGAATGCTGATGCGCGCTAGGAAAGGACCAAGTGGGTCCTTGTCCTTCTCAACCAGCCGCGTCGACTGCGCCGCCAGGAACGCTTCCAGGTCCTTGCGATCAGAGCGGATCTGGGGCGCGAGGTCACTGTCCCAAAGTGCTGTCTCCAGATCGAGTGCCGCCTCCTCTTGCGTGCGGGTGTTGAGCAGCTCGATGATCTCGTCTTCAGCTTCGCGTACGGCCGCCACAGAGTGCTCCTCATCGTCCATCTGAGCCTTCATCATGTAGTAAAGGTCGAGCATTCTCGGCGGCAACGCCTCAGGATCTGTGTCGAAGCCGGAGGCGGCCGCCTCCTCCAGGATGGGCACTAGTCGCGCCTTGTCGTCCGGGTGCGGCTTGGAGAACTCCCGCCGCTCGGCCGTGATTCGTCCCCTGCTTGCATGGAACACCACACTAATCTTGGCATCTTGCACGTCGAAGGTCCGCGCGCTGACGCCATCGTCGCCGTCGCCTCGCGGGTTGCGCCGCATGCGCTCTGTGATACTCAGGATTGGCTTGCGAATCGCCGTCTGCGGGCCGAACTTCTTCTGAATGCAGCCGACCAGCGTGTCGCGCTTGTAGAGTTTGTCGTCGCGATCCACGAACTCCTCCTCGATGCGGCCGCCGTTCTGCACGCGGCGGGTCTCCAGGCAGTCGCGGCGTGCTTTGTGGTAGTACCGCATGATGCGTCGGTCCTCTGGATTGTTGCCGAGGACGGCGTACTGGTGCTCTCGGAGGGCGTCATCGCGTCCCGCCGAGAAGTGTTCCGCCACCCAGCCCTCCTCTTGTGTGGTTTCGCGACTCACCAAGTGGTCAGCCCTGTGTAAGAAGTTTTCTTTCACTGATACGATGGTTTCGCATGCGAAGTCCCGGTAGATGACGAGCCTCTTCACAACACCATCCTTCATCGAGTACGGCGAGAACTCCTCGACTTTGGAGCGGTAGTATTTTGTGACTTTGCAACTATATGGAAAGCGCTGGTCGTATCGTTCCTTGGGCACGCGCAGGCGCTCCACCCAGGAAAAGGGCATCTCCATGAGTCGGTCGGCATCCAACACTGCCTCCTCTAGATCCGTTTCTATCTCATCAGGATGCGGTGTGCGCATAGCCTGGCGTAGCAGCAAGAACTCCCAATGCGCCGGATTGTACAGGTCGTACTCGAGGTCGCGAACGCCATTGATACAGTACTGAAGGTTAACCCAGTAATTATTATCGCTCCAGAGCGACTCGATTCCGAGGTAGTCTGGGCTGCGGATTCCCTTGCCCACGCCGGTTGTGGATTCGATGAAGAACGGCTCGGTGATGTCGCGATCCCCGGCCAACACCAGCACCCACGCGTGCACTCGCATGCCAAACAGGGGGTCGGGCGGCTCCTTCTCGAGTTGGTTCATATGTCGAATCTCCTCCTGCAGCGCCGCCTCCCGAGTATTCCTCTCCGCCTCGAGTACCCGCTCCTCCATCATCGCCTCGTACTTGCTCACGAGCTCCCTCTGTGGTTTGATTACGTATTTGTTGTCATCGACAATCTTCTCCTCGACCACAGTCTTCTCCATGTACATCATGTCGGGGCACACAATGCGGCTGGTGTCCTGCAGACACACGGAACGCACCGCGTAGCCGGAAACGATGTGAGCGCTATAGCCGGCACCGGAAAGCAGTGAACACAGCAGGGTGGCCATTTCGAAACAGTTGGCCGACTGGTACCGGAGCAATGCAGCCGGCGAGAGCATGCCGTCAGGCAACTCCGTCGGCTTCGATAGTGGATGGTAGTGCACGTGGTCGGCCACGAAGCGCGCACATCCCTGCCAGTCGTAGCAATCGATGTACGGCAGGAGAGACGGCCGGATGAATGTGCTGACGCACTTAGACAGCCCGCAGTCATTCGGTTGGTTCAGAAATAGAGGCTTGCGGTCTGGATACAGGTATGAATACTGCGTCAGGAATCGTGCCGTGTGCTGGTTCAGTTTCTCCTCCTTGGGTGAATTGGAGCTATAGCTAGCTGGGTAGTCGTCGCGAGTGAAGATGTGGATGTCGGAGGCGTTTGGCGGTTCGACAACCTTACCAAGTGAGTCAAGCGCTGGTAGATCCGCAAATACTTCGTCTTCATTACGCGCGTGCTCTCGAGCCTTGCGTCGGACACGATCCCGAATGCTCTCTTTGCGCGCCGATCCACGGTTGCTGGCCTCAGATTCTTCGGCACCTTGTGGTCCGTCACTGGGTCCGGCACCGAGCTCGGCTGAGTCGGTCGCTGCCACTGCTTCTTCACCTGGCACATAGTCGGTCTCTGTCATCTCACCGCCCTCGGTCGGCACCTTCTCCCGGGCGGCCCCATCGACTGTAGGCCCCACCGTGCCATCATCATCCTGCATCTCCGTCAGCATGACTTGTCGTTCCCCATTCGCAGCCGGCGTTGGATCTCGCCCGGAGCTTGTTACCGGGTCTAGTGAGTTCCCAGCTGCAGCCGGGGCATCACCGACTTGCTCGCTAGTTGAAGCTTTTAGATTCCCACCGCTGGTATGAACTTTCGGATTAACAAGGTTGACACCCTCAGCGGCGTTGCCTTCCTCTGTTTTAGGTGGATGTTCGTCATCGGCCATCTTAGACCGTGGCGTGTCGAAGGCACCTGGAAGGAGGAGTTAACTGAAAATACTGCGGAAATACCTGGACGGCGACTACCTGGCGTAACATAACCATGGAATAAATTAGTTTAGACGATGCTGAGCACGGAAGCTGCGAATGGCCAGCACAGCTATGGGGTCCTTTTCTTGTGTTATGTGATGTGTGGCATTGCACCCTAAAGAGCACGGCAAAACAGTACACACTAATTACACAATGCAAGACACTGGAAACAAATCCTTGTTTTTTAATATTAGCCTGAGTAAAATTACCTGTGAAGTTCGTTTGCAGTGAAAACTCTCATTTACAGGGAATATTGGGTCCATCTATTTTAACGCAGAGATCGCCAAGATTTACATCCTGGGAAGTACCTTTATCGGGTAGCCAAGTACTGGTTAACTCACGGTTCTTCTAGATGGGTTAACTGTGGTCATCTGGATCACCTATACAAGCTTCGCTTTCCATCCTGTCGACGAATGGCAACAACTTATCGATCAAACAGCACGTGAAATATGTAGCGCGAAACTTGCATGCGGACGGTATTAGAATGCGTATGGTGTTGTATTGTATGCTTTTGTGGGGAAAAGTGCCCTCTCGATGTTGGCTCCCCCTCCCCGCCCGAATAATTTCAACCGTTTCCATCGGACCCTCTGGAGCCTGCCTCCCAATTCATTTTGGCCCACCTACTACCTTTGTGTATTGTGCCACTCCCCAAATAATTTTCAGAAATAAACGCATCTGAACAAATCTACCAAAAACTCTCCGCCCCCCCTCGCACCGTAAAAAAAACACGTTGATGCAAGAAGGCGCGTGGGCGTGGGGATTTGCTCCGCGATCAGTTGTCACGGTACCTCCCGTGATTATCGACCGCATCGACGAAACACCAGTCAGTCCTGCCGGCGATCAGCTGTGTTGCTATGACAACGCATGTAAACATTTCGCTTCCCATGGCGTTAGGCAGCTGTGAGGCACGCTCAGTAATACTGGGCGGTACTAGGGCGCTGGCGCCAACGGTTGTGACCTGAACGTAACTTCGTGCAACTGCGTTCGCGAAGAGAACAAACCTCCATAATTTGTGTCACGTGAACGACATGCTCGAACCATGATTTCAGTGATGACAGGTGATACGATTAGAACAGATGAAGCCAACGCACTTTAAACGTTGAAAAGGCAGCAAGCAACGGAAGCATGGTAAGCAAGCATGTCGAGGTGCCAGACCGCGAGGGATGGCAAGTATTGTATTGTAGTATTTAGTGCACGGTACGGTACAAAGTGCACAATTTCTTTTGCGATTTTTCCGTGTTTTTCGAAGTATTTTGCATCAAGTAGCACTTCTCAACAGGAGCACAACCAGCACTTAGCGACGGAGTCTAACTATTTGTAAGGCCCCATGCTCAATTGGTCACTCCGAAAACACTTGTCATGAATATTGTTCCGTTCCGGCCCTGAGGATAGTCTGTTGAGCGAGGTGGGGGCGAAGCGGCATGCGCTCTGAAGTTCTCCCGTTTCACCTTCGCCGTGATCATAATTAAACATAGAATGGTAAGACGTCCGTAATGTTAATGGGAATTATATGTTCACATCCAACACAAATGGACGACCTCTTCGATTTCGACAAAACGTTTCCACAAAAACAAACAGTCTCGTCTCTAAGGAACCCCACCGGGGACAGGAAGGACCATAGTCATGCAAGGTTCCCCATTTGAGGGTCCCAGTAACCTCAGAAGGGCCCTTGCAAGCTTATGACGGTTCATCGTGGACTTAATGTGCCACTCAATGGGCTTTGGGGACTCTGAGGCCAATGAGCCCCTCAACGGCTTACAGGGCCTCTTCTGACGGCGACACCCGTAGGGCCACGAGGTGGCTTAGAAGTACATTTCCTCAAGGGCCAGGTCCATCAAAGCATTGCAATATCCGCTCTCGATCCCGAAAGAGTCTCTGGCAGGATAGTGAGTTCTTAAAAAAAAAATTCAGAGGGTTAGGTTAATGCATGGAGGAAATGGCTGGACCCCACTTCATTGGGGCGCCCACCGCATACACTTCTATGTTACAATTTTACAATACAATTTTCACTTAAGTGAAAATTATTCGGGGTGGCAAGCCACCATTTGGGCGAAGAGCCCCCTCAAAGGTATACAAATCGACACCCATGGACCCCAATCGTCCGATATGATCAACATGGTCGATGCGCCCTAAAGCCCAAATGACTAAAGGGCCCCAATCGTCCATGGTGACAGGGTGTTGTTTTATATACTTTTGAGGGGGAAAGTGCCCCCACAATGTTGGCTTTGCCCCCCCCCCGCCAATAATTTCAACTTTTAGCATGGTGCCCTATGGAGTGTGCCCCCCCCCCCCCATTCCATTCGGGTCTGCCCATTGCCTTCATGTATTTTGCCCACCCCAATAATTTTCTTTTCTTTTCAGAAATCAATACACGTGCATGGTGATATGGGTGCCATGGGTCCATCTACATCCATGATCTATACCGGACCCATCTGAATCTTACAGGGAGCACTGAGGAGGTTATGCAGTCTCATCTGACGCATGGTGGTGCCATGCCTTTCATTTTGTAGTTCTGTAAAACCCCTTTCGTGCCCAGGCGGTGCAAGCAAGAACATGCTCGGGAAGACCCTTCGGCTCTCTCGAAATGTTGTGTGCCACAACGGGGTGGGCGGCTGGCCACGTTGCCCCTCTTCGGCGCTGTCTCTGCCGGACGAATGGGCCTCTTCTCGTCGGAGACGACACCCAAAAGCGGAAAGGGCCCCGACAGCGGAAATGAGTCCTCAATAGAAGAGTCCTTACAGCCAATCTGCATGTAGAATTTACGTACATGCATTTTCACCCAAAAGCAGTGCCGACAGTACAGTTAGGTATTCCCCGTTTTGTTGTTTCTGAGGTCTTCGGTGTCTTTGGTTTTATGTTCATGCTTAACATTCTACATAATTATAGGACCGTAAATTTGTTTAGTGACCTGAGGGGGAGCGAAGTGTAAAGTAATTCAACTGGATAAATATGACGGGAAAGATACGGGAGTGTGAGTTCGTAGAATGAATTGGGAACATAGCACACGTACTTATAAGGCCGGTGCTGAAACGAAAAACAAATTGTAGTGTGCGTGAGGGCAATGGGGTGATAATCCTAAAGTTGGGAATCTCAGAAAGCCTTTGAGCACTATGTTAGAATCTGAAATGATTGAAGGTTTGGGAGAACATTTCGGGATTTAGTTCCTAGACCCCAGACATTGGGAACGTCACCTATAGGGCATATTAAATGTGGAAATCCGAGATTGGTGTGAGCCGTGGGTGAAGTGTGTTATCATTTGACTGCCCGTGGATGATGCTATTTTGTCATTTCCAAGGAGCTGTTCTTTGTTTTTTTTAGGTGGTTACGATTAAGTCACGATGTAAACAATAAAAACACGGCTTCCACGGAACTGTTCAGGTGCAACTGTTGTCACCTGCCCCGCTGCATTTTCCACCCATGCGGGTCGTTGCTTCACCTTCACGTACAGTTGGTGGGTTGAAGTGACAATGCTGACCGTGACTTCCTAACATTCCACAGGCGCCGAAAAAGAAGGCTGGCAAGAAGAAGGGGAAGGGCTCCGCCAAGAAGGGGCCCGCCATCATCGATGGCGTCGCGGTGAGCGACATGACCCGGGAGCAGGTCGAGGGTCATCTGGAGCGCCTCCGGGAGGAGCTCAACAGAGAGCGCGAGGAGCGCAACTACTTCCAGCTGGAGCGTGACAAGATCAACACCTTCTGGGAGATAGCCCGACAACAACTGGATGACGTCAGGGCCGAAATCAGGCGAGTCGTTGCATTGCGACAAGGTGTCGAGTATTCTGATAGCGCTGTGAATCGATAATGGTGCTGAAAAAGAACGTTCCTGCCGTTACTTGGTTTAGTTTGGTCTATGGTGAGATCGCACAATGTCATATTCCAATGAAAACGGCTCAAATTACAATAAGAGTTACCATCATGTTGGTGTACTGACACTTTTCCGTTCGACTTATTGTGTGTTGCTCGCTGAAAGGAACAGAGCCCCTCAGTCATGATATGTACCATTGCGTGCACCCAGCATCGCTATTACGGGAGATAGCGTGGACGCCACTCATCGGACACATATCTCGGATGCGACACGGAGACCACTTTAGGGGATGTACTTTAGGGGATGAGCAACCCCCACTGGGTTTGGGGCATAGTCCGTCGTGTGACCATGACGTGTCAATGGTCTCGTACGTCGCGTGACCATGACGTGTCATGGGCGGTGGCCGCCGGGTTCTCCTGGTAGATAGTCGCCAAGGCACTCTCTCACTTACCTCTGGGACTCGCGACCGAGCGGTCGCCAAAGGCGGGCGGCTGGCCGCCGCCGGCCAGCCGCCAGGGCTCACCACATCGATACTTGAGGTACGTTTGAGGACTCTGATCGAGAGACGCTGTGTGACTGTTGAAATGTAGTCCTTTGAGGTGAAAGTTGTTGAGCGAGTGAAGACCGGTCCGTATATAAGTTGAAATATCTGTTGCCACTGCTGCCTCTTGGAATATCTGAACTTAGAACTTGAGATGAGAGACAGAGATGTTATATGAAGATGTGACTGTTGTATGACGAGAGGTATGAAGATGTGGGATGGCCGTGTGAATCGTATGTGAAGCAGTTGAAGCTGTTTGTGCTAAACGAGGCTATTGTAATAATTCGTTTATCACGCTGCACTATTGAAACTTGAATGACTACCGCCATTTAATTGCTAATTAAAGACGCCAATATAAGTGCTGGATTTGTGGTGCCTACCAAGATGTTTGGATCAGAGCTCTGAGATCTAAACACAGAGCCATTGAACATATACCCGGGAGTTAATCGTCAACGTTGAGGTCCATAGCACTATTCACGTAGCCCAAAGAAGTGTTTCCCCCGACATAAATCGAAATACCAAGTAAGGGCATGTAAGAACTTCCCTACACTATGGTTACCCCGGTAACCGTTGAAAACCGCCTCTGGTTGTTTGTACACAATTTCATCATCATTACACCATGCACTGGAACAGGTGATGTAAAAACTTAATGATGCGTTCAACCAGATGGTAACAAAGGATGCCTAGATGGCTTTGAGGTATATACCCGTATATAACCAGCATACAATCGGCAATACGCACCGGTAATGCAATCCGAAGTAGCTACTTGTTGTGTTAACCTTTGTTAAAATTGGTAATTATGAATATCATTAAATTGTAGCGCAATACTATTTCAGGAATATAACACAATATCGCTGATGCATAATAAGTTGCTGCATGCCAGCTGATGCTGGTAGATTGTCAATGACATCAGCGTTGTAAGGTTGTTACTCAGAACGTCTGGACCTGGGAGATTCGCTCTCGGAAGAATCACCGCAAAGGCCTAATGAGTTTGATGAGTGGTTTATCACGGTTTGTGTATCAGGCTGTGTTGATGTCAGGGGCGGACACAATGGGGACACTGGAGGCCTGTCCCCCTCCCCCATGGGAAGGTGACTCCCCTCCGGCCGGGAAAAAGCGCCCTTCTGGGTAGGCTCAAGTGCACCCATTCCTTTGTCCAGGTTGGTTGGTTGGTTATTGGTTTTACGACACGTCGACCGTTGAGCCATATAGCGTCGCCAATCTCTCACGCCGATTGGTCGCGGGCGAAGAGTAGCGACAGGTGAGACTCGAACCCACAATCTTTCGATTGTGAGACGAGCATCTTACCCCTAGACCACTCGTCCCCTTCCTTCGTCCAGGTTTTCAGCCAGAGGTGCCCCTCTGAGAGGAAAAGGCGCCACCTTGGATGGAAAGGCTCCCTCCGGGAAGGCTCGAGTGCATCCACCCTCGATTTTTTTTTTGGCCAGAGGCTCTCCTCTGAAGGAATAGACGCCCGACGCCCCTCCGGATATGTGCCCTCTCCCAAAATAATTCCTAGATCCGCCCCTGGTTGATGTCACAGACAACCATCACCGGCAGGAACAACGCACGAACGATCGAGGACGCCGAGGTGGCGCATCGCACCGAGATCAGCATCTACAAGCAGAAGATCAAGCACTTGCTGTACGAGCACCAGACAAATCTGACCGAGCTCAAGTCCGAGTACCACGAGGACCTGAAGCAGGCCGAGGACGAGCACCTCGTCAGCGAGAACGAGCTCAACAAGGACAAGCACCAGCTGGACAAGCTGATGCGAGAGCGGACCATAGCCGAGCAGCAGTTGGTTCGCGACCTGAAGGTGGTGAGTACACAGAGAGTCGGGTTTCCATCGCGAAGGAGAGGTTGGGTACTGGGAAGGAGCCCATTGGGTGCTGCATCCCCCGGGGTGGCCCGCTCAGGGTAGTGTTGCAACATACTGCTCACGAAGTACAGGAGCAAAGTGACAAGGAATTGGAATGGTACGGAACCACAGTTGCGTGTTGCTGGCTTGGCATCACACTGCGAACCAATGCGAAGGAATTTGTGCCGAACCGTGCTGTGCCGAACCGTACCGTGGGCTGTCATGGCACGGTTCGCCGGCGCAGTACACATAGCAATGGCACACGGGGTGGCTGATGCCCGGGTGGGTCTGCGTGCGGCCGCTTGAGTGGTGTGGACTCGCTGCGGCAGAACTACACGGAGCAGCAGAGCCGGCAGCTGGCAGAGTTCGAGACCAAGCTGCACCAGATCGAAGCCAAGTTCGAGAAGCGGCAGCGCCAGCAGCGCCTGGAGCTGGAGCTGCAGCGGCGCACCGAACTGCACGAGCTGGAGGAGCGCAAAAACACGCAGATCAACCAGCTGATCGGCAATCACGAGAAGGCCTTCGGCGAGATGAAGAACTATTACAACGACATCACGCTAAATAACCTGGCGCTCATCAACACGCTGAAGGTGAGCTACGTCTGTTGGACCTAACTCATGGGATGGGGTTGGCGGCACGTCCTACACCATTACGAAATATTGGCGGTCCGTAAGGGTAATTCGTGGATCACACATCATTGACAGCCTTCTTCTCGTGTAACATACCATATTTCGATTGGTTCCACTAGGTTTTTCACGCAAATACGTCAATGTGAAGGAAAGTCAGCCAGGCTATCACCGTTTCCAAATTATGATTGCGCTGTTGTTAAAAAAAAACATTAATGATACGATACATAATGCCTAATATTGTGTATCGTGCCTCCCACTTAAAGGCGCGAGTTTGCGGAATATTTTCTCTACACTCACTGCAAATGTATGTTTTGGTTGGTTCGTTCCTATTTGTGCAAGTAGCTTCTAACAGCAACATATCGTACCTGTACAGGAACAAGTGGAAGAACTGAAAACAAAGGAAGAAAGAACCGACAAGCACATGAGCGAGGTGATGAAAGAAAACAGGAACCTGGTGGGACCACTTCGGAAAGCCGACGAACGGGTGAGAGTTATGACATTGGTGAAATGTCAGCTGAGCTCTGTGTGTGCACCGGCCCCTGCGCCGAGAGCCGTGGGTCGGTGGCTGTGATGTGGTGACCCGTCACCACAGTCTGCAGCGTCACACTGTGTCAGTCATGGTGTGCTGACTACCAGCACCGTGACCTGAGGGTGACTGTGCCGCCATCACGGCTTGATGGTAATCGTGTGTTGGAATTTAGCGGCGCGCCGACTGCGAGGTCACTGCGCCCGCACTATCGCAGGTTGCCGAGCTGGAGAAGAACATGGCCCACTACAACAAGGACAAGGCTAGTCTGCACCAGACCAAGGCCCGCCTGACGCTGCTCACCAAGAACCACGAGGCGCTCAACTGGGAGCACGAGGTGCTGGAGCAGAGGTTCGATCAGGTCAGTCAATCAGTCAGTCAGGTCAGTCAGTCAGGTCAGTCAGCCAGGTCAGTCAGGTCAGTCAGTCAGTCAGTCAGTCAGTCAGGTCAGTCCAAGCGCCAAAGTTGGAGCCCCGGTTCGCCAATGACGAGTCGGTCCGGTGACTGTTCCCAAATGGAGTAACCAGAAACTTCCGGAGAGGTACACTGCCCCAAGGCTCCTCATCGCTGGAAAGACATAGGTTTCCCTCCTTATGTTGACATCCTTTCTATACACACCTCTAGGAGTCGGAAGCCATGCGAGCTAGCGTTGAGCATTGTGAAAGGATGCCCGTACTGGAAGTTTCAGCCTTGCTCAGAATGGATTGCCTCTCACATTAATTGGCGCAGTGTGGCCGACCGAAAAGTGGTGACCTGGGGTCTCAGTGGGCACCTAGGTGGGTTAACGACTGTGAAGACCAGTTGGATAATTCGGTCGTCATCGTCCCTGGAACCGTCTCAAGTGCAAGCACGTTCAAAATGGGCCGGATGCCAACTGTGACCTCACTGTGGCAGGTTCAGAACGAGCGGGACGAAATCTACGAGCGGTTCGTCGCTGCCATCTCGGAGGTGCAGCAGAAGGCCAGCATGAAGAGCCTGCTGCTGGAGCGCAAGCTGGCCACCCTGGCCGACAGCCTGGAGAAGAAGGAGGCGCAGCTGAACGAGGTGCTCGCCGCCTCCAACCTGGACCCCAACGCTCTCGGCATTGTCAACAGGAAACTCGAGGTGGGACGACGAGGAAGCGAATGGGCGCTGTATGACCATCGCAGTCGATGCGCCCCTTAGCCCAAATAACCACCCGACGAGGAAGCGAAGAAATGCGTGGAACTTTGCCACCATCTGCCTAGGCATGGCTGAAGATACCGGGGTGGGGTGGCGGTGGGGGGTCTGGGCTCCCCTGGTTTGGTACCCTGCTAGTGTTAAGCTGTCATTTTCCTATTCAATCTGAATGGGCGCTGCATGACCTTTGCAGTCGATGCGCCCCTAAACTCCAATAACCAACCAACTATTCAATCTGAAAATATGTATTGAAAATAGAGACTTGAACCCCTGGCTTCGTGAGAGATCTCCAGCCATGTGCCTAGGACTACCTTAATGTCTTCCATTCACTAGATATCAGCTTACCTGTGTGTGCAGTCCCTACCAGAACCCATCGGTTAACGGGCCACATGGCACAGATAATGACCTGAACAGAAATTAAAACGTTAGCCCCATTATTTTCCGGGATGGTTTTAAGTTTGCATGTGTATCGTGTCTCATAATGACTGTCGCTAAGCACCCAGTTTCAATTGTGCATGGTTCCCATGTGAAGCGTTGACGCGTGACATGGTGGATCGGTTAAGCTTCTGGAGCTCACAGTGAAGGCGGCACTGGTCAGCGCCCGTCCCTGACTGCAGCGCCTGCTCGCAGGAGATGCTCGACACCAAGAACAACGCCATCAAGGACATGCAGTACGAGCTGGCGCGCATGTGCAAGACACACGCCGACACGGTGGCCACCTATGCGGCGCGACTCGAGGAGTACGGTGTTCCGAGCAGCAACATCGGCTTCCAGCCGCTGAGGCCGTGTCACGGCAAGAAGCTGGGTCGCGGTCCGGCCGGCCTGGTATCGGCCACCACCAACAAGTAACTTCTGGTTAGGCTCCTGTCCCGGCGGTACCATCAAGTGACTGCTTCTGGTCAGGCCCCTGACCTGGCGGCACCACCAAGTGACTGCTCCTGGTCAGACCCCTGTCCCAACGGCACCAAGTGACTGCTTCTGGTCAGGCCTCTGACCTGGCGGCACCACCAAGTGACTGCTCCTGGTCAGGTTCCTGTCCCGGCGGCACCACCAAGTGACTGCTCCTGGTCAGGATTCTGGTCAGACTCCTATCCCGGTAGCGCCACCAGTGACTGCTCCTGGTCAGGTTCCTGTCCCGGCGGCACCACCAAGTGACTGCTCCTGGTCAGGATTCTGGTCAGACTCCTATCCCGGTAGCGCCACCAAGTGACTGCTCCTGGTCAGGCTTCTGGTCAGACTCCTATCCCGGTGGCACCACCAAGCTCCTGGCCAGGCTCCTGGTCAGACTCCTATCCCAGGAGCATGCAGCGGCCCGATGACGACGTCTGGCAGATCCCAGTGATAACTGATGTTCCAGTGGTAACTAATGATTCCGGTGGTATCCTTGTTGCCACACTGTACCGAAGTGTTTACGTGTACTTCACAGTCTCAGCGGTACCTGATGGTCCCGGAAATACCGGACGGTTCCAGTGGTGAATGACGGTCCCAGCGGTACCTCATGGTCCAGGCGGTGCCCGACGGTCCCGGCGGTACCCGACGGTCCCGGCGGTACCCGACGGTCCCGGCGGTACCCGACGGTCCCGGCGGCACCCGACGGTCCCGGCGGTACCCGACGGTCCCGGCGGTACCCGACGGTCCCGGCGGTACCCGACGGTCCCGGCGGCACCCGACGGTCCCGGCGGTACCCGACGGTCCCGGCGGTGTCCGACGGTCCCGGCGGTACCTGACGGTCCGTGGTACCCAGTGGTACCCGATGGTCCCAGTGGTACCCGACGGTCCCAGTGGTACTCAATGGTCTCAGTAATACCCGACGGTATCGTTGGTACCCGACGTTCCCGGTGGTATCTGACAGTTCCAATGCACCAGACGGTTCGCTTGTCCTCGGTCCTTACGGTGCCTCCAGCCTGTCGCCTTCCTTCGTCCCTAGCTCATGGCCATGCCCAGTCGGGGGCCATGGCGAGATAACGGGGGCAGTGATCTGCCGTACGACCCAAATTGCCGTCCAGTCGGCCTACCGCCGTGCTGTGAGTGTCGCAGTCATGCAGCACCAGTCCCTGGTCCAAATGCGCGTTTGTGATGAAATAAATGACTGTATTAACGCCCAGCAACTTGACTATGAGTGGAAGGGACAAAGTATCACGATCACAGGCCGAACCTCGAGACGGCGAACGCGCCAACCGGTCTGACAACGGCATAGTGGCGTCTCGACGGGCCCGCCGTCGGCCGTGCGGTGGACTTGGCGGCCGGGGCGGCGTCACAGCCCCAGCCGTCGCCTGGCGTCGTCCATGTGCTGTCCATCGGTGACGCAGCGGTCCACCAGCCGCTGCAGGCGCCCTCTGTCGGCCTCCGCCGCGAACATCACCGCCACGTCGACGCGCCGCACCCGGCCGAGGCCGCACAGCAGCGGCGCCGCCTGCGCGGCCGGCAGCCGCTCGGCCAGCGCCACGATCTCCACCAGCACGCGCTCGGTCATCTCCTCGCCGAACAGCGTCGCGTAGCTGTCGGGCGCGATCTGCGCCAGGTAGCGGCGCCGCCGCTCGGCGTCCGCGCGCACCAGTTTCCAGTCGCGGCTGAACTGGAACGATGAGTTCGGCACCGCCGGCACCGCCGCACCGTTCGGCGCGTCCGACGGCCCGGCTGTCGCGCCCGGTGTCGTGGTGTGGCCGTGCCGCGGCTCGGTGTCCGCTGTGGGCTCTGTGTCCGCTGTGGGCTCTGTGTCCGCTGTGGGCTCGGCGTCCCCTGTGGGCTCGGCGTCCGCTGTGGGCTCGGTGTCCGCTGTGGGCTCTGTGTCCGCTGTGGGCTCGGCGTCCGCTGTGGGCTCGGCGTCCGCTGTGGGCTCGGCGTCCGCTGTGGGCTCGGCGTCCGCTGTGGGCTCGGCGTCCGCTGTGGGCTCGGCGTCCGCTGTGGGTGCGGCAGACCGGCTGCAGCCGTCTCCGTTCTGAGCCGCCGGCTCTGGCGAGCCGGGTGGTTCGGCGGCGCTGACGTCTGCGCCGGGCGCACTGCTCGCCTGTGGCGTCACATCGCCGTCGATGAATCTCGCCAGCTCCTCGTCGTCGCGCACGTCGACCACTTCGAGCTTCTTGAGGGGCTTCTTCGACCTGAGATGTGGCGGCTTGACCGTTCCCGCCGCGGTCGGCGTCTGCACGCTCTCCGCCTGAGTGGCCTGCAGCCGGGCCAGCTTGGCCCGCTCGAGACTGATGCGCTCGAGGCCGTCGTTGGCCTGGCGGTTGTGTGGCTCCAGCTGGAGCACCTTCCGGTAGTCGTCGTCAGCCAGCTGCAGCTTCTGCAGCTCCAGACGCGCCGCGCCCCGCCGCAGATAGGCCTTGATGTAGAGCGGGTCCAGCTCGATGGCCGTGCCGCAGTCCTCTTCAGCCTTCTCAAACGAGTTTAGCTTGAGGTACGCCATGCCCCGATTGGCGGGAAGGACTGTGTAGGTGGGGTCCAGTTCCATTGCTGCCGTGTAGTGCTTGATGGCATCGTTGTACTTCCCTTCTTTGAGACATTTGTTGCCAGCTTCCTTCAATTTCACAACTTCACCAGACGGCCCTGAGTTTTTGGCCACCTTTATGTGCTTTGCATCAGTAGCTTCATCAGTAGAAGATGGAGCTGGAGACCTTTTTGAGTCGCCACTTGCCTTATTTGCACCACTACCATCTTCTTTTCCACCTTTTGGCAGTGATTTGAGAGCTTCGTCCTTCTCTTTTATTTGAGTTTTCCAAGATCTTAGATCTCGCATATAATCCTGCAACTCCTCCTGATTGTGCTTAAGGTCTTGCTGAATTTTCATCGGGTCCATGGTAATCTAAAAGAGATAACAGACAGGCTAAATTGTGTGCTAGTCACCCATCTTTGACTTAGCATTAATGCGTGCACCGGAGGGCCTCTTACATAACGAGAGTCGGACAGGGGATGGATTCTAACCCTAAGATCTCGGAAACTACCGAACCTAGAAACACCAAACGCGGAGGGGAGATTACGACTGTAGTGAACTCTACAGAATAAATTTGATGATCCCAGGTCAATGCCTTCCGAGCCAGTTGAGATCGAGATCGGAAGGCATTTCACGCCCCGCCGCCACGCAGCCGCACAGACGAAGCCTTCGTGACCTTAAATCATAGGCGGCCAGCCGGTACCCGACCGATCGGCTTTGTACCACCACAGTTCCTATTACATATATGAACATATGTATAGGAATATATATATATATATATAATGTTGGTACATATATACCAACACATTAACAAACAAACAAAAATTAATAGGATGCGCTGATCAATTTTGCAACAGTCACCTGATTGCATGACAATATCTCTGCCCACTTATGAGATATGGTGAAAAACGAATGGTACCCCCTCCGATGCACATGCTAAAACAAGACCTCAGCAGCTTTTAATGGGTACACCTACCCTGATTCCTGCTTATTAAAATAAGTCAATTTAAAGAAGCCAAATTTAAGGAAAACCTTGAATTGACATGCATAATATGTATGTTGGTGCAAATAATTGGATAAACCAATAGCGACATGCTCGGTTTGCGAAATAATTCAACTGGACAGAATTTAAGCATTGTAAATTTGCATGCTTAACCCATATTTTAACATCCTTTGGAATGACTGTATCACTTCCAGAATACAAGTAATCTTGATTGATCGACTATTTGGGCTTAAGGGCATGTCAACTACAGGGTCATTTGGCGCCCATATACAAATAATCTGAATCCCATATCTGTTTCCATAAATACAGGAATGATACGAATCATTAATGTGCTTTGGTAACTAAACAAACAAAAGTAAACTGGGATTTTTTTTAAACGGCCATATTCCACCATGCTACACAGCATCCATATTCAGTGGCAGAGGTGCAAGGAAGAGAGGCATGTGGACAGCTTCCCTCCCTACATACACTGAATGAGCTTTATTATCTACCATGTGCAAGAATGTTCCATGGGAACATGAAGAAATCTAGAAATAAAAATGTCAAAAAAGAACAGCATCAAAACTAATTATTGATATTGGAAAGCTGATACCATATTGCTGTCGATGTTTTACGGATGCTGGGTGGAAACACATCATTAATTAATGTACCAAGGTTTATAATGACACAGCAAATGTACCCTACCTTTCACCATCACCAGATAAATTATGTCCTCTCCCTCCCAATGTTTATGATGACAGTAAATGTACCCCACTCTTCACCATCAACAGATCGATTGTGCTCTCAAGAGCCTCTCCCTCTCCACCTCCCAAGTTTTTTTTTCCAGGATAGTGCCAAGACAATTGAACGCAGAAACACGAAATTTTCAATAGCTTCTGATACACCTGCTTTACATATCCCACACACATTTCAGGTCCAGGTCATCAAAAGTCATTTACCTGGAATGGATTAAGGTTCCAATGTTCCAAATTTGTGTAATGCCTGCAATCTGAGTAGTTGCAATATGTAAGTGCCAAGGTCATGTCATCCTTAAATCAATATAAACAACCTGTAATCTCGAAATTGTAATCAAGTTCAAGGTTGCTCGCCTGATGTACGGCGAATTTTCACGTTTTTTTTAAATGAGTGAGAAAAATTAAATTGGATTATTTTTTACATCAAAAATAATTATTGTATGGAGTACATGCAAGAAGCACTCTGGGCTAAAATGTGCCAAAGGTAGTCAGGTCATATACATTCTACCAATGGCATCTTAAAAATAATGTTGTTGTAACTTGTGAAGTCATAATATAATAAGAGACATAATAAGAGCCACAAGGGCCCATCCAGTTAAGTCTGCAAATGGAAGATACCATAAGCCCGGTAAAAAGACCCACCCCAACCATCATCACATCCTAAAGAAACCATCCACCAACATCCCACACACCTATCAATGCCTATCTACCCTAGCTATCCAACCCTATTCCCCTGACCCCCCTCAACACATTAGGGCAATAACAGGGCACAATGAGCAGGTCTTGCTGCAGAAAGACTTAGACGAGCTTGTGAAGTGGTCCGAAAAATGGCAAATGAAATTTAATTTTGATAAGTGCAAAATCATGCATGTAGGTAGGCAGCATATCAAGGCTCCATACTTGATGGGTGGCCAAGTACTATCTGTGACTCAGCAGGAGAAGGACCTAGGTGTTATTTTTAACACAAAATTGGGGGCATCAGAACAGACCAAAGAAGCCAGGAAGAAGGCACTAAGAATGCTTGGGGCAATAAATAGGAATGTATCATACAAAAGTGAGGAAGTCATCAGGAAGCTTTATTGTGCATATGTCAGGCCACATCTGGAATATTGTGTCCAAGCTTGGTCCCCTAGTTATGAAAAAGATTGTTGGCTTTCAGAGAGAGTACAAAAGAGGGCAACAAAAATGGTGAATGGTATGGGCAACCTGGCATATGAGGAAAGATTGAAGAAATTGAATATGTTTTCACTTAGATATAGAAGGCTGAGAGGAGATCTCATCGAGGTCTTTAAATTTGTTCATGGTCAAGAACAGGGTTATCTCAGGGAACTGTTTGAATTTAACAGAAATGATGCAATTAGAGGTCATCAATTCAAAATTAAAGTTAATCACAGCAGGACAAGGTTAAGACAGTCCTTCTTCACCAACAGGGTAGTAGAACACTGGAACCAGCTGCCAGAAACCATTGTCAGTAGCAACACACTGAACATCTTGAAGAACAGCATAGACAATCATTATAAGAATAGGGGGCTTGTTTTTCTGTATTCCAGGGAGAGTTGATCAACACATTTGATGGACAACTGGTTCAGTGTACAGAGTGCAACCAAGAAGGGCCCTTGTGGCTCATAGTTGCACTGATCTTTTATGTCTTTATGTCTTTTATGTGGATTGAATGCTCTACCAACAACTTTCAAACCACATCCATGCCCGCTTAAAGGGGTCTGTGCCGTGCACAAATCTCACCCCATCCACCACAAATCAGAACTCAAAAACAATATTTTCAAGTCTAAAAAATTTGTCCACCCTACTTTTAAATGCATTCAATGAGGAACTCCCCACAACACCATAAGCAATGCAACATGACATTGAATGGCCCAGCAAGTGACACGGATAACCTGACATCACATGATTCGACTTTATTTAGTCTGATTTAACCTGCATTTAGAATGACTTGCCAAGCAGTGTATGCATGGGCGAAGGTAGACGTGATTGTTTTATCAACATATACATCGTCCCGCATCATATAAGGTTACATCATGTGGTCAGAAACTGGACAGTTTACGGAGATGTTTCATCAGTCCTTTTTGGTACACATTTTCTAATGCTTCAAAGGTGATGTACCCAGAATATCTAAGCTTGAGTATACTTGACCTAACCTGACCTTCTAATTGTATAATATGAAACAAATGCACAACCTTTGTTCAAATGGTCCTCTTGGAAGAACACGTGACATATATTATCATATTTCCCAGGTCATTCCCTAAGATAAAGGTCATGCCACTGGGTTAAGCAACTGTGCATATTGGCAACCTCAGCATGTCCAAAATAAAGAAATAAGATGTGATATGAGCTCCAAGCTATATTGGCTTGCCAATGATGCTTTCCATATGTCTAACATGCATACTTTCAAAAATTGATTCGCAAGCTTGATTCTGACCTGACGTACCCTGTCCTGACGCTGTTTACTATGATCAACATATATAACTTTGTCTATGTTATTTCTTGAAAAGAAATGCCAAAAGGAAACAAGCTTTGCTTTTTAACCATTTTCAGGGATTTAAGTCCCAGTCCACATATTGAACTAACATGGCCTCTGGTGACCTCATTATCAGTAGAAATCCCAATATAAGGTATGCATTCTTCATTTCCTCCATTTTATTGTAGCTTATGTAGATCAAAAGCTAAAGGGTAGTTTCAAGACCCATCCCCCAGCCAGGCCAAGATAGATTTACCAGCCAGGCCAGCACGGATGAACTCAGAATATGCAGTTCTTCAGCACTGGCAACGTCAAAGTCTTTATTACCGTAAATTGGAAAGAAGTGGGGATGCAGCAAAAGCTGCAACTTAGTCTCATGTATGCTAGAGCAAATTAGACAAAAGTGCTAGAAGTTAACTCACCTGGTTCTGATCCTAAACCTTAAAGCTTGACAAGGTTAGAACAGCAAAGGAATATAAAGGAATCCCAGGGCATATACATGCAAGGGAATAACCTATCAATATTTCTCAACTTAATTGTCTGGCTATTCATGTCTTCAAGGACACTGGCCTTCACCCTTCTAGTGCTGCATAATTTTCTACCACTCACATGCAGTCAAGATGATTCCCTGACTAACAATTGTTCCAAGCAAGACAGATGAGGTAAAGAGGATGGTGTAGCTACATACTGGAACTTTTAGAGTTACTTTTGGAATTGATGTTTCTTCTTACTAACAAGACCACTTTTTTGTGGGGATGGAGGGTATGTATCATTGACAGCTTGCCTGTTGTTCTATGCCTTAGTTTATTACGAGCAAGGTTGAGGCTGGAATTATTCAGCATACACCCTACAAAAATGCATCTCAGCATAACAGTGTGGCCTGATCAACTCACCTTTAAAACCTTAGCCAAGTTTGGTGCCCAGTTTTAATTCCAAATTATGTCAGTCTGAGGAAAACCAGGCTTTGTAACTTGATTTTTGCAGCTTACAGCACAAGAGTTTGTTCGAAGTGTACATTTTTTAATCAATAAAACTTGCTTTATGCTAGGCTGGAGATCTCTCATGAAGCCAGGGTTTCAAGAACATATTTGTATTGTACATTTATGGAAAATGCCAATATAACATGAGCAGGGTACCAGTCCAGGGGGTCCAGACACATAGACATAAAGACATAAAGACATAAAAGATCAGTGCAACTATGAGCCACAAGGGCCCTTCTTGGTTGCACTCTGGACACTGAACCAGTTGCCCACCAAATCCGTCCATCAGCCCTCCCTAGAATACCGAAAAGCAAGCCCTCTTTTCATATGAGTGTCTATGCTGTTTTTAAAGATGTTCAGTGTGCTGCTACTGACAATGGTTTCTGGCAGCTGGTTCCAATGTTCTACTACCCTGTTGGTGAAGAAAGACTGTCTTAACCTTGTCCTGCTGGGATTAACTTTAATTTCGAATTGATGACCTCTAATTACATCATTTCTGTCAAATTCAAACATTTTCCTGAGATATCCCTGTTCCTGACCATGCACAAATTTAAAGACCTTGATAAGATCTCCTCTCAGCCTTCTATATCTAAGTGAAAACATATTCAATTTCTTCAATCTTTCCTCATATGCCAGGTTGCTTATACCATTAAGCATTTTTGTTGCCCTCTTTTGTACTCTCTCTAAAAGCCAACAATCTTTTTCAAACTAGGGGACCAAGCTTGGACACAGTATTCCAAATGTGGCCTGACATATGCACAGTAAAGCTTCCTGATGACTTCCTCACTTTTGTATGATATGTTTCTATTTATTGCCCCAAGCATATTCTTAGTGCCTTCTTCCTGGCTTCTTTGGTTTGTTCTGATGCCCCCAATTTTGTGTTCAAAATAACACCTCAGTCCTTCTTCTGCTGAGTCACAGATAGTGCTTGGCCACCCATCAAGTATGGAGCCTTCATATGCTGTCTACCTACATGCATGATTTTGTACTTATCAAAATGAAATTTTATTTGCCATTTTTTGGACCACTTCACAAGCTCGTCTAAGTCTTTCTGCAGCAAGACTTGCTCATTGTGTCCTGTTATTGCACCCTGACACCCTGAACCACCCAGGATATCCTGCCATGGCTTTGCAACTTCATTTCAAGAGAATGAACTTCTTCAAGTTCTACTTTGTCATTCTTCTTAATTTATTAAAACCCTGTATATTACTCATCAGGCCTTTTAAAGTTTTCTTCATGTGTATAATACTGGTTATATAGGTGATTTAAAATGACTAGAATCAGTGCAGAGAAGGTGGACACAGAAGATAGAGGGGATGGAAGGTCTGGATTTTGGTGCCAGATTACAAAATATATATTTGTACTCTGTAAAAGGTGGACTGATTTGAGCAGACATCAAATGTTGGAAGATTTGTCATGGGTATTCTGCAATTAAGATCCCAACATGTTTGTGCTGGCACCATTGGCAAACACATGTGGATACCCACTGAAATTGGCTCGCAGACATGTATCAGTGGATAGTAGGTATAAATTGTTTAGCTTTAGATGCTGTGCCACCTGGAACTCATTACCTGACGATGTAGCAACCTTAATGGACCTAGCTGCATTTAAAGCTGCACTGAACTCAAATATCTACACATTGTTGTATGAATATACTGAATAGATTAACCATGATTACATACCAATCAAACTTGAAGAGTAGTTTTACATCTATATATTTAATATTTCTTAACTCACATTAGAAGTCTTAGTCTGACAACAATCTACTAGCAGATGTAATGCCCAGTTTAAGTATATAAATTCTGCTTAAGGTACACTTTCCAGCTCCTGTTACTTGCCCTGTCTACCTGATAACTATTTTATTTAATCTAGGGGACTGACATGCCTGCAGACACAGGCTCTTTTGGTTGGCCACGAAACCGATCTCTGGGCGACATGATACTCAAGAATTTGGAGAGCCAACCAGGTGACAGAACCAGGTGAGAGAACTGACATTTGATACTTGAAATCAATCAACCTTGTCACCCCAGTCCTGCACTAAAGGTAACAGGGAAAATCAACAAAAAGTAACACTTTTTTGAAAACCATCATAAACCACACCAATAAACACATAAATTCCAAATGTAAGATTAGACAGTAGGTAGCTACAAACTCAAAGCCAGTGCACATCGGCGCGCAAGGGACCAACGTGTAGTGCATAGGTAGTCATCCAGCACAGTCACGGTTTACAGGGCGGATCGAGTCTATATCAGAACATCTAATGCCTGTAGCCTCGAACAGTTCAAAACCAATGGATTGGACCGGGAGAAATAGTCGAGTGAGTCCTCCCATAGAATTACGTGTTAAAGTACGACAAAGTTAGGGTAGGGAGGACTGGGGAGGACAATATTAAATGTAGGTAGTTACCCCCCAAAAAGATGCACCAATCTACACCCACAATTCTTCTGCATACCGGACCCTACCGCTCACTCTTCACTTCTATTTTGTATCGTCCGCGCCACGCTGTACAACATTTTACACCAAATCGTTTAGCGGTCGCCGAGCAATTAATGTCATGTGGCCTTACTGAAAAGAGAAAAACATCGATATGCCATCAAATTTTCCACAAAAAAACGACACAAATATCACAATTGATATTTTATGCTCCACACGTACCTAAAAGCACTTGTTTGGAAATGTCATGGTGGATGAAAATGTTCTGTGACATCTAGTAGCAGACTTCAATACCAAAGGTTCAGAAATGCGAAATAGATGTCGCTCAAAAGTGGCTACGTGGGCTCTGCCATTCGCTTGGATCTGACGTCACTGATCACGTGACCCTTTACGTGGAGGCTGCTTGAGGACGCGATTCGCCTTTCGCTTCCAGTCCCTGTGCTCCATTATCAGCTGTTGTGTACATGATAGCTGCGACGTTGGTGCAGCTGATGAGTGTTTTGTTGTGATACCTAGTACGCATTAATCTATATTTTATGGTGCATAGCTAAAGAGACAATGGGGTGTAAGTATAACTTGCCATACCATTATTCCTTCCTCACCAAGCTTGATTTCTTGCGTTCTATTCTTGTTCTACTTGTCTATTCTAATTCATTTCACTGCTAAAAAATGAAATGTTTGCTGTGCTCGGGCATTGACAGGCTCAACGAGAAGGGTGGCTACATATTTGTAGTGAGAGTGGACATGAACACATTTGGTCGTTTCTTGTCACACGAAGCTGTAAGTGTGTCAGATTTTAGAGGGTCGGTATTGGGATCAACACCAATTTGTTATCCATCCGGCCCCTCCTAGGTAGGTGGTACCTACCTACCTACCTAGGTACTTACCTACTTGCTTTTCCCATGCGACCATCAGTCATTACCATAGGGTGAATATTAATAACTTACTTTGCAATTAAAGCTGCCTAAGATTATGTTTACAGTCACAATACTTTAGTACCTTGGTACCTAGGCAGTCACCAATGTCCAGCAGCATTGTAGGCCAGACTGTAAAGTAGGTACCTACCTACCTACTAAGGTACCTACTTGCCTACCTATGACAGACAGCTCCATGAGGTGTAGGCAAGGGGATAGCCAGGATTTTCATAAGGTCTTAAGGGGGCCCAACCACCCAAAATGTCATGAAACTGACTGTTTTTGGTGCTGAAAGCACCAAAAACTGTGTGGTAAGCACCAAAAGCATGCTGAAGATGTCTGACTGTGTGATAAAAATATCAATTTCTTGTTTGGCCCAGTGTATCTTTTAATATATATATATATATATATATATATATATATATATATATATATATGTGTGTGTGTGTGTGTTTATGTATGGCAATGTGTGTATATATACTCTTCACTGGTGTACATATAATCTTATGCATGCTAAAAGGGGAGCATCCCCTTTTATATTCCATGCTCCCCTTTTATCACTGAGTAATAAGATAAAATAACTTCATGATTTAATATTTAATTGTTATCAACATTTAATTCATAAGCTATTGGTACATGGTAAGGCTAGGTTGCTCCTGAAGAACATTGTGGACTCTGTGTTACCCATGTATCCTTGGACAAAGTTTTGTGATAATGTAATTGTATGATGGCATTAAGGTGTCAAACTGGGATGAAATGATGGAATAGTGTTTAATGCCACTTTTTCTTTCTCAGTCAAGTTCCTGGAAATTATCAAGCCCTTCTGTGGCCTACTGCCAGAGATCGTGAAGCCAGAACGCAAAATCCAGTTCCGTGAGAAAGTATTATGGACAGCTGTAACTCTCTTCATCTTCCTAGTGTGCTGTCAGGTAAATTATTGTAGAAATGGTGTCATCCTGTTGTGACAGCCATAGTTGTCCTATCCTAATTATGCATTGGGGACGAGTGGTCTAGGGGTTAGATGCTCGTCTCACAATCGAAAGATTGTGGGTTCGAATCTCACCTGTCGCTACTCTTCGCCCACGACCAATCAGCGTGAGAGATTGGCGGTGCTATATGACTCAACGGTCGACGCGTCGTAAAACCAATAACCAACCAACCAATCCTAATTATGCATTGCCCTAGCATGATGCTGGAGATCGCTGCTCTCCTGCCCTGGCTGTGGATTGCTCTATCTTGATTGCGAAGAGTCTGGTTCTCCTATCCTAATCATGGTTGTGGCAGTTTTTTTATCCTGATTCTAAGCTGTCCTAGTGTGATTGTTTTGCTGTGCTCTGTCATATCATCTGAGATTATGTACAGCTGCTGTTTTTTTTTGTGCTGATGTTTGAGTGTGCATTTTTGGACAGCAGTGTGAATGCTTAGCCTGACCCCAGTATCACATCATGGTACAAGATTGGCCATGATGGTTTCTGTGGTGGCAGATGGAAGTGATGGTGAGCACCTGTCCTGTGTAACGTGGTCCCGCCGGCGAGCAGGGCAGCGGTAGCTCAACAGCAGGGTAACGGTCGCCGGTGGGCAGGGCAGAGGTAGCTCAACAGCAGGGTGACGGTCGCCGGCGGGCAGGGGTGCGGTAGCTCAGCAGCAGGGTAACGGTCGCCCACCTGTCGCTACTTTTCTCCCGCGGCCAATCGGTGTGAAAGATTGGCGACGCTACATGACTGAACGGTCCATGCGTCGTAAAAACCAATAACCACCAGGGTAATGATCGTCGGCGAGCAGGACAGCGGTAGCTCAACAGCGGGGTAACAGTCGCCGGCGGGCAGGGGTGCCGCAGCTCAGCAGCAGGGTAACGGTCGCCGGCGGGTAGGGTAGAGGTAGCTCAGCATCAGGGTAATGGTCGCCGGCGTACAGGGGTACGGTAGCTCAGCAGCAGGGTAACAGTCGTTGGCGGGTAGGGCAGCGGTAGCTCAACAGCAGGGTAACAGTCGCCGGCGGGCAGGGGTGCGGCAGCTCAGCAGCAGGGTAACGGTCGCCGCGCTCCGCAGATACCGCTGTTCGGCATCATGTCGTCCGACTCTGCCGACCCGTTCTACTGGATCCGAGTGATCCTGGCCAGCAACCGCGGCACGCTTATGGAGCTGGGCATCTCGCCCATCGTCACGTCCGGCCTCATCATGCAGCTGCTGGCCGGCGCCAAGATCATCGAGGTCGGCGACTCGCCCAAGGACCGCGCCCTCTTTAACGGCGCACAGAAACGTACGTGTCCGCCACGTGGGATCGGCATTGCAACCAGTAAAATGTCCTGCTGGGAACAGAGTGCTCAGCTCGCGATAGCTCAATTGGTAGGCCGTTGGACTCGTGATCGTGAAGATCGTGGGTTCGAGTCCCACAACCTTCGGAATTTCCGACTCCACCAGCAGCCAATCGGCGTGAGAGGTTGGCGACGCTATGTGACATACTAGTTGACTGTGTCGAAAAGAACCCAAAGCTCTTCTTGATGACATCCGTGTTCCTTCTTGGTGATGATATTTTTGTGTAGCACATTTAAAGATCGATAAAAGTGGTCAACATAGCTATACTGTTAAGTCCACCCTGCCTACGCTGGTAGATAGCGGTCATTGGAAGCATGCCAGGGTGTATAAGTGATGAAGTCATAACCAAGTAGCTGATTTCAGTTATAATGAATGAACCTTTGGTACATGATTGTACTTTGGATGATTAAGGCAATCTATTGGAAACAATTTGACGCATACTCGTATATACTGTATTTCCGCTCACACAACCGAGATACTTAAGTCCGGCTCGTCGCATCTGTCTGGGGTCTGCTATGTACATTGGTTGGATAGGCATGGATGGCAGGAGTTGAGCATCTTTTGGGCTTCAGCAGGAGATGTTGCAGGGAAGGACATTGGACCGGAAAACGAGAAGATTGTAAAAGGAGACAACAAAAGTTAATGTTTTTTACTTCCCAATAATAGTTTCCTCCCTCCTACCATAATCAATTTCAGAACATGCACCGGCTCGGTGGAGTCTTCAGGGTCTTCCCTTGTAGTGTTTGGTGAGGTCACGACCGTGTCCTCCAGCCGTGTTCAGTGACGAACGTGTTCCGTGTTCGGCGGTGTGACGGGCGTGTTCTCAATCAGTGTTCGGTGTGATGACGAGTGTGTTCGCACATCCAATGTTCGGCGTGGTGACGGTCGTGCTCCCCGGCAGTGTTCGGCATGGTGATCACGGTCGGCCAGGCGATCGTGTACGTGATGACCGGCATGTACGGCGACCCGTACGACATGGGCGCCGGCGTGTGCCTGCTCATCATCCTGCAGCTGTTCGTGGCCGGCCTCATCGTGCTGCTGCTGGACGAGCTGCTGCAGAAGGGCTACGGCCTCGGCTCGGGCATCACGCTCTTTATCGCCACCAACATCTGCGAGACCATAGTGTGGAAGTCGCTCAGCCCGGCCACCGTCAACACAGGTCAGACCCGTCAGACGGTGGCACTCTGGCGACGCCGATGCCGAGTATGACGTGACAGGACATTGTATAAGGAAAATGTATGTTCGCCCCTTTACGACGCGGTGAGCTCCTCTGTTACATCGTGTCGCCACTCCCTGACGCCGGGTCTTCACGGGAAGCCGAAAGTTAGCGTCTTTTGCGAGTCTTGATTCGCAACTCTTGTGGAGCCGACACGATGTCCCCTGTAGCCTGGCCTGGTGTTTGGTGTGCCTTGACCTAGTGTGCACGTGACCTGTTCCTGGCATCCGGTGTGCTCTGACGCGGATTTTGACATTGATTGGCCCCAGCGTGTGGCCTGACTTGATGTCTGATGGGACCTAACGTCTGGGCTGCCAGGTCGCGGTACCGAGTTCGAGGGCGCCATCATCGCGCTGTTCCACCTGCTGGCCACTCGGCAGGATAAGGTTCGCGCGCTGCGGGAGGCCTTCTACAGGCAGAACCTGCCCAACCTGATGAACCTCGGCTCCACACTGCTCATCTTCGCCGTCGTCATATACTTCCAGGTAAGGAGCAACTGCGCTCCAGCCAGTTGCTTGCAACAGCTTAATAACCTGAATACAGCATACAAGGGTGTGCGAATTTCCCACCTGTCGCCCTTTAATCTGGTTCTTGTGTTTAATTAATGTGTGATTACCCAGTGCTTTATTTTTACCTTGTGCGGTATTGGGGCAACCTTGTTTTTATTTCTCCCGAACACTGAGAAGATTTGTCGGACGCTGTGTGGCTGGTCGCGGCGTTTGACGAATGTGACCGTGGCCAGGGCTTCCGAGTGGACCTGCCGATCAAGTCTGCCCGCTACCGCGGCCAGTACAGCAGCTACCCCATTAAGCTGTTCTACACGTCCAACATACCCATCATCCTGCAGTCTGCACTCGTCTCCAATTTGTATATCATCTCACAGGTGAGGCCGCCGCCCTGCAAATAATATCGCAGGGCAAGTGGTGTGTCACGAATCTGAAGACTGTCTGGTCAGTTTAGAAGGTGCGGAGCGTTGTCTCGGACACTAATCACACCAGCTGGTAGTTTTGTGTTTCAGTTCCAGCTGCACTAGATGCGAGGGCCGGTCATGGATACTCGTGACAAGGGTGACGTAACGTAACTCGTTGCATACTCTTACTACCAATTGAAAACGAGTATGCTGATCCGTGGCCACTGTCAACAATGTGAATGCGGACTCATGCTCGACGTTCCCAGCCAGTTTGTCAGTAACCTTTATTCCCGAATTTGCTGGTGAAGTTACGAGAAAATACGAGCTTGCGTAGTGTGGGAATGCTAACCAGACAAATTGTATGTCCTGTAGAAATATAGCAAGTTAGTTTAGAAATGTACGTTCCTATGTGAGTAGTTCTCCAGAAACTCGACACCCAGAAGGCCTGTTTCAACACAGCACCCTGTCGAATTCCCAAGGAAGTTGTTATATGGGGTTGTCTAGGGCCGAGAATACGAATCTGAACTTTTTAGGCTCCCAGGTCTCACGGTTTTTACGTCACGATGACGTCATATACTGACTTTTTTCTGCTCATTGCAAATTTCAATGCGATATAACTCCGAGGTTTATCATTATTTGTCCCATTCTGTAAAATGTTTTGTAAAGCAGACGTAGTATGGTATTGCATAATATTTTTTTATGAATTTTTACATCCATGTTTTATTATTTTTTACATTATATATTTTATATAATATCATTTTTCGAGAAACGTATAAGTGTCGATTTTCGAAAAACATCCATATTCTGATTCTCCGTGCAATTCTGTATACGAAACAATCAACGATAGAGTGGGCGCACTCTTGGGACACCGTCAGAAAAATCGCAAAAAAACATACCACCTGATGTGCCTCCATTTGGAGTAGCGTTGTGAAGAGCTGAGCGCGAGCGTGGCTGGTGGATCCAGTGAGGGTGGGGATTGGGCGGGGGTATGGGGAGGAGCATGGGCGTCGCCACCGGGGGTCAGGGGGGGTCGGACCCCCACTTTGAAAATTAGGGGATCGACCCCCCCCCCAAAAAAAAAAAACTGGTCAACGATACAAACACCGGACATCCGACATCGCTTCCCCCCCCCGGTCACAGCATTTTCCCTTAAAACTACCAGACATTAACACACAACCGGTCAACAATACAATCACCAGACACCGAGCCGACATCGCTTCCCCCACCCCCCACCACCCCCAGTCGAGAAGTCCTGGGCCTGGACTGCCCCCCGCTAAACCGAGTGGCTAGATCCGTCCCTGGGACCGACCCCCCCCAAATAAAAATCCGTGGCGACGCCCTTGGGGAGGAGACCAGAGTTTCTGTGGGCTGCGTCAGTCGTGTACAATGAGTGGCATCTTTATGGGAAGAGGGACTGAGGGGGGGGTTCAGGGCACTGTACAGTGTAGAATGGTGTCCCTTGCGATATAATAGGATGCCCCACGCGACTGAACCGATATAAATTCCGATTTCCTGTGGATTTTTATATTTAAGACATTCTCCGGGCTTCAAAGGAATGCGTCGGCGAAAGGTTTATTTTCGATTAACGACAGTTTTCACTAGTTTGAATGTTGAGGTCCGCGAAGTCGCATATGCGGCCACCTGAGTCGCGCTTCTGGGCCGAAAACAGTGGAAGCTCCTCGTGCCCTTCACAAGTTTTGCTGAAGCGAAACGCTGTGACAGCATTGTCGCTGTCTTCTCGATGTCCGCCTGGGAGACGTAGATGAATTCGATCCCTGTGGGACGAAATTTTCATCAAAGTGAAAATACTTGCAGCTCCCTTGCAAGTATTTGTCATCCCGATCGCACAATCTTCGATCTTTTCAGCATTTCACATATGCAATATTTTTACGAGTATCTAGAAAACGGGTAAGAAATGCGCTACTTTCACTCGCCCTTTTGACGGGTGTCATAGTGAACGGACTATTTATTTGTTTATAAAGACCAGTTGTTGATCCTGGGTAACCAGTGAAGGCTTAGGTATATTGAGCTGATGTGCCCTGAATACCCAAAATCCCGCGAAAATTAGAATCTGACAGAAAATTGCGAAAAATGGCGCTAGGTGGTGCTAATAAAAAATGATTTTTGCAATTAGGAACAGTACCTGATATGTGTCGAGCAGAAGTTAAACATAGCTTCCGGGGTCAATATCTGGTCTCCGTCTGGCCGCTGAATGCTTGCCCTTGCCGTCAGGCGTTTCACGGTCCCACCTACGCCGTCGCACGGACCTTTTCCATGGCAGGTGGCAAAATAATGCCACTCGCAGTCAACGTTGAAGTCCTGCTTGTGCAGGCACATGCTCCCTATATTATGTTTATTCTTGTATTGTGCTGCACAGCCGTCTGTAAAGTAATGCACCTTTCTGACATTTTCATTCTCGGATTTCATCCGTTCCAGAACCTTTGTTTGGAACGCGTAAACTGTGGCTGTATTGTGGTGCAGATTGTCACTTATGACGCAATAGCTTTTGGTTTGCAGTGACCCGTCTGGGACTCGCGTTGTAACGACGAATGGATGGACAGTGGCCTGTGCGTTCTCCCAATGGTAGCCTTGTACTGCATCTTGCACCAGAAAGGTGTAGTTTTCGGAAAAATCTCCCGAGATGATGGCCTCATCCTCGGGTAGTTCTCCTTTCAGAGATTTTAGAAAGTCATTCTGTACGCGCGCTGTATAGTGGTGCCTGGTTAGCTTTGATATGGCATTAGTAAGCCCCTCGATAAAATCTTCAACGGTCTGCGTCATGTTTACCATCGTGGTTCGATCCGTGCTGATACACTGTCTAAATTCCACTTCGTCAGTCTCTGCCAAACTCGGCATACTGGTCAGAAAATTTATGAGCTCGTTGACTCCGGGACACTTGTCACATTGCCGAAACATACATTCTTCGTTTTCCAAGCGTCCCTGGAAGCGTCCAAGCGTCAGGGCAAGCGTCCCTGACGAGGGCGCCGGGTGAATCTGAGAGGTCGCCGCTCTTCGATCCTGGGGGGGGCGGTGGGAAGCGTCCCTGACGAGGGCGCCGGGTGAATCCGAGAGGGCGCCTCTCCCCGATCCTGGGGGGGAGCGTCCCTGACGAGGGCGCCGGGTGAATCCGAGAGGGCGCCGCTCTCCGATCCTGGGGGGGCGTGGGAAGCGTGCCTGGCGAGGGCGCCGGGTGGATTCGAGAGGGCGCCGAGGCGATTCGAGAGGGCGCCTACTGAACCAAAGGGGGGGGCCAAAGACATGATGGCCCCTTTCGGAGCCAAAGGGGGCATGGCACAGACAGTGACATAGCCAGGGGGCAGCCAGGGGGGCATGCCCCCCCCATTGAGCCCCCTGAGGGAAGCAGCTTATACTAGATCTGTAGCGATTTTGCGAGAGTATGGGCAAGCCAGTCACGGCTTCCCAACCCCTCCCCCCCCGCCCCGCTCAGCAACACATCCGCCACACGGGCGCGCTCACCGACATCGCTCCCCCCCCCACTCAGCAACACTTCCGCCGCCAAGGAAGGTTTGGTGCCCTTTTGGAGCTGACCTTGGGCCCTTTTGGTGAGATGCCCCCACCCCTGACAGAGTTCCTGGCTACGTGCCTGCTCACAGACCGCTGCGTATATGGTCTACATTCAGAAGAATTAGTGACAGGTTACGTAAAACCGGATGTATATTTTAGAAATTTCATGAAATGCAGCGCGTTTTGAATTGTTCTGTGCTGCTATGTCATTCTATGCCATTCTCGACTGCAGTCGCAACTTGATTATTCTTGGACAACCGGAAATTCCCACCGTATAAACACTACGGCGCATTGCCCCCCCCCCCCCCCTCCCCCACTAAATACATACGCTGCTGATTGGAGATGACCGACGCAGCCCACCGCAAACCTGAACCCTACCCCCACCCTGGATGGCATCCAGCAGCGAGGTTCTCGCCCATAGTTGCATTGTGCATAGCGCTGCTGCAACAGCCAGGACAGAGGCCTGTGCTATGTTATAACGATTTTTCTGACGGTGTTCCAAGGGTGCGCCCATTCTATCTTTGATTGTGTCTAATACAGAATTGCACGGAGAATCAGAATATGGATGTTTTTCGAAAATCGACACTTATACATTTTTCGAAAAATGATATATAAAATATATAATGTAAAAAATAATAAAACATGGATGTATAAATTCATTAAAAAAAATATTATGCAATACCATACTACGTCTGCTTTACAAAACATTTTACAGAATGGAAAAATAATGATAAACCTCGGAGTTATATCGCATTGAAATTTGCAATGAGCAGAAAAAAGTCAGCATATGACGTCATCGTGACGCAATAACCGTTAGACCTAGGGACCTAAAAACCTCAGATTCGTGTTCTCGGGCCTAGACAACCCCATACACAAACTTGCATGGGAATCCGAGGTGGTGCTGTGTTATCGAGGTGTCGAGTTTCCAAAGAATGACCCATGTATAAGTAAATTAAATGATTTTGCCCAGGTGTTATTTTGCTGGAAAAGAAAGCTTGAAAGAGAAGCATCATGGTGTTGTGCCTCACGTTCGCTTTGCGCTACGGCTGTGTCCGCACTACCCGGTCTTGGTGGGCCTGTTCAGGTGCCCCTCCCTGGGATAACACTGAATGACCCGGTTCGGATGCGGTTGCCGCCGTCTCGGCTCCGTATTCCGGAGAGATCCGACATTCGCTCCTCTCGCCGGCAGATGATGGCCGTCAAGTTCCACGGCAACTTCTTCGTGAACCTGCTGGGCGTGTGGGGCGACGTGGGCGGCGGCGGTCCGGCGCGCTCCTACCCGATCGGCGGCCTCTGCTACTACCTGTCGCCGCCCGAGTCGATCGGCCACATCGGGGAAGACCCGGTGCACGCGCTGCTCTACATCGCCTTCATGCTCGGCTCGTGCGCCTTCTTCAGCAAGACGTGGATCGACGTGAGCGGCTCGTCGGCCAAGGACGTGGCCAAGCAGCTGCGCGAGCAGCAGATGGTGATGCGCGGCCACCGCGAGAAGTCGATGATCCACGAGCTGAACCGCTACATCCCGACGGCGGCCGCGTTCGGCGGCCTCTGCATCGGCGCGCTCTCGGTGATCGCCGACTTCATGGGCGCCATCGGCTCCGGCACCGGCATCCTGCTGGCCGTCACCATCATCTACCAGTACTTCGAGATCTTCGTGAAGGAGCAGAGCGAGATGGGCGGCATGAGCACACTGTTGTTCTGAGCGGGCCGGTGAGCAGGCGGCCGCGGCGACACGCCTGCCCGGAGCACGGTGTCGCACCTTGTTTTGTACGAACATGACGCGTTAGATGTTTAAATATACCAGTGCGGAAAGCTTGGTGTGTGCGCGGCTGACGTTGGCCACCAGTGGATAGGATTGCGTGCGAGCTGCCGGTGGTGGTGGTGAACGAGCAGCGACTGCCCAGGAATGTTCTCTCAGCATCACATTGTTTCATGTGTTGGCCATGGTGAGGCTGGATGTTCTTCGGGTATTTTAACAAAGGTTCTATATGATAATGCAGGAATTTTACTGGGGCGTGTCCTGCTCGACGTATGTGCATCTACTGATTTCATCGACCTCATTACGCGAGAGTCGGACATTTCATTACGCGAGAGTCGGAGTGTTCGGGACGTTGTTCCGTTGGTGACTGCGAAGTGTACCCTCCGGGTAAGACTATGCTCTTCCGATTAGCAGCGCTTCCAGTCGATCAACTTGGGATGGATCGTCGCTCATCGTGCCGAGTGGCGGGGGTGTCTGCCAGGCGTCGGAACGTTTCGGGCGACTAGCTGCTCCTGCTTACCCCTAAACGTCCGGCTTACACGTGAAGCAAATTCGATCTGAAGTTTTGTCGAAACGATGCCGCCCCGGTCCTGCCGTGGTCCCTGGTCTTGGCCAGGCTCCGACCTGGTCCGGCGTGGCTTACTGTGCCGGTCATGAACTTTACTTTTTCCCGAGCGTCTGAACATAGTCTGAGGAGAGAACTACTCCGCATGCCAGTTGATACTTCGTTTCTTTCGTCGCCCACTGCTTCAAGAGCTGGTTTGATGTTGCGGTGAAGGCCACCCTTGCGGTGGCAGACTTAGGTTTATGTAGGGGGGAGGGGGAGGCGCGGTAGCTCAGTTGGTAGAGCGTCGGACTCTTGATCGCAAGATTGTGGATTCGAGTCTCGCAGCCGACTGCGTTTACCGAGTCCACCCGCGACCAATCGGCGCGAGAGGTTGGCGACGCTTTATGACCTAGCGGTTGAATGAGTCATAAAAGAACCCAAGGCTCTCTAGGTTTCTGTAGGGCTAGGCGACTCCCGATCAGTCTCGTGAGGACATCAGCCTATAGCTGATTCACGACAGCCCTCCGGCTCCAGCTATTCTTACCTCCCCCAATTTTCTCCGTTGAACCATCGCCCAGACGCGAGATGTCACCATTTTCAGTCTGCGATAGTACCTGTAATTATGATGGGTTATTCAAGTTGATGGCCCGATTCGCCATGTTGAGTCATGCGGTGATGCGGCTGCCGGATTTGCGAAGGAAGGATAATTGTAATTCATTGCATTTGCAGCAGGCATATCCATTAACCGCGATTACTTTTTTTAAATAAAAGTATTACAAAATGCTTTACGTGCTACCGACTGTGTTGTGCATAGCAAAATTACTCCGTCTACATCGCTTAGGCCTCAAGTGATACGGAATTATAATTAAATCCCTGGGAATTGTAAAAATAAATGCAGAGTTTGCTTGTTTTGGGTTGTTTTTCAAGAATTGACATCGATAAATCTGCTTATATCGATCATAGTCGAAAAGGGTCGGAGCAGGTATAGGACAGGTCTGATCAGAATCAGGCTTGAAAACCATATTCCAACCATATTCAACAGAACCACTCAGATAGAATGTTGCATCTCTGATATCCCAAATCGTAGTTAGGTCAGGTCACGCCATATGGTTGGGTCAAGTAAGTTCAAGCCTGAAGTTCAACCCGGTACCACTGGATTAGACAAACTGTTCCAAGAAGAACTGATATGATACTGATAAATTTATATTAACTGTACAGCTTCTGACCTGGTGACTTGATCTTAGGTCATGCTGGGACAATGAGTAAATTAATTAAACGATCGCTTCAATTTCCGCCTAAGTGTGCACTGCTTTGAAAGTAATTCCTAGGAAAGGTAAAATCACGTCAGTCCATCTCAGGTAATTGGTTGGCCACCCAATTTCATGTCACACGACATGGCTTTAAGATTCCTCTCCAGCTTCCAGGGTCCCCTCCTGTTCCCAGCTGGGCCTCGCAGACTCCAGTTACTCCTCCATTGAGCTGAAGCGATACCACTTTGGCGCGCGAAGCGCACGGAAGATGTTTTGCTTGGGGTGCCGCAATTACAAACAAAAATTTTGTTTGATCTGGTGTAAGTTGTGTTAGGTGATAGGCGGTCCATATTGGCTGCCTTCTGAAAGGCGTGCATATACAGCTGCAAAAGTAAAGGTTCAAGGTTGAGCTGGTGGGGGGGGGGGAGGGGCAATGCACAAATATTGAGTGTGGAAGGGGAAAGTATGCATGATGGGGCAAACATCCCTCGGGATTCTACTAGATATAGGTTCACCCATAAAAATTGTTAGCTATGAGAGAAGCCAATAGGGATAGAACTTCGCAGCTTGCTGGAATCATCACCAACAAGCAAAAGAAGAATACTTAACATCAATCGGCACGCAGTTCGCGCTCACATGTGTGAGAGTCAAACAAATTGTATCATTGTGAAACACGGATTCCACAACTATTCATTTCACTTTAATGTATAGCATAGCTCATTTAAACTTCACAGCGCAGCAAGCGATTGCTGCTTTTCGAAGCAGAAGGTTGAATGACGAGGGAAGTTGTTGGAAAGAGGGATGACGTGAGAAGAGTGACCGGCTGGGCGAATTACAGATATTTTTACTCGATATTTTGCGTGTTCTATTTTTTACTTATTATAAATTTTGAGTGTCGATATTTCGCGTGTTTGATGTGTCGTGCATTTTGTATTTTGCGATTCGATGTTTTCCCGTGCGGTATTTTGCGCATTTGGCATTTTGTGATTAGATATTTATCGTTTTCGATACTTCGCAGATCAAATATTTTGTTTTCCATACTTATATCGACTCGTTATTTTGTCATTCGATGATTTGTCCGGAAGGCATACCCGGCATCAACTGGCATAAGAATTGGACAAGGGTCACATAAAAGCCACAAAAACAGTACGGTACCGTATGCAACTAGAAAAGTCCTATAAAAGCCGCAACAGGAGCATCGGTGTACCATTATCGGCCTCTGCTAAAGATGGAGGGAAAAAAAGAAAAAAAAAAGGGAAAAAAGTACCATTATCACAGCGCTGTATTGGCCCCCATGGCAAATTGAAATCCGCCACCGGTCGACGCGCCCTAAAGCCCAAATAACTAACTAACGAAATCCGCCACCACTGATTCCAGCCACGGCAGGAAGGAGCGAAGAGGACTGTGGTGTCAAGATTTCCCTCACTTATAGCTCTGCTTGTTACATTATAGTGACGGGCTGCTGGAAAATCGTACTCCGATTTTTTCTGCTTGGCACATTAATCCCGGATGAGTTTTGTCAGGTTTCATATGCTAATTTGCTGAGTATTAACGATATTTCCGTAATGCTGGAACGGCGCTGAAGCGCCACTCCACGGGACCACAAGTTGAGCTGACAATCACTCACCACACTCCGTCAATTCGAAATCCTCACAATGGACCCTATGCCTAGCCATGGAACCGATGCTCCTCGTGTAGGCAGCCGATCATTGTATTGACGGCGGCACGCTCACATTCAGAGTGGATGGACCGCGCCATTGGCCGCGTGCGGCTGTCCGTGCGCGGCGGCCGGCTGTGGCGGCAGCCGCGTCAGCAGCGTCTGCAGCAGGTGGTCGGTGGCGGCGCGCTGGTGCGCCATCTGGTCGCCGAGCTCCTCCAGCCGCCGCTCCAGCTGCCGCAGCCGGCCGTGCGCCGACGGCAGCCGCAGCGACGGCGACGGCGCCGGCGCCGACCGTCGGCCGCCGTCCGAGTCGGAGTCGGACGGCAGCGCGGAGCCGCGCCGACTCTGGCGGCTCAGGCGGGTCAGATACGGAACACTGCTCAGACTCTGCCGGGTCAGGTGGTCAGGCGGGCCAGGTGGTCAGGTGGGTCAAGTGGTCAGGCGGGCCAGATGGCCAGGTGGTCAGGTGGGTCAGGTGGTCAGGTGAGTCAGGCAGGTCAGACACGGAACACTGCGCCGAGCCGCACGAACGCTGCCGTATCAGGCGGGTCAGACGAATCACACGGGTCAGATGAGTTGGACGGGCCAGACGGCCGAGACGGGTCAGGTGAGTCAGGCGGATCCAGTCAGGTCAGCAAGGCCATCGAGATCGACAACACGATCATTTACTTCTCGCGCATCGGGCGACACTGATAAAAGTGTCGCCAGGGTACAAGGGTACAGGGTATAAGCTGTATTTAAACAAAAATAGTTGGTTAGAGAGTAGGTACATACCACGGTGGAGAGCGAAAACACGGTGCCACGGTGTGGGTCGACAGACAGCATCACAGCGGGGAGAGAAGGCGCGACACCACGGTGGGGAGTGTGCAGACTACCACGGCGGGAAATGTACGGACAACCGCGGCGGGGAGTGGACAGACTATCACGACAGGGAGTGTGCAGACTACCACGGCAGGGAGTGAACAGACTATGGGAATGGACAGACTACCACGACAGGGAGTGGACAGACTACCACGACAGGGAGTGGACAGCCTACCACGACAGGGAGTGGACAGACTGCCACGTCGGGGAGTAGACAGACTACCACAGCAGGGAGTGGACAGATTACCACGGAGGGGAGTAGACAGGCAATACCACAGCAGGGAGTAGACATATTACCACGGAGGGGAGTGTGCAGAGTACCATAGCAGGGAGTGGACAGATTACCACGGAGGGGAGTAGACAGGCAATACCACAGCAGGGAGTGGACAGATTACCACGGAGGGGAGTAGACAGGCAATACCACAGCAGGGAGTGGATAGATTACCACGGTGGGGAGTGTGCAGAGTACCATAGCAGGGAGTGGACAGATTACCACGGAGGGGAGTAGACAGGCAATACCACAGCAGGGAGTGGACAGATTACCACGGAGGGGAGTAGACAGGCAATACCACAGCAGGGAGTGGACAGATTACCACGGAGGGGAGTAGACAGGCAATACCACAGCAGGGAGTGGATAGATTACCACGGTGGGGAGTGTGCAGAGTACCATAGCAGGGAGTGGACAGATTACCACGGAGGGGAGTAGACAGGCAATACCACAGCAGGGAGTGGACAGATTACCACGGAGGGGAGTAGACAGGCAATACCACAGCAGGGAGTGGATAGATTACCACGGTGGGGAGTGTGCAGAGTACCATAGCAGGGAGTGGACAGATTACCACGGAGGGGAGTAGACAGACAATACCACAGCAGGGAGTGGACAGATTACCACGGAGGGGAGTAGACAGGCAATACCACAGCAGGGAGTGGACAAATTACCACGGAGGGGAGTAGACAGGCAATACCACAGCAGGGAGTGGACAAATTACCACGGAGGGGAGTAGACAGGCAATACCACAGCAGGGAGTGGACAGATTACCACGGTGGGGAGTGTGCAGAGTACCATAGCAGGGAGTGGACAGACTGTCACGGTGGAGAGTAGACAGGCAATACCACAGCAGGGAGTGGACAGATTACCACGGTGGGGAGTAGACAGGCAATACCACAGCAGGGAGTGGACAGATTACCACGGTGGGGAGTAGACAGGCAATACCACAGCAGGGAGTGGACAGATTACCACGGAGGGGAGTAGACAGGCAATACCACAGCAGGGAGTGGACAGATTACCACGGTGGGGAGTGTGCAGAGTACCATAGCAGGGAGTGGACAGCCTGCCACGGTGGAGAGTAGACAGACCACGGCAGGGAATAAACAGGTGGTATCACAGCAAATGTGGACAGTCGGTACGACATAAACTCACTCGACGATGTCCTGCGTTGTGCTCGACCGCCAGGAGAATGTCCTCCACACTGAAACGACCCGAGAGCGGTCAGACCCGGCGGCTGGGCTGCCGGTCAAGCCCTGACGTGTATAAACCGTTTGTTCTGGGGGGGGGAGGAAGCCCTTACTGGGAAGTAAACCCTGGGTCGCTACTGGTCGGGCTGAGTTAGGCAGCTTGTCAATATCGATGTAGGTCGGGACAGGTGAGGTCATGTCAATATCGATGTAGGTTGGGCTAGGTGAGGCCATGTTTCAATATCGCTGGTGGTTGGAGTGTATCGGACAGTGTATTAATATCCAACCAAGTCGAAATAATCACCCTGTCGTGCAAAATCACCGGCATTCACCACCGCACATATTCGCATATTCATACAATGTCAGCTCAAAGAAATGCCTGTCAGATGGTTCAGATAAGTGAACACTCAATCACAAGGGCAAGAACTGTCATTTAGATATGTTACAATGTCGTCTGATGTCAAATTAGGTCCATGTCAGATGAGGTTAGGTGAGGTCACCATGTATTTGCACAGATGTGCGGCGCGCGATGTATGCTTTTGAACAAAAATACGTGTTGGATGAGAAAATCGATATTATAGAGCAATAACCCACGTGAGCTCAAACCGTCATGCCAGTCTGGCCACGTGACACGTCACGGTGCATCTGTAATGACGCATCGTCTCTAATTTGGTTCCTATCCCAGGACAGTAATCGAGAACAACTTCAGATTAAGTGTTAGTGATAAGCTCGAATTGAGCGTCCATTTTGCCCCTGAAAAGAAGACATTGTCCGCAACATTTTAACATTTTGAGAGAACAGACCACCCAGTTACCTGAGTGATGATAGTTGGTCATGTTCTGGATCATTGATAGGTGTAGGACCCACACACGGGCATCTATCGTCGTCAGTGCACCAAAACGCTTGCGAAACACCAGAAAATCACGCACACAAAGCATGGATGCATTTCACCCAATATGGTCTATAATAAGGTCATGGGTGGATCAGATTGACCTGCCACAATTGAAGATACCAGAACCCTATCTAAATGTGTTATCAGTTGCGCGCATGTTTTAATTTTAACCTTCCATTCATCGGAGAATGAGTGAAATGTGACTCGCGGGTTAAAACGCCTCCGGGGTGCCCTCGGGATGACCTTTTTCACCTTTGACAGTTTTTTTAGGGCGCCCTTCGAACGTACGTATAGCGTCCATATTACCTTCTTTGAGTGCGAACAAGAAAGTTGTAAGCGTGCCACACAGACCTCCTATGAGCGCCCTTATAACGTCTGCGTGGTTCCCATAGGACATACGCGGCCCTCGGGGCGTCTTTGGCTCATCCCTGCAATGCATGTCGAGGTCAGTCACGGCATGTACCGCACTTTTCGGGGCGCCTTTGCCTAGGCGAGAAGTGTATTTTGCCTAATAGATTAGGTCCTTGCATCAGGGCACCCACAGCACCCTTAGAAGTGCGTGGAATAAGTCAGTTCGTCCAGTAGGTGTCCCCACGTACCTGCCAGATCCGTCTGAAGGTGTTCGAACACTCCGAAAAGGCAGTCTCCTTTGAATATGATGACCACAAAGGTTAGGCTTAAAGGCGTCTATATTTGATTACACTCGCAAAGACTCCACACATTTTCCCCACCGGATGGAAGGATGTGGTGGAATAGCCAGAGCAAGTACCGTGCAATGAGGGTCAGAACACGTGACCTGGCGAACACAGTCCATGTGAGGCTTCCGTATGGAAAGGCATAGCGTTGCATCTGCTCGGACATCAACCCGTCAGCAGCTTACCGGTCAATATCGGATCAGCGTTACATTTTTGCTCGACATTGGCCCGAGTCAGTAACTTACCGGTCAATATCGGGTCAGCGTTATATTTGCTCGACATTGGCCCGAGTCAGTAGCTTACCGGTCAATATCGGATCAGCGTTACATTTTTGCTCGACATTGGCCCGAGTCAGTAACTTACCGGTCAATATCGGGTCAGCGTTACATTTGCTCGACATTGGCCCGAGTCAGTAACTTACCGGTCAATGTCGGGTCAGCGTTACATTTGCTCGGATATTAGGCCGAGTCAGTAGCTTACCGGTCAATGTCGGATGCCTCCTTCCCCACCACGGTTGTCAGCCTAAGGACATTGCAGAAAGCCGGGTCAAGATGACGAAGCGAGCAGCAGCCTCTTGCAGTGGTACATTTCAGGGGTGAAACTGTGCGTACTTTTGGTGTTGCCAACGCAACAGCAATATTTTATAAAGTTGTCATTAGACCTATGGTGATGCATACATGGCTCAAAATTCGGTTTGGCAACATCAATAATTTTGGGAAGTCTCCACCCAAGGTACCCTACATATTGCCACCAGGCGGCGTGTCATGAATTCATCTTTGGTCACTCCACATGCACTCCAAATACGGCCCACCTTTCTTCGATGCGAGTTAGCTTTTCTTCTGCTTGGTTTGACTTGCGCTCCTTCTCGTTGAGCAGGAAAACGGCCATGCACTCTTTCTCAAACACGTGTAGATTTGACAGATGGGTCTCCATGTACGACCGCACTGCAATAGCAGATAAATGCAGCTCAGATATTTGTTGCGGATAGTTCTAATATATAAAAAAAAAATATAAAAATAAATAACGGCCACGCCGTTTCAGCGGTCTTGTAGCCACTTGTGGAAGCCAATGTGGTTCAGCAACAGGCTGCCATCCAATTGAGACTACGCCTTGAAACTGTCGATAAAATGAGTACCTGGGCAATTGTATTTGTTCAAACGTCTTTATTAAATGTTGCAAAGAGCTCGAGCACAAAATGCTGAAGGAGTTCGAGCACCATATACCATGTCGTCCAGAACTTAGTCATACCGCCTTCGCCGGGCAGTGTTCATATCAGTGACCCTTCATAAGGTATTGTCACTTGGCAGAATTGCTCAGAAAATGAAACCAGCTCGGGTCAATTTTTATCAATCAGTAACAACGCATTTATGCACAAACGAATTCCTCCATGGAATGATTGCAGAGTTTATACACGATGGGAACTCCACTAGAGAGGAAACCCTCTAAATTAAATTCATAACTGTGGTAACGTTCGAGATACAGATGCATTAGAATACATCCGCGTTACCAAATATAATGATACCATGGATACCAACTCGAAGTCCTCTTCCAATACCCTCTCTCACACGCCGTACCCTCTCACACGCCACATGTCCGTCCGAGTCCTCTGCCTGACCCCGTCTGCCATGTCCAGCCCCGCTCGAGCAGGGAAGCATTACCCTCTCACACGTCACATGTCCGTCCGAGTCCTCTGCCTGACCCCGTCTGCCATGTCCAGCCCCGCTCGAGCAGGGAAGCATTACCCTCTCACACGCCACATGTCCGTCCGAGTCCTCTGCCTGACCCCGTCTGCCATGTCCAGCCCCGCTCGAGCAGGGAAGCATTACCCTCTCACACGCCACATGTCCGTCCGAGTCCTCTGCCTGACCCCGTCTGCCATGTCCAGCCCCGCTCGAGCAGGGAAGCATTACCCTCTCACACGCCACATGTCCGTCCGAGTCCTCTGCCTGACTCCGTCTACCATGTCCAGCCCCGCTCGAGCAGGGAAGCATTACCCTCTCACACGCCACATGTCCGTCCGAGTCCTCTGCCTGACCCCGTCTGCCATGTCCAGCCCCGCTCGAGCAGGGAAGCATTACCCTCTCACACGCCACACGTCAGTCACGTGTCAGCCCCCAACCGATCGCGACACCCATGCCTCAGAGGAAGGGGCTTGGTCGACGACACGGGCCGGAGATGTCATGCGTGGACATCGCCCGCCTGTCACAAAGAGATGTTCTACATGGACATCGGCCACCTGTCGCAAGATGTTCTATATGGGCATCGGCCACCTGTCACAAGGAGATGCTCTACATGGACATCGGCCACCTGTCGCAAGATTTCACAGCCCCGTCACAGGATGCCCAGACACCACCGTCGCAAGATGTTCATAGGGCATCGGCCACCTGTCACAAGGAGATGCTCTACATGGACATCGGCCACCTGTCGCAAGGAGATGCTCTACATGGACATCGGCAACCTGTCGCAAGATGTTCTATATGGGCATCGGCCACCTGTCACATGGAGATGCTCTACATGGACATCGGCCACCTGTCGCAAGATGTTCATCATGGACATCGGCCACCTGTCACATGGAGATGCTCTACATGGACATCGGCCACCTGTCGCAAAATGTTATATATGGACATCGGCCACCTGTCACATGGAGATGTCCCACATGGACATCGGCCACCTGTCACATGAAGATGTCCTACATGGACATCGGCCACCTGCCACATGAAGATGCTCTACATGGACATCGGCCACCTGTCGCAAGATGTTCTACATGGACATCGGCCACCTGTCGCAAGATGTTCTATATGGACATCGGCCACCTGTCACATGGAGATGTCCCACATGGACATCGACCACCTGTCACATGGAGATGTCCTACATGGACATCGGCCACCTGTCACATGGAGATGTCCTACATGGACATCGACCACCTGTCACATTGAGATGTCCTACATGGACATCGGCCACCTGTCGCTAGATGTCCTACATGGACATCGGCCACCTGTCACATGGAGATGTCCTACATGGACATCGACCACCTGTCACATGGCGGACGTGCCGTCACATGGCGCAAGTCTCCATGGCCAGCGTTGACGGGTCGATGGCACCAGGGCTGATAAAGCCAAGACATACCGAGCGACCCCGGGACGCGACGTGGTGCACCAGTCTGTACATAGTCAGCTGTGACGTCAGTGACGGACCGACACCGGCCGGCGGGCTGATGGCTGCGTCGTGACGGCTCCGTCCTGGGTCCGTGCCAGGATCCGGACAGATCAGGGCACATTCACGTACAGGTGCAGCTATATTTTGAATTCAAACGGCAACTTTGCCACATGGTTCGTTGCTGAAGCCACAGCCAGAAGTCAACTTCGTTAGGCGTGCTTCTGACGTGGACTGAGATCCAAAGGTCGTTTCAAGACTGAATCGGGGGTGTTTCACTTACGATTCTCCTTCCTGCGTCGGCAGCAGACTTTCCATATACTCTTGAGCATGATCCAACAGAGCTCGAAGATGATGAGAGGCGGCACAAGACCAGGCTTCTCCTCGTACTCCTTCACCAGTCTGAACATTTCGAACTTCCAGATCTCCATGCTGTTCTCGCGCACCCTCTCGAACACATTACTGTCGCAGCGAAACGAGCTAGGTGTCAGATTTCACACAGACATCAGTCACAGTGCGGAGTGCTGTATCGCTCGGTCTCTGTAGGCAATTTGTTCACAACAGTTGATAATGATGCAATTACCATAACGACGCGTAAGGCAGTAGACTTCATGCTAATGCGGACATTGCAAATAAACGAAAAATGCCATGCCACAATTGTTATGAAGGGAAGTGAAGTGTATATCGGCAGACAGGAAATTGGCTGTCCTGTCTGCTTGTAGCATAGGCTTGCTGGCCACGCCTGTCCATCGTGATTACTACGGCAAAAACTCGTCAGTTTGAGCGCAAAATGTCGGCGAGAATTGCGAATAAACCCAAAGTGTGGCGCCCAAGTTCTGAAACAGGATAGTAAAATGCACATCAGCAGACAGGTTACATTACTGCACTAACTTCACCCACTCACGGCTGTGGCTGTGCAGAGCTCAATCACGGCCAAAGCGGAACAACACGACGAGAGCGCGGGAAGTACCGGAAGATGACAGTGCCGCACGCTCTGCATTATAATGGCGGCATGCGCATGCGCCTTAGATAACTTAATTTCTTCCGTATTCGCCACAAATGGCCCGATTCTTACCACTATATCATCTTAAACACGCTAAGTACACTTAAGACACATTAGTTGGAAGCAATTCAGAGGATATGCTAGTCCTGCCGGTCACTAACCTGAAGGTTGCCCAGTAGGTCACTCACCTGAAGGCTGCCATGGCGGTCACTCACCTGAAGGCTGCCCTGTAGATCACTCACCTGAATACTGCCCTGTAGGTCACTCGCCTAAAGATTGCCTTGTAGATCACTCACCTGAACACTACCCTGGCGGTCACTCGCCTGAAGGCTGCCCTGCAGGTCACTCGCCTAAAGGCTGCCCTGCCGGTCACTCACCTGAGGGCATCGCTGCCGGTCACTCACCTAAAGGGGGTACCGTCCGTCATTCACACCTGGCAGCTACCCTGCAGGCCACCCACCTGAAGACGGCGATTAGCAGGTTCAGCAGCATCACGTTGCCGATCAGCAGGAAGATCGCCAACATGGGAGGCACCACCTGGGCATAGTGGTTGATGTCCTCGCAGATCTGGCCAGAGTCACGTGACTCGTAGCACGCCTCCGGCTGCGGCGCTGCGGCACGATCAACACATACGCACCGTTACGTGCGAACAACAATATTCGGCATGGGGGAGGGACAGTCCAGAGACCTGGAAACTAACTAAAAGCTGGAAGGCCGAAAAAGCCTTCTAATGTAGTTTTTACCGCGCAACCTCCATTCAGTGATGTTAAAAGTAATCCAACTCCGAGGACGATGAGTCTTGGCCCCCACCTGCTGTTCCTTCAGATGTTGTTTTAGCTAGCGATTCACGATCGGAACCAGCTGTAGCACATTTAGTCGTCTCCAACTGCAGCCCCAGCTGTAGCTTTGCCCTACTTTTAGTCGTCTCCAGCTGCAGCCCCAGCTGTAGCGCTGCCCTACCTTTAGTCGCCTCCAACTATAGCTCCAGCTGTAGTGCTGCCCTACCTTTAGTCGTCTTCAACTGTAGCTCCAGCTGTAGTGCTGCCCTACCTTTAGTCGTCTTCAACTGTAGCTCCAGCTGTAGCGCTGCCCTACCTTTAGTCGTCTCCAACTGCAGCCCCAGCTGTAGCGCTGCCCTACCTTTAGTCGTCTCCAACTGCAGCCCCAGCTGTAGCGCTGCCCGACCTTTAGTCGTCTCCAACTGCAGCCCCAGCTGTAGTTCTGCCCTACCTTTAGTCGTCTCCAACTGCAGCCCCAGCTGTAGTGCTGCCCTACCTTTAGTCGTCTCCAACTGCAGTCCCAGCTGTAGCGTTGCCCTTCCTTTAGTCGTCTCCAACTGTAGCTCCAGCTGTAGCGCTGCCCTACCTTTGGTCGTCTCCAACTGCAGCTCCAGCTGTAGCGCTGCCCTACCTTTGGTCGTCTCCAACTGCAGCTCGCCGTACATCTGCCAGTAGGGCAGGAAGAACACGTCCTTGGCGATGTCCAGGTAGAAGGGTCGCACCGGGTACAGGAGAGCCTGTGCCGCTACCCCGTACCCCAGGATGAACACGACCAACAGCAGCATGAAGTTCCACACCTCGTCAATCTGTCGACAGAAACGCAACAATCGTGCACATCGTCAGCTAGCTGAGTATGTGCTCATCGCTGTTCAAGGTACCGCAAGATCTGTGAAAACAGAGCGCGCTCAAAAGATTCGTGAGGTGCTGAAAACTGCAAGGTTCTTCCTTCAGGTGTTCATCAGGGTATGACTTTGAAACGAAAACAATGGAAGCGTCTGGTGTGGCCTGGCGTGACCTGGTCTGTATAATAGGCCAGGTGTGTCCTGGTTTCAACCAAACAAAAATCATGTGAAAGGTCTCATTCACACGTTTTCTGAAAACAAAATATTTCGCACTGTTGCATGCACATCACATTATGTAGTAGGTGACTGCATGAAAAGATGCTCCACGTGCAAATATTTCCAGTACAATTATATCTCATGGCGGACAGGAATAGGGGACATGCACTGACTCTCAGGGTTCCTCCAGGCAATGTCATAGATCACAATGGTGAACATATTTGGCATTACATTTTGATTGAATATATATCTTGCTTATCGCCTGGAAGTTGTTCTGTTTTTTTTTCTTCACATAAACAAGCAGTTGCCAAAATAGCGAATAGAAGAATTCGTGGGCGCGCCACCCTTCTTCAATACAACTTGGTCCGCGCTTGCTCACCATGCGATACAGGATGACCAGCTTGGGGCCGAGCTTGTAGTCGATGTGATAAAAGCGGAAGGCGCGCATGTACAGTATGCCCGTGTTGAGGCTGTAGGCAATGCGGCCGTACGGGAACGTCAGCGGAAACATGCGCAGCGAGAACGCCACCAGCGCCACCAGGAACGTGATGAAGTCGAACTTATTCCAGATGGAGGCGATCCAGTCGGACGCCTTGCCCGCGGCCGTCTCCGAAGGGTAGGTCATCACCTGGTGGCCGTCAGGTCAGCACGCACTGGCACATCATCACCTGGTGGCCGTCAGGTCAGCACGCACTGGCCCATCGACCGCAGACCCAGCACACACGTCGGTCGAGCATCCGGGTTTAAAGCGGGAGGAGAGGGCACGTTTGAAGCCGTGTCCTTACAGTTGACGCGGTCAGATGCAAGGAGGGTTAATGGTAATGATCAATCAATCAATCAATCCTTGTATTGGTACCAAGAGACACTCAGTATCAAATGTCAAAAACGCTTTAAAAAAAGGGGTGGGACAGGAGGCTACTAAAACATTAAAAACACATGCATACAATACTCAAACATTCCCACGTACAGCTCTTTTCAGCGCCTCCTTCAGCTTAAACTTAAAAGCCAGTCGCATATTCTCGGCCCTAACTTCCTCGGGGAGACTGTTCCAAAGAACTGCAGCACGGTACATGAAAGAGCGTTGCGCAAAAGAAGTTTTCAGGCGTGGGCGCTCTACCGAAAACGGTGTTGATCGCGTAGATCGAGAGCTGACATCACTTCTCAATGTCACAAGATCACGCAGGGTTTCAGGTGCTCCCGGGTGATGCACTGCAAGATGAACCAGTGAGCAATCCCTAATGTCGACAAAGCGTTGTAAGCTAGGCCAGCCTAACCGCTCAATAACATGCGATATATGACCATAGCGAGAGGTCCTAGTTATGATCCTAGCCGCCCTCATTATGACTTTTTGGATTCGCACGCGCTCGGTGTCACATGCAGCAGACCAGATTGAGCAACAGTACATTACATGGGGAAAACCAGTGCAAGCACTAACTTCGACAGCGTTTCTTCAGTAAGAGAACGTACATGCTTGGCTAGAGGAAAGATGATGCGGTTACATTTCTTAGCAATATCGCCAATTTGTTCACTCCATGTTAACGATTCGTCCATGGTCACACCCAGGCTTTTGATAGATGAGACACGTGAAATATCCGATCCAAGAACAGAGAGGCTGATGCTAGGCAGCCGCGCGATCATCTGGCGAGAACCAAAAATCACAAATTGCGTTTTAGATGGGTTGAGTTTGAGAAGATTTACACGGTACCACGAGCACATAGTTTCCAGGCACGATTCGAGACGGCGTTTGGCATACATTATGTCCTCCAATTTCGATGACAACATCGCCTGTGTGTCGTCAGCGTAAGCAACGACTTTAAAGACATCACCTATGTGTGAGAGAAGATCATTTGTGTACAACAAAAACAGAATTGGACCACACAAACTTCCTTGTGGAACACCACAGGATACGTTGCATACAAGTATTCCGGGCCGAACTACCTGTCTGCGATTTGAAAGGTAAGATCTAAACCAAGAGCTGTCGATGCCGTACCACTCTAATTTGGTCAAGAGTCGGCTATGAGACACGCAGTCGAAGGCACTAGACAAATCTACTGATGCGAGCAGACAAACGCGGCGCCTTTCGATGCAATTTGTGACATAAGCTACTACATCAGCAAGGGCAGTTTCAGTAGAGTGAAGTGGTCGATAGGCATGTTGCGAGTTGTTAAGAAGACAATTTCGGTGGAGATACGCAGTGAGCTGGTTGACTACTATCTTCTCGCACAGTTTTGACACGTTACTCAAGATCGAGATGGGCCTATAACACTTGGGATCGTCAGGGCAGCCTTTCTTGAAGATTGGTACGATTTCAGCCAACTTCCACAGTTCCGGAAAAGTACATGACGATAAACTAAAGTTGATTATGTGCAAAATATGTACACACACCGAAGGAAACGACATATTGAGCAATTTCAGGGACACATTGTCGTTACCACGAGCACTGGTAGGATTTAAATCACGCAGGGCATGAGAGAGTTCGGGAAGAGTGGCGGGCTTCAGCTTGAATGCTGAGCTAACAACGCGCGGAGGGCGAGGTTGATCCGCTGTATTTGGGCCTAAATCCCCTAAAGAATGCAAAGCAGCAGCCACGCGCTTGCCAGTTGAAGAAAAATGCCGGTTTTGGTCGTCAGCGAACAACTCCTTCTCCTGGTTGGAACGTGATGGTTCAGTTGATGGTGGAGTTGTCTTCTTCTGAAAGAGATGACGTCTAACGTGCGGCCAGACGTTGCCATTTTCTTCCAAAGTCCGATCGAAGAAACGGCTTTTGGCGACCACGAGCTCAGTGGAGGTCCGTTGAAATGATGTAAAAGCGAGCTGATGATGGAGCTTGCCGTTCAGGGGTACGACAGGGTCCCGTCAAACCATCGGTTCCGCCGGCCCTGCTCAACACATAGCATGCTTATGCGCAGTCATTCACACTGTTGGATCTTAGAAGATGCTAACCTGACAAACCGGATCGAAACAGTGTAGTTCTCACGTTGTAGGACAATCTCGAGGACACTAACTTATGAGCAGTTTTGTTTTGGTGGCTTTGCTCGTTGGAGAAGGTTTGGGGTGCGCGGTTTCTGGTTCCAGTTCGTTTTTATGGTTTTCTTCTCCACTGACTCTCATCACCAAGACGGACTCAATTGTGAAGTGTTGGTGCCGATTGTGGAGGCGCCACTTGTTGCCGGAGCAAACCTGCTGCTGCATGTTGCAAAGCTGTATTGCTCAAATAAGAAGTTCGTGTTGCGAAGTAAAGCAGGGTAAATACGTA